>OX377205.1:33101356-33418192 GCA_947396885.1 Heligmosomoides polygyrus polygyrus | reverse complement strand
TTATTGTCAACCCTTTTCCGGTTCACCCTTCACTGGTTTCCCCTCCCCCTCTACGTCGGTCCCTACTACTGCTCCCACCTTCACTGGACCTTGATTTAATGGTCCCTTCTTCATTGGTCCCACTATCCTTCACCGATCCCCACTACTGGTTTCATCCTCACCGGTCCTCCCTTCACTGGTCCCCCTTTATTGGCCAACCCTTTACCGGTTAATCCTTACTGGACCACTATCCTTCACCGCTCCCCCATTACTGGACCCACCTTCACTGGTAACACGTCCTGTGAACCCCTAGCGTGACATCGGCGACACTTTTTCTGAAGAACCCGGACGCCTGATGAACGACATCGGTGAGATGTGTTCTCAAGCCCGCCGTGTTTTGCACGACATCGTTGACACGTCGTCTGAATCTGAACCCCTGACGCTACATCGGTGACTCGTTGCCTCAATCTGGACAGGTCTTTTGCGACATCGATGACACCTCTTCTGAACCCAGACGTCCTTTGCGCGACATTGGTGACATGTGTTCTCAACCCGGACGTGCTTTGCGCAACATCTATGACACGTCGCGTGAAATCAGAGCCCCTGGCGCGACATCGGTGAAACGTCGTCTAAATCCGGACAGGCCTTTCGCGACATTGGTGACATGTCTTCTGAACCCAGACGCCTGTTGAACGACGTCGGTGACACCTCTACTGAACTCGGGCGCTCGCTTTCACGACGTCGATGACAAATATTCGGAACTCAGACGCTCTTTGTGTGACATCCGCGACAAGCCTTCTGACCCCTCTTAATACGACGTAAGCGACACCTCGCCTGAACCCAGATGGCTGTTACTCGACGTTTACGAAAGGCCGGATGGACAGACGGACGGAAGGACGGCAGGACAGACACAACTGCTTACTCTTTTATGTATAGTAGGATTATTGTCGTCGGACATTAGATGACATTGATGGTCAACCAATACTGATTGGGTTTTTTTTTGTTTCTGCAGATTAAGCACTTCGGAATTAGACTCTTGCCCGTTTCCTGCCACGTAGAATGGGTGCTTTGGAGAATAATCCGTGTACATGGGATAGAGGGTGGACAGATTTTAAAGGAGCATTTTTAAAGATTCTGCCCTACTAAATCCGGTCATGTTATTCCATAATATGTGGTGAAACCAGTTTTTACTGTAGTAGTCCTGAGTAAGAAGGTCTAAAGAAGAAAAGAAGGCGGGCGGGTGTTCTATTCTCGGGCTTGAGGGTCAAAGCTCCCAACCAGACGTCTGGTAAGATTACAATCGGTTAAGGTCAGTGTCTGTCACGGAGAGTGGGGACTGAAGCCAAGAGATGCCTACGGCAGTGCGGCATATGCCACCAGGGCTTTCTTTAAGCTCAACCATGGGAAATTGCTGGCGAACTATTTCCTTGACGACGGACCGTCCAAGTTTACTATATATTCATCGGGCAACACGTCAGGGTATGAATGGGGGAACAAATGCGGAGCGTAGGGATTCAGAAGACGTGCCCTATAATAAAACTAAGAAGGTCTAAAGAAAAAAGGAGGAAGATTGGGGTTGTTTTATTCTCGGGGTTTAGGTGCGAAGCCCCCAACCAGACGTTTAGCGGCCGCTAAATCGCTGAACGTCTGGAAAGTCGTGTATTGCTCAAGAAAATTTTCCTCCAAAGAATCGTATGAATTCTAGAAGATAACAGCATACGTTAGACAAGAAATAGTCTGTATTTCTCTTAGTTTTCAAGGCAAATGAATTGGTTCATTGGTCAAGCTCCGCTCAGTTAGTCTGTTCCCTCGATCGCTAACTGTTGAGTTCACCCCGTCATTTGTTGAACTTTTGTGCCTTTGCTGGAACTACAATAGCCACTGAAATGCCTTGTCCTTAAACGTAGCTGGTCATGAAATGACAGGGACGTGATAGTGCTTGAAAAGGAACACCAAGAACACTAATTGAACAGCATATATTCGTCCTGATTAAGACAACTGGATATGATAGTGAAGTCCTACTAGCTGCACTGCATGCAAGTGTATCTACAGCAAGCAATCAAGAACAGACCAGCGGTCACGGAAAGCATTTACCTAACATGTAAAAGGCTACCCCGGAATTTGGTTGCTAGTCCAACTATCATGCATCTAAACTCCCTGCACAAGTCTTCCGCTTAAGGTTCAATCAAACCTGATATAAATGTCTCGTATAGAGATACCCAGGCCTTTGTATTTTTGCGTGGGGCTGAAAACACTCACATAGGCCACGTTGGCAGCCCAGATCAATGGTCGCATTTCCTAAACCAAACACGCTAACTCACATCAGTCTCTGAATCAGCCGTGCTGTCGCAGTCGTGCCCAGGGTCCTCATCCATCTGCTTCAAGGAAGGTAAGACAGCCACAGAGTTCCCATTAGGTTTCGAGTCCGCCAGCTCAACGAAGTGTACTAAAACCGGACCGTAAAATTTTGTGACCTTAATCACCATCAGAAACATCGAAGAAACTCTAGAAATCTCATTCTCTAATTCCAAAACGTTTGCTTATTTTTACAACTTGTAGTAGACTTGAGAAACCTCGGACTGTGTTGCACATTTACCTCTGACGAGCTCAGGAGGCACCGGAGGATGAAATCGGGAAAGGCATACGCTCAATGAGAGGAGCACGTGTCCTTTCTGAAACAACGCTCAACAAATAATGCTGAGGCCTTATGAAATACAAATGCTCCGATATCCTAACTTGCGCCACTTCGCAATATCATGGCAGTACTGTCACATCAAAGCACTTTCCATTTCTGCGCTGTCTTTTCGCTCTCTAGTGACAAAAGTCGTTGTGAATAAGAAAATTTTTAGCCTTAAGATACTTCTTCTGAGATGCTACACTGCTGTCCAACGCCTTCGGCTCCATCTATGTTTAGAACCAGGATCCTCATTGGTGTCATTGATTTGGCTGCTGATCATTCCCGCCCTTCTGGTGGTCTTGTTTATTATCTTGCTGAGTCCTACTGCACGGCTTTCCATTCCACTTAACTGGGCCGAATGACTGCTAGACACCTACACTCGCAACTCTCAGACCGCCAAGCGTACTGTAAGTAGACGTCGATAACTTCCATCGACACTGAGCAGTTGAAAGCAGTAGCCGTGATGGAGTGATTAGGCTGGAGGACCACTCTTTGTCCCGCTGTCGCGGTCCATGCTTTCAGACGGCAGAAATTGCTTGATGCGATATGTTTCTCTGTCGGAACACTGCTCAAACATCATAAAAAAGAATAGAGGACGGCGTTACCCAATCCCTTTTGGGATCCGCCAGGCATTCTACTTCTAGGTGATGTCGTGGAGCTGACTTGAACGTGCATTTGGCCACTCACTGGCTTGCGGTGGTCAATCGATGAACTAGTCAGCGCCTTATCCTTCCCAGACAAGTCTTGTACCAATTCACCCACTCCGGAGCGATGGTAGGCATGGTTGACCTGGGCGAAATAACCTTGGCTAGGAATGTGCTATCAGGTACACGCGACAACTGTCACCTCCTCCGACTGCGCTACACGACTCCAAACATCATCAATAGACAAATTGAATTGGTACCAAACTAGTCTGGGAGGGGCAAAGCACTGACTTATTCATCGGCTGACCATCGCAACTTATTGTTTAGGCAAAGCACGCATCCAAATCTCCACATCTCGTAGAAGCAGAATGCGTGGCGCATCCCAAAAGGAATTGAGTAACACCGTCATTTATTCCCTTAATATTCCCTCGTCTCGGTGATGCGTCTTGCGGTTAGGTCATATTATGAAAACTCTACAACTATTACTTTCTTGACTAATAGTGGGTTCAGGACAGGAGTACTTAAGGCATCTTGCGTAAGAAGACTGGAATCGAGTAACACCGTCATTTATTCCCTTAATATTCCCTCGCCTCGGTGATGCGTCTTGCGGTTAGGTCATATTATGAAAACTCTACAACCATTACTTTCTTGACTAATAGTGGGTTCAGGACAGGAGTACTTAAGGCATCTTGCGTAAGAAGACTGGAGGAGCTTTCGAGAACATTTGCAGCGCTCACTGTTGTGAGGTCAGCACTGCACTATCTCTTGAGTAGGATGTGAAAGGAACAATGAAAACTTACGGTGCTACTAGTTAGTTGCACGCCAAGAATTCTTCCCTGACTGTCGATACCGATATAGATACTGCCACCTTTTGTGTTCAGAAATGCAGAAATCGTTCTGAAACATTCCAACATACTTGCACCATTTCCAGATGAGTTTATTTTGACTCCTTTTTTAGCACGGCAAGGGCTGCTCAGTGTGGAGATGAACATGTTAAGAATGTCAACACACTCCAAAATTCCGCTCGTTAAGTGCCCTTTTAAGCAGACTTCGTGTCACTGTCTCATACCCAACCATCACTAAAGTAAAAAAAGCTTATTCAAGTAAAGGGTATGCAGTGAGCGTAGACTAAGAGCCTATCCCAGAGTTCACTCGCAATGCTGTAGAGCATTAAGTGCGTGTCTGCTCCTAAAAGGAAGCAGCTCAAGGTTTATAACAGGAAGCAACCGAAACTCACTTGCTCGCTGGAGTAATGGGGCCGGAGGAACCCGTAGATTTCGGAATCCTCGACATCTCAAAAGATGAGAACTTGAAATCCATTCTGAACTCTGTGTACAAGTTCTCCTCCAGTACACAGCGCTCACCTTGAGATACACACGTTGCCATGGCCTCTGAACAGAAACTGACAATCAAAAAGCAACAGAACCGACTTGTGACCGACTACCGACGCAGGGATGGACAGCAGCAGCGCTTCGCTCGGCGATCGCGCGACGTTATGCGAGAACTGAGAGCGCATCACTAGCTCGATAGCTTTAGTCGCGAGTGAAAACGCGAGTTCGACAGTAGCAATGGAGCAAAGAGGCGAGTGCACCACAATTAGGGGAGCGAGCCGAGCCTATGGAAACGCGCGGCGACTGCAGCAGCCGCTCGGTTGGTCCGTTCAGACACCGAGTGAATTCGTGTGGAGTTTACTACACGTTCCTACACGTATGCTACACGTCACTGGACGGGCACACCACTGCGCCAGCTATGCTGGAGTGGTGTAATCCACATCGTCCACATGACTTTACACGTAAACGTGAAGACGTCAGTAGCGCGATGTCGGTGTACCTTACGTCTACGATTATAGTGACGGAGAAATACGGGAGGCGGTCGCAGCGCAGACTACGCCATCCGCTCAGAGACTCGAACTTCTTGATCCAATATGCGTGAAAAATTGAAGCTACGTAATGAAAAATTAGAACAAACTGGAGGAGTTTAGGCTTGAGCGGTTTTCACACTGCCGTTGCTGCTGTTGCAGCAATGGGCAACGAAAAGGGGGCGCGGTTCGATGCTTGCTGTAGCCACAGCGCGTGCGATAAGATAATGGGATAAGACCTGTGGTATGTCTCCGTTGCCGAGCATCAGCAACAAGAAATGATGGCGATCATTCCTTGTTGCTGAGGCCGCGCAACCGTTGCGCAACCGATGTACAGTACGCGCGCTGCCTATGAAGTATGTGCCGCCTCGCTCGCGATGTCCACAGTTCTTCTAACTAGGTAGCCCCTGGTGCTGTTTTTGGAGATTTCGGCTTTATTCAATTGCGTACCCAGTGTGAGATACATATGGAAGTACGAGGTGCCAGACTGCGATACATTTTTGGGAGTCATCTAGCATACGGTAATCACGAGGATCTGCTTGTTGGGACGAGCCCGATGAGTATTTCTCCACCTGCTTTAAGTCACTTATAACCTGCATATGGCTAAATTGAGACAATAAATGGTTGCCATCCAGCCACAAGTAACTTGTTAAAAATTTCGTAGAAAGACCAGTCGAGAATTCAGTGGAATTGAGATTTTCTGAATGTGCAGGAGATTCGTCGCAGGACCACCGGAAAGATTGGCGCGAAGGATGTAATCATTTCCCGTCTTCTCAATTTCTTCGCATTTTCCCTTCGTTTTTTGATAGCAGTTCAGTGAAAAGTAACAGGTCTGCTTCAGAGTATATACTTATCGCTATTCTTCTCTTTCTAGAGATCCTCTGAATACCAATGAACTCAAGAAATGCTCTGAACTTCTGTTCCCTGTTGTATTCTACCCCTGTGGTGAGCTAGGCTAGTCTATTTCCAATGTAACTGGAGGGTCACACGCCGTCTTACTAACAAGGGAGGTCAATGACAATTTTAAAAGTGACCTATATAGGGTTGTAGGGCATTGTCTGAGAAGCATCGCAGTGGTTTCCAAATTTCCTGCGGACATCTGGATAGGTCAAAAATTACAAAAAAAAACTGTATCACTTCAGTGCAGGCCGATAGAGCAAAACTGACGTCTGCAACTGCCGTGAGGTGATTAGAATCTGATATGCAAAAGGTTTGGGAATGTAGCAGTAGCGGAATTATAGCGATTTCACAATTTGCTTGTTAGCGGTACAGTAGCCGAAATGGAACATTGAGGTGCGCCGCTCACCAGCATGGCGGCAGCGACTGGATGGCCGAGTGGAAACAGGGTCGGACTTGCAGGAAAGGGGTCAGGGGTTCGAGTCTGGGGGACGTGTTTCTGCACTGCTGGGCTCTTTGCACTTTTGTCGATGTAAAGTGTACCTTGAACACGGCAGTGTATCATACTGACATTACAACTTCATTTTAACCCGCAGAATACGGTTTAAATGCAAATTAAACAAACAAAGCGACAGCGTTTGACAGGAGAAAGATCAGTAGTATTGTATTTACTCTCCAGTGGTCGAAAAAAATCAAAAATAAATAAAAAGAAATGTGTAAGTAAATTACTTAATTAAATATAAAATAAAATAAAATAATAATCTAATATTAAACAAATAAATAATGTATAAAATTATTTTTTATGGAATTTAATTATATGTAATTATAAAAATTTAATTATCAATCATATTTTTAATTATATTCAATTTTTAAAATTATTAAAATTTAATTGTTATATTGTATTTTTACTTATTTATATTACCAACTATTTCAAATTTTAATTTAAAATTTAAAAATAAATCCTTTTTATCTTAATTATATTATTGATTTAAGAAAAACCTTCAACTTCTCCTCGACCTTTGGTATCGCGACTACGTGGCGCCACTCTTGACCATCCTTCTTCTCGACTGCTGGTCAGGAATCGCGCGAATTTGGTATCAGAAGTGCCTGCCGGGAAGGAATTGAAGCTCATGACAATGCCGCCGGGAGCTACTGGCCTTTATCAGTCTCTGGATGTGTATTTTTCCGGCTTTTTAAACGCTTCATCCGACGAGTTCACGACCACGTGTCCATCTCCTGCCAAACTTCAACTGCTTCTCCAGGGACAACACCTTGAAGGTGAGGGTGAACGCGCTTCGGAATCATGCTTTCAAGATGAAATTATGTTCCGATTTTTTAATTTAAAAACAAAAATATTTGTTTTTTATTAGCTGCCCTTGCAGGTGGTCAGCCAAACGTACAGGCAATTCTGTGTGCCTGTATCTCAAAAATGTTTCGCATACGCATGGGTGGCAGCAGGATATGTAGACGCGGACATGGCAACTTCTCGACACCAGCAGACTATGCGTTCAATGAAGTGCCCCTGAATACACTTTGTCATGGAGCCGAAAATTGTACATCCTTCGTATTCGTCCGTTGCTGTTGGTGCCAGAAGCTGCTCTGCTTTGAGCGTTTTGTTGAGCTTTATCATAATTGTTGAACAATGTAATTCAAACGCTGTTGCTTTGTGTGCTTATTTTTGCTTTTAAACCGTATACTGCGGGTTAAAATGAAGTTATAATGTCAGTGTGATACACTGCCGTGTTCAAGATATACTTTACATCGACAAGAGTGCAAAGAGTAAGCCCAGCAATGCAGAAACCCGACCCACGGATTCGAACCCCCACCCCTTTCCTGCAAGTCCGACCCCGTATCCACTCGGCCGTCCAGTCGCTGCAGCCATCCTGGTGAGCGGTGCACCTCAATGTTCCATTTCGGCTACTGTACCGCTAACAAGCAAAATGTGAAATCGCTGTAATTCCGCTACTGCTCCAGTCGCAAAACTTTTGCAGATCAGATTCTAATCACCTCACGGCAGTTGCAGACGTCAGTTTTGCTCTATCGGCCTGCACTGAAGTGATAGTTTTTTTGTAATTTTTGACCTACCCAGATGTCCGCAGGAAATTTGGAAACCACTGCGGTGCTTTTCAGACAACGCCCTACAACCCTATATAAGTCACTTTTAAAATTGCCACGGGAAGTTCATTGACCTCCGTTGTAAGGCGGATAACCACTCAGTACAAGGTGACCCCTCTCAGCCTATTTGCGCCCTTACAAGATAAGAAAAAAATTGTTAGTAAGGTGACTGTGACCTAGAAACTGACCAGTGCACAAGATAGCAATAGTGGTGAACATGATGAAACTATTAAGGACTTTAGAGACAATCTGCTACTTAAGCTACCTTTTGATACGCAGAGATGGTGTAACCCCTACGTCTGATTCATAATTCCACAGAGATGATGACACCGCTCTCTCAGACTATTAGCTCGTGTTCATACCTCACATCTCCACTCTAATGTCGCGACGAAGAGTTCTGCACAGCGACGTAAATATCTCACAGGACCGTCGCTTGTTGCAGGGCGCAAAGGTAGGGTTCTAACCAGCTGAGGAATTACGTTTTGTTTATCCTAGGTGGATACATAAGTTGCCCGACATTCGCGAGTGGTTCGTTCAAGAATAATTTTCCTGCTTCCTACTTTTTCCAGCATTGACAGGGCTGTACTTCAGAATCTACGACGGCATCAAAAAATGCGCCTAACCTAGTCATAAGTTTTTTACGCCTTCTTTGTTCTTTGCCGAGGAGGTTTCTAGGTGCAACATTTATTTATGACCTGACTTCTCGACCCTGGAGGACTAAAGGTTCAATCTTAACCGGGGGGGGGGGGAACCTTATAACTGGACTTGGAGTTCTACGGCTTGTTCCCGGACGCAAGTCCAATTATAACATGGCCCCCAGAGTCCCCTGCGAACGCCAATCAGTATCAGAAGCATTGAAAACACAGAAACAGAAACACAATAGAATAAACAAAGACAGAAACAAAAACACAAATATACATCCCTGGCGCCTGGGTCGCCTCTACGTGTCACCCCACGGTAAATGAGTCGAGGCGCACATTCGGTGCGCGGGAATCTGAAAACGGAGTTATGTGCGGAGCCACTGGAGCCTCTTCATACTTTTATAACCATTTTTTTGAATATTCCAGCGTCAGCACACGCTAACTCCTAGGAAGAGCATCAGGTAAGATCGTTTATACGTTATGCTGTGTGTTTATCCTAAAATAGGAGTGATCAACAAGTGGTTATTGAATGACACCCTTTGGGATTGAACCGACCTAAAAATGGGTGCAGGAATTAGAGTTGTACTTTACCCCTTACCGTTCTAGACATAAGGGTTGTTCAAGGCTCAGCCTTCTGCGTTGTGAAGCAAAGGCTACGAACAAGTTCGTGGAGGTGGCCGATGTTAGGGACCCTACTTTAGTACACTCTATTTAAATATAGTGGATCAAAATATTTTGTGCCCTGGCTAATTGCAGTGGAGTAGCTCCGTACTATCCATTTCTAACGCGAAGGTCAACCATGAAGACAAGGGAGTCCAGGGTTGGTCGACGTGATGAAGATTGCATAATCCCCACCTTCTGAGGGAACAGCAAGCTCTTCCCGATAAGTCCTATGCTATACCGGCGACAGTGTTGAGCGGGTGGCGACAAGAGCGACTGGAGCGACAGCGCCGGCGCTCGAGTATGAACACTTTTCGGCGGCGCGCGCTCTGTTTGGATCGATTCGCATGTATTGCACGGGCGACGGGAGCGACGAGAGCGCAGCGTGCGTGGCGACAGGAGCGACTGGAGCGACAGCTCCGGCGCTCAAGTATGAACACTTTTCGGCGGCGCGCACTCTGTTTGGATCGATTCCCATGTATTGCACGGGCGGCGGGAGCGACGAGAGCGCAGCTCGCGTGGCGTGCGCGGCGACAAGAGCGACTGGAGCGACAGCGCCGGGCTCGAGTATGAACACTTTTCGGCGGGGCGCGTTCTGTTTGGATCGATTCGCATGTATTGCACGGGCCACAAGTCGCTCTTGTCGCGAAGTATGAACAGGCCCTTATACTTCCGTCGCAAACGTCGCTGCGTCCACCCGGCGTGCTGTGCACGGCGACGAGCTGTCGCTGGCCGTCGGGCTATATCATTACGCATCATCAATGTAGGGTGGCAGAAAACGCGCTTCGATGGAGTATTTTGATTATGAGTTGGTTCGTCGTTCCCGGCACTGCCATCATCCCTACTGGAGTTCGAATTACGAAATCCAGAAGTGCAAAAGGCAAGGCAAGAAGCGCCCGTCTTACGGGCACACAATCAGTTTTCATCGAGTATTCGCTCCCAGACCTGCTCAACTATTCCTCCAGTTCCTCGAGGAAAAATGTAGTTTAAAGTTTTTTCTAAAGTGCAAAAATAGCTATTTTAGCGTACTTCGTTAGTACTAATTATTTCTTTATCAAATCTTCGTGATGAATCGAAACATATCAAGAAAAGCACAAAATGTGAGCAAATTCGAAGCACTAGCGTTTCTATCCGCAGACTGATTACCAAACCGTCTGCAACCGGTTGTCGGCGGTGGGTCGCAGCGTCGGCGAAGTATAACATAGGCCTCAGACATTAGCATCGACTGCCACTCCACTCCTTAAGTACTGCCTGCGTGCGGCAATCGCCACAGTGATCAGGCATAATGCGGTTGACTGGCCACCAAACCTTCATGAGTATGCCATAACACCACATGCAGAGCACACTGTTTGTCACCTGCATAGCGAATAGTGGTGCATCACGACTTCTAAGAAAGATAGTTTCTATGTTTAGGCACTGCCACCTTGTAGATTATCAAAAAGAGGATAAACGAGATATACTGCTACCCACGAAAATCACTGGGCTTCTAAGCGTGCTATATCTCCCCATCGAGGTGATGAAGAGGTCGGCGAGGCTTGGAATATGGCCACGCCCCTCGCCGTGGGGCATGCGATCTTCCTCTCATACCCCTTGTTCATCCACCCCCAACCCCCTAAGCTCCACTGAGAGCCTAACGGCTGCCTTACGAAACCTCTGAGACGCAAAGCAAGATTTCCCGGTTCGCAGAACAACGTTTGTATCTCCTTACGCACTGCCGGTGCTAGTGCCGTAGCAGACGTCTTCTGGCGACACGGCGTTGTAGAAGCTATCAATGTCGGTCGCGTGCGCCGCACAATCGAATTCGATGAGGGTTGCTTCCCTCGGCGACTGGTCTGTAATTCTTGCCCAAGACTATAGAAAACTGAAATTCCACGTGCTGAGTGGTTGTGTGCTAAACAGCTTCATGGCTCCATAAGCTCTCTAAAAGTGTCAGAAACTTCGAAATTTAGCACCATGCGTTAGCGAAACTCTTGTAATGGGCACTGACGGCCGTATGCATAAAGTCAAGTTCTGTATTCGTGTCGGAGTTCGCAGTCGCCTTCTGTTGGTCATTGCCGCTGCTAAGTGGGTTGGGATGGAAAATTGAATTCTAGCTAACTTTGGGATGTTGATGGCGAAATTCAGGCCTCCTGTGTGCGGCGAGGTTCAGGCCTCCTTTAAAGCCCTACGCACAGTTGCGGAAACGCGGCAGCCCTATCTTTAAGCATGGGGCAGAGACGCAGAGTCGCCGCGCGAGGTAAAACTAGCCTGATGCCGCTGATGTGCCGCCTACGAGGCAGATGCGGCAGACGCGGTGGCAGCGGCGGTAATCCTTCAAGGCATTGTTGCCGCATTGCCGTGTTGGTGATTGAGCGAGCGGGAGGAGTGCCGCGTGAACTCTATCACGCGGCATTGGAAGCCGCGTACGCGGCTGTTCTGGCCTCTGTCGCGTGCGTGTCGCGCAAAAGTGTGCGGAGGGCTTAAGCATAGGGCAGAGACGCAGAATCGTCTAGCGAGGCAAAACTCCCCAGCCCGCACTGTCGCTGATGCGCCATCTGCGCGGCAGACGCGGTGCCGCCTACGCGGCAGTAGCTGCCGCAAACGAGGCATAGCGGCACAATACTTCAAGGCATTATTGCCGCTGCGGCCGCTTTGCTGCCGACAATTTCTGTCTGGGCTCTAGCTGATCGTGGCTGGATCTAGGATGGAAACTGATAATGATAATGAAACCGCGTTGGCGATCGATGGGGCTGCAAAGCTGAGGATGAGTGCCGCCTAAGCGGCAGTTTTCCTTCCTGCGAGGCTGTTTCAGCCGCTGCCGCGTACGCGGCTGCCGCAAAAGTGTGCGTAGGGCTTAAAGGGCAGGGCACACACTTCATTTATGTGGATGTTCCTTAGTATATTGTACTCTAGATGAACTATGTGGGTCAAAGGAGTCACAGAATCACGGTATGAAGTTGAGCGGTCACCCTCCTGTGGCTTAAAAATTCAAAAGTCGTGTACGTTATCATCTCATTGGATCAGTCTGCGAAGGTGGTTAAAGGCACCTCAACTAATCGGGACCAGAGATGGACGGAATTTCTGTTTTCTAATTTTCTGACCATTATGGACTAACCTTTTTGTTTTCTGGGGAAATGGCTAAAACTGATCAAATGGAGTAACGGCGAATGTCTTTCATAAAAATCGGACAACAAGTTCTCGAAAAGCATAAAATTATGAGCTTTATGGATACAGAATATTGGAGAGTATTTTGAATAACAAGAATGTTCCGTTTATGGATGCGTTCTTGTAGAAATTGCGCTATAGGCTATATCGCGTTGTTGTTTTTTGATTGATGGTGTATGTACATGGAGTTCCTTCATAACACAGTTCTCGCCTTTCGTAATTTGGCTTCATCCTCTTTTCTATTTTTGTCATTATTCTAGACCATCTAACAATTGAAGGATACCAGGTGATCATCACTGTATATCACTGGGTGCGGCTTCGCACGCTAGCTACAGCTATGTGTACCACATCTGCAAAACTCATATGGGAACAAAGTTTTGGATTATTTTCAGTCTGTCTCCTTACAATTAACCCTCTGCCTGCGCGCGAAGGCTTAGGCTGGAAACTGTTTGGCGGCGGAACACTGGTAGCGTAGTGGACAGAAGAGCGGCATGGTGAGATGGAGTGGTTTGTGGTTCGACTCTCCTACTGCTCAAGATTTTTGCATCCCCTAAAAAAGAGCGACCACACAACCTACCAAAGCACTCGTTGTAAAATCGCAACGAAAAGGATCGCTCTAAAAGAAGACCTCATCCATAGCGACAGAGTGATCCTTCCTAGTCTACATCTACAGTAACCCGCCGCAATCAATCGAATTTTTTAAAACGAGCCTCAAATGATCAACGCCCTGAATAACCTCTCTAAGTTTGGACGAAATCGATGAGCATGACCCATCATCCATACATATTGGTATTTGGTCAGTGCTTTGATCATTGGGCCTAACTGGCCAACATTTGCGGATGTTGCGTACGGTCAAACGGCGCCGGTGGTGTAAGGCGAACATCGCTGCCCGGAAAGCAGAAGATGCGGGTTCGATCCCGCCTGGCGCAAGAATTTTGATCGTAACAAAACATACTGTAACAACATACAGCCTTTCTACCAGCAGCTCCAGGCTTAAGCAAATATGTTAAAACAACATCTTTCAGTTATTAAACCTCGAGGTGGTGAGTAATCTTCCCTAACCTTACCCACCTTTAATCATCTGTAGCAGACGAAGCGACCATGTGTGTCTGACTACCAAAATTAGATCGACTCAGCTTACTGGGTTTGATGACTGATTCTGTTTATTCAATTTCAGATATCCCACTAGTCGTCCCATCGATTGTGATTGGGAGCCAGAAGCTATCTACTTGTCCATGCCGCGTGCCAGAGTAGCTCAACTGGTCGCTTGAGCATCGTCCTCTCAATTCCTCCTTGTGCGATTCTGATCCAGAGTTCATCCTACTTGGTAGTGGCCAGGCTTTCAAGGCGTATATTAGCGCAGCAAGTGTGGAGAAGTGCATTAGGAGGCCACGCTGATGTTCTTCACCATCACCACTTTTTCTGCATATCTGACACCGGATTGGATCTACACTGGATTGACAATTCACAGACGAATACGAGAGTCTGACTAAAGGCGCTTAGGGACACAATTCTTGGATGAAAGCGCGGTACAATCCCAGTGGGGGAGTCCACTTTATAGCGGGATGTCTCCCCCCCCCCCCTCCTATTAGGTTGTAACGAAATAAATGGCACTGAACCACTGAAATTTAAACAGTTAATATCTCGGCTTGTAGGCAAGTTTATTTATCGAAATAAAAACCTTCTGGTTCTACACATCTTTGTCAACGTGACGCAAGCTTTTTGATCCCAGTAGCATAAAAATCAGAAGTTCTGGAATTGACGAAATCTTCGAAGGCACTTTCGGCATCCTGTTGGTGTTTGAATATTTTCCCTGCCAAGAAGTCGCCAAGATGCTTGAATAAATGGTAGCCTGTTGGGGAGAGGTCGGGAGAAAACGGAGGATGTGGTAGAGTTTCAATGCTCAGCTCATTCAATTTCTGCAACGTCATTCGTGCTACATGGGGGCGAGCATTGTCGTGCAGAAGGAGAACTCGTCTTCGGTTTACCAAGGCCGGCCGGATATCCTTCAACTTTTTCATCATTTTTTCAATTTCAATGCAGTACTTCTCTGCCGCGATGGATTCACCCGGAGGGAGGAAGCTGTGGTGAATAATTCCCAGCGAACACCACCATACTGTCATCATTACTTTCTTTTGGTGCAATTCCGACTTCGCAAAAACCTTGGGGCTCTCATCGCTGTCCACCCACTGTGCCGATCGTCGCCTGTTGTCGTACATTATCCATTTCTCGTCGCAGATTACGATGCGATCAAGGAATGGGTCCGTTTCGTTCCGTTAGAAGCAGTGCGGACGAGATCTCATATGGTCGGTTTCTTTGCTCCTCAGACAGCTCGTGAGGCACCCATCTTTCCAGCTTTTTGGTCTTTCCAATTTTCTTCAGATGCCGGGCAGCTGTGTTGTGACTGACGCCAAGATCCTTCGCTATCTCCCTGGTACCTTTGTGTGGATCCTCCTCTACCACATCTCTGCTTGTCCTCATCAACATCACTATGCCTCCCACGACCTTCATGTTCTTCCAAGCTCTCATCTCCATTCGGGAACTTCTGATACCAACGATACGCCGTCCGAATTGTGGAACATCCTTGACCGAATGCGGCGTTGATCTTCTCGTCCGCCTCCTTAGCTGTAGTGCCCAGCTTGAATTCATACAAGTAAATGCCTCGGATTACCCTTTTGTCCATCTGCAAAAAAGTCAATAAAACTCTAAAGTTTTCCCACTTTTACATAGAAAATTTGGTACTCTCCGGTAGAGCAAAGTTTGCGCTTCTAAATGATATGCCAATTGTTGAGGTTTGTTCTTGATCAAACGCGTAAAGACGCGATAAAAAATGGCGCGAGCCAGTGCCATTTAATTCGTTACAACCTAATATTTTCTGAATTCACTTCTGACCTTCCTGCTTCAGTTCCTCCTTCTGTTTCCTGTGTCATGTATGCCGACGATTTGAAAATTTATAGAGTGGTTAACTCCGGTCCCGATAAGGACATCTTGCAATCCGCTATAGATGGCGTGGTCGCACTCTCATGGCCTACCTCTCGCTGTGCAAAAAACTGCGATTCTCTCCTTGGGCTCTGGTCAAACTGACTCTGGGTACATTATTAATGGAGAGGCCCTTAATCAGGTCAACGAAATCAGAGACCTGGGTTTCATTATCAATGACAAACTTAGTTTCTCGAATCACTGCAGTTCCATAGCAACCAAAGCCCACGCTCGTACTTATAACATATTCAAAGCTCTTAGGAGTAAAGACCCGCATGTAGTCGTCAAAGCGTACAAAACATATGTCCGCCCTGTAGGCGAAAATGGCACTTCGGTATTCAGTCCTTACCTCAGAAAGGATATCGCACTGTTAGAAAGCGTCCAAAAAAATTTCTCCAGGAAACTAGTTCTGCGCTGGTGCGTTCTGCATTATAGGGCTTCTCGTACGAATGCCAGGTTAAAGTTCTTCTCAGTTAGAGTTGTCTCCGCCTTCAACTCCTTAATCGCTGAAGGTTGCCTAGGTTTCGAACTCAGTTCTTTCAAAAATCTCCTCAAGAAACTGGTTGTACTTCAGTAAGACTCAATTTTCCACTATTTCAGCTTTCTTTTAGTCCATCGACGGCCGTACTTGCTGGGCCTGTGTCTTTGAACTTTGCTTTGAATTGAGCTGTGGGTCCTCCTTCTCCATTTTATCGTCTTACCGGTCGTTATCTTTTGGTTCGTTTGCTGATTAGATTGTGTTGTCATATTATTTGCGCACACCTTTGGATGGACGCCTATGGCTATAGAGATGTGCGATCTACCCCGCGTCGTCCTGGCGTATCCATCCCCCATCCCCTGAGCGGCGCAAGTGGGCTCGGTGGGAGGGTCACCATGCACTCAGTAGGTAAATCGCCTTGGTAGGAAGGGTGTACACATGTCCCATTACAGCGGAAATGGCCGAGCTCAGTTCACCATAGGTGTAGGATACACCAGTGCTGCAAGTTTCGAAACGTGTAGGGCTGTTCTATACGGCGGCCCCTCCCCCGACCGTATTTGCGCCCCTGGGGTTCCTCGAGAGTCTAGTGGCTGCTTATGGTATACATTATGTTGCACGTGTTTCCATTTCAGCCATTTTTTTAAATGTGTGGATAAGGTGGTCCCCTCCCTTACTGGGTTTGCATCGAAAGCGCTTCCTTGAAGGTGTAGGCACCATCTACTTCACGACAATGCTCGGTCACATCTCCCAAAGATGAAGCCTAAAGTTGCAGGAACTCGGTTCCGAACATCAATCTAGATAAAGAAACGCCCCCATAACGATAATGTCAAATATCTTATTTCCCTTCCACAAACAAAACAAATTATTTTGGCTTCGATATAACAACAAACCGTAAAACAATAAGTGTTATGGGTGCCTAAAAATAAACAACTTGAACATGAATGGTGCTCATAACAACCTTGACAAATTAAAACTTTGACGATCAGATCACTTGGCTCCGTAGGCGCGAGGGTACCAAACACTGTCCTGCTCCCAGCATTTCTCAAGATCATCAATGGCTTCGGGCTCATAACGTTCCACAAATGACTGAATCACTCCTGCCGAGGTGGCATCGTATGAGATCAACGTTACGTCACCTGAAGCTCATTTAACAGTTGGTACCAATGAACTAGTCTGAAACACTCAAAGCCCTTGCTCCAAATATGTATGCTCACCATTGTCGTCTATTTTGGTATTGGCTTGTACAAATATTCTTCTGGGCTTCCGCCGGGCAACACAGATGTCACGCCATCGCACCTCCTTTTCAGTGACTTTGCCGTAGCTTTCGAACAGTTTCGTGCCACCCTCCACATCTCCGATAGATTTGTACGCCTAAATAAGATTCTAATGGTAACTGCTTAGTCTCTTCAGATGTTACATACAGGTTCAATGGTGACCTGACATAAAGCCTTTCTAAGACTCGGGTGCTAATCGATCAGAAAGCCAGCAAAGATTCCGATTGCGCTCCTTTCTTTTCTCTCATCAGTCTCAAGAAAAAGAAGATGTAGAGCACGAAAACTAGCTGAGGCAGAAACAAGAAAAGCACATGGACACCCACACCCACGTTAGCGGTCAGCTGACCTTGAGGGAGCTCAGAATAGGTCACATCGGAAATGGAGAGTGATCATCCAATATGGATTGGACGATCGACATAGTTTAACTGTCGTAAATCCTGTCCACCAACACATGTCCGCATTATTGGAGCTCCAAACGGTCAGCTGTTGACAAAATCGAAAGCGACAAATCGATGTTTATTGTTAGCTCGGTACCGTCCATTTGCTGCGTAACATGCCACTGGCCAACACATTCCTTTGATCACCAACTTAAACGGTCAATTCTGTCCGAGAGTCGATAACGACAACCATCGCTGATTAGCCGACCGATATTGATTTTTCCCTTTACGTCCATCGATAGTTATTGGTTTGACGATTATGTGGGTACACCGTGAAGCGTCGTCCCTTGCTGGTAACCCTCATGGGACAACTAAAAGATCTCTCGAGCAATCTCAGGAAAGGCATGAGCGTCGAGAAGCATTCTTTTCGAGCCAAACGATGGAAACGAATCGAGTTCCGCGTAGTAAATAAAACAGATGAAAATCTTACAAGACATAGAACAGGCCTCCGTACGATAAGCCACCTATTCTACTTAATCGGAGCATCGCGAAATTCTGTACGATAAGCCACCTACTCTACTTGGAGCATCGCGAAATTCTATGATTCGGAGCACATGAAAGAAGAATTATAATAGAAAAAAACAAACAAACCTGAAGTTTAGCGAGGAAAGCATTCACAGTAGGCTTGCCTACTGAGTCGATTTTTGTTCTATCGAGCTTGAACTTGAGGTCCGGCTTTCCATCTTCACCGTCACATTCCGTGATTGTTACAAAGTCCTCACCAGCTTCAAGACACACTTTGGTGAGCACATAACGAGCATAACAATGTGCCTGAACAAGACTTTAAGAACATGTGGAAGTAATGTCGCACTAAGCAGCACGTTTTCACACCACATCGTAGGAGGCCGAAACCCCTCATAAGTTTTTGCAGCTTTTTTCATTGCTTTAGATAGATTGCATTCTTTTTTGATTATTTTACATAAATTATATTCTTTCTCCATTGCTCTGAAGTAGTAATTACTTACTTGACCCCATTTCTTCGCTTCAGTGGAATAGAACTCGAGAGCCAATAGCCCAGCACGGATCTCATTCAGCCAGTTCACATACTTCACCAGTTCTGCCTTCTCACCAGTGTAGCCGAAAATTCTACAAGAAGTGAATGACCTTCACTCAGTACACCGCGTCACATGAAAAACACAGCAGGCGAGCACAAAAGGGCGAACGCCCGCTCGCACTCGGGCAGGCTGAATCACACACCGCACCACGGCCGGATGGTCTAGGGGTATGATTCTCGCTTCGGGTGCGAGAGGTCCCGGGTTCGAATCCCGGTTCGGCCCAAGTTTTGCAAAACCACACGGACACAGAAAACATGAGTACAATGCCTCCCAGGTGATACAGAAGGCGCATTTCATCCGTACTACCCGGAGTTCCAGTCAAGAGTTTGCAACGTCAAGGAAATCAAAGGAGAGACATGAGTATGACCAACGTAAATGACTACAGATATTGCACATTGACGCATAGTCTGACTTCCTCACTCATTCGTCCCTATTACAAATCGCCCAAACCATCGCTGAAACGCTAGAACCTCGATGACATTCAGAAAAGGCACGTAGGAAATTTCTTAGCCGATTGCGCCATATTTGAAAAACGTTGTTTTCAAGTCCACCTGTTGAACTACCAGCAACAAAATCAATGGCCTAGCACTATGAAATATGTCCTAAAAGGAGTTACGCTTCTAAAAATGTGGTCATAAGATAAAAATTTAAAGAGCTACGCAATTGAATCCTTCTTCTTAGAAAGTAATCGACCTTGGATTTCTCATTTAAACAACTGCTGCATTTGCTATCTCAAGTATTTCCATTCCTTCACGCTACGAGAAAGGTAATCATGGAGCTGCAGAGTACCATATTAGCTAGCTAGCTGGGGTCCTAAATGGCACTTAGTTACAGCGTCATAATGTTCGGAGAAACTCCGCGAAATTTCTTCTAAACGAATGAAGCACGTCAAATATGTCTTCAAACGCCCGTTCGCCCGGAATGTTGATAGATATGAGCAGCAGTCAAACGTTTACCTCCGCCTTCGACATCACTGGATTTTTGCAGCTCTATGAGTTATATCATACCGCCACGACCATCGACGTCAAGCTGTCGTAGCTAAGCAGCCATGTGCCCACATCCGCTGTCCCCTAGCGATAATACACAAGCTTCGGTGAAAGTGTCTTTTCTGTAGAGGAGTCTCAAGAGACTGGTTGTTGTCAAACGGCGTGAATGTCCTCGCTGCACTTTAAGGGGAGGGGGGGGGGGGGAAGAAGGCAGCAGTGGGACAGAATGGTTGAAAGCGATTGCCTCGGCTGGGGTTGGCGCCTCTAAACTAGTGTTGCACCCAATTTCACCACTGTTCAGATTGAAAAGTAGATTCCAGGTCAGAATCCAAACAGAATACCAGAATCCAGGCAGAATACAAGGGCGGCTTCTACTAGACCGCAAGTTGTAGCTCACTGCCCAATACAGAAGGCATGAAGCTGTTTCCATTCTTCTCTCCGCATCTGCGTTCGTTACGGCCAATCCTTGACCTCTTGTCTGTTTCGAACAACTGTGATAGCTGGCTTCGTAATTCCCCACCACGCCAGTCCCTTAATCCCTGCTACACAGCAGAGAACTCCACAACAAGATCCAATTTCTTCAAAACTTCCCAAGCAAGGTGTGCTACAGATGTGCCAACGCTTATATCAACTACTCAAACTGTTGTCAGACTTACTCCAAAATGTCAGAGTCACAACACAGCACGTATCCGACAGCTTCTGCACGACATTCTTCGTAAGCACCCGAGAGAGCTCCAAATTTGGAAGACCAAGTCTCTCCAGGTTCGTACCACTTCGCTATCTGAGAAACAAAAAACTTTTTGTGGAAGGTATCGTTAAGCTAGTACAAATGCTAGCGGTGCTTCGACAGAAGCTATCGCTCCGTTTACCACGGTTTGACGTATCTTGTCAAACTGCTGCATGAAGCAAAAAAGTGCACACCGGCTCTCCAGTGAGAATATCCTTAGTATCCTTATCGAAGTTGAAAGTTCCGTCTGCTTTTCTCTGGAAGAGTTTCCCGCTGCCATGTCCCAGCAACTCGTGTAGACCCACTTGAACTTCAAACGATTCCTTGTGGTATTCGTGCATCAAGTCCTTCAAAGCGGAATTTTCTCACTGTCAGACGGAACGGGAAAGGACCAATCCATACCTCATCCTCCTGATCGATGAAATTCATCTTCTGTTTCGGCATTGCGGCAATGACATTTCCTAGTGAAACATTCTTGAAACCCTCATTCTGCCGAATGTCGTCATCTGAACGTGACAACTTACAGGTAGACTACCAGCTTCTAAAGTATTTCAGTAAAGCCTACAATTAGGAATGTTAATTCCTGACGGCAGCCCACTGGATGCAAAGGCTATGACGTCAAGAGCAGTGAAATCGGGCTAAAATTAGATTCAAGAAGAAAAGTAATTCAAAAAGCTGTCAATGTCAGCACTTCATTAGAGGGAACACCTACGCCAGGGAATATGTTTGCATTACCTTCAGGAAATGGTCCTTCTCGTAGTCCTTTCCCCAAGGCAGCCGTGTCAGTATCTCTTCAGCTCTTTCAACAAGTGTCATGAACTTCTTGGACGTCTCCTTATTTACGCAAGCAACAAAACCTGAACACGAAGTTTTCAATAAGCGTATGTTAGCACGCCTCGAAATTTCTTTAAATCCGCCTCGCAAAAGAAAAGAAGACGTGGAGATTGGAAGAGGGCAGAGATAAGACAGAATATTAAATCAGCCCACCTTCAAACTCGCTTCTGGTTCCCGCAGGATCCCTATAGTTCTCGATGAAACCTATATAGCTCTCAATCACAGGTCCGGTATCCTTGATCCAAAATCTTGACCCGTCCTGGAATCAAATAGAACTGTGCAATTTCCAGTAAAGGGACTGCTCGTGTTAAGGTCGCGGTTACCTTATGACAGTTAATGTCGCCTTCGGTGAAGTGCTCTACATACTTATCAATCATGTTCCTCTGATTGTCATTTGCCGCCGCTTCACTAGCCTAAAATTATATGCCAGTTATCGAACATAGTAGCTTTCACAAGGGTAAATAGCCACAACGTGTTATCTTAAATACATCTTAAGCACAGCAACAGTATTCAGCAATCGAACAACCGAGGTAGCATCGAAAATACCAAGCACGACATCACAACTATAAGTACGGGTGTAATCCTCGTCTACCTCACTTGTCCGATCCGATGGTAACATAAACGGGGTGAAAGGAGGCATTCAGTTCTACGTGAGCCAACCTTCACCCAGTATAATGGCACCGGAGAAGGATCGCGTCAGCCAATACATAATATAAACAGCTTTCCTTTCTTAAACTAAAGGAAAATTATCGGTAATTAGAATAGCGGTCCTATGTCATTCTTCCTTAAAGCCGCACTTCCTAACCATCAGCAGCTTCCAAAACTTTCGGTGATCGCGAAGTGAGCGCACTTTCTAACGGTCTCCACTTTGGTTAGTCACATCCCTGACCTTTACGTCCAAGATACGCTATTTTCCAATTTCGCACTTCATTATGATACATCTTTCATCGTCCTTGATCGCGCAAAACAAACGGTAATGAATCCCACAGACGAATATTCTTAACAGCACTTTGCCATACGACAATTACTGAACAGTAGACCCAGTTCGCTTCACACCTACTTCATGATCAAAAAGCATGGATTGTTGCACGAAAAAATTTCGGGAAGATCAATATCCGCCCTTGGAGAAACGAAGAATAATGTGACAAGGGATATACGTCTCTTTAACCTCCAACCGTACCAATAATGCGTTGTTAAACTCAACGCGGACAGCAATGCTAACGCACGCTGGGGCGTAATCGAGCTGGAAAATCACGCAAATAATTAGAAACTAAGCAAGGATTTCGTGATATTTCAGTACAACAGGCTTCAGTCTGTGCTACAACAAAAGAAAAACTGATCATGCATAATGGGAGACAGCGTAGTTTGCCCGTATGGAAGGAGTGGATACTGTGCGCAGAAGAGCGTTGTTTACCAAATTCGGCGTTTAACCTGTGGCGAGCTATACATAGTTGAAACAGGAACGGCATTAAGTATTCGCATCAGGGAACATCTAGCTGGAAAGCAGAAGCGGAGCTTACTAACTACATTCGGTAAAAATCGAGAAGCTCACGGTGGGGACGATTTCAGTGTAAAGTGCACTGTGTTGCTATGCGAAAGTGAGATTGGAGCCAGAAAGACTCTAGAGACTTTTTTGGATTCGAGAACATAATCCAACGACGAACAACCGAAACGAGTGCATTTCGATCACCAGTGACTTCTTGTCGTTCATTCGTTGTGTAGGATATGAGACCACGACCAAGTACTTGTATAGCTAAACATCACTATCAATTTGTACTTGGTAGGTCTCATTTGCTCTATGGTAGTCCTATAACGGAGCTTTCACTCAGTGTTAGTGGAACAACGGAGAATTCGGCTTGCTTCAGTGGGATTACTGTGGCAATCTTGGGAATTCGTTGAAACTGGCTGAGTTGGAATCCTAAGTCTTTGCCGAGACGAGTGCCTGGTCTTAGGCTTCGAACGTCTTCCAGGTCTTTGAAAACGACGAAATTATCAAAACGTCAGGCCAAAGTAAAACGTTCCATCATATCAAACCTGCGTGGCACAGAAGTATTTAAAGAAAACTGACAGAGTTTGAAAACCGGCTTACCAGTTTCAAGGATTCGCACATTCTAGCCATCAGCGGAGAGTAGTCACCCCTCTCTCTAACGACGATGCAGTCCTCGAATTCCTCCTCCTTTACTCCATCTGAAAAGACGATTTAGAAGACCAGAAGAACAAGTTATTTACCCAGTGAAGTGAGACTGAGAACAGGTTCCAGTCGGAATGTGACATATTTCATTGAACTACTCACTGCAGGAGCTACATAATCAACAGCACTTCCTTGGGTAGAAGAACAACAACACTGCAAAAGCCGAAGGAAAACATAAAAATTTCTGAGAGAGCATAATTCGAAAGCACACCAAAGAGACTACGTTCATCCTCCAGTACTGTAGTTTGCCATCAAATGAAATGAGATCTTCTTCTTCTTCTTCTTCAGCGTTTGTCCCGCTCCGTCGCGGGGTCCGATCTTCTGGTGTTACGACGCCACCTTTCCCGATCGTGAGCTTGATCGGGGTACACCAGCTATTTTCATGTCCGTGTGTAACGTATCGGACCAACGCTGCTTCGGGCGTCCTCTAGGCCGCTTTCCAAATACTTCCAACTCAAGGACTATCTTGCGGACGCTGCCTTCTTTCCCACGCAGAAGGTGGCCGTACCATCGCAAGCGAGCTTCGCGCAACTTGTCCGCTATCGGCGCGACACCGAACTTCTAGCATCATTTCGAATGCGGTCCATGCGCGTGACTCCAGCCGTCCAGTGCAGCATCTTCGTCTCCATGACGCTGAGGCGTTTTTCAACTTCCTTGGTCACACTCAGCGCCGTACATCGCTACCGGCCGCACGACGGCTCTGTAAATCTTCGACTTCAGGTGCTCTGGTATCTTCCTATCGCAGAGTACGCCAGTCAGCGAACGCCACTTGGACCAAGCTGCACTCACGCGTGAGTTCACTTCAACCATCAGACCGCCGTCAGACGCTATTGCTGATCCGAGGTATTTAAACACCGAAGTGCGTGCAAGTTCAGTACCGTTAATCTTAATGGGGCCGGACTCGTTCACGTCAGTCGTTAGGTACTCGGTCTTCTTGACGTTCAATTTGAGTCCAAACCTCGCTAGACGGTCGCACCAAGCTTGCACCTGCCGCTCGAGATCGTCTTTCTCTTCGCAAGCGAGCATCACGTCATCAGCATAAAGCAGCGTCCATGGAACAGGCTGCTGAAGATCTCTCGTAATGGCATCCATGACGACAACAAAGAGGAGTGGAGAAAGCGCCGAATTCTGGTGCACCCCAACAGAGATGGGAAACTCCATCGAAGTTCCAGCAGCAGCTTGCACTCCGCACCCACTCTATGAGTTCCTCAGGTACGTTGTGTTGTCGCAAGGCGTACCATATAATCTCACGCGGTACGCGGTCGAAGGCCTTCTCCAAGTCGAGAAAGGCGATATGCACCGGCTTCTGTCTCTAGCGATGCTTCTCCACCAGGAGGCGGACGGCGTGTATAGCATCAATGGTCCCACAACCAGACATAAAGCCGCACTGGTTGTCGGAGAGCTTGACCATTTCACGGATTTGTCTGTCGAGGGTTCGCTCGAAGATCTTCATGCTGTGCGAAAGCAAGCGAATCGGACGGTAATTGGAGCAGTCCGCAGGACTGCCCTTCTTCTTCCAAATCGGAATAGTCGTACTGTTGTGTCAACACTCCGGTACTTTCTTCTCCTTTACTACCTGGTTGAAGAACTCAGTCAACCACTCAGCAGGGTACCAGAGCTTCGACTTTCAAACATCGGCTGCCAGATCATATGGCCCTGTTGCTTTGCATCAGATGAAACGGGATGACATCTACTAATTCGCCTATTTTACATAAAATGTAGCAGCAGAGGAAAGACAGTGGAGGAGACCAATACCAGATGTGAACCCGTGACCTCCCACTATGTCTGCAAACACAGCAACATTCACGAAAGCGTCAACTAACCCGTTTTGGAGCTGGCTACCTTCACATGGTATACAGTTTTCCCATCTCTCGGTTCGGGATCTTTGAATAGCCGTGAGTTCCAGGATTCAATGTGATGAGACTAAATTGCGGGTTTAAAATGGGTTACATAAAAATCACAAGAAAACAACTCGAGCAAGATAATGCCTTACCTTAAAATATCTGTCGATTTTCGTCGCATCGTCTTTCGTGATGTTATCACTGTGATAGCAGGTCACCCCCTGAAAACAGGACATTAAGTTGACTGCTATTAAGCACTGTACACATAGTGTTTTTATAGGCTAAGGATAATAGCGAGCAGAGTAACTTTGTCCTTATGGTAGAAAGACTACTCTTATACTGGTATTCACTGCCATACATGTCTTCGAAACAACGACAAGAACTCACGCCCTCACCATCACATAAAGGATAAAAGTCGACCTTATCCAATCCTTTTGTACATAGACACGACATGCATTCTAGTTTACGGGATATGATGGGGCAAACTGAATGCGCACTTGAGCTATACAGTGACTTGCGGAGGCCAGCTGATCGACAATTCAGTGGGCTTAGCCCTCCCAGACAAGCTGAAACAAATGCACCGTCCGCGCCCCTGGATCCTGGTTGGCCAAAGCCTGATGTGGGCAAGAGCACGTTGGTGCGCTGTGTATATAGTCGATACCTTCTCGGACCCGACTCCACAAAGACATATCAAAAGAAGAATTGTACTAGAGCTAGTGCAGAAAACGAAGGACCGGTGAGCTTGCCTACCTACCACAAAAAGCAAGAAAGGAAGCTTGGAGAAGTGGTGCTAAGTATCTACCTTCGTAATAAAGAGTCGCGCGAGCGGAAATTGCCCTTGCAAAACTCATTGACTATAAAAGTGATGAATGAACTGACCTCGTTTCCAAATCCAAGATGAAGCTGATAAGGGCACAGAGAGCTTATCAGAGGCTTTACCTTCTCCCAAGTCTCAATAAATGATGAACATGACTTAGCAGCATCTGAGGATCGCATAAAAGCGTCGATTTTCTCCTGAATTGCAAAGGTACTCCAAGAGAGAGGTCGCAAATAGCGGAAAGAAAAGTTGGTATAGCTTCGGTTCCCACCACGTCCATGTCCGGTATGATCTTAGTATCCCCGAAACCACGATAGTTTCCGTTGTTATAGTAGAATCCAGCCACGTACACCAAAAAGCCCTCCCACTCCTCCTCGGTGAAACCGGCTTCTAAGGCTTTGTCTGTAAAACGAATTGTGACCTAGCTGAGATAGGAAAGAGAATGCATGAAGACGATATCAGACCTTTGAGCTCATCGATGCTCTCAGTCTTGAACAGTCGGTAGAAAGTCACGAATAGACCTGCGGATTCGGGAGAAACCTACAAATCGGTTTATTTTCAGCTATCACCAGTTCGCTGGAATTAATCAGTCCAAATGGCAATCACCTGCAAAAACACGGAGAGCGCTCCATTGTACGACGCCTCACTCAAGTAGTGAGCATACTGTTTCTCCTTCTTTGTGAGAGCTGAAGACAAAAATCTTTTCTTGGTCTTTCAGAACGAAAATAAGAATACAATCAAGAAGATAGAGAATTCCTTCTAATCAAGGTTGCAGAACGATGTGCCAAGAACACTATTCGCCTATATAAAGGATGGTATAGAAGATGGCGACGAACCTCAAACGTTTCCTGACGAGTTCGCCAGTGACACCTTTCTTAAACACCTGTGATTTTTTTCAAAGGCAGAATTGAACTTTCACGCGTTCCATAAGAAAATAAATGTTCAGCATTAATTGAAAACTCGAAAAAATTGACGACAAAAAAAACTAGCAAAAGATTGTAAGACATTTTGCCAACTCGAATAATGAACACAATCGCAGGCGCAATGTGGCTCAGGGGGGGTCACCCTCCTACTCAGTTGTTGTCCGCCTTAGTAAAGGATACGTGTGTGTGAAATTACATCGGAAATGGCCTACCTCAGTTCACTGTAGGGGTAGAACATACCAGTGCTGCAAAAAAATTCCGGTTTCAAAAAGCACAAACCGTTGTGTAGGGGGGTGACCCCCCCCCCCCCCCCCGAGCCACATTGCGCCCAATCGCATGCAGAGGAAGCTCTACTGACCAAACAAGTGAGCTCTCTGGTGCCAAAGCAGGGGGTTCAACTCACTGAGTGACTCTTCTCATTGCGATTCTAATAAAAACGATGACTATACCATTGAACGCATCGACGCAGTCGAGGATACACACAGGCGAGTCGTTGGGAAGAACATAGAGTGACTTGTCGAGTACCGCAGGTGTAGACATCAGGCGAGTGAAGCGCAGCACGTTCTGACTGAAAGATACCACGTAATCCTCAACCAACTCCTTCGAAGAAGTCACAACTGCGAACGCCAGCGCCACCCTCACAGCATCAGCCCATTGATATGAGCAAGTTCGTGGAATCGGCAGAGCGAGACAGGTTGAGATAGCGAGTCCTTGGACTCTGAACGGAAAAACAGCGTAAGATAAGCCAATCTGCCATGGCCGATTAATACCAGCGCTAATAAGGAAGTGACCTACGCCAACGAACTACTTTAATTTTGATGCTGGTACAGAAAAAAGAGCTCCATGAAACACTTCCAACCTTCTACAAAACTATTTTAATCAATACGTTATCATACTGGTCGGAATGCTGTGGAAAAAGGGAGTGAAGATCTAGCTAAGCCTCAGCTCTATCCTTCCACAGGAATACTCAACACGGAACCACGAAAGAAGACAGTGGTTGTTCTGAAGTTCAGAATGATTAAGTGAAGGATTTTCGAAAGTACAACCGGTCTAGAGGATTCAGCCAAGGTACCAGTCAGTTCTAGTATAGAGAAATACGAGAAGTTAGAAAACTATGCAAAAAACTGAGAAAGAATACTACACCCCTACAGACATGCTGTTAATCATTAAAACTGGATGCAAGTCGACTACGGGAAGATCACCATCTATCTTTCCCTTCGTGTAAAATTCTTCCAAAATCTTTTGAAACGAAAATTTGAGCAGCCATTACTGCACTGCTGTAGGACAATAAAGTGTGTTGAGCTTTGGGTAAAGGTACCACTTAGGCCTATGGTATACTCCCGTCCGCTGCAGCGACGCGGGAATGCATAGCGACGCGACGGCTCGCGTTGCGCGTCGCGAGCCGTCGCCATCGCTGAGGCTGACATAGTTCACGCTGTTCTGCAGACGGAGACTTGCAGAATTTTAGCGAATCAGCTGATTCAGTGCATTTTCTTCTTGGATTCCTTGTTTTGTCAATCGTTACGTTCGTGATTTCGCGTTTTTCCTGTTTTATCGCCATCTGATTCGTAAACTCTTGTAGGATTTGGTTTTCAACGGTATTTCGTTGTTTAGCTAGAGGGGGGGGGGTCCGCCATGCCTGTGTCGACTCATGCATTTGTTTCGCTCCTGATTCCATCCACAGGCACGGAAACCCACGTCTCTGTGCACGACACGGCACGAGAGGGTTCTCGTGACGTGTCTAGCACGGAAACTTCCCAGTTGTGGCCCGATTTTCGGAAAGTGATGTTTTGCTAGGGGGGGGGGGTTCCGCCATGCTTGTGCCGACTCATGCATTTCTTTCGCTCCTGATTCCATCCACAGGCACGGAAACCCAGTAAACACAGTATGTAACTAGAACCTCCATGTGACTTGTCCGGCACAGAAATGTAGATTTCGGTGCCGGCGAGGAAATTCAGAGGCGAAACAAATGCGAGGATCGGCACAAAAGTGAGAGAAAACGACCTCGAAAAATATCTCCTCAGAAAACTAGCCATCCCATTAGCACATTTCTGTGCCGGACAAGTCGCAGGGAGGCTCTGATGACATGTTCGGCACAGAAATGTAGATTTCGGTGCCGACGAGGATATTCAGAGGCAAAAAAGCGAGGATCGGCACGAAAGTGAGAAAAAACGGCCTAGAAAATATCTCCTCAAAGAACTAGTCGTTCAAGCCGGCGAAAAAATCCAAAATGACTCTAGCCACGACGAAAACCCTACGAGGAGAACAACAGAGACATCTCATGACCACCCAACATCACCAGACGTGTGTTGAAATTGTTGTGGTATGGTCACGAACCAAGGAAGTGCTGAAATAAGTGAGCGGAAGTGCATAGAATAGAGCACCAAAGCGCTCCCCCCTCCGCGACCATCGCTGCCCGTCGCTCGTCGCAGTGCACTGCACTGCGACGGGCGACGGGCTGCAACGGCCGTCGCACGGGAGTATGTTTCACTCCCGCGACGCGGAGGTATAACACCCCTCTGCGACGCATCGCGGGAGCGATGGCGCGTCAACTGACAACCGCGCCCCACTGCGCCGTCCGCCACTGCAGCGAACTCGCGCCGTTGACAGTTGCCCCGCGCCCGTCGCTGGAGCGACGCGGGAGTATACCATAGGCCTTACCGAAGAGATTCAGGGTGGACTCTCGCTGGACTGCAAACTGTTCACTTCAATGTCTTTGTTCTACGGAGAGGTATAGGTGCATGTAGCGCAGTCGGAGAAGGCGCTGGCTCCCTCATGCACCACTTGTTCAATACCAAGCTTGTCCGGGAAGAATAGAACTTGGCACTATTTTATGCCACGTCCGACTCTCGATGAATCTTGGCATCTTTGACGTTGTAGGCGACGAGTGTGTTTTTTTCAGCGTAGCCAGGATTGGTATACAAGTCTTTATTGCGGCTTACGTTTCGGCGTCGTCGCCTTCTTCAGAGCCTGGAAAAGCCGAAGCCATTTGGGAGGGTAGTTCTTCAAATGACTTCGACTTTTCCAGGCTCTGAAGAAGGCGACCACGCCGAAATGTAAGCCGCAATAAGGTGTTACACCAATCTTGGTCACGCTGAAGAAAACACACTCGTCGGCACCATTATACTTTCAGGACTCCAGAGGTCGAAAAAAAAATCCCTCAAACATCGCCCAAGGAATTATTTGGGGTACTGATCACGAATCTGACATCCGTTTTTGTTATTACGCTGGCGTACGGTAGGTACGGGTGACTAAAACTGTCGAGGCCATAATCACTGAGTAAGGTCATCGTCACCGATCGCACAAACTTCGTCTACAGAGGTTATCTGGGCTGCTGATCCCGAACACGCCTGACATCTTACAGAATGAGCAGATACGGTAGTGGCACAGCTTGCAAGTGGTCCGCCAGCAATCGCCTCATAGGGTAGTTCATTTCGATGCTTTATCCTATTTTAAGGCATGTGTCAAGTTACTTTGTCGCTATCGATAAGCAAGGTCAGTTGTTCGTTGCTTAGGTGTTCCTGAAGACTACACCAAACAACAACCTATTTGCACAGCTTTTCCTTACCACACAAGCTGATTAGATGCCGCCACAACTGTTGTGCAAAAGTAAGATACTTCGACACTAAAGTGCTTTGAAGACTCCAGAGGGCGAGATGTGGAAAAACATTTTCACCCAAACTTCACCCAAGAATGTTATTTGGGGTGCTGATCATGAATTTGACATCCATTTTCAAGATTCCGGCCGATTACGGTAGGTACTACGGGTGACTAAGGCTGTCGAGGTCATTATCTCCAATTTTGCCCAACCTTCGGCTAGGAGGATTATTTGAGGTGCTGATCACTAATGCGACATTCAATTTTCGTATTACGTTGGAGTTTGGGCGAAATCGGTGACCATGACCTTAGCAGTCTTAATCAGCCTTACGTACCGTAAGCTACTGTAATCGACCGAAATGTCAAAAATGGATGTCAGATTCATGATCAGCACTCTAAATAACGGTCCTAAGCAAAGTTTGGGTGAAATTTTTTTCGACCTCTCCTCCACCTCGAGTCCAGAATGTACAATAGTGCCGATACTTCTTACGATTAGATATTCAATGCACCTCCAAGAATCCATTTAGGAGCGTTCCTTGGCAGTACCTACCGTATCCATATTAATACCAAAAAGGGATGTCAGACTCGTGATCAGCACTCCAAATAACCCCTCTAAGAGATGTTTGGGACAAAATTTTTTTCGACCCCTCCTCGACAACAGGTGTCGTGAAAAAGACTGGTATTACTCAACGTCTTTCATATGCAATGATTTCTGGGAGCAGACTAATCTTTTCTACTTGCTTCCTAACCTTCCTTATTCATCGACCCCATACAAACTGAAGGCCGATTGAGCTGGATGCCCTCTACCAGTACACGGTACAGCAGCACCGGCCCTATCTGCTTGCATTTGGTCAAGATAGGCAAAGGAGAACAGAAAACGTGTAGGCGGCCTCTTCGACCAAAAAAAAAACGCAGACAGAGAACAGGTCAGAGAGCAGCAAAGTGGAGCAGTGCCTGCTTCAACAACGGTGAGATAAAGGCGAGTAGAAGGAAACATGCCGTGCGATCGAGTGGCCCGAAGCGGAGAAACGACGGGTCGCGGGGAACGGCGACGCTGTAAGCGACGAGCCCTGTCGATTTTGAGGAGCTGTGAAGGCAGAAGACCGTCGTAATCTACGACCAAGGGCACGAGACGCACGGGGAAGCACACGCCACATCGACCACGTCCTCGACCAGCGATGGTGACGACGCCGTCCGCCTGCAAATGTCGGACAATGACGCAACGAATTCGAAACGACGCTTCAGAGCGGATGGCGTTCCATATAGCAGGGCGATCATAAAGCGGCTACAAGTCAACATGAGTGCTGGAACTCCTTGGTCAAGAAACCGAAGGTCTGGAAATTGCTCGAACGCTTGAAGCCCCTTGGGAGAAGATTCACAGACAGGAATTGTAGTTAGCAATGGATCTTCAAAAACAAACAGCGGAGAAGTTACATTGCATCATGATAAGGGCCAACAGATCTCACGAGGCGGCTGAAGTCCTAATGACGGGCAAGCACTGCTTCATTTCGTCCTCATTTGGCACTTCGCACTAGAGAACGTTAAAATTCCATTCTTAGTTCCTTACAAAACGTTTAGACTCACTTGGATGAATCCTTGGGATCAGGCTATCACTGACAGAAGCTCTATCAATGCGAAGAATGATAGAAATAAAAGCGCAAGCCTAGAGAGGACGATGGGTATACAGGGTATTCCTCCTCAACTTTCCAAATTAACCCCACCCAAACAAGATCTCGACTTCCTACAGCGCGTTGACCCTCCTTTCCTACTGAAATCCGCATTTACTGCAGTATAGTATTTCATTTCGCAGGTTTTATACACAGTTCTCTGACTTTGTGGAGGAAAATTAGGGTCGACCCCCTTCTTTTCTCGACTTGCACCGAGATAAATAACCACCAAATATGCGGTTGCTTTGTAACGGAGCAAGAAAGAAAAAGCGCGAAAAGTCCCTGTCACGAGAATATAGTACCAAATGATAAAGTGAAGAGAGACGTATTTCCCGACAGGCAAATCCACTCCGTTAGCCCCTGCCGACCTTGGACAATTTGAAAACTTCGAGCTTACAACTTGGATCTTCTCTGGGTTGCAAAATTAGCAGTAGAGCGCGATATTTGCCTGGGACTGCCCTGCTATTAAATTAGCAACTGGCGGAGTTCACAAAAGCTGGATGATGGCAGCTTCTGCAGAATAAAAACGGCCAGAGGAGTCTGTCTGTGTATTGACCGAGTACACCGGATCGAACCGTAATAATGTACATCTACGCCGAAAGTTCAGTGGTCGCAGTAGGAAATTTGGTCGTTCAGTGCTTTCAAGATTGCTCGAGGGCGTGTTGCACATTCGACGTCTTGTAGTTGCATGCTCATAGATGTTACTACAACGATAAATTCTTAAGCCGGTTTACAACCGTTTCGCCGTTGCCAAAAGGAGTCTGATCCATCGCTCGCGGCCACTAGTGCTCACACAGATTTGATGGCCACCGTACCGCTCAACAGAGCTGCAGTAAAGAAAAAACGGTAGCATCGTCAGATGCTTGTAGGACGGTAACAGCGCTCTAGTCCAAGGCGGCTCATAAAGACTGTAACAAGAGCCTGGTCGTATGAAAACGTCAGGAAAGCACGAAATTTAATACAATTTAAAATACCGTTTGCTAATACTTAGTGATCGCGATGGACCATTATCACTCATAACGGTTAGCTTCTCAGATTTTCTCCGTTCAATGCTATGTAGCGCAGTTTTTTCTTTAAACGTAGACAGCACTGAATAAAAGGGTGAGTTGGAAAAATTTCAAGGGTACACTTTTGCGGGTCCGATCTGGGCTCATGACAAGAAATGACTACTTTATCTTTTTAGTTTTACTGTCATAGTTGTGGCTCTACCGTAATGTGCATTTTGCGTTTTGCGGGATCAGCGGAGTTGGATTTAGAAAGATTTATTTACTTATTTATTTATTTATTTCAAGGCACGGATCATAATCACATGCGGCAAAATAACAATAACACATGTGATAAGGTAAAGGTAACAATAACACATTAAAATTAGATATAAGGGGCTGAATGACTGTGCAACGAAAAAAAAACAAGCCTAACGAACCTTTAGTGTAATTAGACGTTTGGAAGAAGACAGAGACATGTTAACAATGTTCTCATTCTCAGAAAGTAGGGTGTTGAGCTCCCTGATGCTTCTATGAATGAGGAAACTTGATCTCACTTTCGACCTTGGGATTTGCAGATAGAGTCTGAGATGCGCTCTTCTGTCAGTTGTCAAAGGGGCACCAAAAAAACCGGACCAAACCGGACTCGGTCAATGGAAAGCTTTCCCGTCTGAACTTTGAACAACATAATTAAATCTGCTCTTTTTCGTCTAGTCTGAAGGCTAGGCAAACCAAGCATCTTAGTCCTGTCAGACCCACTCGGAATATTGTCATAACTCAGAAAGTAGGGTGTTGAGATTCAGAAAGACGACATTTCAGAATAGGCTTAGGGGTGAAGTTATTCTGAACACTTTCAAGCAGTTTGATGTCCTTCTTTTGACAGGAACTGAAGATTGAAACACCACATTCTACAACGGGCCTTACGTTATGGCTCAGCTAAGTGTGAAATATGATACCAAGCAGTCGAATAGCCAGATCGTGCAGCTTCGTGGAAATATTCCTAAAAGACAAGTAAGGACGACGTTGCTCAATCCTCTTTGGGATGCGCCACGCATTCTATTTACACCTGATGTCGTGGAAGCGATTTGAATGAGCATTTGGCCTTTACAATGAAATGCGGTCGTCAGCCGATAGACAGTTCAGTGGTTTATCCCTCTCAGACAAGTTTGCTACCATTTACCAACCCTGCAGGGATGGAACGCTTGACGGTCTGGGCAGGAAATCCGATCCAAAAACCTTGAATCGGTGACATGCGAAAGCCAGCGCCTCCTTCGACGGCGCTATTCCGCGGCCAAAATTGAAAATCGAAAAAACCGATCGAGAAATAGTGGTGTGACCGATTTCTTTGTTCTGAAATCTGTCCGTCGGCCAAATATTCGCATAATGCTCAGCCCAAGCGGTCGACCGTAACTCCTTTCCCTCCAGCCTTCGTGGGGACAGAATTATTAGGAGCAGTTCATAGTAGGGGGGGGGGGGGGACAAAAGTGTGACTTTCCATGCCGTGCCGATATATCTCGTGACTGGAGTCCGGTTTCGTGCTTCTCGTTTTGTATGTTTGCTCGCTACTTACTGAAGGCCACCTGAGAAGTGAGTCTGTCTCATGCCGAAACCCCAGTCTGACGAGTCGACCTGTGTCGCGCAAATCTCTCCCGATTCCCAACCCCGAGCAGCCTGGACTCAATCTTAACGCAGGATGAGAAGTACGTCTTCTACCTTAACTCTGCCAAGCAGCGAGTCTGGGTGAGGCCTGGTGACCTGTTGCCGACCTTCGTTCGGCGGGATCTTCACGACGAGAAGCACCTTCTGAGCTTTTGAGTCTGCGCCCATGGACCGGTATACTGGAAGCTGTTTTCCAAAAGCACGGCGATGGACTCCAAGGCCATGGTGAACGAAGTAGAAGTGATGGACCGGCGACTCGTACTTATTCGGTCTCAGCACTTCAAGAAGGTCCTCCTCTTCGACCACGCCGCACCCCATCGGGCAAAAGTGACCACGGAAAAGCTTGCTCAGCTGGGCTACGTTCACATGCCTCACCCACCGTATTAGGCGGACATCTCTCCATGGGACTACCACTACTTCTTGAGCCTTCAGGACTTCATGTCGGAAGGGACACAAGGACCCAAGCAGACCTCGACAACCATAACGAGCAGTGGATCAACACTAGGCCCAAGCAGTTCTGGAAGGATGGGATCAGGAAGTTGGCTGATCGATGGTAGGAAGGTCATTGACCTTAATGGCGAATACACTCGTCAGCACCATTGAGTTGTAATTGAGTTATAAAGAGATAAAAAATTTGTTGAATTTGTCGCATTACTTTTGGCCCACCCTAATAGTAGGTTGCCTCACCGAGTTTTCGTGATGTATCTTTATTAAAGACGCTGTCGAGTGGGCCATGTTGTCGGAAATTAGGTGGACCGGCCACGTAATGCGCTTCGCAGACACTCGCTGGACGAGAGCCGTTACCGACTGGATTGCGCGGGATGTCAAGAGAACACCAGGACGCCCACTAACGCGTTGGTCGGAGTTCTTCGTGAAAGCCCTGAACGACCGATATGATGCTCTTCGTGTCCCTCGAGCGAGGAGGATTCATTGGAGCACTCTGGCACGCAGGAGGGAGGAATGGAGACACTGCTGGCGCCCGCTCGAGATACTCGATGATCAACGGGACGACAGATGATACAGGTGATCTTTATTAAAGCAATCCTGAAGTTTCCAGTTCCCGACGTTATGGGAAGTCTGAAGAGTGTATTTGTATGTACAGTGTGAAGTGTTTTTTAATTCATGTTCTACTCAACTAAATACCACATCTACTCTAGCGATTCACTGTAGACACCAAAACGAGAGATCAGTGAAAAAATCACGCTAGTTTTCGCTGCAACTAGCACTATGGATTCTACAGCTTTTTATCCCTTTGAATTCTGCTTCACAAAATGGAACAAAACCACAACGCTTTTAGCAGAGAAGAAAGCACCTTCCACAGTGCTCTTCAGAAAAGATGACACTAGAGATGGTAGACATAACAACCGCAAAACGAAGATAGGGTATGATGGCTTGAGAGGTGGTGAGCCGTTCTTATTTCCTCGCCATAGCGCGACTAGTAGTGGCTATAAATCAGCCTTGTCAGAATTGATTTTGACGATCCGTGGTTTGCTAGAATAAAGCCGCCGACGATTTTTCCAACAAAAAAAAGAGAGTCCTCACAAGTGCCCAATCGCAATATGTGATCGAGGTTCCATAATCGCAACGGAGGTACCACGAGTTCAATCAGAATGTGTAAAGACATGCTATGAGACCAGATTCTAGTTCTGTAGAACGTGGACCAAAACTTGAAATTTGACGACTAGAAAACCTTGCTGATTAATTAGATTTTTTTGTAGTATAGTTTCCACGTGCTAGGCGGTCGTGGCTGCTTGCATAGAGTGCATTCAACGATCATGATTAATTGTATGTATTTATGTTAGACTATCCTAACACTTGTCATTGGCTTCAAAGATTTACTTGTAGAGCTTTTATTTTTCTAGCAAAATAACCACTAAACGCGTATTAGAAAATGAATCATTGATTGTACTGTGAAAGCAAAATTCACTTTCTAAGGTATCACGCACATTATTAAATTTCTACATCATAAAGTGTTTTTGATCTGAGATGAAGAGAGCGAGTTGACGGGCGGTTTGCAAATACTGGCGAAGAAAAATAGGGAAGAGTATAGTTTAGTGTAAAAAAATAACCTCACTTAATTTAAACAAGGAGAAAGGGTAAACAAAAAAAAACAGGGTACCTTACAATGTTTTGAAACGTCGTCTGTTAATGCTTGGCATTGCGTAATATAGGTGTGCCTTATGTTACCACCTTCACCGCTAGAAAGGGCTGTCATACGGAGCATTGGTGCAAACTTCCGTGTGGTCTTTGTTACTGCATAATCACTTTACACCCCTACATAATCAACTTTGTCCGTCCGCGAGCGTGCTTACGTTAGCCAACCCCTTTAGTTTAAGAGACCTATCGTGAAACATGATTTCAACTGAAATGTTTGAAAACGGAAATCAAAACGGCCGGAACCAATGTTCGTGGAAAGTGCTCCTCTCCTCAAGTGTTAATAGTGATTGAAATTATAAAAGAGGGCGTTTCTAAGTAGTCTCAACAAGCAGCTGCTGAACGTTTCGAGGACCATTCAGGAGCTGAACAACGCAGATCAATACCTGCATTGGAGAATCACAAAACGGTTCTGTGGTTCAATATCGCGACTTGGGGGTCGAGCTGTAAAACCGATATGAATGCCGGCTAATTCATCCTGGCGCTGCGAGCTGTAGACTTCGAGGACTAATCTCAGAAATGGCCGGCCTCAGTGCTTTGAGAACATCGTTTTCACCATGATGGGTGATTAAACCTGACATTTCCTTATCTTCCCCTGATTTCGTCAATAAGTCAATCCAGGATTGGGTTCCCCTACAAAGTGAACAACGCGCGAAGCAGGTCTGATTATAGTGTGAATTTGTTAAGTGCCCAGGAAACCTGTGATAGGGACTGCATCTTTGAGTATTTAGCCTTTGCTTCGACTATGGGGAGCAGATAGAGTGAAGGATTAGGATAAAGGACGGTGCTAACCAATCTATTTTGGAATGCTCTTCGCCTTCCAGTTATACGGAGATGTCGTGGAGGCAATCTGAGTGCGTATTTGGCCTGTACAAAGGCTTGAGGTGGCCAGGCGATGGACAGTCAGTGTTTTATCCATCCCATATAAGTCTATTACCAAGTTATCGACAGCAGAAGGATAGAAGGTTTTGATGGCCTGGACGAGAAAGTCGAACCTGACAAAGAGTGCACGCGACTACTAGTGGCTTCTCCGTCTGCGTTACCAGCGCCAATTGATACAATAGTCAGTTTTATTCCTCGAAGGTATGTCTGTAATCAATGTACTAGGTAGCTTGGATTCTTTGCACACTTTACCTGAATCGAGCTCTAATCCAACCTTTAATGCGATTGATACCTAGAATACCTGTCGACTGCGCCACTCGCCCTTGATCTGTGTGAGGACCTGTGTTAGAACACTTCGTAACAGCAATTTCATGTTGGCATTGACTGACAGCTGCCTTTGTCATGTGTAGTTCTGGGTAAAGGGACTTGAGCAGGCCACATCTGTCATGACTTGGCCGGGAATTCGCGATTATTGATCCTGTACCCAGACATCCTTTGATTTTCATCGAGGCATAACCAGAGAAAAGCCCATATGTACAGTTGAATAAATAAGTTTTGCTCTCCTCATGGTTATTAGCAGAGAATTAATAGAAAACGCAAACGTTTTCGGCTAGTAACAACTGCAGTTTCCTTCAGTATTCGAAAGATTTAAGGCCTCACCGGTTCTGAACATCTGCTGCATGTAGTGCGAGGCATGTAGTGTTCGAACCATATCACATATGTGATGGCACGCATAAGGATGCTCCCCGCTGGACCACCGCGAGGAGTTGTCTCGGCGCGGGTGGGCGCAGTTGCCGCAACGGTGATCGTGGTTCGATCCGGCCTCCAAGTAACGGTGATTGAAAGACTGGTGCTCTCCACTGATGTTAGTGAGGATCACACCCCAGTCCTCTGCTGCCTTCCTTCTGAGTTACCTGTTTACAGTCTCGTTTTAGAGTTAAGGGAGGTGTCCGTGGGATAATCGGAACCGGGGATGGGTTGCAGCCACTTCAAGTTCTAAGGCTACTTGGTTGTGCTTAGGTAACCCCGCAGCAGTACTCGCTGTTGCTTACATGCTTTAATTTCGACAGCGTGGTAGTAGTCGTTAGCATTCGAAGTTGACACACCGCTGTCTAACCGAAGCCTGAAGTCGTGACACAACAAACATTCGATGGAGATTGTGGAAAAAACTCTGACTGCGTTGCTCGTGAGGGATGTGCCACGAGCTCCACTTCAATCAGTTTTTCGAATAGGTTTCGATCCCCACTCAGTGAGTCGTGGGTGCTTGGCAAATCCGCTCCAGAGTTTTCAGTCTTACATCGGACAAATGGCAGCCTCTGAACGCGTAAAGCACTCATCGTCCTCTGAAGGGAATGATAGGCTGAAAGTTATGTCCTTCGATGAACATTCTCCTTCCAACGATATCGTTCGGGACAGCACTGTGATCTCCTTCATTAGCACTGCGTCTTCAGCTCTACTTTTTCAGCGATTTGCTAGTCAGCCAATCCAAATACGAGTCAGACTATTAAACAACATAGCGCATGTTCACAGGTCTTTGTGCAAAGAAGAGCCGAATGCTGCGTTGTGCCCAGGAGGTGATCTGTGTGTGGTGCAGTCATCAGGAGGCACAATGTACATAGAGACCATCCGAAGGGACTTATTGCTCTGACACGTCATCGACACTTAGCATTAATTAAGCAATTGAGCCGTGCTAAAAAAAGAAATTTTGGCCCATCTAGCAATGGGATATCACTGTGTTCGCATGTTTTGTTTCATGTTGTTCTATACCACGGGCTGCGTTTCTTCCAGCTGTCTTGTGATACGCCCAGAACTCGCGTTCACGCCAATCTGCGCATCTGTGAAGTGGCATGATGTATTAGGTCGTTGCATATGAAATGATCGATTTTGACTGAAAACGTCTGTGACACGACAGGGTGTATATGAAATGGCCGAATGAAAACTGAAAACTTTTGACTGGAAACTTTGACAGATTATTAGTTTGTTCGGAAACACCATTACAGTTAATACTTCTTCTTCTTCTTATTCTTCAGCGTTTGTCCCGCATCGTCGCGGGGTCCGCTCTTCTGGTGTTACGACGCCACCTTTCCCGATCCTGCGCTTGATCAGGGTGGACTCCAGCTACTTTCATGTCCGTGTGTAACGTATCGGACCAACGCTGCTTCGGACGTCCTCTAGGCCGCTTTCCAGATACTTCCAACTCAAGGCCTATCTTGCGGACGCTGTCTTCTTTCCCACGCAGAACGTGGCCGTACCATCGCAAGCGAGCTTCGCGCATCTTGTCCGCTATCGGCGCGACACCGAACTTCTGCCAAATAGCATCATTTCGAATGCGGTCCATGCGGGTGACTCCAGCCGTCCAGCGCGGCATCTTCGTCTCCATGACGCTGAGGCGCGTTTCAACTTCCTTAGTCGCAGGCCAACACTCAGCTGTGTACATCGCTACTGGCCGCACGACGGCTCTGTAAATCTTCGACTTCAGGTGCTCTGGGATCTTCCTATCGCAGAGCACGCCAATCAGCGAACGCCACTTGGACCATGCTGCACTCACGCGTGAGTTCACTTCAACCATCAGACCGCCGTCAGACGCTTTTGCTGATCCGAGGTATTTAAACACCGAAGTGCGTGCAAGTTCAGTACCGTCAATCTTAATGGAGCCGGACTCGTTCACGTCAGTCGTTAGGTACTCGGTCTTCTTGACGTTCAATTTGAGTCCGAACCTCGCCAGACGGTCGCACCAAGCTTGCACCTGCCGCTCGAGATCGTCTTTGTCTTCGCAAGCGAGCATCACGTCATCAGCATAAAGCAGCGTCCATGGAACAGGCTGCTGAAGATCTCGCGTAATGGCATCCATGACGACAACAAAGAGGAGCGGAGAAAGCGCTGAACCTTGGTGCACCCCAACAGAGATGGGAAACTCCATTGAGGTTCCAGCTGCAGCTTGCACTCTACTCTTTGGGCAAGAGTAGAGCATCCGCACCCACTCTATAAGTTCCTCAGGTACGTTGTGTCGTCGCAAGGAGTACCATATAACCTCACGCGGTACGCGGTCGAAGGCCCTCTCCAGGTCGAGAAAGGCGATATGCACCGGCTTCTGTTTCTCACGATGCTTCTCCACCAGGAGGCGGGCGGCGTGTATAGCATCAATGGTTCCACAACCAGACACAAAGCCGCACTGGTTGTCGGAGAGCTTGACGATTTCACGGATTCTTCTATAGAGGATTCGCTCGAAGATCTTCATGCTATGCGAAAGCAAGCGAATCGGACGGTAATTGAAGCAGTCCGCAGGACTGCCCCTCTTCTTCCAGATCGGAATCGTCGTACTGTTGTGCCAACACTCCGGTACTTTCTTCTCCTTTACTACCTGGTTGAAGAACTCAGTCAACCACTCAGCAGGATACCAGAGCTTCGACTTCCAAACATCGGCTGCCAGATCATCCGGCCCTGTCGCCTTACCGGGCTTCATCTTCTTCAGAGCCGCTTCTGTTTCCTCCACGGTGATCTTGTGAACGGGACCGTGAACAGAAGCCACAGAAGGGATGGCCGGATGAGGAAATCCCATAGTGGAAATTTCCTCAAAGTAATCACGCCATTGCTTCAGCGCCTTTTTGCGGTCTGTCAGAAGATGGCCGCTCTCATCATTGATGCCAACAAACTTTTCAATGTCCTCGGTTTGGCGATGGCGGGTCTTAGCAAGTCGGTACAAATACCGCTCACCATCGCGCGATTCGAGCTTTCGGTAGACATCACCATAATGAGTGGCTTTAGCAACAGCCACGGCTTTCTTTGCAGCCTTCTTCGCCTTCTGATACTCCTGCCAGTTGTCGGCTGTTCTGTCGCCGAGAAACACATGATACAGCGACTTCTTCTCTCGAACCTTCGCTTTCACATCGTCTGTCCACAGCCATGCCTGCTTGTCGACTTTGCGTCGTCCAGGCTTCGTAGTGCCAAGTTCTGACCTCGCAGCTTGAAGTATCGCGTCGGTCGCTTTCTTCAAAGTTTCGTCGACAGTCGTGACTGTCGGTAACCGTACGCGAGAAATCACAGCTGCTTCTTCCTCTTTCATTCGCCACCACTTGATTCTTGCAGCACCGCATCGCTCGACCTGCTTCAGCCTCGGAGAGGCGATCTTCAAAGTACAGATCAGCGGTCGGTGCTGTGGGGCGACCGCCTCATACGGCACGACCTTCGCGTCTGTGACAAGGCTCCGGTCGCGATCCTTCACAAGCACAAAGTCTATCTGAGACTTGGAGCTCCCACTATAATATGAGATGAGGTGGGAGTCGCGTTTTCGGAAAACGGTGTTCACAATGGTGAGGCTATGCGATTCCGCATACTCAAGAATACGCTCACCATCGGGGTTACGAGACCCGTATCCGAAACCACCATGACAGCTGTACCCGTCCTTCGCAGCACCTACGTGCCCATTAAGGTCACCAGCGACTATGATGACATCTTTCGACGGTACCTCTGCTGTCTTCTCATCAAGCAGGTTCCAAAACTCATCCTTGGCTTGATCAGAGCAGCCAGTCTGCGGAGCATACGCAGAGAAGAAGTGATAGAGTCGCTCCTTAGCGGCGACAACGATCTTCATCAATCGATTGTCAAAGCGCTCGACGCTTACAATCGAGTCACAAAATCGTTCGGAGACGATTATTCCGACACCACTGGTGGTCCTGGGACTTCCACATAGAACGGCCTTGAAGCCACGTCCTATGTCCCTTGACTTGCGGCAGGACCACCTCGTCTCCTGCACCGCACAGAAATCAACTCTTCTTCGCTCCAGTGCTTCAACCAACTCGCACGAGCGGCCCGTCAACGTACCCACATTCAGCGTAGCCACGCGGGTCCTGCTTACGTTACGGGACTTTCGGACTAGCTCAGTTGCCCCCCGATGCCGTCCTCGCATCTGGGACCCTCGCATACTTCTCACACTCGCCGGGCTCTGCGAGTGCGCGTCGGCTCCCGCGGACGCCGTAGCACTATCTCGAGAAACTTGACTTATCATACACCATGTGATGTGACATGGGTCTTCGTAGGCCGGCCTGTCACAAGGGCCTGTCGCCTGTATTCGAATGTCCGTGATTAGCTTAGCTCGCAAAGCGAGCAGTTTCCAGTGGCACCACGTGGAGGAACGGACATCACCACCACCATTACAGTTAATACACTTCAACGTTTCAACATTTCTCAACGCAACAATAGCTTAGACATTCCATCTTTATAAAAATCGGAACTACGAGAATTAATAAAACATAGGAAGTCATTTTCGACATCATCTTGGTTGCTGAATTTTTTATCCTTCGCATGACGATCTAAATGCTTGAAAATGATAATCGGTAGGGACCAGATGTGTTGGATACACTGGATGTGGCAGAGTTTCGTATCCCAATTCATCCATTTTCTGGATAACAATTTTTGAAACGTGGCGGACACGCGTTTATCATGCAGCAGGGTTGAGCCTCTTCGATTCACCAAAGCCGCCGGCTGTTTTTCAGTCAACTTCCGGTGCATCACTTCAATTTCGGCACAGAACGTCTTCGCTGTTACAGTCTCTCCAGTCTTCGAGAATTTTTAATGGGCTATACCAACCATTATCCACCATACGGTCACCATGGTCTTTTTTGGATGGAGACTTGGTTTCGGCGCCTCCTTGGAACTCTCGATCTAGTCCATCCATTGTGCAGAGCGACGTCGATTGACATGAAGAATCCATTTTTCGTCACATATCACGATCCTGTGCAAAAATGCCCTTCAAATTGTACAGCCATAACGTTTAAACGCAGGTGTCGTGGCGCTTCAGCATCTGTCCGGCGGTCAGTTCGAGCGCGATCCACTTGTCCAATTTCTTTAGTTTTACGTTCGCATTCAAGTGGCGACTGATAGTGTTACGCCGGAATGCAGTGCTAGCTCTCTCTCAGTTTGACGCGGATTCGCTTCCACATGGCTTTGAGGTGGTCGTCGTTAAGGAGTGATGGCGGCCTACCTCGGTCTTCACCTTCGAGATTTTCATCTCCAGATCGAAACTTTTCGAACAGTGGCAAATTGTGCGTTCCTTAGTGAAATCCTCCCCAAATGCAGCGTTGATGTTAAGAGCTGCGGCCGCGGCGGTGTGTTCACTATTCCATTCATATAAGTAGAGCACCCGAATATGACGTTAATTCATAGTGTAGAAACTACATCAAAAAGTCGGCGAAAGGCAATTATGCCACAGAATCTATAAATGGTAGGAAAGCGTAGCCACGAAAAATCGACGAGAAATTGAGGTAGCTAAATCGGCCATATTATATCCAAGCCCCATATGTACATAGATGAGTGCCGAAGTAAAGACAAGGTTGCGTCGGCCACTTCACAAAGTGGTATACCAACTGATTGATCAGGAGAACGCCGGAATGCAGTGCTAGCTCTCTCTCAGTTTGACGCGGATTCGCTTCCACATGGCTTTGAGGTGGTCGTGAAGAGCTAGAGCGGAATCCCAGTGAGATCAGTAGTCCATGAAGGAAGGCTGCAAGCGTAAGCAGAGAGGACGACGAGCCTCTCAAGTTGGTATTTAAACGTCATCGCATTTGAAAGCCAACAGTGAGACGAACGACGGGAAAATGAAATGAGAAGAAGGGAGATGCAACACGTACGCCAAGTGAACAGCGGTCTCTACGAATCCAGCACTTCTACTTTGAAATACAGAGTCTCTAAAAATATGATCTGATCAGCGTTCATAGGGTTCTTATTCTTTCAGGTACTGTAAACCCTTGGAGCTCATGTGAAGGAGCGGAAAACTTTATGGTGTATCGGAAATTGAGATTGCTTCACACACTTGTCTAACGTCGTGAAGAGCTTAACAAAGGGAACTAAGGGTGTAGCTGTAATGTTCTTGGAGGTTTCCAATAAAAAGAGCAAGGGATTGTGCATTGTTTTGCGTTTGGAAAAGCTGAACCACCAATTTTGGCTTCTGAAAATTTAGTCAGCAAGAAGCGCTCACAAAACCTTAGCCAGTAGCGATGAACTGAGCTCAATGAAAAACCATTCCTTCTCTTTGTAAAAGGAGGCTTCTCGACTGAAGCTTCCCCACGCAGGTTTGTGACGACAGGTGACTCTAAAGTTTGCTACTACAGGGCAGTCCCCCATTCATTTACCGCCAACTATGCATTCGATCCAGTTACCACAGCGTTGATGTCTGTATGGGGACTGATAGGCACATGGTTGATCAGCTGTAGCGCGATCTGGCCTCGCCTTTGCTTCAGGGTTTTGGAGGTTTTTGCAGCGTTCGAGTTTATATCGAGAATGAGAAATTACAGGGTTAGTCAATTTTTGGTTGGCCTTAAAATTATCAATACTCCCCAAAATTTGTAACTAAATTCAAAATTCAAGGTTAAATTTGACGTTTAGAGAACTCTGGTATAAAACTCCAACCGGTCATTTTGGGAAAAATTTAAGTAGACGAGAATTGCGCTCCCACTGAAGCAAACACGTGCAATAAAGAGCGAGTGCATGGCGCAGCCTCAACACAAAGCACGCCATGAAATGTCTACTCCATTGCTTTTTAAACTGAGGTGAGAAATCTATCTGTGGTTGAAAAGACATAAGTTTTAAGATCACTTAACGACGTCCTCTAGAACATTCTCCTCACCCTGTATTCCATGACATTACCACCAAGCATTTGTTGGCCGTAACATCTTCAGTGTATGCTTTACGGTAGGAAACTTCTACAACTCCACATCGCACACACTCACCTTGAGCGGCGGCGTTGCTGTTTTGTCTCCGTGTTGCACTCTATTTTTAGACCTTCTTTTCTCTTTTTGACTACTTTTATTGACTCGTCATCCCAGTTGTAGCTTTGGCTTTGTTCTCTCTTGCTCCATAGTTCCTCTGGTTCTCTCTTTTTTACTGATTTTGATTACTCCTGGTGTTTCCTTTTGTCGACAGATTGATTAGATCAATTTCGCTATGACCAGGGTGACCCGTCGTAGGACTGCTGCAAGTGTTGCGGAGGTTCCTGCGGATGTAAACGCTTTGGATGCGCAGTCTGTTGTGCATGACCATGAGCTTCGAACGCTGTCCGTAGAAAGCCTCCTAAAGAAGATAACGGATCGGGTATCCGATCCTGTCACTTTGCAGATGTTGAGCGTACTCAGCGAAAAGATCTCGAGAGATTTTTCAGATTACGCTGAGGCGGAAAAACGAGGAAGGAGCATCGTCATATCTGGCCTCGAAGAGTCGCCTGAAAATCTCTCGCCCTCTGAGCGCAGGGCAGAGCTCAAAGCCAAAGTCTTGGGCGTGCTCGATGTTTTACAGGTAGACTGTGAACCGTCTGAGCTATATAGGATGGGTAAGCCTAGCGCGCCTAGATCCCGCTTGGTCAAGGTCGTACTCCCGTCTCGGTCCTACTGGATGCGAGCTTTAGCGAATGCCCGACTCCTCCGTACTGCTGGCTACTCCGACGTTTTTGTCCGTAGGAGTATGACTGAGGAGGAGAGAAAGAGGGAGTACGACCTAAGGCAACTGGCGAAAGAGAAAAATAAAGGAAAGCCTATGAGAGAGTGGGTGGTTTACCGTGGCCAGCTAAGGCATGTTTCAGAGCTCAACAACGGGGGTCCGGGAAATGCTTAGCTGTGCATGGTGGACCGCCCCCTCTCTCATGTTACATGATGAACGCCCGTAGTATCGTTAATAAGCTTTTTCACTTTCACCATTTTTTGTCAACCAGGAAACCAGATATTGTGTTCATAACAGAAACTTGGTTAACTGGGAAGATTAAGGATGCTGAAATCATTTCCAATTTGCCCTATGTTCTACATCGTTCTGACAGGCGTAGTGGTCGAGGTGGCGGGGTGTGTTGTGTTTTTCGGAATACTATAAACTCTAGTATGATACAGTGCAGTAGTCCCGTAAAATCTGATGTCCTTTGTGTGGAAGTTTCTTCTTTTTCAAAAGTTCAACTCGGCAAAATTCGTTTTGTTGTTATCTACCGTCCTCCTTGTATGACAAAAAATGAAGATGATAGCCTTCTTGACCTAATTTCCTCCCTGGTTGCGGTAAGTGGTCAGTCGATAATTTTAGGTGACCTCAATCTTGCAATAGATTGGCAAAATCGCACACCTCTAAGTCATGCTGCGGCTGTTTTTCTTAAATTTTTCGATGATTCGGGTTTTAAACAAATTGTCACTGAGCCAACCCATGCAGGCAAAATTTTAGACGTAATTTTATCTACATCTCCTCTAGTCTCCAAGGTGCACATTCTGCCTCCTATCGCCACTTCTGACCACTACACCGTTCAGTTCACTCTACAATCAGTATTGCCTTCCTATCCCCTCTTACCTATGCCAGATTTCTTAAATGCAGATTTTAATTCGCTACGGCGCAGCCTTCCTGAGGTAAATTGGACGCTAGTTTTTGATGGCTACACAACAGCAGATGAGGTCTACCAACGGTTTTGCAAAATTATTTACCTTAAACTGGCGCAATATATCCCATTTAAGAGCAGGCAACAATTTCAAATGAGATTTCCTTCACATATCCGCAACCTCCTCGATCAAAAAGAGCGAATCTTTCGGACTACTCCCGATCCGCTAAATAATGTCCACTATGAAACCATTTGCAGTAATATTGACCATCATCTTAAAAAATTTTGGGCCTACCGTGAGCGTAAACTTGCGAAACGGGCTTCCATGAAGCAATTACATCTGCACTTACGTCGGAAAATGAAATCGGCTGCTGTTCTTCCAAATATTGCAGATATTGATGGTCAAAATTGCTGTTGTGACAATAGTAAAGCAGCTGCCTTGGGTCGATACTTTGGCAGTGTTTTCTTGCACGAACCTACCGATCTGTCCGTAAATGTAAGAGCAACTGCTGTCGAAAACGCAAATGAAGAGTGGCGTTCCTTCAGTACCATCCTCTTTCATCCTTCCGACGTTTTGCGGACTCTCAAAAACATTAAGCCTTCTACCACTGAGCCTTGTGATGGAATTCCGCCTATTGTTTTAAGAAAATGTGCCCATGAACTATATAGACCACTCGCGGATATTTTCAACATTTCTATGATGTTGGGGGAGGTGCCATCTGCTTGGAAACATGCGCTGGTGACAGCCATACCTAAAGTAGCAGCTGCCCGTACGATTACTCAATTTCGTTCTATTAGCATAACGCCTGCTCCTGTCAAGGTTATGGAAAACATTATAAGGGAGAAACTTCTAACCTGGCTGCCCCGGTTTGGCTCATGTCAAGAGGGGCAGCATGGTTTCCTACCTGGGCTCTCAACAGCCACGAATCTCGTAGACAGCTTATTTGATTGGAGAGTTGCACTTAATCAAGGTAAAATGGTGGATGTCGTTTACATAGATTTATCCAAAGCATTTGATAAAGTGCGTCACTCAAAACTGCTTTGCAAATTAAATTCTTTGGGTATCGATGGTTCTCTTTTAAAGTGGTTTGCATCTTACCTTGAAAACAGGTATATGACTGTTCGAGTTGGAAATGAGTTTTCGGACAAATATCTTTGCACTAGCGGAGTGCCTCAGGGTGGCGTTCTGTCACCTCTACTTTTTCTCCTGTACACAGCTGGCATATCGGATGTTATAAAGACTACGGAGAATATCAAGCTTCAAATCTATGCTGATGATATAAAAATTTATGGGACATATAGAAGAGAGGACCGGGATAAAACGTTCTTTGCCCTTAATAAGGCATTGCAAGATCTATGCAGGTGGGCTTCTGAACTAGGGCTGACTATTAATCCTGAAAAATGTTTTGTGCTGCACCTTGGTGAAGGAGATCCTGCTGAATACACCATCTATGATGCAGTTCTTCCCAAGGTTGAAACGGTTAAGGATCTTGGTGTTGTGGTAGATTCCAAACTAGTTTTTTCCAGCCATATTGAGGAAGTTACCAGGAAAGCTTATGCTTCGCTTTACTTCATTTTTCGCAACGTATGCAGCGATAGACCAGACATCCTAGTGAAACTATATAAGGCATATGTACTCCCACATTTAGAATACTGCTCTGTGGTGTGGAATCCTACTGCTAAGAAACTTATATTGAAACTTGAGAACGTCCAAAAAACTTTCACTCGTCTCGTGTTTTGCCGGCTTCACCAAGGCGTTTCCCAGAGAAATCTCCCAAGTTATGGTGAACGTCTAAAACTATTGGGCTTAAGATCCTTACTATATAGGAGGACTGTTTCGGATTTAGTGTTCTGTTTCAAAGTACTCAGAGGAGAACTCAAACTTCGGGCTAGCAAGTACTGGATCTTTAGGCCCTGTGGCCTAAGATCTAGTGGGTTTAATCTGCACTACCCATTAATCGAGAAGAAAAATTACGCACAACTATTTAATTTCATTTTCTATCGAGGGGCAAGATGGATTAGACAGCTACCAGGTGAGATTTTGAACTCAGATAATAGTGGAGTTTTCAAAGAACGCTTGAATAAAAACAACGTTTTGCAGGCCCTACGGATCTCCGACTTTACATGAATCGGATTGGAAAGACTCAAAAGATGAGGCATTCAAATGATTTCTTGTTTTGCTTGCTTCTGCTTATCGCGTATTTGTTTAGTTTAGTTGAGAGAGTATCATGTTTTAAGTTCCCCAACTGCGAGACAGTGACTACTATCCAACCAAATTGTAACTCACAAGTATTTTTGTTTGCTTTTTTGCCATTAACGTGATTTACTGAAGTCGTTTTGCTTTTTGTTTTACCGGCTTAGCAGCACTCTTTGGTAAGATCTTCCTCATGTTTAGTTCCGTAGTTGGTGGGTATTGTGATTGGGCTTCCAGGACTGAGCATGTCTTCTTAAGCTATTATTCCCTCTAAGCTAGCGCATCTAATTTTTTTCGCTATTTTCCTGGCTACCTGTCCTAGATACCAGTCCCATGGGGCGGCCAGCGTACCCATGTGCCGAAGTTCTGGTATCTACTGTTAGGCATCATAGCTGGCTGATGTGGGCAGGTAGCCTTGGTGTAAATTTGAACAAGATTTAGCTACATTTTCAGAAGTTTAGAGGGGCATGCTTTTGTCTCTCGGCTCAGTTGCAAGTTCTGTGCCACTTATTTCCTCTGTTTGAAATTGGTTGCCAAAGTGTTGCACTGCCGGGTGATCTGTTGTTCGGTTGTTTTTTTCTTTTTTTATTGCATGGTTGTTTTGATCGTTTCTTTTATTCTAGCGTATTGTGCACGTCTAATTGACGTATAAGTAAATAAATAAATAAATAAATAAACTCGAGAAGTTCTAGAACTGAAGATAATAAATAATATCCAAACACATTCTGGGGCAAGGCTCATCAACCGCTTACCCGCCGGTAGCGGTGAAAAGTACCGCGAAATCCCCTGGGGCAGGATTCATCAACGACTTACGTAACTTTAATGGAGAATTGTAAAGCTCAGATAACGCGGCTTATCAAGCGATATGGTGAGCGATAAGGCGCGCTATCTGAGCTTTTCACTTACAATTTCCGTTAAAGTTATGTAAGTCGTTGTGAATCCAGCCCCTGGTATGAGATTCATCAGCATCAATTTTGGTCGTACTTTTCATCGTTACCGGCCGGTATACAGTTGATGAATTTGGCCCCTGCACTTTTGAATGCAAGAATTGCATATACGTACATTATTCATACATGGGAAGGCTGTCTTCCTCATGGCGAACCTTCAAACATTTTCGATGCTTAGCTTTCTAAATCCTCAAAGTCCACAAAGACGGTTGAAGGGTTCCAGAAACATTACAGTAATCTTTAGAATAACTAGTCGGTTCAGCGCGCTATCGAAACTATTTTTTATCTACTTGAATTGTGGTAATCGTGGGGACCAAACGTAATCACACAAGAACCGCAGACGCGGTATGCAGTTAAGGACTAACAATGAGACACTCCTTTGAGAAATACTTTATGCAACATGTAAAACTGATCGAAGAACAGATAGGCCTTGGACTCACTTCGCCTTTTCTGGTTCCACCGCTTCCTGTGAGGAAGTGATCTGAAAAAATGAACATTGGTGCGATAAGAATTTCGCGGTACGGAGCTCAAATTTAAACTTCGGGTTGACACTCCGGGACGCTACGAAGCAGCCCTAATCGCATTGCAGCGGAGGTGGTGGGCACTACGATTTCAGAAGGTCTTGCTTGATCTTGTTTGCGTGTCTCAATGGCATCTGGTAAAGGAAACTGGCGGTATCTGACCACTCTATGGAGTTTTCCTATTACTTTCTTCCACCTACAAGGCAAAGAGTCGGAAAAGTACGCCTTCTGGTTTTGCGTTGCACCATTTGCTTTCGACCTTCACTTTTTCTGAGTAACGGTGTGTAATGCCTTTTCACAATGTTTCTGTTAAATATTGCCTTAGAAAACGGATGTCAGTGTGCGTATAATTCATTTTATAATTATTATATATATATATATAACCAGCGTCGGTCGCCGGCTCCGTAACCTCTTAGGAGGCCCAAGCGATAAATAGGAATCATGAGTGGGGCGGGGGGGGGGGGAGAAACTGTTGCATGCGCTCGACACAACGAACTTCGAATGGGAGAATCTTACTTACAGCCTATGAGCAAGCATATAGCGCAATTAGTGTAAAAGCCACTTAATCACAAAGGTGAGATATGCATGTTCCTCATCGTTGTGTTTGTTGTTCAACTTCTGCTATCACACGAATAAAAATCCAACAGCTTGGAAGGGTGTAGAAAGTAGGAAGTTTATGTGGGCGGGAGAGACTTATGGGCTCAATCCAACCAACTTAGAATGGGAGAATCTTACTTACAGCCTACAGAATCAGGCGCAAAACGGCTCGGGTGGACAGGGCTCATCGTCTTAAGTGGTTGTCAGCCTCTTTAAGAAGCACACGAGTGGATATAAGTGGTACAACTAGCAGTGGGGATCAAATAGGCTGGGGCGGGAGGCACACGATATAGGAACGCCCAATCCGTCGTTTTGTGTTGTATGAATTTCAAAATTATCAGCAGCACTGGTGGGTTCTAGCCCTATGGTGAACCAAGTTAGTTCACTTCTGCTGTGAATGGGCATACATGTGCCTTCCTACCAAGGGACATACTCTAACGTGTAGAGCGAGGAGCACTAGAATAGGGCCGCAAATTCTCACCACAACACTGACATCAACTTAAAAGGCTCTCGAAGAGAAACAAAGTGAAACGGTGACAAAGGCAGTAACGAAGAGCGGCAGTATGGATTAACACAACAGGAGCTGCTCTTAGAAAAGTGAAGGCGGAAGCTCGTACACATCAGAAGGTTATGCCCGAACACAGAGAAGGTAGCAAGAACAGGAATGAGCAGTGACCTCGGCCATGAACACAGGCGGCAGAGTCGTACCCTGCGGTAACACAACTGTAGCAGCACCTAATTGCAAGCACTAATTGACCGGTAGCAAGGACAGGAGCCTTCAAGGGGGTCAGTTCGAAGCAGTAGCCACCCAACACGTGCGCGGGCAGAGCCGCGGCGCCGGCCTATTTCGCAACGGCTCGCGTGTCCTCCTCGGCAGCGGCGATTGCTCACCTCCCTGCGCTTCCCTTCGGAGAGAGAAGTCGAGAACCTGCCTCAAACTTGGGTGATTAAACCATCGAGCCCGCGGAGCTTACGAAGTTTCCCACGGTCACGTTGAGACAAAAAAACCCTCCTCTATTATATATGTAATTCATTTTGTGATAGGTTTTCTTCATTGCTGGGTTGCCCGCATTGTTCACGATGGTTGCTGCATCCACGACCGTGTCGCAAAGCCCTTTTGATGGCGGGGGAGAGACAAAGACAGTCAGCGCTGCTCCATGCATGACAACAAAATGGCAACACCATGAGCACCGCTTTTTCTATGGAAAGCAGACGCCATTTGAATTTGCAGAGTTATTGTATTAGACAATAATAATAAAAAAATGAGTAGTAGATTATGATAGCTATTCAAAAAGTTCACCACCAGGAGGTCTTATTGTTCTACGAGAAAGGCTGACAGAGTACAATGATTCAGAAGGATCGCCATTGAGTCCCTTGCTTTCAGTGCTAACACGCGATAGTACTACTGAATGATGCGACTGGGGAAAAGAATTAGCTTAGGAAGCCAGTTTAGTTGAACCTGCGCCAGCATCGTCTCCATTCGTCCCTCAGAGTGGCTCAGCAGGCCCTGATCATTCAAGTTACTAGTATTGGAAAGTGCGAATTCTTCACGTCGGTCGCAAACGGAGGCGCCAGTGTTCCGGACGTGGAGAACTTGGGATATACGCCCAAGTCGGAACTCCATACGTATGTTTGGTGGAACTGCAAACGATTCCTCTGGGAGCTGACTCCAACGCACTCTATATACTGCTGCCGCCGGAGTCTACTGCAAGCTGTTGGATCGCGTCGGTGGGAGAAAACAGGACAAGGACTTTTCCCCACGACCATGCTCTTCCACACATTGTGAAGGAGACCTAGGAAAGACTTGGGACAGCATGTGATGGCCTCCCACCGTATTCAACAAGCTTGGAAGCGGCATCCAGAAATTGCTTTATACATAGCAGTATGTTGTCCACAATGATGGTTCCTATTTGTTGATTTGATCATATTGAAGAAGGTGAATAAAATTGGGAAAATGTTAAAAGCTAAGGAGAAACTTTTCCTCCAACCCGCTAAAGGACACGCTACACAACGAGATTTAATAATGTGAATGCCGACTTGTGCAGAAGACGAGACGAACCAGTTTTTTGATCTTGTTCTTTATCCGGTCCCGCATCGTCGTCCGTCGTCGTGGTGGTGCTGGAGCCGCTGCTGTCGCATTTCGAACCTTCGTCGCTGAGGGCTGAGGTTTCGCAACCAGCTGAGCTGCGGGCAGTGAAGGTGCCGGCTCCGGCTCACGGGGTGTCACCTCTTGCTCGTCGCTTCCCCGCAGATGAGGAACGGGCATCACGTTTGTCATCAGGGCTCGCGAGGCGGGACTATCTCCTTCGTCATCTGTTTGAGTTTGCCGAAGGAGCTAAAATGAAGGAGATTCCATCAGTCTCTTCTCCGGTAGACAACAAGGCAACCAGTGAACGTACCTTGCTATCATAAATGCTCGCCGTTTTTTTCACTGGCGTACGAGCCTTCGGAATAATCTCTACTTCAGAAGTCAGAGGTTTTATCGTTAGTAGCGACTTCAGCTTCTTCAAAGCCCCCTAAAAATGGGATTCTTAGGTACAGCAATAATGTATCTAGAGCTGAGCAGAAAACCTGCGCTACATATGCTTCCAAGTACAATTTCAGGGCAATCTATTCTTTGACTGTTTTTGGATTTGTTCTTTCAGAAGGAAAAGCTGGGAGCAAAGCCTAGGATCTCACAGGTAAACACAAACAATCTAGACTGGCGTTTACAAGACGGAGCATGGCCTCTCGCAAGATTGTCAGAGATTTTTTAAATGCACCTGAAAGGCGATTTGGCACAGGATATGTACAAGATGTCCCAAAGATGCACACTCTTTTGAGGGACATAACATTATGCCATAATACGTGGTAAAACTGCTGCAGTGATTCACTATTCACATTGGCGCGCAAAAAATCGAAATTTTGTCGCTGGTGAACGTCATGAATTCACTGAGCACTGAACTTTTTAAAAGCTCTACATTTTATTAGGTGGTCCAAAAGTATTGAGTCAAAACGTCGAATCAATATATTGTATACACAACTGAAGTCATTCTCCGCACGTATCATGTGCTCGCGTGTTTGCGTGATATGTAGTTACTGACGGCACTTAAAAAGTTTTGCCTTCTTCATAAACATACCGAGTCCTCAACCTGAGGCCAGATTCACCCACAGCTTACCGCACTCTAACGGTGAAAATACCGCCAAATCCCCTGATGTGGCATTCGTTAGCATCAGGTTTCGGTGGTCTCTTCACCGTTAGATGGCGGTAAGCGGCTGATGAATCTGGCCCCTAATGTTGCGCCAACCTCGTCCAGTTCTTAACTTTGAGAAATCTGGATACCGTAACCCTGTCAAGCAGCCAGTATGGGTGAAGCGTGGCCACCCGCTGCCAACTTTCGTACAGCGAAATGTGCGGGACGAGAAGCAGTTGCTGCGCTTTTGGGTCTGTGTCCATGGGCCAGTGTACTTGAAGGCATTTCCGAAGGGGAAGACGACGGACTCCAAGGTTAACGAAATCGAAGGGACGGACCAGAGGCTCGAGCTTACTCGGTCGCCCCGCTTCAAGAAGGTGATCTCCTTCGACAACGCAGCTCTACTCGTACCGCTCGCATCCTCCTGTCCAGCTCCGCCTCTGGATCGTTGTTTATGTTGACTTCTCAATCCAGATGGACGTGGCTATCGATGAGATCGGAGTAGGATTCGTGTATGGCCATCTCATCAGCCCTTCTGGAAGCGGTGGCGGTCCTATCAGGGCGTTGGAGAACCGTCATCATAGTTTTGAACTTGGCGAGTTCCGGCGGGCGTTGGGAATGCGCATCCCCCTCCGCAGCCTCAACCAACACCTGGGATCTTCTATCCTTCCTCCTACTTCTGGTCCTGATTCGTCGCCTAGGTCCTTCCTTTGTCGCAGCTCTGCTTTGCTTTGCAAGCTTGGACGTTAGTAGCTGCGTAACGCTCGTGTTGCTGCACTCTGGCGTATCCGCTCAAATGATTCTGGAGACAGACGTCTCCTAGGGTCTTCAAGATCTCAGCTCCCGTAGTACTGTGGAGATGATGTGCGAAGCGGTTCTATTCATCGTCGATGTTGTCCATGGCGGTATCCTGCCAACGGCCGCAAGAGAAGCGTAGAAACTCCCGCTGATTATCGTGCTAGGGCTTCTTATTTTGAATCTGGTGGCTCTCTCTAATGACGCGAAAAGCGAAACTTTACTCGAAGCAGGCAATGGGGGCACGGGTACACGGTTGATTTTTTTTGGCGATTCATTCCCTATCCACCATCACCACCTAGGGACGCGTCGCATGGCCCTGCAAGATGATGCTCGATACAGCTTTAACGAAAGAATCTGAAGACTCTCTAAATAGGGAAATATGTGAAAGATGTCAGATAAAAACAGTTTGGGTAGCGATCCTAGAAGAATCCGGGGGCCGAATTCATCAACGATTTACAGCAATTTTACGGAGAAAATACAGCTGAAATCCCTGCTCATCAAGCGATATGGTGAAAGATTTCAGCCGCGCTATCAGGGATCTCGGCTGTATTTTCACCGTTAAATTGCTGCAGATCGTTGATGAATCTGACCTCAGGAGTAGATACACTTTCGTACACGCTATTTTTTTGCGTACTTCACATGAGCCTTTTATGAGCAGTTTCTTCAGACAATCTCTAGAGCCAAACCTTTCCAGCTTGAGCTGGTGAGCAGGATGGAGTCCCCTGAACGTCGAGCTCTCTGAGATAGGGTAACGTCCGATCGATATTCGTCTGAACAGAGGATCTTTTGTTGCGAAGGTCTGATAGGAAGAGCACTATCTGATGCTGTGCCCATTACCAGAGGAGGCATGATGAGATCCGGAAAGTCGTCGAGCACTTTGTAGAGGGTGTCCTTAACCAAGGTTCGATTTAGCTTGGACCACTTTGGTCTTATGGGGCAGACACTGGTTACTCACGCCACGCATTTCTTCTGTGGAGCGCTGCTGAGTGGTAGACTGATCTTGAGGTGGGGCGAACGCGGCCGCCAGATTGATGGGGACGAAGGGCTGCAGATGCGAAATCTGCGCGTTCTCGAAGTGCTCCGTCATATTGGTGTTGTAGTACGATCGCCTGCAATGATGAGGTCAGCCGCGGACCAAACAAGGTTTACTGAGGTCTTTCATAGCTCACGCCGAGCTGTCCTTTGCGCCCTTCTTTATTGGTTGCGCTTCTTTGAGGGGAGCGAGTTTGGGCGCTGCAAAAGCTGAAGTTACGCGAGAACTGTTCTCTAACAATGGCAGTGCGGATAGAAAATTTAAAGTTTCCGATCACAAAAAAGTTTCCTCTACGGGATCTACTCTTCTGGAAACCGCTGGACTACAGCGAACAATATAGAAGAACTGTATCGACTTATACTATTTTCACGTCGAATTGGACACTTTTGAAATGAAATTTGACACTCTGCGAAAGTGCGCGTTTTTTTAAAATAAAGCTGGAAAGCGAACAACTTTTCATTCAAGACGACTGTCCCGCTGATTAAATTACAAATTCTCTACTACGATTAGGAAGAGTTTTTGTTTAATGAAGATTTAGAATAACTTTCTTTGAAATTTTTAAATTCCGCTCCCAAACACTTCGAGATTTTAAGATTTTTTGCAGAAAAACCATGCATTTTCTTTTATTTTAAAACTCAAAAAGACAGCGTTCCGAAAGCGTAATAATGAGAAGACCACGCCATGCGCTCTACTAGATCGGTGCGATTTTTATTTGATTGATATAGTGTAACTGTTGTTTACTCGACACAAGGATGTGAGGACACGTGTTTTTGTAGCTGTTCTGTTGTAGTATCTAGATCTGTCTTACTTCATGCAAACAAAATTACTGCTGTCAATCGAATCAAAATCGCGACGCTCTCGTGGAATACATTGCCCAGTCTCTTCTTCTAATATATTAGGTTGTAAGGAAAGTATCCTGCCACTTGTGCGTTTTTTCAAATTTATTTCTCTCGTTCCATACATACAACAACTAACGACCACATACAACTACAACCACTTCTCGTCTTCAATGACCAGATTCTCGAGCCAAGAAAAATTCCGCCGTAAAATCAAGAAGTCCATGCGCGCATCCTTCCACACCTGCAACTGGTGACCGATAATCTCATGCGGTATCTATGCACGATCCCCTTCATGTGCCACCTCATCGCGGTGAAGGAGTGAACATCACTTACCATTAGTGATGGCTAGCGACACAAATGGTCACGCTGTACACGATGCTTTGTCGTGTATGGGCGGCTCTCATGTATCCCTGGCCAGGAACATGTGAGTAACCAGACCACCGCCATGGCTCAAACAACTAAACCCGCGCCTCAGTCCTCCGCGCGCCGGAGGTGGACTTCTACGGCGTCGGTTGCATCCACCTCCGGCGAGGGGCCATCTAATCTCGTAGTTAAACTATCAGGACGTCATTGGAACCGGATTACTGGAAACACCCTCCCACCACGACACGGAAACTGCCTATTCGTCTGCACTTATAACTGTCGTTCGATCGCATCTGAGCAGGATCTTCGGACACTGCTTTACAGAAGCCGCAACATCAAATACGACGTTATCGCTCTGCAGGAAACGAAAGGCAGAACGGAAACCATAAGAAGGACCGACCACAACGAACTTCTCATTATCGGAGCAAAGGTGGACAGAAAGAATATTGGCGGAGTTGGATTTCTCGTCAGTTCGACAGTGCACCACCTAGTAGACTCTTCCAAGATCATCAGTCCGCGAGTAGCTGAGCGATGGAGGCCATCGTTCAGGAATTCTACACAGATCTGTTCCGTTCTTCCATCACTGTCCCGAAATGCTTGATGCCACCAGCTGAGGAAGTACCTCCCATTCTGGAATCAGAAGTTGCTCATGCTATCAGAAGGATGAAGCCGGGCACTGCTCCCGGACCGGACGGCATTTCTGCTGATCTCCTTCGTGCGGGTGGCAGTGCCGTCTGCTCACTTCTTGTCAAACACTTCAACCACTACCTTCGACTTGGTAGGATTCCGGACTCATGGAAGGGGTCGAAAACAGTTCTAATCTTCAAAAAAAGGTCAGCAGGAGGATATCAACAACTATCGACCCATCAGTCTTCTCTCGGTTGCGTACAAGATCTTCACCAAGATACTGCTCAATCGTATGGAGCGTTGCTTGGATGAATATCAGCCAGTGGAGCAAGCAAGGTTTCGCAAGGATTTCCCCTGCATGGACCATATTCAGACCGTCTCACAACTCATCGAGAGGAGCCGCGAATACCACATCTCACGTGGATAATCGGAAAGCGTTCGACTCTGTGGAAATCAACGCCATTCTGAACACGCTTGTGCATGCTGGTATACCATCGCCCTACATCCGACTTCTCGACGAATGCTTCTCGAACACATCGACCACCATCCAGTTGTTCGATCGAAAGCTTAAGATCCCTATCGGGAAGTAGTACGGCAGGGAGACACGATTTCTCCCAAGCTATTCACAGCGGCACTCCAGGATGCCACGATGCCAACCTTCGCTTCGCCGACGATATTGTTCTCATCTCTACCAACACGGCAGAAGTCGAGGAAATGCTGAACGAGCTCAATGTGGCAGGTATGAAGATTGTATTGGACATGAATATGTCCAAAACACAATTTATGGTCAACCAGTGGTGTGACACGGGACTCGTAAAGTTAAATGGAGTCGCTCTACAACAGGTCGACTCCTACGTCTATCTGGGAAGAGAGCTGAACATGAATAACGACCTCGCTCCTGAAATCGTCCGCAGGAGACGCAAAGCATGGGCAGCCTTCAGTTCGATTCGCAAAGTTACCGATCAGGTCAAGGATCCCGGCCTCAGGGCCTCAATATTCAACGCCTCTGTACTGCCTGCGATGTGTTACGCGACGGAAACCTGGCCCGACAACAAGACAATCGCCAGAGCGATGCAAACTACGCATCGTGCACTGGAGAGATGTCTTCTAAGGACAAGCCTTCGGCAGCAATGGCAGGAAGGCCTACGAACTCGGAGCTACGGGAGAAGTCGCAATTAGCAGACCCGCTGCAGTACATGAAGAAGTCCAAGCATCGCTGGGCCGGACACCTGCTTCGACGAAAGGACGATAGATGGAGTCTCCTTGTAACAGAATGGCTCCCGAGAGACCATAAGAGACCATGGGACGACCGCCAACGCGATGGGCAGACTCATTCTCAAGATCTTTCAGAGAGCGGAGTCTGCCTCACTGGATGCAAGCAGCCAGAGATCGAGCGGTCTGGAAGAGTTGTGGTCCCCGCTGAGAAGACCTCCAGCCGACAAAAGGACCACCAAAGTATCAAAGTAAGTAAGTATCTATGTACGATATTTACATGTCTTTCTATGGCCACACAGGTGTTGAGCTATGGTGGTGTGACTGTACTCGCGTTCCTCTGCCAGTTCTCGGATGCAACAAAGGGAATGCTCCTGAACCAGCTCCAAAAGGCGCTCCTCATTCACGGCAACTTCCAGACCCCGGTTGGTCCTCCAAGAAGGACTCATTAACTGGAATTCTCCGTTCTTGAACATCAGGAACCACACTTTTGCTGTGGCGTGGGAGACAGTGGTAGGACCTTCCGTTCCACATATGTTATCCACCGCGACTATCGCACTGCTTTGCTTTTTGAACTCGTAGAGCAGAAACAGTCGTACCCCCTTGCAGTCCAGAACGATTTTCTCTGCCATAGTCGTAACGGAATATGACGACAGTAGTATAAATGTAGGTCATAGCTCAGCCTATACATGCCTTATTGGGATAATGTTCCAGAACGCTTCAAAAATTTGGCGGAACGCCAAAGTGAGTGATGGGAGACGTTCCTTACAATTTGGTACTTAATGAGTGCTGCATTCCTGGGCTTTAAAAGATTTACTTCATTATTTTACCTCAAAAACGAAGTTTTTATGAAACTTCAAATATAATGTTCACTTACTGGGGCAGGTGAATTTGAACAATTTCAAGAAAGTCAAGGCCAAATTAACCTAGAACAGAAGTTCATTCTATGTTTGAGAGTGACTAGTTCAATCTGGACGCTCATTTTGATTTTTTTAGTTTCATTTCAAAAGCATCAAGAAAGCGTTGCTTAGAGGAGTGTGCAGTGGTCCGAAAATCCGTTCTTCTTCAGCGATTTCGTCACCTAGCGGGAAGGTCTACTCTTCTGGATTAAATAATGCCTAATCATGCATCATGCGCACCAGATTCCTTCAGGTTTACTTGAATCGTATCAGGCCAGCGATGCTTCGTCCGTCTTGGAGGTTATTGTCTCAGAACATCTATACTGGGGCCAATCTCTTGATCTGTCGTCGTGCGCAGGAAGGCACTTAACGCTACGCAAGCAGAATTTCTTCTATAAATCATATAGAAATCGCGACGTATTGGACGAGTGCTCGGCGCGGTTTCTTTTTTTTTATTCTCGATGACTGCCGCTTTCCTGCACTTTAAAATACATCTAAAGTCGATACGCTTTCTAGGAAATCGAAAGTTTCCAAAGCTTCAAACGCCGTATCCACTTCATTGGAGCAGATAAATCACAAATTTCAAGAAAAAATCATACTGAATTTTCCTAAGAAAAAAATTCATTTCGACACTCCTTAGAGTGGTCCGGAGTCAGTGGGTTCCAGTAATACACCCCTACTTTGCCCGGAAATACTCCTTAGAGTGTTTGGCTTAAAGACGCCCGTTTTGATTCAGAAAGTGTTGCGTTTCGATCTGAACAGCGTCGAATTTGGTTCGGAAAGTGTCCAATTTGACATGGAAACAGTACATATATTATGGATGCGGAAACAGCACTGACGAAGGGTCGACGACCGTTACAGAAAAGCTTTTCACAACGACTGCAGCCTGTGTAGAAACAGTGAATGACCCACGCTTCTGTTTGTCCACTCGTTTCCCCATGTCGATCAGCTTGAGAATAGGATTCGTGTGCGGTTTGCTCCCCTTTCCATCTTTCGGCTGCTCCGTGGCCTTTGCTACGACTTCTTTGTCACCTCCGTCCTTCTTTTCTTTCGCCTCGTCTGGTTTCCTCCCATCTTTCGTTTCATTTTTTGATTCAATATTTTGCTGAAAGACTAATTGAGATTGAGCGCCGTAGGGAGAAATAATTGTAATTGGAACATATGTAGTGCCATGCCGTTCTCTAAGGATGTGAAGCTTTGTCTACTACGTCGATAGGATGTACTCTCTCCTTGGACTAGTAACCGCTCGTTCATCGTACTTCTAGTTTAATATGGGCTGGTATAAACTCGAACTCGCATAGTGTTCTTTAAGTATGAGGAGCATCAATTCATTGGTTGAGCGAACGAGTTGTAACAGTTTAAACAACTCTCGCATCTGTATCAGAAAAGTGGAGTATTTGTGGGTTTGACGTAGCTTTATGGTTGTAATGTTTGATAGGGATATTAAAAATTGGAGACAAACGCGATTAATACGGAAGACCTGTAGCATGCGACAGAGAATACCTCAGCAACCCTCAGCAGTAGCAGTAGAGGTGTACTGCGAAGGGGCTTGTTATGAACTCTGAACTCTGAACAATGGAAACTTACATGAGAACAAATTCTGACTATGACACTTTGAGATGAGATGTATATCGCTGGATGCGCGTTCGAACGCTGATTCCAAATAAGCGTTCGATGTCTGCTAAATGCTTCTGGGGACGGAATTGAGAACTATTTTCAGTTTGGCTCCTTTGCCCTGTAGCTGCACTGACCGCCAAGCAGCGGTGGCGCGGAGGATAGAGGTGGGGCGTGATTAGATGAAGTGGTTTGTGGTTCGATCCCAATGTGCTGCGGTATTCTTGAACATCCTAAAAACATCGCCCACAACCAGGCAAATCAGTCAATGTGTAATCGCAACGAAAAACGTCACAGAAAGAAATCTGATTCACAGGTGCCACAGTGGTTTTACGACTCCATGCGTAGAGAAGTTTCTTCACCTAAACATAGCCTAGGAAGGTTATTTGATCATGGAGTGTTTTGCTTGATAGCGGCGCATCTTTTCTTTGAAAGAGAAGCTCGAATGTTGCATTACAGGGGACGTGAATCACGAATCATTCCATCTCACCATGCCACCTTTCCATCCAATGCGCCCCTACTGCTCTCCAACGGCGCTCTTTCCAGCTTACGTGAGCTCGTTCTCTTGTAACTGGAGGTGCACAACTCCGTTCTCAGAAACATTTAGCAGATAGGGAACACCTATTTGGAATCAGAGTTCAAAGGCGCAGCCAGAGATATGAATCTCATCTCAAAAGGCCATGTCCACTTAGCATCCTGCCCTTGTCAGTTGACTTATGCCTGTTGCGCCGTGTTGAATTGTTTGAAGTATTTCACTAGGACGCGAATTCATCAACAATTACACTCGCGATGAAGGACATAAGGGGTCTGTTAACGATAAGATGCGGAGAAGAATGCTTCACTGATGGTCACTACCCCTTATACCCAGCGTAGCTGCGAGCTTAATCGTTAATGAATCCGGCTCCTGAAGTAAATACAATCCGGGTTATGGAGGAGGACGAGGTAAGGCATAGCCCTCCATGAAAGTGCTTAATATAAACTGTCACTAGGTAGGGATGAGAGGATAAAGGACGGCATTGTCTAGCTACTTTTTGGATGTGCATCATATTCTACTTCTAGGAGATATCGTAGCGGCAATCCGTATTTTATCTATGTACTTAATGATTCTGTAGTTCTATCTTAACTATTTTACAAAGGCAATACCCTAAGCTAGCCTAGGAGATGGTGTTTCTCTAGAACTTCCTTGTCGGATAGGCCATCCTATTTATGCTTGTCGCGCTTCTCTAGCGGTGCCCCCCCCCCCCGTCCGACTAGGATAGGATAGAAACACTTGCGGTGCCCAGCCGATGCGATGGCCGAGCCGATCCCTTCCAGACAATCCGAGCCAATTCATTCACTTTGGAAGTCGGACAAGTTCTACTGCGCTACGTACACCCTCAACCCAAAATGACGATATAAATCCCACTCGGCAGTAGCGCAGAAAAAGCATAAACCTCTTGGAACGAACGATCCTATGTGGAGAATTCTGAATAGGTCTTACGAATCCGCCAGGATAGCGCCGCTGTATCGAGCATTCACTGGAAGAAAAGGGCCAGAAGAATAGACGGATTTATCAACGACTCTCAGCAAATTAACAGAGAAAATAGAGCCGAAGTCCCTGATAACGCGGCGAAATACTTCAGCATATGGCTTGCTAAGCCGCGCTATCAAGCATTTTTTGGGCGTGTGTAGCGCAGACGGAGGAGGCGCCAACTATCGCCTGCACCAGGTTTCTGGTTCGGATTTCCCGCCCAGGCCAACCAAGCCTTCCATCACTCCGGGGTCGGCGAATTGGTACCAGACGTGTCTGGGAAGTATAAAGCGCTGACTTGTTCATCGGCTGGATACCGCAAGTCATTGTATGGCCAAATACGCATTCACGTTGCGTCCACGACATCCCGTAGAAGTAGAATGCGCTGGCGCATCCCAGAAGGGATTGAGTAACGCCGTCCTTTATCCTTTACCCTTTATCAGTGATTCAGGCTTTTTTTCTGTTAAATTGCTGTAAGTCGTTGATGAATCCGACCCGAGGTGAATGCTTCAGCCTACAGATCTGTCCATGGTGCAATTTCAAATAGGGGGTCAACCTTATAACTGGACGTTCGTTCTATCCCTCGTCCTCTGAGACTGTCCATCCCAACACCCTGGGCTTCTTCAAGAGACTAGTAACGGTGCAATTCTAGTTGGTGGTGGCCACTCTTAAACGATTTGCCGATATAAGGCTCATGCACACTTCTGCGACAGCGCGGCGCGGCCATGATGAAGCATAGGGCCGCGACGGCCGCAGCGCGACACCGCGACACGGGCTGCAGGGTGGGGGCATGCACACTCTTGCGGCTGTCACAGGCGACGCCGCGCTGAGTGCCGCAGGCATGAATGGTTCAAATAATTCCTGGCGGCGCGGCGTGCACGGGGACGTCGGCCCCGTTGCCTATAACGATGCTCTAACGCGACCGCCGGATTTCGCGGAGGTAGCCGTCGCTCCACTTGCCGCGCCGCGGTGTCGCAGAAGTGTGCATGGGCCTATAGCGAAACACAATGAATAGACAACAACATCTACAAATACGTAAATTACGCCAACCTGGTTGCCCAGATAGGCTCAGTTTCTGAGTTCCTAGTCAGGAGGAAACCTAAAAAGGACCGTTGCCGGAAAGCGGCTCGGAAGGCGTCACCTTGTACTGAGTGGTTGTCCCCTAGGTAGAAACTCATATTAATGCCAAATTCGGAAATGGTCCAGTTCAGTTCACTATAGGTGTACAACACACCAGTGTTGCATAAAATTTTATGTTTCGTGCAGCAAAAAACGTTGTGTAGGGCTGTCCTACATGGTGATCCCCCCCCCCCCCTCCCCTCCTCCCTCCTATGCAATCCTAGTTGGTGGTGGCCACTCTTGAACGACTTCGTGAGAACTGAATGGGTTCCGTATTGAAATATACTCAATTTACTCATTTCGTAGAAGAGAACTGCACCAACGTAATCAAAATAAATAATACAGAAACTTGAGAATGTACAACATTTGTGAGGGTCGGAACATTTGCAAATGATTAGGATCCGAAGTACATTGTTTTGTCTGTGTCCAAAACGTTGATTGATGGTGTCCTGCCCTGTTTTTATTTTATTTTACTGATGTTATCTGTTTTAGCTGCGTGAAGATTATCCGTTCTCTGTGCAAATCTTGTAAAAGGTGCCTCCGTTACTAGACATGGCTCGAGAATGATTCTTTTTAAGTCCCCTCTCCCGACCAGGAAATCGGAAATTGAGTATCTGTGCAACCAGGTTAGCATAGTTTATCATTCTCCACAGGTTATTGCCCATTTATTGTGTTTGGTTATGTCGGGAAATCGTTTAAGAGCGGTCACCACTAACTAGGATCGCACCGTGACCCTTACTCCGTACATCATGTTGCATCTATTTCCATTTCAAGTATTATTTAAATGTGTGTAAATGGGATCCCGTTATTGGGACCGTACCCTTTCCGGCGCAAAGCGCTCGGATGGGTCACCTCGCATTCGGTGGTTAGCCACCTTCGTAAGAAGGCACATAAACGGTTAGTTACAAGAGAAGTAGCCCAGTTCAGTTCACCGCAGCAGTGTGGGGGTATTTTTTAATTTAGTGCGAAATAAGATATTTATTAGGGTTGCTTCACCTGGGATGGGATTCATCATCGACCTAGATAACTTTAACAGAGAACTCACAGCGGAAAACTCAGATAACGCGGCTTATCGCTCACCATATCGCTTGATAAGCCGCATTATCAGAGATTTCGGCTGTAATTTTCTCTGTTAAATTGCTGTAAGTCGTTGATGAATCCGGCCCCTGGCGACCCCTCCGAACCGCATTGCGCCCCTTTCCTTTTTGGGATGTTGGAAGTTTTGTCTGGTACAATTCCAATTGAAGATCAGGATCGGTGAAGCTAATGCGTGTCGCTTTACCTTCCCCTCCTCTCGCGGAACTAAGTGGCATGTGGGGAGCGGAGGGTCACAATGTAAAGAAAAATGAAAATGGACCCCCACACGACGTTTTAAATCGCATGAAATTAAAAATTTAGGGCGCGATGCTACTATGAGGGGACCAGCCCACATTTGAACGAGATTTTACCCGTCTGACCTAGACCTCTCTCGCTGCAACTTGCATTACACATATGTACGCGTCAATTTGCTCACAATGTGGGAAATTCCACGTAACCATACCCGACTGCTACGCTTAAGTCGGTCGAAGCCCATGGGCTGGCCCCCGTGGTATCATTGCGCCAAATTTGGCACGGCCCTCGTGTTTTACTCCTGTGCTAGACTAAGCTAGGCCACTTCAGATAATCTTGCACATTTACGTGCCTTCCTACCAAGGTGTTTAGCTACGTGATACAAGGTAGCCCCCCTCGAGTCGCTTTGCCATCCCCTGGGACTTGGGCGCTAGAGAACTACTAGCTCAACATGATGAAAAACATAAATTCAGCAAATCTCTCACTTCATTTGAATTAATTTCAGGTGATTTATTCTTGTTCTTCTTAAGGATTAAATTGCGGAAGCATCTTCGAATACACATAATACCGAGTGAATAGTGACAATCCTAGAAAATGAAACTCACTCTACAAGTATGGCTACCAATAGTAAGGGAATCAGATATACTCATAGCAATGGTCTGATAATGATACCGGCCACTGATACGGACTGCGTTGCTTAAGCATTCAGTAACGAGAGTAGATGTCACTTCAACACGACTTGCCGAGCTTCGATCTATTTTGACCAAATCTTAAACAGGAAAATTCAGCAGTCCGTGTGTACTGTTCTCAATGTTTATACTAACGGTAAAATTGAACCAACGTTTACAGAGTTGCAAATGTTGTAATGGTAAAGTCGTATTGCCACTACCTTTATACGAGCCTTTTAAAAAAGCCCAACGAAAAAAGCCGTTAAGCCCAGCCTTGTCTCCAAGTCCCTCTCGAAAACGGCTCGGCTAAGCGTTTCATTCTCTCATTTTTATTCTGCCGTCAGTTTAAGTACCTTACACATCAATACCAGATTCTCCTTTTAAACACATCCCAGAACATGTTCTGCTTATTAGCCATACTATGAAATTTAGTTTTGATTATAGTTATTCTGCTCATAATATTATACACCCAATTAAACTTGTTTGGGAAGAACAAAGCGCTGACGCTCGAAGTGGTCGAAGAGCTTTGAGAAAACGTTGTGATGCACACTGCGTGTCCCTATGCTCACCCTATTTTTTCTTGTTATTTATTTTTAGTTTCCAGAAGACCTGAAGGTACTGAACTTGCGCGCATTTTGCTGTTTAAATACCTGGGATCAGCAATAGCGTGTGACGGCGGTCTGATGGTTGAAGTGAACTCACGCGTGAGTGCAGCTTGATCCAAGTGGCGTTCGCTGACCGCCGTGCTTTGCGATAGGAAGATACCAGAGCACCTGAAGTCGATGATCTATAGAGCAGTCGTCCGGCCAGTAGCGATGTACGGCGCTGAGTGTTGGCCTGCGACCAAGGAAGCTGAAACGCGCCTCAGCATCATAGAGACGAAAATGCTGTGCTGGGCGGCTGAAGTCACGCGCATGGACCGCATTCGAAATGATGCTACTCGGCAGAAGTTTGGTGTCGCGCTGATAGCGGACAAGATGCGCGAAGCTCGCTTGCGATGGTACGGCCACGTTCTGCGTGGGAAAGAAGGCAGCGTCCGCAAGATAGGCCTTGAGTTGGAAGTGTCAGAAAAGTGGACTAGAGGACGCCCGAAGCAGCGCTGGTCCGATACGTTACACACGGACATGAAATAACTGGCGTCCACTGTGATCAAGCACAGAATCGGGAAAGGTGTTGTCATGACACCAGAAGAGCAGACCACGCGACGAAGTGGAGCAATCGCTGAAGAATAAGAAGAGGAAGAAAAAGAATAAGACCTGAAGGTAATATGTGTTATTTATGTGTTATTCAACTGTCGAAATTTCAAGGTGGAACTTCTTCTCGTCATCCAAGTGATGTTTTTTGCAGTTCTGAGCGGCGGGGGAGGTACGCTTTTGGCGTATTTGAGACACTAGCGTTTCTCTATGAACAGTCAAAAAAAATTCTTAATTTGCTTGATTCACTTGAGGTCAAAGCACAAAGCTTTATTAGGCTTTTATTCTCTTTTGAATTGGTAAGGGTGGCAGTTTTCACAAGCAAACTCCAAGTGAGTGTAAAAAATTTGTTCATTCATAAAATACTCCCTGGATCCCAATATCCTGAGCCTTTGAATAATCGCTATTAACAGTGAATTTCAACCAAGTGCGCGCGAACACTTAATTTTTCGTTCATATTTTCATGCCTATCAAATGAGTGTGATAAAATAAAACGTGAATAGTCGTCTTGCCGATGAATAATCTTGTCTTCTTTGCACAGTGATACTCGTAATATTAATGATTTTGTTCCGAGACATCCTGCGTGATGTGTGTCGCGAGTGGCGTCCTCTTCGCAGAAGGTGCTGAGTGTCGCACGCAAATCGAATAGGGGCTTTTAAATCGGGTTCCGACATGCCAACCAAATTTACACCCCTCCGCGGTCGGTGAGCACTGAAGTTTCTACAAATTGGCTAGTGCAGCTCACCGTATAGGTTAAAAATGCATTCAAACCACTTCATCTTCACGAATCCAGTACACGTAACTAGAGAATTTGGCACATCGCAATCTAAAATTGACCATCGTTATCCTTTATCTTTATCTTTTCATTGTTACAAGTGGCATGAGAGCATGTGATTGCAGCTTTCGGAATTGATTTCATTTCTTATGATCACTTTTCGAAGGTCCAGTATTCGACTTTTTTGGCTCATTATCTCTGAATAGTTTTGTTACCAATATTGAGTTTGTTGTCGTTAGTACAAAATACTAATATTTCCAGTTTTTATTATAGCACTTCAAGCATAAGTGATACATAAAGGAAATAATTGTAGGGTTACAATTAAGAGTCTGAGCAAGGGATCTGCTTGCGTTTTTGCAAGCTACACATTTGCGTCTATGTTGTGAACTACCACATGCCGCATGCTCCCCCATCCCGCAGCTGGCATCTTGACATCGCAGCCACTACATGAAATGAGCTTCCTCTTCATCCGAGTAGATATCACCTGGCAGTGCAGGGTCCGCCGCGAAACATCGAACAGCAAGTGATCTCCTTAAGATTTGCACAAATTCTGTCTGCGGATTGCGTTATGGACGTCTGCTTCTCCTGTTCTGTCCTTCCTGCAAATGGTTTTTAAGCAGTGATAGGAGTATAGCATATTTCTAAGCTTACATTGTACATCCTTGATAGAGATGATGATATGGTATGACAGAACGTACCAGAAGTGGAGCCACGCGCACGCCGATGGATAACGTACCCATCGCTTTGACAATCTCCATTAGTAACTCCTTTGACTCAGCCGTCTCCACTTTTACAAGAGCCTTCATCTTTCCATTTATTGTAGCCACGTACATGAACAACATTAGTTCCATTGCTCTGGATACTATTTGCGCTTAATATTTTCCGCGGTTAACCTGAGAAGCTTTCGACCACAATTCGCTGCAGTATCCTTCTTCTTCACACTCAATCCAAAGATTTTTGAAGAATTATACCCCTGCAGAGGGACTTCTTCCGTCAGAATTGGTTCATCGCCCAGGTCTCCCGCAACATTTTCGTCTGGTAGTTCACCATCACCTAAAGAGAGAATACACTGAAGCTGAACAAGTTTGGTGTTCATTCGTGCATTTACTGCCGAATATCAACAGTGCGTGTAGATGTTCATAGCAAATTCCTGCCTTCGACCCCGCCAAGTAACTGCATCTGAATTGGTATGCACACTCCACATTTTAGGTAGAGAAGGCTTGACTGAAGGGGTGCATCTCAGTCATAAGGGGAAATGATGCTGTCTGACGCTTGAGTGAGCTTACCTTTGCATCACTTTACATTTGTTATCGCAATGGACTAGAAAATTTTTCCGCCCTTAGCGCTATATTCCTCCGGTGTTCCCGAGTCCTGCCTTCTAAAATTTTGTGAAGTTTGAAAAGTAAATGTTGCTCGATGGGAAAAGTTTGATTCCCGAGCACGATATTCGTTCATATTTCCGCGCTTGTTCTCTAATAAACGCGCATTAAACAACGCGCCTCTAATAAACATTAAAAAGTAAGACGAGTGGACTGTTTTAGAGATATTCTTACTTCAACTTCTGTATCAGTATCCTATCCTTCCGTTGCGTTTATGATAGTTTCTATCAGGAAAATCAGACGAGTGTTTGAAGACCCTTGAAGCTTCTCAGTTCTCAATCCTTTATGCCATCGTTCCGCAATCATTGAAGTGTTAAGCGAGAGTCCGTGACGTGCCAAGGACGCCCATTTGGCAATTCCAGCTATTGTATTTGCCATAACTAAGTGGAAGGTTGAAGAGGTTCAATTACCTACCTAGGCTTTGGTGACTTTCCTGCTTTGACATGCCTGAATGATAAATCGCTAGGCAAGCCTCACGTTCGTTCTACTGCTTCAATGGGTGTCCTTCACAATTTTTTCAGTCTTTCTGGTCCATGTTTTGTAAATATGCTACCGGCAGAAATTCAAACACTTGGAAAATCAGAAAAGGCGTTTTTGAAACCGCTGAAAAATGCCAGCGTTTTGTCTGACTGAGCGCTACCAGAGAAAAGTTTGGAGCGGGAACTTTTACGACAAGGAAAGGCATCTGCTGAACATGTGGTTACATATGAGGAACCCTGAAAGAACCGACAGCGGGTGGATAACCAACCATGTTGAGGCGTTTACTTAGCAGCTCGTACTCCTCGGTAACATCCGTATGCGACCATCATGGTGAGTACCTTTAAGTTGGACCTTGTCAAGTCTAAGGTGTCATCAATGGCAATGCCACAACTGCCATAGCGTTTGATTCTTCTAAGCTGTGTGGGTTCCACGACCACTGTAGTCAAAGTAGATTTCAAGTGAACACTCAGTAAAGCATTTAGTTAATTAAGTCGCCTATTTAGCCGTACTGCCCATCTTCGCCAAGCATGTCAAGTCATCGTTATCCCTACATCCTGACCGGGGCATGTAGCATTGCTCGCTGTTAATGTTCCTGAAAGCCCAAATATCAATATATTAAGAGTGCTGCAGACCACGAGAAACAACTGCATAATGTTGATGACAACTGTAGCGTTAGAGCGGTTGAACTTGGCTCCTTTGTCTAACACAATTATGCAGCACTCCCAAATGGGCTTACAGCTACAGCATTGTTCGACTTCAATACTACTATTGTGTTTATCTCGTTTCTCGCATGATTGAAAGTGATAACGTGACCCACCCCAAGTGTTGTGCGTTTTTTACGGTAATGGTCTGATACGAAGGCATCAACAAAAGTCATAGTGCTCCAAAGAAAAAACAGAGAATATTATGGTCTTCTAACAACAAAAACGCTGTCACTTGGGAGACGGGGAGACTACGCTCACGCATAGAAGCCGGGACTAAGGGACTTCAGGGTGGGACAAACTAACGCAACGTACTAAAACTAGCCACATTCCGGGGTTCTTCCCCATACATCTACAAAAAGTGGAAGCTGATGTGTGGCCGAATTTAGGAGATAAGTGTACTAAGATTTGTCGTACATAGCTACGTATTCCGAAACGGAATGATAGATTACCCCTTCCAAGTACTGTAGCGCCGAAAAACATTCAAAATTAGGAGTCAGGATGCCCAGCCAATTATGTTCTATACTATCTTTTCAAAAAGGCTGATAAAATTCAGCTTACCTGAGGACAACGTTGTCGAATAAGTGGGCTGGCTATGACGCAACGACTAGAGTAAAATAGTAGCAAAGATAAGGAATTTAGGAGTAAAAAGTAGTCGCGCTGTGTTGAAGCACTGCTAGGTCATCACAACGGGCGCCCAAAGTCGAACGATGACACCTTGAACGCTCGAGACATGGGAAAACAATATCTCGCAGAGGAGAGTGGAAGAGATCACTCATTGGATGAATTAATTTGACATAAACAGCAGAAGGTAGAAAAACAAAAAGGGAAACAAACGGCTGGAAAGGAAGTCCAAGAAAGAAAGGGTAAAATCAGACGGTAATGGTAGCAGAAGAAACAATGAACAGAGAAAAAACATAAAATGGAAACAATGGAAATGTAGGGAAATGAAAGCAATAAGCGTTCGTCCAACTCTCTGTCATTGATTGGGGCAATTATTAGGTTCCGCGACGGCCGCCTGCGAAAAGTCGTCCAACCACGCCTACGCGGAAAACTGCGGCTTTAGACGCAAGTCAACCGAATAGAATTCCTCAAATAAAAGTGGCTGCCACGCAAATAATCAAGGATGCTAGAAAGCTCGAGCAACATAAGAGAGGGTGTAGGGGCGGCAAATCGCAACTATTCAAGTAGTTGAACTTAGAGCTGGCTAAAACAATGCTAGTAACTCTAAATGTTATTACATAGCGTCATTTCGACAAGAACTACAATGCTGTAATTAATACTGCAATTGTAAGAAAACGTTAGTTTTGTATAAACAATTAAGTACTATTGCAACGATGAACTGTGTCGAAGCGATTACTAGTATATTATGAACTTCTTTAATTTGAAAGCAGAAATTAGTTTAGAGCAGGTGTTAGCTATTATACTCTAGTGGCTCATCTATAAGTGCCATTACCTCTGACGATAATTGAAATCTCTGGCTCTGCGAGGAAATCTGCTTGTGGAGACAGCCCCTTAGTTGAGTCACTTGTCAGATAGATAAAAAACTTAGCGATACATGTAAGCCGAATATGCTAAAGTTGTAGCTGATTGCAGGTATACCAGCGTTATGAACGCTGTTCGGACGCAAGCCAGAGAAACGGTAAACCGAAACTTTACTTGACAAATATTGGAACGGACAACAATACAACAACAAAAAAGATCAAAGCGAATGGGCAAAAAATGGCTAAATACAACACAGTGAACTTCAACAGAATGGGGAACGCAGGCCGGAGGAGGGTTAGCGATTGCGGCCAAAGTCGGCTCTCTCCTATTACAGCAGCAATTCGCAACGTCGAACTCCAAACTGAGGCAGTGGGAACTCTCGCGACTCCAGCCACTTCCTGTTTCGAAATCTCCAAAGGATGACTCACTCTCTCAACCTAAATTTGACTGTGGTACGGTAGCCCGCGGTCTACTCGGAAACATGGGGTCCTGGCGCGTTCTTACACCTTTCGCCGCTTTGGGACCGCCTTCTCCTTCGGCTCGCCCTCCTTACCTAGGGCTGACATGGAATGTGAGACACCATTACTCCTTTCCAGTAGAGGGTTTCGAAAAAGGACCTACTCGCCTTTGCAGGATGATGGAGGTCAGAGAGTCAGACTGAAGTGGAAGGGGGCAGCTTAGCATGACATATGTGTTGAGAGAAATTTGTAAGAGTATATGCAGGTAAATAAAGAATATCGGGATTCAAAATCAATTGATTTCCTATCCTAGAGGTTCCACTGGGCCCATGCAGAAGTGTTAAATGACAACTATGGAGCCCTCGAAAAAGGAGTTATGGATAACATGAGAGAAAAGTCAGACTTAAAACGATCCACCTATATTGATGTTAAGACCAGCAGGTTCAGTGCAGAGCACTAAATAGCAATCTTAGCATTGGACTTCAGCATTGAGAGGTCAGTGGAAGTAAAGAATACCAGAATAGTAGTACTAGGATCGTTTTGATTAGAGGGTGTTTAGCATGATTTCGAAGCTGTCAAACTTGTCTAGGAGAGTCTCCAATTTGACGTGGAAATCTGCGGTATGCACCTCGTGACTTGTCCGGCAGAGAAATGAGGGTCTCCCCATTCGGCATCGGTGGCTGCCACGCCGCTTTCGCCACATTGCGACATCACTCGTGACTTCCGCCCCTGAGCGCACAATCTCTCACGGTGGCCAAAGTTTGACTCAAATGCGACGCGGATTGCTGAATTCGTCTATCGTTTATTCCTGCTGACATGGTAGCTTTCCCCATCATGTCCTAGTATTACTATTCTAGAATTCCTTACTTCTGTGAGATTGCTATTTTAATACTCTGCATTGAACCTGCTGGTATTAGCATCAATATAGGTGGTTCGTTTAGACTTTTCTCCCCATGTTATCCCTAACACTTTTTTCGAGGGTTCCATAGTTGTCGTTTGACACTGTCGTTTGTTTGTGCATGGAACCAGTGGAACCTTTAGGGAAGGAGATCAATTGATTTTGAATCCCAAAATTCTCTATTTACATATATTCTTACCAGTTTCCCTCAACACGCATCATCCTTCATGCTAACGTGCCCCGCCACTTAATTCTGACTCTCTGACGTCCATTATCTGTTCAGCCTACAAAGGCGAGCATTAGCCCTCTTTCGAAACCCTGTATTGGAAATGGTGTTTCACATTCCATGTGTCGCTGAGTGAATTTTATAAATCTGACAGGTCACTTTCTAAGATGCTGTCTCCGCAATGGGCCTGCCCTGAGTGCGAGTTCTTCGAATGAAAAATCTCTCATGTCAAGTCTGTTCATCTTCTCACTCCGACTTAGGTTGCCGGTGTGAAGGAAGACATTAGCCGAGCAACCAGTGTAATCACAGTTGAGTGTCGTTTGTGCAAGATCAATTTCGTCTCATATGAGAGTTTGACCTCTCATTGTCAAAAGGAGCACTCTTACGATGGTGCGGCGGCCGACCCCAGGACAATACATTCCTTAACCAGGAATTTGATAGTGAACAGGAGTACGAGGTCAGTTTCCTTTCGCTAGCATGTTCAACAACAAATTTTCAGATCAGGGTTCTACAAATATTCGTTTAGATATTACCCGGGAGTACACAAACACCTCCACGAAAATGATGTTAACCACAAAGTGTTCAATGTTCGTTACTGATCTTGCCACCTGACCGTGGACCGCCATACTGACAGGACTGTATCCCTCAAAGGATGTATAGGACACGTAGGACACGAGCTAAATCCTGCTTTGCTGCGATTTACACCGTGGGAAAAAGATTGAGACGTCTGATGGAATATATAAAGATTAATCTTTACAATTATTTATTGTTCTTCAACTGACGTTTAGTGCACTCTTTCGAATACATAATTCGTCATCTGAGGAAGAAAGACCGAGCGCAGTCTTCGAAACTGTTAATTTAATACGAATCATGGATGGGGTAATGGCGATGAAGTGATATCTACAAAGCTACGATATGAAAAGAACAACAAAGGAATATGGCTTCTTGGACTGTTTAAACATTCGAGCTGTAATAGTTTATTGATGAGTGGGTTTCGGCGTTGAAAAGTGTTAAGAAACCATTGCAAACTTTAATGCCTCTTGTGTATAAACACATTTTCGTGTTTAAAATGTATGTCTCAGTTATTGTCTCTCCCACAATGGCTCAAGAAGTACTCGTCGATAGGACTAAAACCTGGCGATTCCTTCCAAACCACTCATATACACACTCATATAACGTGAAGCTGGCGAATTGGACGGTAGCAGAAGTTTCGGAGCGGGACCGCAGTTAACCGGTAGGTAAAACGACATGATTATAGTTTATATGCTATACACTGATGCTACGTCGATTTCTTCTGAGCGGAACTATGGCCACTAGTGACGTGGAGAAGCTATTCTTAGAGGTGCGCATACTTGTGCCAGAATTCTGAGCGGAGACACACGTAACGGATGAAGCGCCGTGCTTCAACGACAGTTTCCGTGCCGTTCTTCTTGACGCGCCGTCCAGGCTGCATTACTGCCGCTTCTATGTTTGACAGGCTTGAGGGTGCCAGACTGTAAATTCAACAACAGTGTCAAATCTAGGGATCACGCTGTTCAAGCGTCAGTCGCACACTGGAACTCAGAGAAAGCCAACTAAATGTGTTTGAAAAGAAATTCGTCGAGATTTTGGTATCCCTGAAGGAGAAGGGTCGAGCTGCAGGATGTGACTATCTGAAGAGAAACTAGCTTGGCGGGTCTCTTTATACTTACTCCAGCATTTTGCTAGAAAGCACTTTCACAACCTCTCAAGGCGAACAACAACATGTGCTTCATTTTCTAATCGTGATGCTATTGTGTACACAACAACGATAAGCGAGCGATAAGAAGTTTCACCTGTAATCAAATACGAGTTCCTCCACCGCATCGGTAACCCGCGCTTGAATGGATTTTCCGAGCTACTGATAGAATGTCGAAGACCTGTCCGATTCAAATGAAATTAAGGTAAATGATTCCCCATCAAGTACAAAACTTACTACCTACTTACTTATAATACGCTTGATTAAATAAGAGAGCGTCGATAGGTTGCCTGCCCATTTCGACTGCAGGGGCCCATAAATGCCATCGCTTCTCCAGCGACATTTATGAAGGATTATGTAATAAATGAAGCTGGCAAAGGCATTTGGAATTGTTTTGAACAAAACGCAGAGAAACGGAGTCATTAGGGATGGCTCGTGCTACTGTCACCAAAAGGTAAGCACTAACAGTTCCCTAAAATATGCAGAACTGCCAATTGCGATTTTAGGAAAACAGCCACTGTGCCAGCTGAGGTGCTTGCGCGATTGCATGGAGGTGTACTTGCTTAGACAACCGTAGTGGGATTAGCTGTCATCACAGACATGCAGTCATGATGTTCCCCTACAAAGCCATTGGTCCAGAAGCACAGTCATTCGAAGAATCTGTCTTGCGACCTACGGATATGCCACCACCCTAAGGAAATAAAGACAGTGTTCATAGCAGCGAAACAAGTGGGACTGCTGTCAATCCTGAGCAGGAGCACCTTGAAGTTCGCTATCAAGCATAAAACGCCATCAGCAGTATAAGCGTTCATAAAAGCAGCACTGATCGATGGCCTTGAAATCTCCAACATAATGATACAATGCCATTCCAGACATACGCTGTTGTGGAATCCGCAACAAAGTCACCGGCGAACACGAATACGAAGGAGGCGAAAACAAAATTGGAAGTGATCCTCGCTCATTTACAATTCACTCTGGTGTTGTTGAACCACGCCCTTACACTGCGCTAGCTCCTCGCACGGGGATGGCACAGATATCCAAAATACCACTGCATCAGGTGTGTTCTCATTTGGAGGACATGAGATGTCAGCATATTTACTGTAACCCATCTCGGCGGTAAAAGACCCGTATGAGATCACCTTGCAAAGCAGCTTTGATATTATTGCGCATTCTTCTGGCATTTGACGAAAGCGGATAACCGCTAAATACAAAGTGACCCCTCCTCCCGAGCGACGTTGCATGCAAATCTCTAATACTGTTTTCTTCAGCGAAAAAAGAAAAGTCAGCCAAAGAAAGCAACAGATGATTTTCATAAAGAAGTGCAGGAGAAGGAAGGCCGCTATCCCCAGAGGCAAATAAAGGACTATGACCACCTGATGTTATTGTTCAGCCGTTACCTTGTATATATGTATATATCTTTATAGCATATATGTATATATCATATATGTATATATCTTTATAGCAATGTGTTGTATATAAATATATATATTACACAGTTCTTTAATAGACCAGTTATTGTACATAATCCATCACCTCATTAATTTCTGACATGAATTGAAGGATCCACCTTGTTAGCTGATCAACAAGCACGCATGACCACATTATTACTTTCCTAACAAGATTCTATTTTATGCCAGTAGAAAACAAGTATATATTTTTAGGAAATAAAGCATTATACGTGAAGGAATAAAACATATACGAAGGAGATAAACGTCGTCAACATACAGATTTACAGAGCAGAAGCCTAGGTGAAGGTGGACTTATTCGGCACGAGGAGTCAATAACAAAGTTTTAGAACTCTTTGGTAACTCTATCAAAAAGCTTCTACCGGGTACACGCAGATTATTCACCCGTGGAAGGTGGTTACCGTGGAACGATCGACAGAATCAACTAAAATCGTGGATTACAATCTCGCCTGCTACACGGAGGACCTCACTAGTGAGCTGGAGATGTACAATGAGTAGCAAATAGGAAGTAAATAGCCGCCGTAGGGCTCGATCGGCGTTAGGCTTAGGGGTATGCGTAACTACAATTTACGATTTGCAATTAACGGCGATTTTTGACATTTTTTAAAACGATTTGCGTCGTTTGGGTCGTAAATCGTAAGTTTTCGTAAGTGTTATCCATTGACAGGCAACTGACGTCGAAATGATGTGACGTAGCCCGGGTAGGGAAGATACGCCCACGCTCCTTCCTCTATTAGCTCACTCCAATTTCGTTTTAGCTAGTTTTCTAATGTTATGATGTGGCACTATGACAAAGTGGTTTTGAGTTTAACTTAGCTTTGCTGAAACGTTTCGCGAGACACATTTGCAAATTGTGGTCATGTCTTGAAGAAAGTAAAAATTCTTCCGTTATGATCATTTCCCCTGCCTAGTCTCACTTTTGCAGTTTGACAGCGAATATGTTCGCAGTCACTGCTGTACCGGCTCTAGGAGCTCTATGAAGGTAGAGCTTTCCTTAAGAGTCCGACCTACAGTGCAATACTACTACCTACCTTCTGGCAAAGGTCGGGCTTGGACTGCTTCGGAGGTGGTTTTCGTTGAAAGAACCGGATTCCCGTGACTACGTTCCATCAGAAAGTTCATAATACGAAAGCGGAGAGGGAGAGACTGAGCGATACTCAGTTGCGACGAGTGGTCCAAGGCACGGAGGTCATGGGCCACTCAAGTCGATACCACTTTTATCATTTTCTAGAATATTCTATAGTGTATGACATTATGTTTTAGAGTGTCGGGCTGTATGCCTGCGGCACTAAGCCAGACCATAACAGGTATTGTTAAACCTTGAAAATGATTGAAAATTTTGTTGCACGTAGTTTTCGACAACCTAAGAAAATCTGAGAGCTTTGATGCGTTATAGGATAGAGTGACGCCATGCATTGCGTTCACTATGAGATGTTCGATGACCTGCATGCTGTTGCTGGTTTCCCCGAGTTAACGATCGGTGAAATGTGGCACTATGACAGAGTGATATCAAGTGGTATTTTTTTTGTTCTGCAAGTGACTTTTCACTGTCGCTTCTGCTAAATTACAACAGATTTATAGGGATTTAAAAAACTCCTTAGGGGTTGGAAATTTAATGGTCATTCAAACGATGAAAGCTTTTTGTTGAAACACCATGCATAGGTCAAGGCAAGGTTTTCAAAATGTGTAAAGTTCGATTTGAGATCCTCGCTGCTCCGCTGACGGGAAGGAAAAGTATAAGTAAAAAGAATAGATGGATCTATCCTAGTCCGGGGGATAAAGTAAAAAGGAATAGATGGATCTATCCTACCATGCTGTTGCTGGTTTCCCCGAGTTAACGATCGGTGAAATGTGGCACTATGACAGAGTGATATCAAGTGGTATTTTTTTTTGTTCTGCAAGTGACTTTTCACTGTCGCTTCTGCTAAATTACAACAGATTTATAGGGATTTAAAAAACTCCTTAGGGGTTGGAAATTTAATGGTCATTCAAACGATGAAAGCTTTTTGTTGAAACACCATGCATAGGTCAAGGCAAGGTTTTCAAATTGTGTAAAGTTCGATTTGAGATCCTCGCTGCTCCGCTGACGGGAAGGAAAAGTATAAGTAAAAAGGAATAGATGGATCTATCCTAGTCCGGGGGCACATAACTAAAATGTAGGTAATAAAATGAATTGAGACCTACCGATCGGCTCCTAGAGAACGAGTTGGAACCTAAAGTGAACGAAAAACGAACAAACAAACAAAAAAATCGCCACGGTTTACAACCGTTTCGGCGGGCAAAGAGCGATGGAATGGAGGCATGTCGCGTGCTTACCGCCGGCTGACATGTTATAACCAGGATCTAACATGGTAAGGAGTAGAGTTGAGCTTTTCGACATTTTTTTCGAAAGTCGAACAATCGAATAACTCGATTTTTTGAAATTTTCGAAAGTCAAACAATCGAATAACTCGATTTTCCGCTGTCTCCGAAACTCGAGCAATCGAATAACTCGATTTTTCGCCGTCTTCGAAAATCGAGCAATCGAATAACTCGATTTCTTATTGTTTTCGAAAGTCGAGCAATCGAATAACTCGATTTCTTATTGTTTTCGAAAGTTGAGCAATCGAATAACTCGATTTTTGAAATTTTCGAAAGCCGAGCAATCGAATAACTCGATTTTTTGAAATCTTCGAAAGCCGAACAACTTTTGAAATTTTTGAAAGCCGAACAATCGAATAACTCGAATTTTTGAAATTTTCGAAAGCCGAACAATTTTCGCTGTTTTGGAAAACAGAACAATCGAATAACCCGATTTTTTGCTTTTCTTGAAAGTCGAACAATCGAATAAATCCGTCCCTCTGCTACCAACCCTGCTGAGCCACGCGTTAAAAAAGCAATTTGTTTGTACACAGCCTAGTAATTATGCAGAGAACACTAACAGTGTTTATAAAATTGTACATCATCTAAAATTTGAGATCTCAGCGTGTTCTGCAGTCTGTGAGGGAGTTATTGACGGTAAATCCAATTTCCTGATATAGCTGTAAAAACAGGTTATTGTAATGGCATCCAAGTCATAACGTTTCTTAGCTAAACCTCTGATAAGAACATTTGATAACATTGCTCTTGTTCAATTTCGTCGCCACGTGTTTGCATTTTTTAGTATTCCAGCAGCATAGTCATATCCCATTGCAAATGTAACCACGAGATTTATCATATGTGCGGCGCGGCGAAGACTGCAAGAAATATGTAGTTGATCAAGTTACAAAGCTACCGCAGAAGAGTTCATTATCGTCTTCAGTGTTTAGTTGTCTTCATAGCATTCGGAACCGGTCGCGCAAGCGAACTCTTCTATACGCAACTTCCATTTTCAGCGGGAACTCTTCAAACAAATATAACACCTCGAAAAACAGTTTCCGTGTTTCCTTGCAATGATACGCAGGGGAATCAAAAAGAATCTGATATGCCCTGGCTTGGAGACCTGATAGACGGCGAACTGTTGCCATTCAAGAAGAGAGAGAGCGCGGTGCCGCGAAAGTGCGCATATGTGGTGAAGAGTGAAGCCGTACTTCATTTAGCGGAACCGTATTGAATGAGGACAAGAAATCCAACCGATTTGATTGGAAAAGTGTCAATTCTAAAATGGAACTAACACAGATGAATATAAGTAACGGAAACGAAACAAGGAAGGACGCTTCCAATGCTTGGAAAATGAGGCAATCAGTTGGCGCAAGATCCGGTGAATATGGTAGGTGAATGAGAAGTTCCACTTCCAACTCCTGCAGTTTCAGCAACGTTGTGTGTGTTGTCTTGCAAGAGTATTGGCCTGTCCCTTTTGACTAATCTTGGGTGCCCAATTGCAAGGTTTCTCCTCATGGCGTCCAGCTGGTTACAGCACACGTCCGCAGTTAACGCTTCACCAGGTCTCATGAAGCTGTAGTGGATGACTCCATAGGGAGACCACCAAACAGACACCATCAATTTTTTAGTAGATGTTGGCTTTCGGAATGGGTTTTGGGCCTTCTTCTTTATCGAACCATCGTTACAAGCGTTCATGGTTGTCGTGGAGAATCCAGTGTTCATCAAAGATAACAATGCGATGTAAAAAATGTTCGGATTTTTGCAGTGAAAGCAAAGAAAGAGAAGCATCGAAACGATACCACTTCTGCTGCTCGCTCAATTCGTGCGATACGCATTGATCCAGCATCTTTACCTTATCGATTTGACTCAAATGGTCCAATGTTGTTGAGATAGATACTTCGAATTTTGCTGCTAATTCACGCGTAGTTTGCGGAATGTCGCCTACCACTATAGCTTCCAATTCACCTTGGACACAGTTCTCCCACGTAGCTTATTTTCATGTTCGAACAGTGTCTTCCTAGGTCCGATTTCGAACAATGTTCGAATAATGATTTTTCGCGAAAGTCGATTTCGAACAATGTTCGAATAATGGGTTTTCGCGAAACTCGATTTCGAACAATGTTCGAACATCAGCGATTTAAAATTTTCGAGTAATCGAGCGATTAATTGTTCGAAATCGCTCGAGAAATTATTCGGCCCGATTAATCGAGCTCAAGTCTAGTGAAGGGGCGCATGAAGCCGCATGCCGCGTGCTGACCGCCGCCTGACATGTTATAACCAGGATCTAACATGGTGAGGAGGGCACACAACTTTTCCTGCTTACAACCGCAACAAATGTAATTTTTTCATTTTTTCTTTGTGACTTTTCTTGTTTAGATCCCATGTTGTTCTGTAGAGCCTCTCGGTAAGTCTTAAGTGAATTTGTTGCATAAAACACTTTTTAGTTATGTGCCCCCCCCTCCCCCCGGACTAGGATAGATCCGAATAGAGTTTGGTAAGAAAACTGCAAAATAATAAATAATAAAATGCGCTGAAAATAATAAATAATAAAATAAAAATAAAATACAAAATGGAGATAATAAATATAAGATAACACGACAGATGAACAAACATTGAGCCATTTTGTATTAACATTAGCAGGAAAACCAGTTAAGATTCGGTTATACTGCACTACATGTCAGATGACTCTTACGATCTACGGTTTACGAAATTTCGAATTTCATCTACGTGCTCCTTGGTCAGGCCGGAGGCATACTTCCATAGTCGCATTGCCATCGTGGCGCTCAGTTTATGACCATTCCGCCGCGCTCGGCCGAACAGTCAAAGGAAACTTCAGCGCGGCCACCGGCCGGCATGTGCGAGTCTATGTATCGCCCGCATGGCTTACTTTTTCGGACCGGGCACAGTGTTTAGAGTTGTTCCTGGGCGGATCGCCGTCGCGCTCCCTTGCACAGCGATGAGCGATGCGACGAGCACTGACTTATGAGGACTCCTCATCCTTTCGCGTCGCTCTGCAAGACTCACCGCAGCGATGGAATCGTGCTCGACGCGAGGGAAACAGAGCGTACACACGCTTCCTAGCCTGGCATACAAGGGCTCCAATGACAGGCGACAGGTAGCCGGGTCGCCGACAGGTCGACGAAGTATAACATACGAGATAGCGCGAAATTGATGGGTTGATCTCCCTCAACATTAATTTGTGCCCTAAACGAATAAGGAGATTGTCAAAAGTATTCAACCTAGTGTATTATAGCATTGCTTCCACCAAATAAATAAATAAAACAAATTGCTATCAACAAAAGCCTCTGAGGAATTTCGGCAGCGCGACAAGGGGTACACCCGTCCTTTGCTGGAGGAGGGGGGGGGGGGTACAGCCGCTGTTCTGCGGACCGAAAACTTTTGTTTTGCATGTGAAAGGTTTCATAAGGGCCATTGGACTCTCGGTGAAGCCTAGGGGGTTGGGGTGGATGAGCAAGGGGGATGAGAGGAAGATCGCACGCCCCCCAGCAGGGGCGGGTGCACCGCCTGACCGTCCTCCAGGAATTTCCGTTCAGAAATGTCCATAATCTCTCATCATATTGATCAATTCATCAGCATCTCTTATGATATTGAGTAATTTATGGTTTTTACAGTTTAACCCAAAATTATTGAATCTTTTATCTAGTGGACTACGAAAGAATTTCGTGCAATAATAAAAAATCTTCACTTGTTGTATGGACCTTAGCGTTTATATTGGCTCTCTATTAATAGGCGTTTATTTTTGATTCTAAACGGTGTATCGAAAAAGGTGTTGAGATCTTCAAGATTACGAGACGGCATGTTGTAGTGCTTTTTTGAAAGTGCAACACCCTGTTCCAACGTATTTTTGTGTTTCTTGAACACGTTGCTTTTCACATCCCTTCGAAGGTAATATTTTGCGCTTTTTTTGCAGAAAGTTCAACCCAAGTATACAGGTTGCGTAAAAAGTATTGACGCACCTAGTTTTTGTTTCAGCTCCAACTTTCTCCTTCTACTTTTCAAAGTTTTTGTATGTTATTTTTGTTGTCTTTATCGTGTTCAAAAGATATTCTTGTAAAAACTGAAGAAACATGATACCGTCGTGGTTACGGTGACCCTTTCCTGGCTGTTACCAAAGGAAATGAATACTTCATGAACAAAAGAATTAGGCGGGTTCGAAATGGTCGCTGAGGAAAGAGGTCAGCAATCCAAACGTCGGCCGCGGCTCTGTCATAACAGATGATGATTACAAGATGTTCAAGCACGATAACGTTCAAATCAAAAATTGTCAACCTCTGTCCCATAACGGCAAACAGATAACGCGCGCAGGTGTGAACAGCTTCTCAGAAGAGCACAGCTTGAACATGAATCCGCTGGATTACTCTTTCTGAGCGATTTTGGAGAGTGAGGTCTGGGCTACTTTCAACAGAAGTGACCAGTCGCACAAGGCTACCCTGTTCAAAGCACGGAACGAAATGCAAGCAAGTGTTTGCGGCGCGCGCTTATGAATTTTTCCGTCGTTTTCGTTCCTGTATTCACAGTAAAGGAGCCAATGTCGACTATGAGTTATTCTATCGTATTTGTAAGATCATTTTCCATATTTCTCAAATGAATATTTCGAAATTTGCTGCGCATTACTATTTCCACAACCGCCATTTACTGCGGCAATACTTTCTACGCAGTCTGTAGTGAACAGTTGACTTTTATAAACCCATCAGCACCAACCCCGATGTTAATAAGAGGATAAACTTCTAGTGTATTTGGAAAGTTGTGTTCGGGATCTCTAGTATCCCTAAAACTGAAACTGAAAAAAGAGGGCGAGAAAGTATGGATGACGGTGGAAGGGGAGATGTACATATGATAAAGGAAGGGAGCACACAGCTGTATAAGCGTCTTGGATGACATTTGGCTATAGGTAGTCTACCCTAACTACAACACTAAGAATGGTCTTTATAAAAGATGAGTTTGGCAATGCGTAAGTCATATGCGTGTGCGATAAGGTACAGGTAAGTTTCTAATACTACCAGGATAAGGAGCGAATTAGTTTCGGAGGCCGGTTATCTATATTTAACCATTTTTGAAAGATTGACACCAGGGGTGTTTCAAAACCAACCGGCGAATGCTTACGTTGGTGTATTGCTTTGCTTTTCTCGGGGTCCAAACAACTTCCTAACGATAAAGTTTTCGGCTGCGCGACACTGCACTATAATATGTATCAAAAAACGATCAGAAGATCGTGAAACATTCAGCGTTCGTAGTCCTACCCTTATCACCCAATTCTTCTCACTTTTCATTTTCCTCTCAGTTGTTTTCTTCTAAAAAGGCAAGATGATTTGCAGTGGTGGCAAAAATCTTAAAGCAGATATCCAGAAATGCATTGCACTTAGGAGAGGAGGAATCAACAATTCACCATAAACAGTAAGATTTAGCTGCAGTTCAACGTTCCCACATACACGAGTGAAGTCAGCTCCCCCACTGGATTTAATTCCGCATACATATTTATTACGTCTTTGATCTACCGGTTCAATTACCCAAGTTTGAGATAATAAGTGATGGCGCCGGGTGGCTCTGTGTGCGGCAAGCGGTAACGATCCGAACCACCGTTAACTCTTTAGATTTGTGAGCACGATGTCGTCAGCGAATTGAAGAAGATGCAGTTGCCGGCCTGACATGACCTTCACTAACATGCATTCCCATTCTATTTAATTCGCGCATGACGACTTCGAGGATGGCGCTGAAGAGCTTTGGGGGTATGATATCCCCCTGCCGAACCCCTCTCTTTATGTCGATGACGACGTCGTTGTAGAATGGTGAGATCTTGGTCGTGAATCCTCTGTACAGCTCTCGAAGTACTCTGATGTACTGAGTAGGAACGCCTGAGTGAGCAGGGCGTCAATGACCGCTTCAGTTTCGACGGAGTCGAATGTCTTCTTCAGGTCAATGAACGTAAGGCACAGCGGCAGCTTGTCTCTCGCAGCTCTCGCGACACTTCGATGAGCTTCGTAATGGAGCTTCGTGATGTGTATGTGGTCGATCATGCTAAATCCTCTCCGAAATTCTGCTTGTTCACATGGCTGTCCTTCGTCCAGCGTTCCGCTAATCCTATTCAAAGTCACTCGAGTGAACAGCATGTAGGCTACGGACAGCAGGCAGATCGGACGATAGCTGCTAATGTCGTGCGCGTCTCCCTTCTTGTACAACAATTTCATTGTAATCAGCATCCCATGCTCCATCCAGATGCCTACCATCTTTTGAAAATTCAACTGGAACTTGAAAGCCTTTCCTAGTAAGAGTACACGTTCGAATATAGCTCTATATATGATAGCCATCTGCATCAGCATCTGTCAACGCCCCAAGCGAACGACTCGGTCGTCTTTTTTCTGCTTATCCACTGTCACATTCACGCCATCAGGATGACGAGCAGTTGAATATAAAACTGAGAACCATAGACACTGAGGACCCAACACGGTAGACAAGGCTGTGCAACTGTTTGGTTTCTGCTCTGCATTTCGCCATGATTCACCTTCGTTCCCCAATCTGTGGAGGGTATTCTTCCCACTTAACCAGGTGGCGTTTCCAAAACGAAACGTCACGCGACTATATCGATAGGAAACTCGTTCCGAATGCCTCAGACACCGCTCTCGTGACTTCCGTCTCATCGACATGAAGACGATCAGCCTCCGCTAACTCTGCCGTTTCATACCCGGCCACCACAAGCATCACGTGAGTTCTTTCTCGTCTAATCCGTTCAGGAGCATTTCCCCAAAACAGCTTCGATATTTTCCTTCAAGGGCAGAAACCGTGACCACCTAAGCATGTTTGAAGCCGTCAGAACTACAAATATTGAACGAGAAAGAGTGGCCAGATATGGGTTTCACTGAGTTTACGGCTTCCGTGCTACCTTGGTGACAAAAATAAGAATATCTAAAACGTTTTTAGTTTACGTCAGTCGTGGGAACAAAATAGTGAACGATGTGGGGCACCTCTTCTTTTTTAATCCTTCGTCCCTATGTTATTGAAGGCCTCCATACTGAGAGCAAACGTGGTTGGTTGTTGACGTTTTAAACTCCAACTGAAATGAACCTTGCGCTCGGTTTCTTGCAGGTGTTTCCGCGTAATATGTGTCTCCACTGGAGAGGGCGCTCATGAGGGTCGAAATTCATTTTAGTGTTGTTATTAAAATTTGGCAAGAATTCTTCATAAGGGCAAAGATGAGAGGGACGCGCTATTAGGCAGCTGCATATGCGTGAAAGGAAAACACTGATCTGTGTAAATCGGTTTTTCCAGTAGGGCCATCACACGTGATGGAACATATGTTACAATATTCTTGTTGTCGTCATGCCTGATGGGACTTACAGCGCTTCGTGATCTGGACTCTACACCTCAATTTTAGGCCAAATTTTTTATACTTACTTTTTGCTTTGCAGCTGCTGTGGAATACAAGCGAAACGGTTAAGATCGTGTTAATCAATCCAATTTTGAGGTGTTACATGAACTCAAATTTTAACGGATATTGTAGAAGCATCCTGAGTGCGAACTCGCCGTAACCAATGAGTTACATTGGTCGGCTGATAGACAACCAAGGTTTCATTCCCTCTGGACGTGTCTGGTAGCAACCTATGATGACTGAGTGGTTTGATTTTCCCAGGCCTGCATAGAACTCCTGATCGATGTGTGGTGTCAAAGATGATCAATAGGGATGTGATGAATTCCATGTTCCGAATTCCAGTTTCCAAGCAGACGAGAAAGAAGAAAAACAGCCGTACACCGCTTTCTCTGAAGCTGGCTCCGAAAGAGGAACGGATCGTACATAGCACTGATAGGGGAACCCTGTGGCAACTCCATTGATTTTTTATTGTTTAGGAACTGGAGCTTTGATAATTACCCAAAAAACCGTTAATTGTTAGCGTAAAGTCTTTTAATCTTTCAAAGTTATTCATTTAAATTTGAAGCAAATTACTGCGTCAAGAAGCATCTGGAAATTGCATTTTCCTATCGAGAAATAAGTTTCTCGGATAAAACAGTGTGAGATGGTTGGCAAGTGTGGAGTCGTGAATGAAACTACGAGTTGTTATAAGTCATCTGCTAATCACGGTCGATCTCAGAACTGAATCGTTGGCAGAATCCCAGAAGCGGCCGAGTGGAGTACGGCAACAGAGCTCCTTATTGTTTGGAAATGATGTGTCTTAGTATGCCCTAGGGCTGCAAAAAGTTCAAAGTGTTTGAATGAAAAAGACTCATTCCTTAAACGGAACATGATGCATTCCTTTTTGCTAGGTGTAGCTCGAAACATAACTGTGGCTCCGAGGTGACGAATTTCGTATCATTCCTGTCTCCGTCTCTTTTCTAAAAAATTCTTCTGAGCATCCGTAGTGATCAGACCTCCTGATTACTATGCCAAGCGCCTTCCCATTCCTAAAAGCGGTGAACAAGTAGGAAGGCAACTGTTTTGCCCGCTCTTCGACTTCACTTTCTACCCAGCATTCCTTCGAAAATAACAAAGAATTGGCGTCAGACGCTGTGCGGTGTCTTTCTCTCGAAAGGCATCGCTTGGGCTAAGTACAATACTTCAACCTTCGGTACGCTGCTCCTGGAGTCTGAGCGTGTTACAAGCAATTCGTTTTGTTGAAGTGTGGCGAACGACAGTATTCCGATTTGTGCACGTAACACACCGTGCTCACCTATAGTGACGCTTGCTCGTAAACATCCTTTCCTCCAGTCGTTTTCCTTTACGACACACCATGAAGAACACACCATTCTTGCTGTGGTTTCTTTAACAAAGCAACCTATTTCAGCAGAACCTCTCCCCGCCTCTAATGAAATAGGTTTGAAAATGTGCTTCTGCTCCTATGCCACAGTCGTCCTCAGAGGTCGACTCGAATCCACTGCGGATGAGGTGTGCAGTCCAGGGGCCGGATTCATCAACATTAAACCAGGGGCACAAGGGGTAGAGATGCGATGAAGTGTTCAAATCTACTTCTTATCTTATCTCTACCCCATATGCCCTGCCTACCTGCGGGTTTCATTGCTGATGAACCCGGCTCTAGGCTACAACAAAGACAACAAAACCACCTAAGGGCAGCAGCGAACGCGCTTGAGCGGTAAAAATCTATCCGTTCAAAACGAATTCTGGTGGAACCTCTGCTTCACTGAAATGCAACTTATAGCAGATGTTTGGCAATTCTAGACCGCTTAAAGGGATAGGTGAGTGACTTCTCAGCTATCCTCTTCAAAACGTGTTGTTTAGCAAGGTTTGCACCACTGGAGGTTATCAATAGGGATTTGAAGATTGACAGCCGCACTGATCTGTGGTTTCTTTCGCAGTTCGGCTTATACCACTGCCAATCAACTCAAACCAAGAAAAAATATGTTGAACTGAAGCTCAGTTTGATATCTTGGAATAGCAGTAGCCCAGTGGTTCTTATATGACGACCCGTCCGGACACCTTCTAAGGGCACCAGGATTTGGTTCAAGATCATTGCACAGTATATTTAGCGAACCTAGACATATGTTTTTAGTGCGAGGAAAAAACTTCCTATTCCGATGTATCACTTCTTGAATATAGGTCTCGAAAACTGCAGAAATTTCCGTAGAACTCGTCAGTGCCGAAGTGATTTCATGGAGATTATTTTTACCTCTTTGTACTAAGCATCTAGTAAAACCGAAATGCAATCGGGGTCACGTAATATAATATTTGTGTATTCATAGATAGAGATGCGAAGAATTTAAAGGCCTCACTGACTGTTTCCAATATGTTGCAGAGTGGGTCGCACACCCAAAGCTAGATTTATTTATTACACGATATGTTCGTGTGCTAAAATTACAAGAGGAATACATCGCAACAAACACACACAAGAAATACATCATCTAAACAATGTCTGATGAAGAGTTCGCAACATCTGAAGCATCTTGCTCTAGGAAGGTGTATGTATGCTCACGGAGAAATTTTCTGAAGGCGTTATAGCTTGACGGCAAGAAATGCTTTTTGCAAAGCTTTTCATATAACGAGAATGTGCTATGAGTGAAGAAGAAACGGCGACAGTTGTGCTTGGCAGTATCAGTGCAATACTTAACGACACCACCTCGGGTGTTAGAAGCTTTTATCGACACTAGATCTGTAATTTCGACTCCAATTTGATGATGTGCAATTCTGTGAAATAATAATAGAACATTTCGCTTTCTTCGAAGAGCAAGTGGCGTCAATCCAAAATTCTTATTTCGCACAATGCTTGATGGTATTTGATCGTAATGATATCCCAGCGTACGTGTCATGAGCTTCCTTGTAAAACTGTTCTGCACGCTTTCTAACGTTGTGATATCTGTACGCATGTACGAACTGGGGTACCGTATTCAAGAATTGGTCTGATAAATGTTTTATATACGTGGAGGAGTAAACTACTATCATTAGAGGATATAGCTTTGAACAGTTGTACATTACTCTCGTGGCTTTGTTGGAAACCGGCGTGCAGAAATTGTCAAGGTTTAAATGACTCGTGATTAGGAACTCTAAGTCTTTAACCTCGTCTGCACAACTGAGTGGTGAGTTATTGATAGTGTATTGGTGTAATCTAGCCCCTAGATGAAGCACTTTACATTTCCCTCCTAAGTGGTAACTGCCACTCTGAAGACCACTTCTGAACAATATCGATAGCACTTTGAAGTTATGCGACATATCATATCATATCAAAAATGTCCATGGATGGAACATAACTTTTGTGGAAAACGCCATTCAAATCTACCTTTGAAAGCGTTGCTAATGAAGAAGCTATCTTGTCCAAATCATTTCGTCCAGTCTTTTTCAAAATTCGTAGCCGCTCTTCGATCGCTCCTGAACAGGTCGAATTAGCAAAACAACGAACCGCAACCGAAGCCGCTACCGTACTTTCGGCGATCAATCATCGCCATGCTGAGACAGCGTTCTTGTCGCCGTCGTATTGCTAGCTACTGCTTTTTCTGCATTGGAAGGTGGACATAAGGGGGTCTCTTTGCGAAATTGGCTTCGAAACCTCCCGAAGGCGACCGTTGAGCGTGTGGAAACTCAGTGGGAAGGAGATGTTGATCGTCGTGTGCATTAGTTCGTGTTTCTCCGACTCAATCAAAGCGTAACGCCTTGGCCGGTGAACTGAAACCTGACTTACCGAGGAGGATGAAACAAAGCTACAAGTCATTATATAGAATAACTTACCTGGTTACTTATACCTGAGCCTTTGTTCCACATCCAGGCAGTGTTCGCTAGACTGAAATTGCCATTCAAGTATGTCATTCTCACGTCGAATTGGACACTTTCAAATCAAACTGGACACTTTTCTATTCAAATTGGATACTGTTCTAAGCTAACCTCAGCCTTTTGAAATCAATGCGAACTCGTTCAAATGGAAATTACCTTTAGGTAGGTTAGACTGCAATCTGACTAGTATGGTTAGAACAATTTTTTGTTCAAGAAAAATTTGGTAGAACGATCTTTTAAATTTTTCAGTTTAACTGCCCCGAGATGTGTAATCACTTTACAAAAATTTTATTTTTTAAGAAAATGGAATAAATCAAATTTTGCTTTAAAGCGCAATGGATCGCACCATGCCGTCGAAAAGCAAGTCGCAATGTTTGTCTGATTGATAGTGAAAAACTGTTTACATGCAGCAAAAAAAGTTAGGATATGTGTGTTTTTGCAATTGTTTATGTTGCACCGTTTGCAGGTGTAAAAGTGCATGCAAACGGAAATTTTGCTATCAATCGAATAAAAGTCGCGAAGTTTCGAACGGGGCATGGCGCAATCTTTGTTTGGCCGTAGAAAATGGCCGCCTTCCTGCTTTTTAAAACAAGCTTCAAATCATTGTTTTTCTCAAAAATAAAATTTTTATAAAATGTCAAACTGTGTTCCCTGATTGGGAAGTAAATTAAAACTTCAAAGAAAGTTATACTAAAATTTTCCTTGAACAAAAAATTATTTCAACACTTTTGGAGAGTCTCTAGTTTAGTGTAGAAGAAGCTCATTTCGATTTGGAGGAGTTCACTTTGATTTCAAAAGTCTTAGCCAGGCTTAGAAGAATGAAAAGTTGGCGTGAAAAGTGTCCAATTTGATTTGAAAAGTTGTCCAGTAAAAATAGTTGAAAGCCGTGAAAATGATATATATAATTATTTATTTACTGTTCCTTCTCGTTATAACGCATTTGAAGGGGCCGGAGAAAATCCCCGTTATAACGGGAGTGGCGTCCTAACCGGAGCCAACCTTTTCTACGCGCAGAATTACCTGAAGTCGCATGCAATGACTAAATATTTATCTAAAAATAAAATATGGCTTTGGTAATAACATGTGTAACCGTGAAGAGAGTGCGAAGACGAGGAACATCCTCAGAATATTAGTGAGGTCGTGCCCTCAGAGATTCTCTCTGTTATATGCCTAAGTATAACAGGCATGTGTGAGGAATAACCGTACCAGAGGTAGGTTAGACGTGATCATCAACAGGACTGTTTAACCTGGTGTTACAATATCTTTGCCGCCATGAAAACTCTCAAGCCAGGTGGAACAAGGACCCGCTCTCTACGCTTTCAGCGCTGTTAAATCGCGTACTGCATCCGCCATGTCCTCGTTGCTGTGCCCTCCCCCACGATAACACGGTGTTGCATGTGACCAAACATCACTGTTGGTTTAATCCTGCCCTGAGAGTGGAGGGTGCGGGTGCAAGTCCTTCATTACAGGAGAGTTTTCTTATCGCAGCAAAACATCATGCGACGGTATACCGCCTCTAAACCAACTGCTCTAGGCTTAAAACAAATGTGTGGGGTATGTTTTGGACTGTCTGAATGTTAGTCCTAGTCTTCTGTCGATAGAGGAAACCCTCCAATCTACGGCGGCTTCTAACGACTATCGGAAGTCTTATACTGTGCTCGACATGGTACTGACTACGAAACACTTGTCGCCGCGCAAAAAAAGTCCATCTAATTCATTGTCGTACAAGTGCTGATCGCAACTACGAACGAGGCAATAGAAGGATAGGTCTGATCTCAGATGGGGTCAGCATCCTGCTCGTCTTCATTTTCCGTGTGGAATCGGAAACTGAGCCCGGGTGGCGTTATAACGGGAGTCATTTTGAACGCAGAGTTCCTCCCAAAACCGCGCCATAACGGGAGTAGCGTTGTATCCGACGCGTCTTATGCGGAGCTGGTTTGCATTGGCGTAAAGATAAGCTGGGCTAGGGCCAGAGAAAATCTACGTTATATCGAGGGCTGCGGCGTCCTATCCGGAGGCGTTATAATGGGAGGGGACTGCATCTATACAGGGTGTCCCAAAAAATGTGAGCACTGTTTGAAAGGTGATCACTTTGCTCTTAGTAAAGGTTCCGAAGAAGGTAAGGGTTCGTATGAAAGCCTAAGAATGTAAAACTTTTCTAACATATGAGCGGTATGGATTGCGAAATGCACTCGTCTGAATTTTTGCACTTTGCACCCGATTGATGGTGTTTTACTTGAAAGCTTGTTGTAGTGCCACCGTAAATTGGCCGTATTGATTAATTTGTGCTTTTTAAAGGTTTCAAACTTAAAAACAATATCAGTCTTGCAAAAAATGAAGGATGTTTAAATATGCAGGTTCTATTTGAAAGGTTCTATCATTGGTGCTGAGGAAGCTTTTGGAGCTGTTCGATACTCACATGAAAGCACAGGATATCAAAATTTCTGTGACGTATCGCCCCATGCACTCGTCTGAAACCTTACATTTCAGACTCGATTGACTGTGCATGGGCTGATTGCGTGTTACAGTCTTGTTACTACTTGGCCACATTAACCTGCGCTGTGCTTCTTTTAACGGTTAGGACCTCACAATCACGTAAAAAACACGTGACACTTTATTGAATCCACAATTTATTGATTTGGCTATTGCTCTAATAACGCTCTCAACATATCTGAGCCCATAACAAGAGTCATGCCCGGCTCTAGGCTTTCCTTTGAGGAAAGAAAGTTTATCCTGAAGTGCTATTGGAAGTTCGGAAACATCGTCGAAGTGCTGACGCGATTCAGCGACTACTTTTCCAAACCATCACCCACTCGCGTCACCCATGCACCATCATTCGAGTCTGAAATGCAACGTTTCGATCGGGGGCATGGCGCAATCTTGACCGTTTGCACACCACGAAATTTTTCTACCCTGTGCCTTCATATGAGTCTCAAACATCTTTCAAATCTTTGCTAGCAGCAATATTATAACCTTTCAAATGGTACCTGCTTTTTTAAAGCTGCCTTCCATTTTTTGCAAGGCGTAGTGCATGGCGCAATCCATACGGCTCATATGTCAAAAAATATCTAATTTTTTAAACTTTCGTATGAGCTTTTAACTTCTTTAGTACCTTTACTGTGAGCAAAGTTATCACCTTTCTAACAGTGCTCAGTTTTTTTGGGACCCCCTGGGGCCGGATTCATCAAAGTTACTGCAGTAACCTTACCGGAGAATTGTAAGCAAAAAGCTCAGATAACGCGGCTTATCAAGCGAGATAGTGAGCGATAAGCCGCGTTGTCTGAGCTTTTCGCTTACAATTCTCCGTTAAAGTTTCTGCAGTAACTTTGATGAATCCGGCCCCTATATGCACCAGGCCACTCGATCACGGACCCGATGCCATAATCGAGGGCCTGGTGTAGATGGTAGCGTAGCCGGTCCCAGGACCGACGGCTCGGATCCACTGGTTGTTGTTTTGTCTTCTTTCCGTATAAGATCTTCAGATAATGGGATTCTCTCGCAATATCATTGAATAAGGAAAGCAGGATTAATCGAGATCCAAGAATTTGTGTACGAATTTTTGGATCACTCTACTGCGTATGCGGGCCACATTCTCTGAGCCACTCTTTTGGCTCATGATATTGGTATGGCTCATGGTATACCTACACTGTCCAGAGTTACAGAGGAGTCGCAGGTACCCCTGCGACTGTTTCTTCTGTTTTTCGGCTACCAGATTGTACGCTTCCCTGTGTTGCACTCATATGCTGCGACAGCCTTTCTTAGATCCCACATACACTCCGCTTTCGTCGCTCGAGCGGAGTGAACTTTTTGAGGCGGATGGAAGTTGAAAAATGAATTGTGTTGGTTAAATTTGTACTAGAGCTTTGACTACATAATTATGGCACGTTTAGTTCATGGAAAGTACTAGTTTGCCAAGCTGTAAATAACTGTGTATCATTCTCACGAAATTTGCATGCAGATATTTTCCCCTTCTATGGATGCGTGGTAGTGCAGTCGGAGGAGGCGCCGGCTGTCGCGTGCACCCGGTTCAGGTTCCTGGATCGGATTTTCTGTCTAGGCCAACCAAACCCTCCATCTCTCCTGAGATCGACGAGTTGATCACAAACTTGGGAAGGATAAAACGCTGACTTTCCTATCGGCTGGCCAACTCATTGTGTTGAATAAGCGCAGATTCAAATTGTCTTCACGACATCCCGAAGGAGTAGTTTGCGTGGTGCATCTCACAAAGGATTTAACTAACGCCGAATTTTATCCTTTATTTTTTCACATGTTCGCCCATTTTGAACTAGGGCTTGACAAGAATTCGTTTAAAATAAGCGAGGTTTTCTCCTGTCACAAGCAGTCCTGCTAAAAGTCAAAATCGAAATTCAAGAGGTGGCATTTATCGTCCTTCTCAAACAATCAGTGGCTTTCTCAACCTTTGAGTCGCGAATCTAGTAGTGACTTCCGTTTCTTACGTTTATGCTAGTAACGAGTAGGATGAGTTTCAGATGCTGCTCTCCTTCTCACCATTTTAAGCTTCAACATGCTACGTCTTTCGGTGTATTTGTTCAGGTTTTCAGTCCGGAATCTCTAGCTAGCTATGGCAGTGACGGGGGCATCTCCAGGTCATTCTTGTCCAACGGGACCACTCGCCCACCCCCGCTATAGGATAAATCTGTGAGCCCCCGCCAGGCATTTCAATCCCTCCTAAGCTTATCGCGAAGCGGCTAGCTGCACGGATGCTTCTTCGCGTCGCCAACATCGCTATAATAGCCTCCGTGATCCAGTTTTAGCGCTCCAGAACGGGTTTCGCGTGGCCGCTTGCGCCATCTTCCCCTATTAGCATAGCCGTGTTCTGCTTAAGTCAGAGGCTAACTGAAGACTTCGCAATGTGCTTTTGTCGGGGCGCCGTCTGGATTGTTGGGAACTTCGAACCTCCAGTTTGTCGGTTTTCCTCCACGGGGTTCTGGAGCAAGGGCTTAGCGGCGTGAATGTTTGCGAGCCGTGGGTCTTCGATGTCGTCTTCGCCATCTTCAGACTCGTATAAGAGTCCCAGCTTTATATTGATCTGTGCAATCGATGGGTACAGTTTCAATGGGGCGGAGCGAGTGGCGACATTTTCGCGGCCGTTTTATGGTAGAATTTGAACCGGTCCGGATGCACGAGGAGAAGGGCTGGCTGAGAGAGCGCCGAGATTCAGATGGGAGGCGAGACGTCGAAGACGCTGCGAGGAATGTCGACGTCGAACGCGCCCAGCACTCGTCGTCTGTGCCTGCAAAACTGAGAACCACAGACGGGGTCGAACCCGCACCGATATCCGTCCCGCAACACCGAATCGAATTTCGGCGAATCGCCACCGCCAGCGCTGCTGCTTCTGCTGACGTCTCCACTGTCGTCACACTTATTCGATGCTGTCCGGAAGTCGTACATCGGACTCATATCAGCGACGTCTGTCCGACACTCTCCAGGTGAGACAGTGCTGGAGTGCGCCGAGTTAGTGATTTAGTACTAAGCGGTAAGAGGGGATTATCCTAGGGCTAGTGGTCCTTAGGTGATGGGAGCATCATGCGTTGCACTCCATAATTTCGCCTAGTTTTCAAATCGAAGGTTCAAATCATTGTAACTTTCTTACGAACGCTAACCTGCTATGCTAACACGCGCCGAATGCTGAGATCTTGAAAAAATAAAGAATGATCCGAAAACCTTGAGTCTATGATGGCCTTCGCGGCAGATAATTCCTTCCACAGTGCTATAATACCGTTTCGAGCCCATATTTAGCCAACGCTTTCGCAAATGCCGTCATTCTTGTAATACTTAGCGCTCACATTAGGTTGTTCCAACTCTAACATTAGGCTGTTCCAAAAATTATATCGAAGTGTAAGAACCGTGTTCAAGATGAAGTATCTGAAGACAAAGGCAACATTGTCGCTCCTATTAAAGGCTTTCTCAAACTCTACTCCTTTGCTGATAGAGCAGTGGAATTCGACGAGCATGAAATTCTCTAGTTCCCTTGTCGATCAATTTTTGAAATGCGGTCCCTTCATGCCATCCGCTCAACAGCTCCATCCCGGGGTTTCAGAGTTCACAGAAGCAATTTCTGTTGCTCAAAAGGAGGGCGATGCAAGAATCTTTCTTCCTGCTGAGTGCACTTCTACTCGCCCTTAACTTCTGAGGTACCCATTTCATATTTCTTCGTGATTCAAATTTTTACAGAATACGGGAAGAACATATCCAACCGAAAGCTCAAATCTTGTGTTATCCTTGTAGATATACGTTATGAATTTCTCGCTGCTACTTTGCTCGTTTGGGCTCGCGGAGCGCAGTCGAGGGAGATGCCGGCTGTCGCGTGCACCCGATTCCAGGTTCTTGGTTCGACCCAGCGAACCATGCCTTGCTAGGCCAATGAATCGGTACCAGATTTGTCTCGGATGGATAAAGCACTACTTTCTCATTGGCTGGCCTTCACAATGTGTAGGCCAAATACGCTATCAAATTGCCTCCACAACATGTCAAAGAGTCGAATACGTATCCCAACCCAACTGGACTGATTAGCGCGGTCCTTTATCCTTTATTTTGTTCACTCATGCTAAGCAACAACTGCTGCTGGTATGGGACTGAAGCTTTCTTGACTGCGTACTGGAGGAGATTCATGCAGATGCGGCCTGTATCGTTAGAAGCTGGTTTTGTGCGCTTTTCGCCTATACAACGACTTGAGGTGGCTATTACATAAGTAGGCAGGTGCCTTATTCTTCCCAGACACGGTACCAACATACCGACCACGGAGGATGAAGGTCTTGTTTGACTGGGGCGGGATTCCGAACCAAAAAGCTGCAGTCGGAGCGCATCGAACAGTCAACGCCTCCTCCGGCTGCGCTATTTTACGCCAATAAAAGAACCTTATGTGAAGCCTGTTTCTCTCCAACTTCTCGTCGTCGAACCATAGGTCTCACATTCTTCACTGCGCAAAGCTTACCAAGAAGTGCAATCCCCATTTGTGTGCGGCGGACAATTATGTGCAACGTACAGCACCCCCACAACGTGCGACGCCAGTCACATCACAATCTCGCGGACGATGCAATACTTGGCTTGCATTTGAAAATGATCAGCGTCTAAGATAGTAGGCTTAGCTACTGCTAGGTGGAAGATGGTATTAAAATGTTGGGTTGCGGGTAGTTTACCTTTACACCCTTGGCGCCTAAACTTGTGTTTTACTGTTCGATCACTGGATACGTTAGTTGGGTATATTCACCTGTATCACCTGTTCTCCCGGCTATCAACTTGCTCGAGCGGGAGCTAGTAGCGCATGTCAGAGTGCTCCAAAGGATCCTCCTCGCTCGAGCAACACGAAAAGCGCTTATCAATGTTGTTTTCGCGAAGAAGTCTGACCATCGCTTTGGTGGGCATCTTGGTGTTCTCTTGGAATTCAGTCAGTGACTGCTCGTCCAGCAGGTGTCTGCGAAGCACATTACGTGGCCGGCCCACCTAATTTTCGATGACTTCACCAATTACACAGCGACTCTGATCTTTGAACGTCGACAAATCTCGGAACTTCAGAGGCCTTCTCCCACCTGCATGAGTCGCGTCATCCGAGCATCAGCCTCTCAATTCCCACTGCGCGACGCTGATCGCGTGTTCATCCTGATTTCGTATAGCCAGGTCCCTGAGGCGTATGTTAGGACAGAAAGAACGGTGGCTTCGGAATAGGACGTTCTTCGCCTACTTCTCGACCTCTTCGACACTATCGAGCGCTCCCAAAGCCGCTCATATCCCCTGCCCGTTGTAGAATGCTAAATGCTTGGTCGTGAATCACTGTACAGCCCTCAAGGCGTGTTTGACATAGGTGAGGCCCCAATCCGTGTACGGTAGCAGGCGCCTTCTCCGACAGCGCCGCCACGACACGCAGTGCAGTATGTAGCATAGCGCGTCAGACAGCTCGTGTTCGAGGTAGAGGTCAACTGCGCCGCCCATAAACGCATCTTGCGACGGAGTGCCGCTGGTGTGAAGCTCTACGCACGGCGCCAGGAGTGTCTTCAATTTCCGAGCGGGATCCCCAGCGGTGACGAATACGCGACCGGTGTTTCACTGGACTCACGAAGTCTCAAGGCCCTGCGGCAACACGCGAAGTCGTCGGCGCGAGTACTGCGTATCCGAAACTCGTCCAATAAGCGCCGTCGTCGTAAAAACCCTCCGTCAGGGATGAAAAACTCTTAAAAAGTGCTTGCTGCAGTCGCCCGTCCACCGCTGAACTCGTCCGTAGCACAGCGGGGACACGTCATCCAACTGGCGGTGAGCTCGATTTCCTCTACTCCCGCTTCCTCGTCATTAGCGCCTTCTCAAAGCTGAGCTACTGAGTTGCAGCCTTTCTAGTTGGGGAATATTCTAAGTTAGTGGTTGTAGTAGCTAGCGTCAGTGAGCAAAGGAAGTGTCTGCTCTCTCTTGTCACTTTTGTTTCCACTGTGTCGTTACTTGAGAGGGTTAACCCTCATGAAAGCTAGACTATTTCATTAGGAGCGCCTATTTCCCTTGAATAGGACTCTCACCCAACTGCTTAGCCCGGTAAACAGGCTAAGCAGTTGGGTGAGAGTCCTGTTCTCGATTAAAGCCTCCTTGGATTGTGTTTCAACCTTAACAAGCATACCACGTGGTTTCGGTGAGCAATCCCACGAACGCTTCTCATTGTTCGCTCTGCTGGCAGTGTGATTTGTTCTCTTCTGTGGATTTTTTCAACTGATTCCTCCGAAAAAACAACGACGACGGCTTTTTCAGATGAGTGTAATACACGTGACTTCTCTGCTGAAAGGAAAGCGCCTAAAGCTTCAGTTGCACCCCAATTCAAAGAACCAGGGTGAAGATGCTTTTTGCTTTGAAAAAGGGCCCAACGGAACTTCTTCGAGGATATGCTTTTGTTACTCCTGCAGTGTGATCGAGGCGATATTTTTCACTATATCGATTCCTATTTACCCAGTGTTAATACCGATCAACTTCGAAAAAGCCTTTTGGGACGTGCACAAACACCTTATACTGCGGAAACCACTGAACTTGTTGGCCCATCTATCGGTCGCGACAAGAAGCGGTTTGGATGTGAGGCACATCTTCGTGAAGTAGAGGCACAATTCTGAGCGTTAGAAAAGATTCTACAAACCTTTCTAAATGGGTGAGAGAGTATGTCAATGGGCACTGTGCTCGTTTGGTGCTAGCGGGCTCATGGCTGTTGGGAATGACCTAATTTCCGTCAATCTCTGCATTCTTAATTCCGTTATAATGACGTAACCCTACATCTTCTAAAGGTTTTTCGTGTCTACACTTATCAACAAGGCGCGTGATACCACAGCCGCGTGTACTCGACTCTAGATTCTTGGATCCGGTTTTCCTTCAGGGCAAGCCAAGCCTTCCATATCTCGGGACCGTGAATTGGTACCAGACTTGTTTCGAAGGGATAAAACATTAACAACATATCTGGGCACCACAGGGTACTGTGTAGGCCAAATACGCATTCAAATGGCCTCCGCGTCATCTCGAAGAAGTAGAATGCATGGAGCGTCCAAACAATATTGATTAACGCTCTTAATGCTTATCAACTTTATGAATTCTTCAGAGTCTTCTTGATTACCATATTAGAGTGGTACATCACTTTTGCTGGATCGTGTCACCTCTAAAGGCTCTGGTGATAGAAGCGGCGAGGCAGTAAAGGTCCACTATAACAACTTCGCTCCGCACACAAAGAACTGATACAATATCAAATATGCCGAGGTTTTAGGGAAAGAGTAGCTGGAATCCTACTAAAGGAACGAATAATAGGAAAACTGCCCTCATAGGAGCAAGGAAAAACGGATGTTGGCTTAGCGACAACGTAGGATTAGACGTAAAGAATGCAGTCCTAAAGCCTACTGGTGAAGATTTCAAGTGAAATCTGTACACGCTCGCACGCCACATGCACTGCAAATTCGCCGACTTGTCATGACTATTCTTGTTCCGTTCAATTTCCCAAAATTCGTCATCTGAAGTGTAGATGACTAATGTGGCGAACCCGTATCACTTGTCATCAAGCTACTCGCCAATTTCTTCAGACGGACGTGACTCCCTATCATCGCGTCAGCCACTGGGTGCTCCCGACTCGATGAACGTGAATAGCCTCGAATCTTCGTTTTTAAGAAGACACACGAAAATCCTGTAAGCTCCTGACAATCCAAAGAATCCACCCGGTTTCTTAGGACGCTGCTGGTCACCGTATCCGAATATTTGAGCGGATTTATTATTACTTATTGCAAGCCTGTATGGTCATAGTGGTATCAACTATGAGAAAAACAACAACCAGAGCGCTACTTTTTCACAAAACTCTCACCCTTGTTCAGCTAAGAACCGTGGATGATAAGACAGGAATTTGGCAACGCGTGTAACATATTCCCCGAAAGTTCAACGATTCCTTCGATACAGACTGTTTGCAACCGCTACGAGCCTCATTGCCGACGTCATGTGCACATTCTACAGCATTAGCAAATAGGATGGGACACCTAACCTTAAGTAGACACCTATATGTTTCATATTTAGCCATGTGATGATTCTGCTAGACTCAGAAGCTCCAGACCGAGCGGCAGCATTCAGTGTGGTGCATGTCTCCCTTCTCTTACACCAGAGTGATACTGCCTGTTTCAGTAAGAACTTGGTGAAAAATTGGAAAGAGTTGAAGCATGTGCCTGACCTCCTTGAGCTACTTAGTCAACTGTAGCTATTCATAGGTCCCAAAAACCTGCGCTGTACAGTGCCATACGGCAAACTGCCATTCATAGCCTACATACATATGTAATCTATCGTCCAACTGTTCAACAAGTTCGGTGTTCCGAGATTTTTCTGCTCGCTCCGCATCGTGGTGGAGAGCTAATCCCGTTACCCGTTGGATAATTTTGAAAGGATATTGAATAATGGCATTTCTGAAAAGCCGCGAATCTTGGGATCCAGATAAGGGTAGCTTCAACAAGAAGGATTTTCGAATATCCAAATAACTAATTAATCATCGAATCTCACATCGAGCATTCCAATCGGGTAAGACATCAGATTTCTGATCAAAATCAGTTATCTGAATTAACCAAAAATCCGATCTGGTGAAAATCACCCCCTATCCGAACCCGAGTTTTTCAAAAACCCTATTGTTCGTACATTTCTTTTAACCAGAGTTTGAAAAAACGGAGAATTGGCGTCGGATTCAATGTCGACCCGACACGGACATTTATTTATTCACATGTTTATTTATTTTAGAGATTTGATGAAGGTGTACTCAACAATGAACGTAAAAAGAAGAAGCTAATATTGCTGGCATGAAAACATTGAATAGCGTAAATAGTATATAGGGACCTAGTTAGCTTGCCATCCAGACCTGTAAATGCACCAGCAGTTGGCTGTAATGTTCCTTTGTGGGATTCTTGCTTCGGCTGTCCAGCAACGTTCCTCGACCTAGGCAGACCTAGATGGCAAGCTTCGGCGGCCTACCACCGCGCAGCCATCCGCTGCATAGTAGATGCACTCGGCGCTGGCTGATCTGCACACCTCGTCCTCATTCATCGGTTTTTTGCTGTTGTTTCTGCGTCGGATCGCAGACGACGTGGGCTGCTGCGGGCAGCGCCGCTCGAAACGGGTTCCGACGTCGTCACGTTGCGTTATATGTGTGCTGTTGTTCATTGTTCTTCGACGTGCTTCTTGTCCATCGTGGCTATCAGCGCTCCGCCTCGACGGCTAGTGGGCGGCGTCGCCAAGCCGGTCCCTGATCCAGGGGGTACTTAGGCGCTCGTTTAGTCGCGCATCACCCATCTATACCATAGCTAAGCATAGTCATCAACCACCTCCCGCCGTAGTCCAATTCCTAGACCACTGTCATTCGTCTGCCAACTATTGTCGACGCGATCGTTTGGGTATGACATGTGTTTTTCTTTATGCTTTCCTTTGTAAGTGTCGTGTTTATTATAATAAACTTTGTATGTGTGTGCGCGTAGAAGAAGTCCGTTAGTCCGTTCGGCAGTAGGTCCTCGGCTCGAGTATGCTTCGCGAGGTCACTTGTACCCTGTGGTTGAATTCTGATGGGGAAAAAGCCGTTCTCGCAGGCATAGGTCCTTTTTTCGCAATTTCCCGTCGAATTTGTTGGGCTTCTAGCAGGGAATGTATGCTCTTCATGTAATGAGGGGATATCTAAACCTACCTTGTTATCAGACTAGTGAAGAACAAGGACGCTTTGATTCGACCCTGTTTGGGATGCGAATCTGCTTTTACGGGATATCGCGGTGGTAATTGGAATGCCTATGTCACCCATAGATAAGGTGTGGGCAACTGATGGGCATTCCCTTCTCAGACAGATCTGCTAACAATTCACTGATTCCGAAGCGATGGCATGGTTGGCCTGGTGGGAGTCAAGCCAGGTGCTACAGCTCGGAGTACACGCGGTACCGGAGCCTCTTCAGACTGTGCTACCACGCGCCTTGGCTTGTCATTAACCCACATAAGTCCACATTTGATCTTCGCCCTCAGTGGGAGAAATTTTTCGAAGGCGTTGGGGCTCCTTTTCTTAGATTAGATATCATGGGCACCCTAGGTGAGAACTTGACCTTATGATTACCCTGCTAACTGGACGTCAGGCGCGTGGAGCGCAGTAGGAGAAGGCGCCGGCTGCCGCCTGCACCCGATACCAGGTTCCTGGTTTGGATTTCCCGCCGAGGCCAACCAAGCCTTCCATCCCTCCAGGGTCGGTAAATTGCTACCAGGGTTATCTGGGAAGGATAAAGCGCTGAATTGTTCATCGGCTGGCCAAGTCAGTGTATGGCCAAATACGCATTCAATTCGCCTCCACGACACCCTGTAGAAGTAGAATGCGCTGGCGCATCCCAAAAGGGATTGAATAACGCCGTCCTTTATCCTTTATCCTAACTGGACGTCCTCAAATTGTGAACAACTCGATATTGGCCCTTTTTGGTTCAGTTGTTAGGCGATTATTCGGTTCACACATGTAGCTCAGCATGCGGGCTGGTGATGGCGGTATGACGCCTGAACACACCACCAGGTCCTGCTACGATTTGCAGGAAATAAAAATGCGGTGTTTTGCTTACTCAGGCAGTTCTTCGTCTTCCGGTTCGCACAATCAAACCGAACAAAGGGAGCAGTTGGGAGACGTAGGTACTCGGAGTACGGAAAGGAAAAGTGTCTTAGTTCTCAAAGGACTTCGCGAGCATCCCTAACTGAGTGCAACAATAGAGCTTTATTTCTAGCAAAAAGCCAGCCATATTTTTTAGCCAGGGCTATACACAGATAACCGCACCAGTCTTGAACTCAGCAGATATACCATGAAAATCTGCGCATAATGGCGAAGCTCATCTAGCAACGAGACGAGTTGCCTAACTAACGATAAGAAGCACACCACGAATGTGAAACCCTACGAAGCTGACGACTGAGATTCTAGACTTAGTAAGGAATATTCACGGATCCTGAGAATAATTTGAAGGCCTCACAATTTGGAAGGACAACATTAGCCGAATCGACGGTCAGCTGGATTCTTAAAACAAGACGTTAACAAACGAAAATTCAATATGAGCTCTCCAGAAGGTTTCACCTATATAGGTACCCAATGTGGAACTTGAGGACCTCGTTTCTTTCTTGAGTGCCTTCGATGTACACCTTTTGCCTCACTGAATTACCTAGACAGTGTCTTACGTTGGCTATTATTACTCCATCAAACACAAAGTTTTTTAGGTGGAAGGCTTTTTTGGGTTTGACATATCACTAGCAGACACACAAGTCGACCATTCCGGCGTAGCAACAAGCTGGAGATAAAATGGAAAAATGCTGCAGGAATTGGGATAGAAAGATCGTATCTACTTGTGCTAAGGATTACTCTGGTCTTAAATGGTGTAAGCAGTGATCGGCTGAGCATGATCGGCTTAACATACCGAATGTTTTTCAGGTCTTGGAGGTGGCGGAAATTTTAAATACAGCACTTGGATTAGAACCTAAGAGCCTCGGGGATTTAAATGCGCACGTTTGCATTTTGCTATATTTTTCTTCACAAAAAGAAACGCCACCAGCTGGCCTTGGCGTGGTTTGGAACCGGCCCGCGAGTTCTAGTTCAAGCGCGGACTCCGGCCGTCAGTGGTCATCAGAATTGAGGCACTGCCAGTTCGCAAGCACCTGTCCTGGTCTATCCTGGTCGGGATGGTGGAACTCTTCACTTCGTACTCACAATTGCTCCTTTGCATGGAAGATTTTCTCGGTTTCCTCAGTCAAATGCTATAGCTCCTTTGCTCTTCAATTAGTTTCTTTTACAAAGGCGATCATGTTGAGAGTGGATTATTTAACGGAGACTATACACTCGCCCACGAACTCATCTACGAGAAGACCTTTCTATTCAGTTCCCTGCAGGGAACAAGTCACCCCGTTTGTGTTTCTTCGCTTTTTTAGCGAGTTAGCAGAGTCAGTTAAGTTCTCCACCCTAGTTATATCCCAGTTGGGATGGGATGACGTCCCACAGTTAGGATCTATCCTATTTCTCCATTGCGAGTAGGGTGGACCCCACTTGTTGGTCCGCTTCGCCCGGAGCTGCGGCTCGGCCGGGCCCTGTCCGTCGGCGTGATCCAGCGCCGTCCGTTCCACGCTGCGCGCCGTTTCAAGTGGACGAGCTGCGTGAGCGGCGTCGGACGGCGGGGCGCCGCGGGCGAGTTCCCATCGTCTCAAGGTCGCCGTCGACGGCGCCTGGTGCAGCGCCTGGAAAGGACACAGGCGCACCGCCTCTGCTGCGCCGGCCGAAACCGGCTTCTCCGCCCGTCGCATGCCAGCCAGCACTCGACAGCATCCGCCGTATCCGGACACTCCGCCACCGCTCTTCCCGCTCCTGCCCACACTCCTCCCGGCTGCTCCTACCGGCCAATGGAGGCCGAGAAGCGGATCTACCGTAGCCGAGCTCGACGAATCCGGCTCGGCGTGCTCGATGCGACGGAGTGGCGAACAATGGCTCTCCGCAGAAGAACCTCTTTGGCTGCTTTCTCAGGTGAGCCCATGCCCTGCTCCTCACTCTGAATCGTCGCCTTCCATGCTTCGCTCACTCCTACTTTGCTTCCTCCTTCATGGCTCTCTTCATTTCCTCTCCTCCCAAGACCAATGAACAGTTCTTCGTGTCGGCTAGGCCTGGTCGTCTGCCATGTTTGGCAACGCGAATATTGCACTCGCCCCGGCCTGACTGCACCGAAGACAACTCCGCCCCTGTCATGCCCTCTTCGACTCTCCTTCCTGGACGTCTTGAACTCCTGCAGTGAATCATGCATTTAGGACGCCATGAAGTTGATCACCATAACTTCCTGCTGCTATGAACGGATCAATGTTTTGCCTTATGTTTTTAATGCCTTTCGTGTTACAAAGCATTTTAGTAATCAAATTATTGCTGGAATTAAAATTGATCTGCCTTATGCGTTGTTTCTACTTCTGCTAACAATATCAGTGCCGTCGCTGAAACAGTCTAATCTGGAACGCAAACGTCTAACCCACCGTCATTACAGCCTCTGGTCTCAGACTGTGGACGAAAAAAGAGCTCGAAAAAATTGGGGCAATTGGCGGCAAAGTTCATTCCATTTCATTTCATTTATTTACGCTACTTCATGTAGACGTCATAAATACACAGAATAAGGTGACCCAGAAAAGCGGAAATAAAACAAACATGCAGTTAACGTCTTAGTAGAAGTTACAATAAATGTCTACCACTTGCTTGCAGTTGCTTCATGGCCATGTGCCTAAACATGAAAAAAAACAAGGCCAGAGAGGAGGAATATCTCTTTTCAATGCTACAAACTTAGATCCTGCCCTACATGTAAAGGACCAAAATCTATGATAGGGAGTATGAAACTTACCTTTGTCTGTATTAAAGATACCGCTGATAATTTTAAATACCATGCATACATCGCTAACTACACGTCGGGATTCCAAAGAGTGAAGCCTGCACGCCATGTTTCCTTCCTGAGCATTCGGAATACCATCATATGTGCAGCCCATGCGCAGGAAGATTTTTCTCGTGAAGTTACTTTGCACCTTCTCTAGTAATTTAATATCTCTCTTCAAGTAGGGACAAAAAACGGAACATTCCTTTGTTGACCTTACATAGGTCTTATAGGCACGAATTAGAATTTCTTTATCACACGATGACAAGGTTTTGAAGATGAGATATTTCGTGTTCGAAGCTCTATTACAAAGAGCCCTGAAGTGACTTGAGAAATCCAACTTCCAGTTATAATGAAACCCCAAATCTTTCATTTCTGTAACTGTGGAAACAGCGTGACTACACACCCTGTAATCATATGAGAGGTCAGAAACCCCTATCCTCATGTGAAACGTTTTCTTTTGTGCCAAGGGTAATTGCCATGTCACGGACCATTCTACCAACGCATCTAACGCATCTTGAATTCTTCTGATATCTTCTTCCCCCTCAATCCTTCTATAAATTTTTACGTCATCAGCAAATTGCTACATTCCACGCCAATTGATTCAAGAATTCCAGGTAGTTCCGCTACATAAATCGCAAAGAGGAGAGGGTACAAAACCCCTCCTTGTGGTACTACTTTTTACTTCCATGGACACAAAATGATAATTTCCAATTCTTACCTGGAAGCTTCTCCCAGAAAGGAAATTTTGCAACCAAGCATGCACCTGCGGGTGAAATTTCAGTTTCTTAATCTTGAAAAGAAGTTTTGCATGATTAACCTTATCAAAGGCCTTAGCGAAATCTACATAAATTACATCACAGGAACTTTTGGAATCTAAGTAATTACTCCAGTCATTGATGCATTCAAGTAGGTTCGTTTCCACCGACGTCCCTGGAACAAAACCATGCTGATTTCTGGGAATAATGGCGCATGCCTCAAGGTGAGTCAAAATATGCATTTTCAGACATTTTTCAAAGACCCTACAAAATATTGAAGTAATACTAACTGGTCTATAATTATCAAAGCAACAAGACGGCTCTTTCTTAAGTATCGGTGTTACAAAGGAGTGTTTCCATTTGAGAGGCACCTCAGAGTACCATAAAGATTGATTGAATATGTATGCCAAGGGACTGGCAACACATGCGCTTCCTCTCTGACAAACTTCGGTGGAACAAAATCCGACGTAACCGACATGCAATTCGGTACACTCATCAGAAGCTCATACAAAGTAGAGGCTTCAAAAAATGGAAAAGTACCATCTCACAGCTCACTACTGGATTAAATGCGGACATATCATCATTGTTATCCTCTTCATATACCTCAAAGAACCTTTCAGCTAATTTATTTGCCTTATCTAGATCCTGGACAAATTCCTCATCACCAATTTTCAATGTCGGAATTTTATGAGTTGCTCCTAGCTCTTTATTCAGAAACCTGAAAAAACTTTTCCTATCACGGCTCTCAAGAATCTTGCGTTCGAGGTTCCGATTATATTTTTTCAGACAGATTTCAAAGCTTCGGCTATATCTCCTTAATGTTACCAATTGCCCTCTAAATGCGAACTTTTGGCCAAGTCGAACAAAAAACTCCTATATTTCGCCATTTTCTGAAGTTAATTGGGAGATTAGAACGTGTGGCACAAACCTTTTTATAAGGAACAAGCAAACCAATGCTGCAGTATACTGAGAAACATCTCATGCTTCTCATTAATCGAGCCTGCCAATTCCAAAGAATTTCTCCAATCAACAGACGCAAGGTGCTCGCACAACCTACTACAATCACGGCCAGTAAAGTGTCCAATGTACAAAAAAAAAGAAAAAAATGTAAGTAGACTGCTGATCTTCAAACGTCCCCATAAGGTCGAACCCTAAACTGTGGTGATCACTGTTCCCAATTGGCGCCATTACTGCAATATTTTTGACTGAGGATCATTAGAAAGGATGAGATCGAGAATGTATCGGCCACGTGTACGCTCCAACACTAGCTGTATCAAGCGGTGGTTACCCACCATGCTTACAAATTCCTTTGGCGCTGAGGGTAGAGGCTTCCTCACATCCATCCAATCTATTTCTGGGTAATTGAAATCACCGATGATTACAGAAGAGTAGTCACAAATGATAAGGTCCGAAACAGTTTCGATCAGTATCACATTTTGGTCCACAGGACAAGAGGGAGTTTTATAGACCACAATCAGCCTGGTGTTATTCTCACCAAAATTTATGTCTAGAGCCATAATTTCAAACGAATTCACCACCGAATCCGAGAAAGTAAGCGAGCAGGACAAGCCATTCCTCAGCAAACACATAACACCTCCTCCTTGCCCGTGTTTTCTATCGCAGCGCATGACCTGATATTTACTGTTCAACTGCGGCAACAATAAGTCAACTGAATGAGATGAATTTAACCAAGTTTCCGTGAAAATCAACGCGTCATATGAATTCGCCAGAACAAGTCCTACAAATCGTGAATTCTTGACAATAGATCTAACATTGGCATACAGCACCGGACGCATCTTTTGAATAGACGCCGTAAAAACCGCACTTTGCGGTTTTTGGGTCTTTTTGCTATAACTCGCCCAAAGTTTATCCTTTTGAAAAACCAAGAGTATTTTGAGCTTAGGAGATCGAGCTCTACCGTTTGGTATATACATTTCACATGAAAGATCAGAAATGACCAAAACTGAAAACTTGCGCTTCATTGAGAAGGCCGGCCGCGGACGAGTTGTCGGCCGCAAGGCGCCAAAATCGTTGCGTGCTCACAATTCCTCTAGTTTAAGGCTTTTTGAGAAAAGGTTGGTCCCGTTCGATTCGTCTCCTCGAGATCTATACAGCCATCTATACAACTTCGCCAAACCACCGCATTTTCGCAGTGGGTGGTCAAAGACGACGGGAGCAGACTTTTTGCTATTGGAGAAGCTTATATTCCACGACATCCATGTTCTCGGAGCATCTCAAGCATGGCGTAAAGTGTTTTGCCATGCCAGGAATCGTCTGAGAGTGCGCCGTGCACAATGCATATAGGACAGAATCTATCAATCGAGGTGGGGAGGGTACAGTTTGTAGAGCTTTTAGGGAGTTTTGTGAGAAATTCTCAGTCGCTCTACTCAGAAATTGCTGTACTCTGCTCCGGCGAGACTTTGGAGTGCGCTGTGCACAATGTATATAGGATCGAAATTATCGATCGACTGGGAGCGACAGCTCGCAAATTGCACACGCGGGCGTGTTCGGAGCGCGATAACTCTGTCAGCTTCCAATCTTTCTGGCCGGAACGTGTGGATTCCGCAGGCAGTAGTATGCTTTAGTAAAGCGCCAAAGCATAGCAAATTATCTTACGAATTGGCAACGTTACTGCGGTGTGAAAATGCAGGTTGGGCATGTGTGACACGATTTTTTCAGAATTCGGTCGACCGCTGCGAGTACACGAGGCGAGTTAACGGCATGCAAACACGCGGACTAGCAAGGCACCGAAGGCACTTTACGATGACGTGCTCGCAGCTCTCCAGATGCCTTAACTGCTTTAGCACAATCTGCCATTTTGGAGCCTCGGAGGGCGACGGCGAAGTTCCTTCCGCCCCTACTCGCCCACATTCGAGTTATCGACGCCCTCAACGGTACCACTCTGTTCAACTCGAGAAGCTCTATCGAATGGTAATAATCTCGACCAATTCTGGGAACATCGACTTTTTGACAATTTCGCATCAAAGGCGAGGCGGTTCAAGGCCGCAGCAGAAGGACAATGACGTCATCGAAAATCGATATTTTAAGCCGGGCCAAGTCTAATACCGTTCGATAGAGCTTATGGTGGTGAATTGAATGGTGTTACTGGGAGCAGCAAGAACTGTAATCTGGGCGATTAAGAGCGCGGAGAACATCGACCGTTGTTGTGCTAAATTTGACGCACGGGCGTGTTCTGAGCGCAATAACTCCGTCACGTTTGAATCTTTCAGGCAGCAACTTGTGCATTTTATAAGCAGTAGAAAGCTCAATAGGTGCGCTGAAACACAGCAATCTACCCTATGATTGTACAAAGTAACGACGGTGCGAATATGCTGGTAAACCTTGTGTGACACGATTTTTTTCCGATTTCAGTCGACCACTGTAGGAACACGCGATCAGCTAGCGGCCTACGAATGCGTTGGCTAGCAAATTAGCTAGGTACTTTTCGATGAAGTGCGCATAACTCTCCAGCTGCCTAAAAAGCCTTAGTCCCAGCTGCCATTTTAGAGCTGCGGAAGGCAGCGGTGAAGATTCTTCCGCCCTTACTCGCCTACATTTGAGTTTTTGACACAACAGATGGTACCGTTTTGTTTAGCTCGAAAAGCTCTATCGAACGGTATTAATCTCGGCCAATTCCGGGAAAACTGATTTTTTGACAATTTCCCTCCAGGACTAGGGCACTCTTCGCCGAGGCTGCCCGGACGATGACGTCATCGAAAGTCGACGATTTTGAAAATTGCCAAATGTTCTTGTCCAAACTTCGTTCAATTTCATCTAGGGGGTTATTTGGTGCGCTGATTACGAATCCGATGCTAGCTTTTGAAAATTGCGCCGATTTCGACTTTTCGACAGACATTCTGTTCAGCACGAAAAGCCCTATGAAACGGTACCAAACTCGACCAATTTTGGAAACATCGATTTTCGATGACGTCATCGTCCATCTGGCGCGGCCTAGAGGCCTAGAGGGTCTTCGACGAGAAGCTGTCGAAAAATCGATGTTTTCAAAATTGGTTGGAATTGATACCGTTCGATAGGGCTTTTCGAGCTGAACAGAATGCTACCCTGGCTGGTGCTCGAAAGCTCGAACGTGGGCGAGTAAGGGCGGACGCAGCTTCACCGCTGCCCTCCGTCGCTCTAAAATGGCAGATGGGGCTAAGGCAATTTAGGTAGCTGGAGAGTTAGGATCAGATTATCGTAAAGTGCCTTCAGTGCTTTGCTCATCCGCGAGTTTGCATGCTGTTAGCTCGCCTCGTGTACCCGCAACGGTCGACCGAATTCTGAAAAATCGTGTCACACATGCCCAACCTGCATTTTCACATCGCCGTAACGTTGCCAATTCGTAAGATAATTTGATATGTTTTGGCGCTTTACTAAAGCATATTACTTTTTGCGGAATCCACACGTTCCGGCCAGAAGGATTGAGAAGCTGACAGAGCTATTGCGCTCCGAACACGCCCGCGCGTGCAATTTGCGAGCTGTCGCTCCCAGTCGATCGATAGGTTCGATCCTATATACATTGTGCACAGCGCACTCCAAAGTCTCGCCGGAGCACAGTTTCTCAAAAAAGCCTCAAACTAGAGGAATTGTAAGCATGCAACGGTTTTGGTGCCTTGCGGCCGACAGCTCGTCCGCGGCCGGCCTTCTCAATGGAGTGCAAGTTTTCAAATTTGGGCCGTTTCTGCTCCTTCATATAAAATGTATATACCAAACGGTAGAGCTCGATCTCCTAAGCTCAAGTATACTCTTGGTTTTCAAAAGGATAAACTTTGGGCGAGTTATAGCAAAAAGACGCAAGAACCGCAAAAGTGCGGTTTTTTCGGCGTCTATTCAAAAGACGCGTCCGCTACTGTACAAGCATCTGATTCCTTTTACGACAATCCGATGACTAATATTCAGTTTAAAGATAGAGGCTGAGGCTGACTTCTTCAGACACCTCAGCAGGAAGCAACCCACTAGAAGCAGCTACTGCGCTCCTTCAACGAGCTCTTTCAGCAAATGTGAGAGACTCTATCAGAAAGAGCCTACTGTCAGAGAAGAGGCGAAGGCGAGATATATTCCGTAGAGCTGTTTTTTGATGCTTTGAACAAGGCAGCACAATCTTCAACAACCTATTACCTTTCCTATAAATACCCATGCGATGAACGGACAATGGATAACACTCAACACCTAGATAGTGAAGCATATTACAGACAGTAAAATAGTCATGGAGCACTCTTTCGCGTATCGGCCACGAATTTTGCTCAGGTAAACCTACCAAAGCGAGAGAGCGCCTGCGCTCTTTTCGGATTCAAACTCAGAAACGCTACCAACTGGTACAGTTGGCAGCGATGAAGTAGCGGAAACGTCAGTCGATTGCGAGACACAAACACGATCAGACATGGCCGAGGATTGAGAAATTTCTACATTTCTGATAGACAACGATTCCTTCAATTTAATGTTTTCAGCAGTGAGATCATCAACTTTTTTCTCAATCTCAACAACTCTCTTGACCAAGAAATTCTGTACCTGCACGTTGGAGTTGTGCAAATACAATAACAAATCTCTCACGTGCACTGGCATCGACCGATCGCTCTGCACTCTCATGACCACTTCCTCGATCGAATCCACATCGATTTGACATGCCTGCTTCGCTGAAGACCGGGTGGTGGCGACCATTTCCAATCTCTAACGGCGGCAAGATCCCAGTCCAGTAGAATAGTTGCTCCTGCCGCAAGAGCGTAAACTCAAGAGTCCAGATCCACCTGTCGATTGATCGAACCACAGACGTCCAGCAAATTAGGTAGCCTTCCAAGGAACGGATAGAATAGAATATCAGGTCTAGCTAGGAAGGGAATTCACGCAGACCACAACGAATACAGCATGAGAACTGCACGTGGGTCAGGCAGACAGGAGAATTGAAAGTTGCGCGTAGTTAAATATAAACACAGTTAAGTACAGTCACAGAAATAATCGCCTTCTAGTCGAGCTCCGCGTACGTTTTCGACATTCTTTTGCTGCAGCAATAAAGACAAGGATAGAGAGGTTTCGTTGAGACTCGCTCTATGAGAATCAGGACTTCTACCTTCTTCCCTCTTTACCAGGGACTTTCGAATTGGTGTGGTAAGAAATGGACCAGAAAGACAGGAACGCTTTTCAAGGTGGTCTTCTCCAAAAGAAGTAGATGAAAACATCTAGATGCCGGGCGATTCATCCGCTGCAGGTAGAATTGTAAAATACGAATTGTCAGCACACTCACGACAATATAGCTTCCCCTTTTCATATGAGTATTGACCTTTTGTTTCCGTTATGTGTTAATGTTGAAAAATCAGACATAACCCCTTCCAGACGCATCAGTCCAGTACAGTTTCATAGAGGGGCATTAAAACACATGTTCTTTAAAGGCAGAGGATTCTATTTTTGTTGATTACAATGACTCGGTTACAATGATTCGCAGATTCTGAGAAAGTCTTCCAAATTATGCCAGAACATCAGCTCAATGAAGAGCGCTCGCCAAGGACGACTGAAAGATCTGCGTGCACACTTAAAATCCAAACCACAATATTTGTATCAGGCTGCTGAATAAGTGTTGCAGTGAGAAGAAATTAGTGAGGCCAAAGGAAGGTTTCAACGAAAATGAGCCATGCACTGCTTCTTGTAGAACGCATACGCTAACCAACAAGGTTATTATGTTCATCGTGCATGGTTAGTGCATATGAACTTTCATAAAAATGTTCACGCTGTTTGTAGGACGCCACAAAGCTGTCCAATGTGTCGTATGTGCCATTTGTTTGGTGACGTGCATTTTTAATTTTTAAAATGTTTTTGAAATGTTTTTAATTTATTTTTGAAGTGACGAGTGTGCGACTTTTTTGCGCCTTGCTTTCTTTGAGCAAACCTTTAAAAACTAGGAAACACAATAGAAGATTTCCCCGCTTAGAACGCTTTTTCAGGCAAAAACAATGCAGTTAGAAAGGAAGATTAAGAACAACTGCGGTTCTATGACACTGTTACGACGTTCGCTCCATTATATCCGTATACCAGCGTCGGTCAGCGTCGGTCGCCGGCTCCGTCGGCGCCGACCCTGGAGTGTGAGGGCCACGCCAGGCTAGCCGTCTCCGATGTCTGTACATAGTATAGTATGGAAAATGGTCAAACTGCTGAAAATTGACGACCCTAGAGCAAGAGTTGGTTAGAAACGTAGCCGTACCGAGCGCAGGTCCCACAAACTTTATTCGTTAGCCTGTCTTGGCCCCCCGCTGAAAATTGGAGGACATGGGCAGGTAGAAAAAAGCGTAGTATAAAGGATAAAGGATAAAGGACGGCGTTACTCGATCCCTTCTGGGATGCGCCAGCGCATTCTACTTCTACGGGATGTCGTGGAGGCGACATGAATGCGTATTTGGCCATACAATGACTTGCGGTGGCCAGCCGATGAACAAGTCAGTGCTTTATCCTTCCCAGACAAGTCTGGTACCAATTCACCGACCCCGGAGGGATGGAAGGCTTGGTTGGCCTGGGCGGGAAATCCGAACCTGATATCGGGTGCACGCGACAGTCGCGCCTCCTCCGACTGCGCTACACGCGCCCAGAAAAAAGCGTAGTAACCCGAGTAAATACGTCGCACCATTGACCACTGATTTTGAGGGAGCGTACGGGAAGAATTATATACGAGAGCGTGGTGTAGAACTGAACTGAGGGGTAGGACCAGGGTCAAGCTTGAGGTTCGGGAATCGAAGGGGGGGTCGTGCTGTGGCCTCGTCTGGAGGGGGGGGGGGGTCGTGCTCCTCCGGTTTTGGCAGAGGATTCCCTCTTATTCTTCAGGTTTTTTGGTAATTTTTTGAATTCTTAATAAGTTGTTTTTTCCAGGAATGCTTACGAAGGTGTGGAGTCTCTCCTTCGTCCCGCAAAGTTGTAAAAATTAATATAACAAGTTTCAAATAATGATTGTATTACTCGTTAGAAATAAAGATTTTCTGCCGGCAGATTTGGAGTCAATGAGAACTTTCCATTTCTCAGTTTTTTTTTCAGGAAGTCATGGACGCGACAGTTTTCTGCCTGAACGAGCGACATCTACGTCCTAAATTGCAGTCTATAAAATTTGAAGTGTCAATTGCTAAAGAAAATTAGGTGCTTTTCCTACAAGATTTTTGGAAGAACTCTTCGAAGCGATGACCGAATGGCAACCGAGGATGGACTTGTCACGGAACTATTTTTCTCTCTTCTGCTGGAAACTACATCAGAAAGTAAAGTCGTACCAAATAAAGTTTTAATCCACCGGTTGACACAAGGGAATAGAAGGTGTTTTTGTGAGACAATCTTCTGTATAAACAGACGCTCCGATTTGAACCATTTGCCGAAAAAATTCGACACCGTTAATCACATGGAAGCCGCTATTTTTACAAGCTGCTTTTTAAAGCGTAGAACCCACACCTCTTACAGTTTTAAAAGCTCTGTGAATTTTTCAGGAATGTTGCACAAACTCCGAAATATGGTAGGTTACGTGGAGCCATTGCGTTCTCCGATATCACCGATCGCCACTGAAGGACGGACTTCTTGCGGCAAAAAAAAATTTCTACCTTCTGGAGGAAGAGCGCCAGAGAGTGAAAACTGGGCCATCTTAGAGCTCAAGATGTGATTAATGTACAATCATAAACTAAGCTTCTTCGCAGCGATCTCCGATATGATTAGGGCTGATCGTATTTAAATTTTTCGCTTTTCAAGAAAAATTAATTAATTTTTACTGAAGCAGATCACCCACACAGTTCAAATCTTGCCACAAAAAGTTTCAAGTCTTGTTTAATGCACAGTGTAAAAATTATGGTTTTCTGAGACGAATAGACTGGATCGACCACTGGTCGATATGGCACCGTCGTCATAGGAGCGTCGAAATTCGACATTCGCAAAAATGACTATAACTCGGTAAGTTTTCCACAATTTTAAAAAGCCATTGGCTTTTTAAAATTGTGGAAAACTTACCGAGTTATAGTCATTTTTGCGAATGTCGAATTTCGACGCTCCTATGACGACGGTGCCATATCGATCAGAGGTCGATACAATCTATTCGTTTCAGGAAACCATGATTTTTACACTGTGCATTGAACAAGACTTGAAACGTTTTGTGGCAAGATTTCAACTGTGTGGGTGATCTGCATCAGGTAAAAATTAATTAATTTTTCTTGAAAAGCGAAAAATCTAAATGCGATCAGCCCTAATCATATCGGAGATCGCTGCGAAGAAGCTCAGATTTTTACTGTGTAATACTCATGACTGAAAAATCCATGAAGCACAATTTCACTCTCGCGTGTTCTTTCCTTGAGAAGACTGAAAAATTTTCCGCGAGAAGGCCACCCTCAGTCTCCATCGATGATATCGGCGAACGCAATGGCTCCACGTAACCTACCATATTTCGGAGTTTGTTCAACGTCTCTGAAAATTTTACAGAGTTTTTAAAACAATAAGAAGTGTGGATTCTACGCTTTAAAAAGCAGGATCCATGCTTTCATGTGATTAACGGTGTCGAAAATTTTCGGCAAATGACAGAAATCGGAGCGTGTGTTCACAAATGATCGTTTCAGAAAACAGGTTTTATTGCCATGTGTCAAACGGGGGCTTAAAATTTTATTGGGCACAACTTCACTTTCTTTTTCCTTTCTGCTTCCAGCAGAAGAGAGAAAATTAGTTCCGTGACAAGTCCATCCTCCGGTTGCCATTCCGTCATCGCTTCCGAGAGTGTCTAAAAAATGTTGTGGATAAAGCACTTAAGTCAGCTTTAGCAATTAACACTCTGCATTGTATAGAGTACAATTTCGAATGCAGATGTTGCTCCTTCACGTACAAAAATGTTCCGTGTTCACGACATGCTCAGAAAGCCTGAAAAGTTGAACTCGTTGTGATTAATTCGACAGCTGCTCTCAAAAGTGCTTTATTTTCACCTGTAAACAAACAAAATATTATTATCAGAAGATTACATACACAAAACCTTTATCAGCGTTTCTTCCAACAAATTACTAAATCAAACAGTTGCCCTCTTTCTTGAGCTAATCTGATACAGTCGACGCTGCACCTGGAAAGAAGGACCTATTAAAGGGTACAAAAATTGCATAGAATATTTTAAAAAATCAACGCGGATAGGAAATAAAACGGTGGTCTACACAAGGGGGGAGGGTCGTACCAGATCCGCTCTGGGAGGGGGGGGGGTCGTAAATTTTCGTCAAAAATCGAACCCCACGCTTGACCCTGGGTAGGACGGGAACTTGATTTCCGCTGTTGACGAACCACTACGGGCAGTGACTCATGCCTTCCTCCTCTATATACAGTGGGATTTTCTGTCTCTAGTTTTCCTACCTTCAGTGCGTCAGAGAGAAATTCAGTATCGCGTTCAAAAGAACGATAATATTGAACGATATTGATTGTCTGATCAAAATTCTCAATCAGCTGTGGGGCGCTTCCATCGGCCAACACAGTCAGGCAACTCCCACATAGATCTCTATCTGTATTCATAATCAGTTGCTGTGTGCTTCGGCCATAAAGTTGGTCTCGTTCTGATCTTAATATTTGACACAGCTCAATCTTCCAATAATTGTCTCTGCTCCGTCTCACAACAGTATTATAAATTGTTGTCATAGTCAGAAGTACTAAAAATAATTTCGTGAATAATGCATAGTTCCACTAAATATTGTTTCACTTGCACGTTGCTACGTTCTGCTATCGGGGTAATAAGCATCCAAGTCAAATGCTACGACATAACCGTTCACGTCGAATTGGACACTCTTCCAAGACGTTGCGACTTTTATTCGATTGATTGCAGAAGTTGAACAACAAATACAACAGTGACTAACGCACATATCCCCACTTTGGTGGTTCATGTAAGTGCGATAAATAGGAAGCGTGAGTGGGCGGGAGAAGTGATGCATGCGCGCAACCCAACGAACTTTGAGTGGGAGAACCTTATTTACAGCCCACAGCTAAGAAGCAAACATAGAGCGCAGTAAAGGATTAGATCGCGCCATGTACTCCAAAAGTTTATCGTAGCTTTTATTTGATTGGTGGTGTAAATGCCACTTACATGAACCACCAAAGTGGGGATATGTGTGTTCCTCACTGTTGTATTTGTTGTTCAACCTATGCAATCAATCGAATAAAAGTGGCAACGTATTGGAAGAGTGCCCAAGCGATAAATAGGAAGCATGGGTGGGTGGGGGAAATAGATGCATGCGCTCAACTCAACGAACTTCGAATGAGAGAATCTTACTTACAGCCCACAGCTAAGAAGCAAACATACAGCGCAATAAAAGATGAGATCGCGCCGTGCACTCCAAACGTTTACTGCATATTTTATTCGATTGTCGGCTTTTATTTGGTTGAGAGCGTAAATGCCACTTACATGAACCACCCAACTGGGGATCCAAGCGATAAGTAGGAAGCATGAGTGGGCGGAAGAAACGGATGCATGTGCTCAATACAACGAACTTAGGATAGTATAGGAAAATCCCGAACACAGCGGAGGTAGGAAAGAATGAGCTGTGACTTCAGCCGGAGCACACAGGCGGCAGTGCCGTACCCTGCAGCAACACAACTGCAGTAGCACCGCAGGATACTACAGGTCCACTAATTGAACGGTAGCGAGGACAGGAGCCTTCAAGGAGGCCAGTTCGAGGCAGTAGCCACCCAACACGTGCGCGGACAGAGCCGCGGCGCCAGCCTATTTCGCAGCGCCTCACGTGTCCTCCTCGGCAGCGGTGATTGCTCGCCTCCTGGCGCACCCCTTCGGAGAGAGAAGTCGTGCCGCAAACTTGGGCGATTAAACCATCGAGCCCGCGAAATTTACGAAGTTCCGAAGAATCACGAACAGACAAAAAAAACCCTCCTCTATTATATAATGGTGGGATATATCATAGGTCAAAATAAGCGGTGTTCAGTGATGCTGGATGTTGATTCTCATTTGCAGTGCCGAAATAGTTCAGCGTGTGAATGACGGAGAAAACAGCCTCGAGGAGCAGCCGCTCTCCTGCTGGTCATCCTCAATGCAATCGGAAGCCCTCAAAGCCGCCGCAAAAATGCTGGTGAGATCTATATCCGTCTACTATCTGAACCCGGTCAGGTGCTGTACCGTCAAGGACACGATAATGTGTTTCTGTTCCCTCGTGCTGAAGGTCTAAGCTGCTCTGCATCTTTACTTTTCTCGAAAAAGGAAGCCATTTGTGAGAACTGAGCCAAACATTCGGTGACCCGTTTGCGCTTGGTTGAGTTGAGACCCTATTTACTTTTCCTTCTGCCGCACGCCTGCCTACCACAAAAACTGTCGGCGAAGGGTGAGGAACACTGTAAACCAAAACCCTTTTTAGGTCCTTCGTTAAGTAGACTCCATAATGCACTGAAGGACAAAGCTTCTACAACCTCACCGTGGATTCCTTGCTGTACTACTTCAGGGTTCAGCGTTATTATTCACGTTGATCCAGCATCCTTGGGAGCATCCTAGCTAGACTTGTGAAACCAGTTTTCGCTCAGTCGGTTTGTCAAAGAGACATAGAAGAACGGAATGCCAGGTCACACTTATCACGCCAAAGTCTCAGCTGCTTGAGATTCCCGTGATTCTTCGCAAAATTCAAGACAAAATTCTATCAGGAGGTACTAAAAGTTCAATGCGATGAAGATTTCTTCTCAACATCGAGATGTGTTCGAAGAATGGCATATAGTTGCGTGAGTCTTCTAGGGAGGAGGACAGATGAGTGCTCAACGATGCTGAAGCAATAGCTGGACTTCAACGGTGACCCACAGATATTCCAACAACATCGAAACCTTCAGACTAGCGCAGATCGGACAAAACTTGAAAAACCATTCACTCATTCATTGTAGCGATCAAAACAAATCTCTTCAGATTGAGTGAATAGCCTTGAAAGCCTCATCACAATTTTATTCCTCATTAGCTTCCTCGTGAAATTCTCCGAAGAAGAAAAAGGACGATGATGAGTTGAAAGTTGGTGGAATTTAATGGCTACACATTTGCAGGTAAAAATTGGGCAAGTTGGTCAATTTATCTTGGCGACGAAAGTTTCCTTTTCAGGCATTGTAATAGGCTGTGCAAAAATTGATCACCGTAACGGGCCGCTTAGTTCAAACTGCTATTGCTCAGCTTTTGCACACGTTTGTTAACCGTAACACAATAAAAACCACCAGAATCTATACGTTTTTGACAACGAAGAGGTAATGAACCTAATCCTTGACAATAAGAACTGAGATCATAGGAATTTCTGGTTGAAGGAGGGCACATTCAACACAGGTCAAATTAGGGAATTGTTTCTGACGCAAATGGGAATTATGAGCTCGAAAAAAAGATACTCAGTGGGGAAAAAGTCTGAAGGATATGGTGGGTGAGGGAGGACTTCGATACCTCAATGGTGCAATTTTCGCTAAGTGATTTGTGAAGTGTGTGGCCTTGCTTTGCCTTGTAGAGGAGCGGCTCACCTCTATTCATAACTGACGGCCAAAATTTTTGCAACTTCAAATACATTTGGTCTAAATCACAGCAAAACGACTCTGTTGTGACCGCCCGACATGTTTTTTAAACTTTTTTCAGGGTGAAGGTAGCGTTTAGAAAGGATGTTGGATGAGCACCCTTATCTACCTAGACAAATCCCCGTTTGCTATTATCGTAAGGGACCCATGTTTCATCCACAGTTATAATACTGCTTACAAGAGACTCATTTTTAAAGCGAACTAGCAGGCTGGGGCAAGTGTCGGAACATGCCAGACGCTCCTCATCTCATGAGGCACCCACTTCGACATCTTCTTCACCCTGCCGATTCTTGCCTATGGTGCTACCGTACTATGCACCAAGGTCCCCTGCTGACGTACATGTATTCGTGTCCGGATTACTTCGACGGCTCTTCTCACAACTTCATCATCAAGCGAGGACCTGCACCTGAGACCCGGTTTTTCTTCGAGATCAAAGTCGCCAGAAGCCCATTTTCTGAAGCAGAGCCTCACCGTTAATTCGCGAGTACAGTTTGTCACAAAAGCGCTGTTAAAGTTACGGGCTGCCGCAGAATGTCCCAATTTAAATTCGTAAAGCATGATGATCCGATTGTCGCGTCAGTTCATGATTTTAAGGAGCCCTGGAAGAGGTCGGTTAGAAAAATTAGAGCGACACCCGCATATCATGCTTCACATTTTTTTCGCTTTTTGAAAGCAAAGAAAAAGCCTATCAGGCGGTATACGTGGCTTTCTTTGAGACGGAATGACTTAGAGTAAAAACTTATTTATTTACAGTGTGAACCAAAATAACGTGGACAAGTTTTTTTTTATCATAACTATAAAACAACCAACAATTCGAAAAAACGACGACTAAATTACAACAATGCAAACATTAGGGCACATCATGTACAAGTGGTTTCGAAGTGGCCTCCCTTGGAGCAGATGCAGAGGGCCAAACGTTTGGCCTTTGTCATACCATCGCTCACCCCGAGCGACGCCTAATGATATGCACCCATATCGATTCCATCGCGCCGCCCGATCGAATCGCGAATTTTTCGGCGATGGGCCGCAGGTCATCAGGAGACAACCGTTCCCACTGCTGGCGCAAGGATTCCATAAGGGACTCGAGACTGCTGTGGCGTTTGACGCCGACCCTATCCTCTGAAATACCCCACACACTGTAGTCCATCGGATTCAAATCCGGAGAATATGGCGGCCATTCCGAATGCGTGATGAAGTCGGGGAAATTGGCCTTGCACCATGCCTGCGCACTCTTTGCTCTACGTGCGGGTGCAGAGTCCTGTTGGGACGTCCAATGGGCATCACCGAAGTGCTGGTGGGCCCAAGGAAGAACTGCGGATTCAAGAATGTCTAGCTGGTACACATCTTCGTCAATTTTCCCTCCTTTATACACGAAAACCAGGGGTCTTGCCGCTGGCGCAGATTCCGCCCCAAGCCATGACAGACTGTGGGTTTTGCGCAATAGCAGAGGTGCTTGGAGCCTCTGTAGACCACATCCTACCATTTTGGCGATTATGCGCCTGCTCCAGGTGAACAGTTTCTTATCCTTGAATGAAATCTGTTCCCAGGTACGATCTGCGGCCCATCGTCGAAAATTCGCGAAACGTTTGGCCCTCTGCATCCACGCCAAAGCAGGCCACTACGAAACCACTTGAACATGATGTAGCCTAATGTTTGTATTGTTGTAACTTAGTTGACGTTTTCTCGAATTGTTGGTTGTTTTATAATTTATTTATTTATTTATTTATTACAAGCCACGGATAACAATCACATGCGGTAAGATTCTAACAATAACATTTAACAAACAAAAAATAAGCCTAACGAAACCTTAGTGCAATTAAACTTTGAAAAGAGGATAGAGACATATTAACAATGTTCTCGTTCTCCGAAAGCAAGATGTTGAGCTCCCTGATGCTCCTGTGAATGAGGAAACTTGACCTTACTTTTGACCTTGGAAATGGCAGGTAGAGTCGGAGATGCCCTCTTCTGTCAGTTGTCAAAGGGGTGCCAAAAAATCCAATTGGGTCAATGGAAAGCTTTCCTGTCAGAACTTTGAACAACATAACTAAATCTTCTTGCTTTCGTCTAGTCTCAAGGCTAGACAACCCGAGCATTTTGGCCCTGTCAGACCCACTCGGAATATTGTCGTAATTTAGACCACGACACTTTAGAAAAAGCTTACGGGTAAAGTTATTCTGAACACTTTCAAGGAGATAATGTAATAATAATAATGTATAATTATGACGAAAAAATCTTGTGCACGTTATTTGGTTCACCCTGTATACATACCTCGAAGCGTAGATTAATTTTGCGACAGCCTAATACAGGGTGTCTCAAAGAAATGTATACATCGATTGAAAGGTGATATTTGCTCACAGTGAAGGTACTGAAGAAGTCAAGAGCTCATATGAAAGCTTAGGAAAATAGAAATTTTACCACACATGAGCGGCATGGGATACGCCATGTACTCGTCTGAATCATACATCTTGCCACATGCAGCCTAATGTTTGTATTGTTGTAACTTAGTTGACGTTTTCTCGAATTGTTGGTTGTTTTATTATTTATTTATTTATTTATTACAAGGCACAGATAACAATCACAAGATTCTAACAATAACATTTAACAAACAAAAAATAAGCCTAACGAAACCTTAGTGCAATTAAACTTTGAAAAGAGGATAGAGACATATTAACAATGTTCTCGTTCTCCGAAAGCAAGATGTTGAGCTGCCTTGACCTTACGTTACACATGCAGGGTATCCTTCAAAATGCGGGTACTATTGAAAGGTTCTAACGTTGCTGCTAGTGAAATTATTGAGGGTGTTTGATATTCATGTAAAAGCGCAGCGTAATTTCTGTGACGTGAAAATGGTCAAGATGGCGCCCCTATCCAGAGTCAAGAGTGGGGTTCGATTTTTGCCGAAAATTTACAACCCCCTCCCAGCTTCTTCCACTGTTTTATTCCTTATATATATATATATATCTTGATTTCTTCAAGGTTCTATGTGCATTTTGAACCCTTTATTAGGTTTTATTTTCAGGAGCGGCTTCGACACAACAGAACAATAAAAAGAGGTCACTGAACAATACATATTTTGATAGCACAATAAAGCTGAATACTATTTTTCGAGACTTTAAAATAAAGATTTTCTGGTAGCAGTCTTCCAAGTTCACGACTTCCGAAAATTAGTCATATCTCGGCTAATTTCCGAAAATCAAAAATTCCGCTTGGCCGTCAAAAAAAATACAGCAAATGTGCTTTCTAACCATGTAACAATCGATGTTCAAGAAAAAGGTCTTCATGCGAGGCGGGGGGTTCGATTTTCGGTACGTTTTTTGCGAAATGGACTCGAAATCGGATCCCACTACCGCGCATGAAGACCGAATTTTCAAGAAAGGATTCTTATATAGCGAAAAAGGGCTTTTCTTCTAGTTTCTGAAAAGCTAGTGGAATTTTAAAACTTCGAAGAATTAGCCAGGTTATGAATATTTTTGTGAAGCCACTTCACTATTTTCGCACAAAAATCGAAGGCCTCCGCCTCGTAAAAGACGTTGCTTTTGAAAACAGATTTTTATATTTTATAAAAGCCCTTTTCTTCTAGTTTCAAAAGAACCATGACTTTTTCAAATTTTGAAAAACTTACCGAGTTATAGTCATTTTTGTGAGCGTCGAATTTCGTCGCTCCTATGACGTCGGTGCCATACCGACAGGGGTCGATCCAACCTGTTCGTTTCAGAAACTCATGATTTTCACATTGTGCATTAAATAAGACTTAAAACTTTTTGTGGCAAAATTTTTACTGTGTGCGTGATCTGGTTCAGGTAAAAATTAATGAATTTTTCTTGAAAAACGAAAAATTTAAATAATGTCTTAATCATATCGGAGATTGTTGCGAAGAAGCTTAGCTTTTTACTGCATAATATTTATGACTTAAAATTTCATGAAGCACAATTTCACTTTCATGTGTTCTTTCCCTCAGAAGATAGAAAATTTTTTCCGCGAGAAGACCATCCTCAGAGGCGACCGATGATATCGGAGAACGCAATGGCTCCACGTAATCTAACATATTTTGGAGTTTGTTCGACGTCTCTGAAAAATTCACAGAGTTCTTAAAACTGTAAGAAGTGTGGATTCTATGCTTTAAAAAGCAGGATGTAAAAATGGCAGCTTCCATGTGATTAACTGTGTCAAAAATTTTCGGCAAATGATACAAATCGGAGCGTCTGTTCATACAGAGGATCGTTTCAGAAAAACAGTCTTATTACCGTGTGTCAAACTGTGGCTCAAAATTTTATTCGCTACAGCCTCACTTTCTGATGCTGTTTCCTGCAGAAGAGAGAAAATTAGTTCCGTGACAAGTTCATCCTCCGGATGCCATTTTGTCATCGATTCGAAAAGCGCATTCCAAAAATCTTGTAGGAAAAGCACTTAATTTTCCTTAGTAATTGACAAATTTTATAGACTGCAATTTAGGACATAGTTCAGGCAGAAAACTGTCGCGTCCGTGACTTCCTGAAAAGAAAATCTGAAAAAATGAAAACTTCTCATTGGCTCCAAATCTGGTGCAGAAAATCTTTATCTTAACAAGTAACATAATCAGTATTTGAAACTTTTTTCTATTGATTTTTACAACTTCGCGAGACGAAGGACAGACTTAGTAGACATTCCTGGAAAAAACAACTTATTAAGAATTAAAAGCATAGATTAAAAACGTGAAAAATGAGAGAGAATCCTCTGCCAGAACGGGAAGGGTACGACCCCCCCCCCCCTCCAGACGAGGCCACAGTACGACCCGCTTCGATTCCCGAACTTCAAGCTTGACCCTGCCCCTACCTGGGCTACGGAAGACGTTAAAAGAATTACAGCACAGATAAATGGGTTCAAGAAGTAACAAGATTATGATAAACATTCTGCCATGCACAATCATTTGAACCTGAAATGCAAGGTTTCAGATGGAAGCATGAAGCAATGTTGGCTATTTACATGCTACAGAAATCACGTTGCCTTGTGTTTTCATATGAGTCTCAAGCATATTCAAAACCTTGACTAGCAGCAATGTTAGAACCTTTCAAATAATATCTGCATTTCATTTTTAGCATACCCTGCATTTGTCGCAAGCCATACTGTGTTTTTAAGTTTAAAACCTTAAAAGAAGCACAAATCGATCAAAATGGTCACACTTTGTGAAAAAATTCTTTCAAGTGTTCAAGCGAACCAAAAACAATCGACTGCAAAATGAAACATTTCAGACGAGTGCACGGCGAATTCGGCCCTGCTCATACGTCAGAAAATGTCTATTTTCTTAGTTTTCCGAATGAGCTTTTAACTTCCTCACTGCCTTTACTGTGAGCGAAGTTATCACCTTTTAAACAACTTTTTTTGAGACACCCTGTATATAGCTTATGAAATCTCAGAGTGTCCGCATTCTTAACATTTATGGCTTTTGTGACATAATTGCCTCTTTTCGAGCTTTTGACATCCTTTTTACAGTATGAGTCAACGTGATATTGTGTAAGATCCTGATTTTCCACAAATCGAGAAGGGATTGAATTTTTGAAGCTTTAAAAGAAAATAACCTACCAAGCAGTCTAAAGCAGTTCAAAAAACTAGCTGACAGATATCTCCAGGAAACTTTATAGTTTGCTGTTGTTTTTTGGGTTTGACTTTGTTGCATAAACCAGATTCACTTACGCTTACTTATGGATTTCGCTAAGGAACACACAATTCGTCACTGCTTCGAAAGGTTTCGATTTGGAGATGAAAGTCTCAAAGATGAGGACAGAGGTAGACCGCCATCACTCCGTAATGACGACCAACTGAAAGCCATGGTGGAAGCGGATTCGCGTCAAACTGTCCGAGAGCCAGCACAGCATTTCGAGGTTGACGGCAGCACTATCCGTCGCCACTTGGAGGCGATCGGAAAAGTGAAGAAATTGGGTGGTAAATCGTTCCCGCACCGAACTGACCGCCGGACAAATGCTGAGACACCACGACGCCTGTGTTTCGTTGTGGATGTGCAATCTGAGAGAGCCTTTTCCGGACAGAATCGTGACATTCAAAGAAAAACGGATCATCTATGACAATCGTCGTCGCTTTGCACAATGGCTAGACAAGAATGAAAGTCCCAAGGAGATGCTGAAAGCAAGTCCCCATCCAAAGAATACCATGATGCCCATATGGTGGACAGTGGCTGTTATAGTCCATTACACGCTCTTGAAGAGTGAAGAAACTATAACATCGAAGAATTTCTGTGCCGATATTGAAATGATGGACTGGAAGTTGATTGAAAAAACAGCAGGCCTTGGCACATCGACAAAACCCAATCCTACTGCATGACAATGGCGTCTGCACGTTTCAAAAATTGTCCAGAAACTGGATGAGTTGGTGTACAAGACTCAGCCACATCCAGCATATTCATCAGGTCTGTCCCCTACCGATTATAATTTATTCAGGCATTTAGATCGCCATGGGAAGAATAAAAAATTCAGCAACCAAGATGATGTTGAAAAAGAGTTCTTATGAGTAATTAATAATTTTTAATTTATCAATTCCGATTTTTAAAAGGCTGAATATCTAAGCCAATGTGCCAGTGAAAAAAGTGTATTAATTGTAATGTTGCTTACTTGGATTAATAAATTTGCTTCCAAGCTAAGTTGTGATCTGGCAAAGCTTTCAGACAACATTGGCTATTTCATATGCAGCGACCTAACGTAAATGCTGCTTACTTGGTTATATGGAACTGTCACAGCAGCACCGCAGTGGTTTTCAAATTTCCTACGGGCATATGGGTAGATCAAAAAAAATACAAAAAATTGGAGGTCCGTGTAGCTGATAAACGAAGTGCCTTAAATGGCCTTGTAATGCGCATAAATTAGCCTGCCGAATGGATAGCGATACAGATTGTATCTCCTATTATAGCTTTTGCTTCTTGCACCTGTAATGACTCTTCATTCACGTATTGCAGGAGAGAGGTGGAGGGAGGAGGAATTTCAGATTGCTGGATCGAATCTTTCCGTTCTTGTAACATTAGAGTACATCGTTGAAAAGGCACAGTTTTGCCTTTTCCATTGCAACATTATTTACGAACGTGACCGACATGTGATGCTTTTGTCCATCTCCAGGATGTGCAAATCAACCTTCCTATAGAGCACGCTCTTATTTTATTTTACGACCCCTAAAAACTGCTACAAAATATAGCGTTCTTGGTCCATCTCCAGGTATTGATCGCATTGCTGCCCATTTTCATCGACCACTCCCTGCCAAACGTAATGGTAGGGAATGGGGGACTAGTACTCCCACGACTCCGAAGATCGAAGACAAATTTCGCTCAAATTTCGTGCACGGAGTTAACTGAGCTCACAAATCTGGTTAACGTTTTCGCTGTAACAGTTCACCGTACCTGTGCTTTCCCAAAATTTTCCGATTGAACGAGTAATCGAATAACACAATTTTTTTGATTGTTCGAATTTCCGAATAATCGAAGAGCCCCATTTTTTGAAAATTCGAATGAACGAATAATCGAATACTCGGATGAATCGAGTAAACGAATGGACTGCATACTTAATGACTATGAGATTTTTCCTTTAACCAAGGCGTCATCCAAAATTAGTCGGAATTCAGCTGACGTGCAGAAGACGTCGTTCACCGTCGGTAAGGATTCAGAAGGCGTACCATAGACGTCGTCTAGAGTACTTGGCAATTTGCAAGAGTAGGAGATTCCAGTAAAAGAGGACTAACCGCGGAATGTTTCCAGCCTCCCATAGGACTTCAGACAAAGGCCTACACCGTTTAAAAGAGTTTGAAACGCTGATCATAACCATGTGGACTAAATTCGTTAAGTCGATTTCCTAAGCGAGTGCTGGCCGGTGAAATTTCGCATCCGTTTCCCTTGGTCGCAGAGTTTGTTGTCACAAGATGGTTTGCTGATGATATAAAGATTAAAAGAGTGTGCAGAAATCACACTTCTCTTCAATCCGCAATACACGCTATTGCGGATTGGATAGCAAACTTGGAACTGCCCTTATCTGGGCATAACCCATAAGTATTTCGCCTAGGGCATGATAACTGGAACAACTGCCTTGGAGAACATCAACTTGCTGTGATGCTGCTAGCTTGCGTGACTTGGGATTATATTAGTCTTTACTTCAAAGAACACTGTAGAATTGCAGATAAGAAAGCTGATTGATTGGTGTAGAATTTATTTAAATATCATTCGCACCGCTTATTTAAATAATTATTATTTTCAGTGAAAACAAAGTCAATTGTACATTTGGTGCTGACTTATATGTCATACGTTAGGTCTATCCTTCCATGTGATAAGTCGGTAACCAGGGAATGCATTCAGCTTCCCATGGAACTTCGGACAGAGACCTATGTCTTGTGAAAGAAGACGAAACGCTGGTTAAAAATATGAAGGCCAAATGTGCCAAATGGATCTCGTAAGCAAGTTCCGCCTTGCCAAAGTCTGTCGACTGTGTACCGCGAAGATGCAGTTTGCATGCAGTGTAGCCGTTAGCCGCCGGCCATCTTCGGCGGGGGCAAGTGGTGATATTCTCGCTTCACAGACGTGTGGTCGTGGGTCCGAATCCCGCACACGCCAGTGTTATTGCGTTGTGCGATTTATCGTCAGTGAGACCCTTTATCGCCATCTCTAACACATTTTTGAACAAAGAAATGGAAACAAAAGTCATTTAGTTTATCGAGCTCTTTGTAAGTGGAGAGGTGAGCATTTTTGATTTTCCCGGTTAAACAAGTCAGAAATTGATGCCAGATTCGTGATCGACACCCCAACCCGTCACGATGTTGAATAACTATTTTTTGACCTCGGTAGTACAGAGCATGAGCCCCTCTGATTTTCGAACACCCAAACTGTTTCAAGATGAGGAGGTGTTGTTAACAAATTGTACTCTTTACTCGAATGGAATCAAAAACATACCAACCAATTGGTAAATACATCTAATGATGCTACAACCTTCTTCAACAATGATGGAGGAATGCAAAAAACATGTAAGTGAAACATGCTGTCTACAAGCTGAAGAGCTACGCCTCTTTGTGCTATCCGTTCGAAGAAGGGTGTAATAGCACCTATATTTAACGTTTTGTTAACAAAATACAGGGCATCCTCCTTGTCAACCATTGGTGTAAAAGCTGATCGCGGCTGATATACAAGCAACAATCATCCAAATTCGGAAAGGTCCGGAACACCGCTATCTACTCCGATTCTTGTGGCTAAAAGATCCAGACCACCCACCATCTCCAGGTAACGTAATTCACTACAGATTCAAGCGTCTCCCATTTGGAACAAAATCATCACCACGCATGCTCAATATGGCTCTAGCTACATACCTTACCAGAACAGATACAGTGCTCTCGAAGGATGTATTAAAAACATCTACGTCGACAATGTCTTCATGACCACTGAAAATGACAAAGAAAATAAGAAACGAGCACTTGTTCAGTTCAGTAAGCATTGTATGCTCCTGCACTTATCACATTGTAAACGCGGAATTACCGTTCACACCTCACGTACACGCCTCCTTCACGAACCACTCACATCCACTAGGTAGCCGCTAAACGGCTGGTGAGGATCACGGATCATTTAGTTCTGTCTTTGTCGATGTCTTTAGCCTCGCTCGCATAGGTGCTTTTGATTACGCAGCAAACACGTCGCTCTCTAACAAAATAGGTGAGTAATAGGTGAGTATTATCCCGCGTATTTTTTTTCACTTCTCCTAATATACCTACTGCCGTGCTCACTTAATTACTCACCTTTGTTTCACATGTTAATCTGATTGGTTTGTTAATCGCACATATACTTATTACTACACGCATCTTTATCACAATGTACATTTAAAAGTTTTGCGCCCGGGAATGTCGCAGGAAGCACCAGCTATCGCTATTTTTTTCATAAGTTTCTCACCCGCCAGACCTCAGACGGGTAAAAAAGTGCACTCGCACTTCGTCTACAGTGTCTTCTTCTTTGAAAACAAAGTTCATGACGTCTCCCACGTAAAAAGACAGCCCTTGTGATCTGTCTTGATCGAGTTCCTCTGCTCTGGTAATCCGCTTTTGATTGTAGCATTTCGAATAAATACATTATTAAATAATTAAATAATAATAATAACCACACAACCAGTGCGTTCAGTGCTAATGTAAAAGAGAACTTGTTAAACTTGAATTGTTGCAGAACAGCTTAATTGAGAAGCTTGAATAGGGGTTCACGGATATAATTACAACATCATACCACGGCACCTTCGGCGCCGCCGAGAAAGATGATCTTTAACTTACGTACTCTTGCTTATCTTAGAAGAAAATATGATCTGGTCATGATCTGCAAGTCGACATGATGCCTCTCTAGTTCTATTCGGTCTCTTTTTATCATACAAGAAGTGCTTAATGGAAAATTCAAATCCCCATACCAAAATGCAGTGTAAGGTCCTAATTTTTCACCCATGGAGCAGGGGCTGAATTTTGAAGGTTTGAAGTGAAAACAATATACCCAGCACTCAAACGCAATTTAAAGGTCTGGTTGATTATCTCCGGAGAGATTTGCCGCTGTTTTTGAGGTTGGTGCAAGCCAGAAGTCACTCGTTTGGTCACCTGTTGTCTTGTGGTTGAATCATATTTGGACTTGTTTTGTCTGTCCGCGTATATAAATAAATAAATAAATAAATAAATATTGAATGCGTTTTCGCAATAGTGATCTCCTTGACAGTGGCCATTGAAAACAGTTCTCATCGGAATGAACATCACTTACAGAAATTATCATTATGCCACACGAAACGGCCGCGTATTCAAAATTTGAATATTATTAGAATTTGCGACCCTTCAGATATAGGATCGAGTATTTATTGGAACTTGCTACCCTCGAATAATCGAATTCAAATAATCAACCGCATTTACGGCCCTCGAATAATCGAATTCGAATAATTATTTGAATTTAAAAATCAAATAATCAAATGATCGGAAATCGAATTCCAATGAAATATTCGAATAATTGTTCAAATTCGATTATTCGAGCACAATCATGCAGTTTACCACAGCAGGTGACGACGAGTATGCGTAAGTGTAGATCTGTGTACAGAACAGCCGGCAAAATTGTGTTATCACGTCTTCAAAAGTCGGACTCGCCGTTAAACGCACACAAGCAAAAAACTGCGGATGAGTTTTCGGGCGAGTTGTTCGGGCGCGAAGCGTAAAAATTCAAAGAGACGAACGCTGGCGTTGGCGATGGAGCGCGAAATCCTTTGATTCTAACCAATACACGCGCGAACATCTAGGCGCTCAGGGGGGTGGGAGAGGAGCTAGGTTCTGCAGAACCAGGCAAGGGAAGGGACTCCAGGGTGTGGTGCAGCCAAGCTGCTCGTGGTGAAACTGCTCTCATCGCCCAGGGGGGGGGGTCCGGAGCTGTGTTCTGCGATCAGAAGAGGTGCCGAAGATGTCGTTCAATGTGCCTGGTGATTTAGTAGACGTGCCAATAGGGGATACTAAGGATGGATCAGCAAGGGTGGGGACTATTGAATTGTACCTATTGTCTCTATCGTAATGCATCTAAATTTAAGAAAGCAACTAACCAGGAATTATCGTCGTCCCCAATAAAATGCTATACATTCCTTTCCTGCATACCTTGCAAATAGAACGAGGCTCAGCTCGCCCACACGCCGCGTGTATACACACCCGACAACTGATACAGCGCATCCACTGGGTTTCCCTTGCATCAGATTCTTCCGGGTCCATATCAGCAGGAAGTTCAGAATCCTCTTTAAAACGCAAGGCGCAGAAGTACATTTCATCTTGATCATTTCTGATATCATCGACCAATCGAGACCTTCTCTTTTTATTCCGTCGAAGTTTTGCTCTCTGCAAACGTGGAACTTGTTCTACTGCTTTAATATTGAAGGAGAAATCTTACCGTAAAAAGCTCCACTTTCTGCAACTTCTGTGTTCCACCGGAGATTTGAACCTCAGGTCTTGCAAGGAGACGCCTCGAATCCAATTCAGCGTCGCAGCTGCGCATCTCATAAGTCTCAACATTTCTTCCAGTTTTTCAGTTGCACGTTCGTCGCACCGCCTCACCTACGCGTTCGTTTCGGCGTGGATGATAGTGTGCAACTGAAAATTATTATCAACTGCAGTTGCTAGAAAACGTGGATTGACTCATGCCTTAAGGATATCATCCGAAGAGCGTGAACTCGTTCACGTACGTCCCATTCAGATAGATCCTCACTGCGTGCGTCGTCCTGGACTCGAATCGTATCTTCTTGATGTGCCACTCCTTCATCGGACTGCGTGACAATGTACGCACGCAATACCAGTTAGTGCTCCACTGCTACATGTACAAAATGTAGCAGTGGAGCACTAACTGGTATTGCGTGCGTACGGGCAAACATTACGTCGCGTACAATGTGTATTCATCTGGAAGCCTATGTTACAGGAGCAAATCTTAGATTTCTTTTAATGATGACTTACATCCGACAGGCAATTACACGTTTCATTAAATTCGACACGGAAGACTTCGTCTGACTTCAATTTGTACTTATAACAAATTCTCGCGAACCTTGTATGCGTCGAATGTTTCGAAGCTAACATCATGTATTGTGTAATCTTGCGGTCTTATGTGAGCTCCATCATCCAGATGCTCTTCATCACAATGTTCTGCTAACATCCGCTGTGTTCCAAAACTTTCGGTGCAAAGACAGCACTCTACGTGCTTCATATCTTCCACATTGTGAGCTGACTCTTTGTGCCCTTTCAAGCCCATCAATGCACCAAAAACTTTGTACACTGATCGCAGGTTAGAATTTCTTCCCCAAGCATGTCTAGCCTTCGCTTGTTCTGCTCGACTTTGAGTGACTGAACCTGCTCAGCTGATTAACCATGGACGTCACGAAGATGCGAAGGAAGCCTCATCTTCACCAATGTTTTTCCACAAACGGGACAGATAGCACGTTCTGTGTCTATTTTCTAAAATATGGGTTTGAACGTCGTGGACTACTGCGTTTGGTCTGTTCTAGAGGAAAGAGCTGCGCTGAAAGGTACACTACGATTCATGGTCTGAAATCCTGGAAAAGGCGTTGAAGGAAATTCTGCAAGCAACCCTGCGTGCCGCCCAAGTCCTACCCTAAGCGTCTGCAGGCTGTTATTCGTGACAAGGGGGCCATGATCAATGATATCCACTGTGCTTGTTAAAGCGTTTTTCAGCAAACTGTTGACGGAGTTTCGCTGTCTTCTGATCAACTTCGCATAGAAACCGTTCAACGTCCCCAAATCTGAAAAAAGTGATTAGAACAAATAGGAAAGAAAAGCGCACGCAGACTGAAATTTTCAATAAGTGGCAATGTTTTCGGGACGTAAGCAAAAACTTGCTGGTAGAATGGGGACAGAGACCACTTGGAACCGTTCGACGTCTTCAAAACTTGAAAAAAGTGATTGGAACAAAAAAGAAAGAAAAGCTCGCTGCACACTGAAAATTTCAGTAAGTGGCAATGTTTTTGAAGCAAGAACAACAGCTTACCGGGGCAGAAATAGCCGAAAAAACCGCTTGGAGGCATTGCACGCCCGCTAAACCTGAAAAAAGGCATTAGAAAAGAACAGAGAAGAACAAAGCGAAGCAAAAAGAAAGAGAATGGACGGCGAAGTGAACAGTCATGTTTTAAAAACGATATCGACGCTTGAAATGCGTGCTCGGTTGGTCCCCAAACGAATGACGTGTTAGAGCGCGTTAGAGGGCTCTCTGGTACCGCGACAACTCGTCCGCAGTTTCTTGGTTGTGGGCATTTAAAACGAGAGTAGTAGGAGAGAGATCGAAATAAATTCGCTTATACATCACCCACTGCAGTTATTTGGGATGCTAATCACGACTATGATACCCACGTTTAAAAATGGGACCGACTAAGGCAGTTTAAGGAGGACATGTGTAATCAGAGCTATCAGTGCCAGCATATAGAATCGATCTATGAGATCAGACTTGCGTTCCTTCTACTTTAGTTGTAGTGTAGGTCACAAAAATTAAAAAGTTAGAAAAGGAAGGACAGATTTATAGTCAACAGATCAGATAACTTTGGTACGCTGAGAAAGAGCAAATTGGTGATGATGGCCTCACCTTCCTTACTCACGAACGCCCACAGTGATCCGTCGTAGTCGATCACGTTTTCAAAAATTGATATTATATTCGTGCCTAGCACCCAAAATAACAGCACTGGACCATGCTTGGGCGAAAAATACGATCTATCCCGACGACCGACTGTTTGCTGCATAATTAGAAGCACCTGTGCGAAGCTAAAGACACCGACAAAGACAAAAGCAAGTGATGTGGTGATCCTCGCCAGCCGTTTAGGGACTACCTAGTGGATGCGACTCGTAACGGAGGCGTGTGCGTGAGGTGTGAACGGCAATTCCGCATTTACAACTTACGAAGACATGATAGTAGAATACTTCTGGTTATGCACCTCTGTACCTTTACCCCTTCGTTTGCACAGGGGAACTGTGAACTTATTGTTAGTTTCAGTTACATAGAGCAATCAGCGGTGAATTAAGATTTCAAGATGAGACGTTTTAGTCTTGCTTGTCTACGATCTGCTTTTTAGTTTCTGTATTGATACGGGTAAACAACTGAGAAATGTTGTTTCATATCGATGAGATGGCGAGCTTGCTTGCAAAAGAAGTAGTAGCTTCTTGATTGGCAGACAGATCCGATATGAGCGGCCTGGAAAAGGGATCTTCTACAACATTTCAGAAAGCTAAGCAGCCTTCCCCGTGGCGAAAGAGTGGGATAGTCTCAGTTTGTGAACCAACGAATCTCGTCACAAAATACGTATGAAGAGGGTGGCATGCCAATACGAGGTTGAGAAACTTGGGTGCCTTCTTCTGCGTACAAAAGCCTGTTGACGTTATACGGCGATAGTGGCTGCGTCCATGGCACGGCAGCAGCTCGTGAATTGCAGGAATCCGGGAGCAGGAGGTGGTGGCATTGCGGTTGTAGGAGCAGGTGTCGGTGCTGGTTAGGAGCTGGTGCTGTGACTGGCGGCGTTCTGGTACGACTACAGGGACGATTCCGCTTGCACTCGGCTTCTCCTTCACCTGGGCTGCGGAAGCCGACTGTGTTGCTGCGTGCGACTGCTTCACGAGCATTGCAATATTTGCAGGAATGCCATTAATCCTTGAGACTCAATGCCTTTATAATCGCGCAATTTGTGCCCTGATTGAATGACGAGGTGACAAAAAGATTGACGGAATTGTTTCGATGGACAAGCTTGCTCGTTCTAAGCGGCCTTCATCATCATTTTCATTAGCGTCTGTCCCGCTTGGTGGCGGGGTCCGCTCTTCTGGTGTGGTGACGCCAATTCTCCCGATCAAATGCTTGATCAGGGTGCACACCAGCCATCTCTAAGTCCAAGCGCAACGTATCTAGCCAACGTTGCTTCGGGCGTCCTCTGGGCCGCTTTTCAGGGACCACAAGATTCAGGCCAATCTTACACACGGTGTCGTCGTTAGCGCGAAGGACGTGGCCGTACCATCGAAGACGAGCTTCGCGCAGCTTCTCGGATATCGGGGCGACACCGAACCTCTGTCGTATGGTGTCGTTACGAACGCGGTCCAAACGCGTAACTCCAGCCGTCCACCGTAGCATCTTCGTCACTGAGGCGGCTTTCAACTTCCTTCGTCACGGGCCAGCACTCAGCACCGTACGTCGCTACTGGGCGGACTACTGTTCTATAAACCTTCGATTTGAGGTGCTCAGGTATTGTCCTGTCGCAAAGCACCCCAGTCAGCGAGCGCCATTTGGACCAGGCTGCACTCACACGCGCATTCACCTCCATCTTTAAGCTGCCATCGGACGTGACTGTTGACCCAAGATACTTGAAAGATGTCACTCGTGAGAGCTCAGTACCATCGATCTTAATAGATCCGTGCTCATTCACATCCGTCGTCAAGTATTCCGTCTTTTTGACGTTTAGCTTGAGACCGAACAATGCCAAACGATCGCACCACGCCTGTGCCTGTCGCTCGAGTTCGGTTTTGTTTTCACATGCAAGCATGACGTCGTCAGCATACAGCAGCGTCCAAGGTGCCGCCTGAAGTGACTCCAGATGAATACACAGAAATATGCTGCCACGCGGAATAAGAAGTTGGATGCGACCAGAAGCAATGGAAGTCACCTCAAACTTGGGTAATTAAACCTTTATTTATAATATACATAAAACAATACGCGCGCGAAACGCATAACACATTAGAGCATCGATGGTAACACAACACGATAGAAACGGACTGATATGGAAAGCCAAATATGACTACAACTATGAGGAACAAAATAAGGTAACAAAATGCACTTCAACAAGAGCAAAACATTACTATACAAAACCTAAGCCAACTAAGTGAACCGGGAATAGGCAGTAGAAATGAGAAACAGAGCCAAAACCCCACTATAGGAAGACACTGAACCCACAGGAGGAAATGGCAAGGCGACACTATGCAATACAAGCGCATATAAGAAATAAGAACAGCTCAAGGGCAGAAATCATGAGGCACAATGAGATATAAGAACAAGACAACAAGATATAGCGACATTACTACACGAATAACACACAAGATATACGAGAGAGATAAAGCATGCACAAAATCGGACCCAGAAGGACACGCGCAAAGAGTGCAAAGGGAGAAACCACGGACACTAACACGCGCAGAACGAGACCCCTCCTAACGACCCCTCCCGGACGCGCACAGCCGCTCAAATGGCCCCCAAGCCCATGAAGAAGGCTGGGAGCGCTGATTCCTAGGAAGACCCTGAAAATCAGGAAACCCAGAGAAATAGCCCGGGGAAGGAGGAGACCCAGAGCGCGCGCGCGGCAGTCGAAATGGGGCGCGGAATCCGTCAAAGGAGACGACTTGTCGTCACTCCGGCCCGCGTTGATGTGGCCCTCCGTCCTTGCTGGTCCCGCTGCTCGCTGAAGAACTGCCATAGGCCCGTCAGCCGTCGTCCGTTGTCCTCCAGCGTCAGCCGTCGTCTGTCGTCCTCCAGCTCCTGGATCCTCAGCTCCTTGTGAAGAACGTTACCGAGGGCCCCGTGCTGACCCTCGTCTATGGGAATCAGGTCCTCGACCATTGTTCCCTTCGTTCTCTGACAGTCGAAGCACCTCTTGTGCCGACCCTTGCATCGCTGTCCTACGCGCACTTCCGGTCCCGGATCCATCTCCTCGATGTTCACCTGCTGCACGCGCACCTCCGGTCCCGGATCGGCCTCCTCGGCCTCATCTTGCTGCACTCGGACTTCTGGTCCTAGACCACTGTTCTCGACGTCTTCTTGCTGCTCGTCGCGCACGACGTCCTCCGCCTCAGCAAGATCTGGTTCGGACCCTTCGATCGGTTGGAGATTTAGATCACCTGGGTCCTGCTTGTCGTCGGATACCATCGCTGGTATCTGTTCCATTGGGTCGTTGACTAACACCCATGTAACGGAAACAACTGGTAGAACGTTAGAACGCGCCAATTTCCTGTAATTCACTCTCCTCGTTGGACGGAAATTATACCGTGGCGGTTCTATGTCGACTGGTTGACTATTATCCACTTCGCCCTCCACGACTGCGGGCGAACTTTCGGGACGCTGTTGAGATGTAGACTCCGTGTCCACATCAATGCTCGTATCGTCGAGTTCTAGAGGCACTAGGAGGTTCACTGGCCTCCTAATTTTCCTACGCGATGGCAACACTACGGATGCCTCTCTGACGACACCTTCCTTGTTGGCTACGAGCTCGTCGATACGCCCCATTTTCCACATGTAGCGTGGCTGTAACGCGTCACATATGAGCACGACTTGTCCAACCTTCGGAGCGATACGCGATCCTCGTCTGTGTCCAACTTCTTTCTGATGTTTTTCTCTCAAAGACGTCAAATACTGCGACTGCCACTGCTGCCAGAACTGCTCCGTGATCCTGCAGGAGCTGTCAATGGCCTGTATACTTGCGACTTTGTCTGGGACGCTAGGCGTTCAGCTGGGCTGAGGTAGTCCTGATCATCAATAAGGTCATCTCCCGTTTGCATTGGAGGAAGCACTTCAAACTCGTTCTGAAGGAAGTCTATCGGTCTAAGCACGCGCTCTGAACCTTCTTCCGACTCGACGTAGAGTAGTGGTCGAGTGTTCAACATGCTTTCGATCTCCACGATCAGCGTTCCTAGCTCCTCACGCGATGGAGTGACCTTTCCTAGCGTCTTGTTCATGGCCAGTTTGACGGATCTGATCAAGCGTTCATAGACGCCTCCCTGCCATGGTGCATAGGGAGTGTTATACGTCCACTGGATCTGGCGACTACTGATCTCCTTGGCAATGGTTGGGTCGTCCTTCGCTCTTTCCAACCACTCTGAGAGTATGACGTCTCCTAACGCGAAAGTTGGTGCGTTGTCGCTTGTAATGGACTTCGGGATCCCTCGCCTCGCGAAGAATCGCCGTAACATGTGCAAAAATGCTATTGTCGTCGTACGTCCGACACAAGTTCCAAGTGTATTAACCTGGTGACAAGACAAGTGATAATGCATCCGTAGCACTTCTCTGTGCCTGCTTCGCCCTTTACGGAGAGCGGTCCAAAATAGTCGAGGCCTATGTGCTCGAACGGACGTGATCTTGTCACTCTACGCGCTGGTAAGTGCCCTTGATCGGGATACTTGTAGGGCAAGTTGTTCATCTTCTGACACTCCATACAGCGACGTATGACCGTCGTGACTTCTGCTCGCAACTTCGGTATCCAATACCGTTCACGTACGCGACACATCGTGTGACTGATGCCAATATGGAGTTCTCGATGACAATCCATGATGATGAGCCTGGATAACCATGTTTTCTGTAACACGAGCATTGGAAACTTGGCTTGCTCGTCTAGATCACTTCTTCCTAGACGACCACGACAACGAAGAATTCCATGTTCATCTACATACGGCTGTAGATGACGGAATGACTTTTGAATTGTCAGTGTTATCCTAGAGAGTTGGTGTTGCTTCACCATGGCCTTGCATGCTGCTCTTATCTCCATTCCATTCGGAATAGGAGTATCTGCTGGAGCTAGCTCGTCCAGTAGTTGAGACAGCCTTATCGGAACGTTCTGTCTCTCGTTAACACGCGCAACGAGCAGCTTAATGAAACGTAGGACATAAGCCACAACTCTCTGAATCTTACGTAAATCTGAGCCTCGGATCTCCTGGAAGATATCCGTGTAGGCTGCCTGCGATTGAGCGAAGACCCTGGTGTTCTGCGGTCCCTCCGCAACATTGTTCGCACCGTCTTGGGGTCTGCTCGCTCCACTGTCGTCGTTTAGCAGAGTTACTGGTGTATAGGCGCTATCCCAGACCTCTGTCGGTTGGGAAAGAAACTTTGGTCCTGTCCACCACAAATGGTCGATCAACTGCCATCTGTCCAGGCCTCTTGTCGCACAATCCGCCGGATTTTCCTGAGACGAAATGTGCCCGAATCGCACGGCATATCCACTTTCTTCCAGGGATCTGACAATGCTGTGGATTTCAAATACGCGATTTCTAACGAAAGGACCGACATCTGGACGCTGCGTTGTCCTGATCCAATTCAGTGCGATCTCGGAGTCCGATAGAATGAGTACGCGCTCAATTTTAATACTCGACGAGATCTGCGATATCACTGAATTCGTCAGTTGCACTGCCAACCTTAAAGCATTCAGCTCCAACTTCGGTATGGTCATCCTTGCCTTCAGGCTTGGTAATCTGCCTTTCGCCATGACCAAATTCGCTTCCGAAGGGAAGTATAGATACGCGCATGCTGCGAACGCCTCACTGCTGGCATCCGCACAAGCGATCAACTGTGCTTTTGATGACTTTGGCAGCAAGAAACGCGGAATTGTCTTTAGGAATCCATCCATATCCGCAGAAGTGGTTTCCCATTCACGTTGGCGTTCTGGTGGGAGCGGTGTGTCCCAATCCAGTTCGTCTCTCCATAGCGATTGCAAGAAGACTTTTGCCTTGTGTACCAGCGGCAACATCCACCCCATGGGGTCGTACACTGATGCAATCGCGCTTGCCACTGACCGTTTAGTGGTGATTTCTTGCCTGGGCATTGTGCAGGCTATCTGGAACTGATCCTCTGATCTGTTCCATTTGATACCTAGAACCTTCGGATCCTCTTCGGTCGATCTGTCCGCTGCGGGAATAGTCTCCATGACTGCTCGATCGTTAGACGCGAATTCCCGAAGGTTCATCTTCAACTCGTTGAAGATTTCTTTCGTTCTAGAGTACACGCGAAGTCCATCTTCAGGTGTATCTGTCGTTACGAGAAGATTGTCGACGTAAAGGTTGTCCTTGATGTCCTTTACAAGTTCGACGTCATTTGGATACTGATCCAAATGATAGTACGTGGTCGCCGCAAGCAGAAACGGCGATGGTAGTAGTCCGAAGGTTACGCGCGTAAAACGATAAACCTGCAGATTCTCCTTGCTCGGAGGTTTCTTGTGGTCCTGTAGCCACAAACAGCGGGTGGCATCTCTGTCCACCTCATGAAGCCGCACTTGCAAGAATGCCTTTTCCACATCAGAAATTAACGCGACGCGACCGATACGGAATCGGAGAAGAAGTCCGTACAATTTGGGTAACAGGACTGGTCCTCTGTGAAGAGCGTCGTTCAGCGAAGGGCAATCCTTGTAGTGGGCTGACGCGTCGAAAACTATCCTTAGTTTCGTCGTGTTCTTGTGCGGTGTAAGCACAGCCTGATGTGGGAGGTAGTGAATTGTTCCCTCCACCACATCGCTTTCATCAACTGGCTCGATGACGTTCAACCTTTGTTGCTCTTCGAACGTCTCGTTGTATTTGTCCAGAAGCGCAGTGTCTTTCCGAAGGGAATTCCATACACTGTCGAGTCTTCGTAACGCGATCGCTCTATTATCCGGAAGCGCAACAGGGATTTCTTTCCACGGCAAGCGTACATAGTATCCATCATCTTTCCTCTGGACTGTGCTCCGGAACTCGTCCAGTACTTTCTTATCTATCGCTGCTTGGACATCCTTTTCAGGCTGCGCGAAATCGTCCTCAGCCTCTTGTTCCATGGTCCAGAAACGCTGCCAACGCGCATGTTCATCCCTCACTTCTGTTGGATCTTCAATAGAGAACGCGTTAATATCGGTCTCGATCGACCTCGACCCATTCCACGCTCTCCGTGCTTCATCCTTCTTCTGCACTCGCGGATGTTGGAGAGTACCGTGGACTTGTCCGGTTAGTAAATGCCCCAGACGCGTGGGCAACAGGTATAAACCGGAAGGAAGACATATGTGAGCCTCATCATGACGAATGAGTTGCCACAGTTGATCACTTCCTAGAAGGATCAACGGTTTGATAGCTGCTTGTGATTGCACCAAGTTCACGTTAATGTTATGTGACTTGATGAACGCGACATCTTCTTCTAGCACTGGAGGTGTTCGTAAGGTGCTAGTGAGCGTCTCGTGGGTAAGAAGCTCCAGTGACCACGGCTTGCCTTTATCGTCCCACATCTCCAAAGGTACCTTGCGACTCACGCACTCCTGTACTCGATCGGAGCCGAAGGTTCTTACGCGCAAAGTTGTCGTGCCCAGTGTCGGAAGGCATAGCTCCTCTGCCAGCTTGTGATCAATGAAGGAGCACTCGGCACCTGAATCTAGTAGTGCCGGTACTTTTCTTAGTTCACGCGAAGAGGGGTCCATGATCGTGAGCTCTCCTACTGGTAAGTAGGTTTCGCGAGTGCTCGGTATGCCTTCGCTCGAATGGAGTTGAGCTACTGGATCCTCTTGCTGTTCTATACGCGCTGTGACGTGATCCTGATCTTGATTGCTCAGCTGGTGAGTCGCTGCCGACGTAGGGCTTGCCTTCTTGGCAAACTTCACCTTCTCATTCGATGTAGTTGGAGTGGTGGATTTTCCCTGCCGTGATGTCGACGTTTCTGGAGCGGTCGTTGCTTTGAAGCAGCATGATGTGTGATGTTTACCCTGGCATGTGAAACATGGCCGTTTCTTACAGTCCGATGTTGCGTGATGAGGAGACGCGCAGATGAAGCACAGCTTGTGCTCACGTAAGTAGTTGGCCCGCTCCTGCGGGGTGCCATATCTTGTGCATGCACCTGCTTTGTGGTCCTCGCCACAGTACATGCACGACAAACATCCTCGTGAAGTCTGTTGCTTCTGAAGGTTCCCGTTCTGTGGCTGCTGTTGCTGTGCCACACTGTTGCTTGACGTGAACAGAGCAATCATTTCCTCATCCGCGATGAACTGATCCAGGGCATCGATAAGATGCTCCATCAGAAACTGTCCCTCCATGGAACGTTTCTTTTTTAACGCTTTCCTCTGTAAGCGTTCGGGGAATTTGGACAAGACCTGCTTTACGAGCCACTGGCTGTCCACATTTTCGCCCTTGTCTTTGAGTTGAGACATGATCGCTTGGATCTGTTCTAGTAGTACGCGCTGATCCTTGACTGATGGCGATCGTAAAGATGCTGCCTCCATCCTTGCAATCAGGCGATGTACTAGCTCCTCCTTGTTACCATACTTGGTGTGAAGGAATTCGATCGCTTTTTGGTAGTTGTCCTCCGTGATCTGGAACTTCCTAACTGCGTCACGCGCTTCTCCCTTCAATGCATCCAGAAGGTAGTTGAACTTGTAGATCGGAGGTAATGGCTGTGAGTGGACGTTTGTAGAGAACAATGTCCAGAAATTGTCCCAATCCCATACATTTCCACTGAAACTAGGGATGGGCACGGTGGGCAGATCGACCCTTTTCGTCTGGAAATGAAAGTCCTGCGGTGCGCTGTCCGACGCGCTTGTGTGAGGAACTTCCCGGTTTCCTTTGGGTGACGTAAAGGTACGCAATCGACCTTGAATTGCCATCGTGACATCGTATGCAGAGCTAAGAGTTGCTTCCGCTTTCTTCGAATACTGTTCGAAGTCCTCTTGTTCTGAATTGGACGGTCCATCCGTCCTATCATTGAACGCGCTCTCATACTTCTGCCATAACTCCTCGATCTTTGATGTTCCTGTCTCGATAGCGCCTAGCAGTTCCTGTAGCTCGCTGTAGATCTTCTTCTCATCCCATGAGTTCCGGTCCTCCTCGGTTCCTGTTGCGTCGAAGTAGTCCTTCTGTGCACGCGCTACCACTGCTTCCACTTTGTTACAAGCCTGTGTCAACACCCGCTTGTACGACGAAAACTGCGTCGACATGCTGTGACAACTCCCGATGGAAGGGACAAGTGGACGAAGCAAACAATGGGTAAATGAAACCGAAGAATACGCGTCAGTTACTTAGCCTAGGACGTAGTCTAGAAACTAAAACGCGCCACCAAACAAGAAGAAACTACAGCTTATGTCAAAAAACTTGGACTACCAGAAACGCGCAGTCTAATGAAATTGGTTTAAAAACCGACCTGTCCTTCTTGATCGTACTGTCGATACGCGCTCACAGGACGGCCGTTGCACCAGTTGAATCCGACCGGAATAGACAGAATATCGCAGTCGGCCGATGGACCAATTGAAGTGACTCCAGATGAATACACAGAAATATGCTGCCACGCGGAATAAGAAGTTGGATGCGACCAGAAGCAATGGAAGTCACCTCAAACTTGGGTAATTAAACCTTTATTTATAATATACATAAAACAATACGCGCGCGAAACGCATAACACATTAGAGCATCGATGGTAACACAACACGATAGAAACGGACTGATATGGAAAGCCAAATATGACTACAACTATGAGGAACAAAATAAGGTAACAAAATGCACTTCAACAAGAGCAAAACATTACTATACAAAACCTAAGCCAACTAAGTGAACCGGGAATAGGCAGTAGAAATGAGAAACAGAGCCAAAACCCCACTATAGGAAGACACTGAACCCACAGGAGGAAATGGCAAGGCGACACTATGCAATACAAGCGCATATAAGAAATAAGAACAGCTCAAGGGCAGAAATCATGAGGCACAATGAGATATAAGAACAAGACAACAAGATATAGCGACATTACTACACGAATAACACACAAGATATACGAGAGAGATAAAGCATGCACAAAATCGGACCCAGAAGGACACGCGCAAAGAGTGCAAAGGGAGAAACCACGGACACTAACACGCGCAGAACGAGACCCCTCCTAACGACCCCTCCCGGACGCGCACAGCCGCTCAAATGGCCCCCAAGCCCATGAAGAAGGCTGGGAGCGCTGATTCCTAGGAAGACCCTGAAAATCAGGAAACCCAGAGAAATAGCCCGGGGAAGGAGGAGACCCAGAGCGCGCGCGGCAGTCGAAATGGGGCGCGGAATCCGTCAAAGGAGACGACTTGTCGCCACCGCCATTTGGAGATCTCGTGAGATTGCATCCATCACGACCACGAAGAGCAGTGGGGATAGCGCAGATCCCTGATGCACCCTTACAGAGATTACAGAGATGGGAAACTCCATCGAGGTGCCCGCTGGCGCTCGCACTCGACTCCTTGGGCAAGAGTATAAAATGCGCACCCACTCAATAAGCTCTTCAGGGATACCATGTTGTCGTAACGCGTACCATATAACATCTCGCGGAACGCGGTCGAAGGCCTTCTCCAAGTCCAGGAAGGCAAAATGCACCGGTTTCTGTTTCTCGCGGTGCTTCTCTAGCAGAAGACGAACGGCGTGAATGGCATCAACGGTGCCACAGCCAGATACGAAACCACACTGATTCGTGGAAAGCTGTACGACATCCCGGATACGTCCGTCGACAATTCGCTCAAAGATTTTCATGGTGTGCGAAAGAAGACGAATTGGACGGTAACTGGCGCAGTCTGCAGGACTGCCCTTCTTCTTCCAAATCGGGATGGTCGTGCTTTGCTGCCAACCCTCAGGCACTTTCTTCTCAGCAACAACCTGATTGAAAAACGCAGTCAGCCAGTCAGCAGGGCACCAGCCCTTCGACTTCCACAGGTCAGCTGGCAGGTCATCGGGACCAGTGGCTTTGCCTGACTTCATCTTCCTCAGGGCTGCTTCAGTTTCGCTCACTGTGATCTTCTGAACGGGACAGTATACAGGTGATGCAAAAGGAACAGCAGGATGTTCAAATTCTACATTCGAGATTTCCTCGAAGTAGTCGTGCCATCGCTTCACAGCCCTCTTACGATCCATCAGAAGATGACCGCTCTCGTCGTTAATGCCAAAGAACTTCTCAATGTCTTCTGCTTGGCGACAGCGAGCTTTGGCGAGTCGGTAAATATAACGCTCACCATCGCGCGTTTCCAATTTTTGGCTGACATCAGCGTAGTATGCGGCTTTAGCAGCGGCCACTGCCTTCTTTGCCGCTTTCTTTGCTTCTCGATAGTTCCGCCAATTATCGACTGTTTTATCACCGATAAATACGTGATATAGCCGTTTCTTTTCCCTGACCTTCTCTCTGACATCGTCAGTCCACAGCCAAGCCTGCTTGTCGACCCAGCGTCGTCCAGGCTTCGTTGTGCCGAGTTCAAGGCGTGCAGCCCGAGTTATCGCATCGGTAGCGTCCTTCCAGGTTTCGTCGACAGTTGTCACTGTCGGCAACCGAATGCGAGCAATCACTGCCGCTTCCTTCTCTTTCAGTCGCCACCATTTGATTCTAGCCGACCCACATCGCTCGACATGTTTACACCTCGAAGGTGCGATCTTCAGCGAGCAGATCAGTGGACGGTGTTGCGTGGCAACCGTCTCATACGGCACGGTCTTCGCGTCTGTGACAAGGCCTTGGTCGCGACGCTTAACAAGGACATAGTCAATCTGCGTTTTAGCATTCCCGCTATAAAACGAGATGAGGTGGGAGTCACGCTTTCGAAATTTGGTGTTCACGATGGTGAGGTCATGTGAGTCTGCATACTCAAGTATACGCTCACCATCGGCGTTGCGCGACCCATATCCAAAACCACCATGACAGTTGTAGTCGTCTTTCGTTGCTCCGACGTGACCATTAAGGTCACCTGCCACAACAACCATATCTTGTGACGGTACTTCCGCTGTCTTCTCATCAAGCAGGGACCAGAACTCGTCCTTGGTTTGCTCGGAACAACCTGTCTGCGGAGCATACGCAGAAAAGAAATGGCATCGTCGCTCTTCTACGGCGACAACAATCTTCATCAAGCGGTCATCAAAACGTTCTACGCTTGCAATCGCGTCACGGAAACGCTCGCAGACGATTACACCGACACCACTGGTGGTCCTGGGACTTCCACATAGAACGGCCTTGAAGCCACGTCCTATGTCCCTTGACTTGCTGCAGGACCACCTCGTCTCCTGCACCGCACAGAAATCTATCTTTCTTCGCTCCAGTGCTTCTACCAACTCGCACGAGCGGCCCGTCAACGTACCCACATTCAACGTTGCTACGCGGGTCTTGCCTACGTTACGGGACTTTCGGACTAGCTCAGTTGCCCCCCGATGCCGTCCTCGCATCAGGGACCCTCGCACACTTTTCACACTCGCCGGGCTTTGCGAGTGCGCGTCGGCTCCCGCGGACGCCGTAGCATTATCTCGAGAAATCTGAAACGCCATCAACCATATGATGTGACACAGAATGTTCGTAGGCCGGCCTGTCACTAGGGCCTGTCGCCTGCATTCGAATGTCCGTGTTTGGCTCGGCTCGCAAAAGCAAGCAGTTTCCAGTGGCACCACGTGGAGGAACGGACATCGCCACCTCGTTCTTAGCGGCCTTGAAAACACAAAATGCTATTGTCGTCTGAAATGAGGGCCAGCTGTGAATATTTATTAATGGCCTCTGGACCTTGTTTCGTGCAATCTTGATAAGGTCCAAGCAGATCGTACGTCTGCCGTCGTTAATTTGCTCTGAGGACACTGTGGTGACTTCGACGAGTTCAGATATCTGGGCTTGAGAATTGATTGATTTTGCATACTTTAAAATGCACTGCTCTTTTGTTCGATAATTTTGGGAATGATGCACATTACTCGTCTGGTTTTTAACCAATTTAATGAATTTATGCTCAACGCCTACTCGATTTGTGTTGAACTCTATTCGTTCAGGCCTTTAAGAAATTACATGCTTCGCATGGTATCTCGTTAGCAAGTGCTGCAGTTGGTTTTAGCATGAGTGGTCTTTTTGGTCTTGTGAATCGTTACGGTCTTCGATTAGAAAATATGTTAAGTCAGGCCAGGATCGTTGCGATTGTTGAAGAAACTTTGAACCTTCCTCCCATGGGTGATTGATAAAGTCTTTAACGGGGACTCCTCGTTTGGCAGAGTCGGCGAGGTTATCGTCCGTGCCTATGCACTCGACTTTACAGTCGGGTTTCTTCCACAGATGGAAAAGGTCTTCGAATGTTTTCCCTTCTGTTGCCTACGAATGTTTCTCCTTTCTCATTTGATCGAATTCAGCGCAATTCGCGAGACGCAGTTGACGTGAGCGGGTTCGATGACGAGATCCAATTCGTTGATCCATTATTTTGCCGCAACTATGTTGATCTGTGTACTATGTTCTTCACTAATGACGCGCAACTCGATAAGGGCTTCAAAGCAACGAGAGGAAGAGTGGGCATCTGTGTAAAGTTGATGGATTATTCGTCGGTTGTTATCGGCCACTTGTCTTGTCATCGGAAGCTTTGGCACTGTGTGCATATTGATCGCCATTAAGAATCGTCGGTTGGTGCCAGTGTGCTGTCCTAATCGTACTCCCTTTACTTAAGAACCTGAAGTAACATTTGCGCTGGTAAAAGAAACGGGTTAGCAATCTGATAGGATCAATTGTTACATGGGCAGCTCTCAGAGCAGCGCACTTTGTGGAATTGGGAATTTAAGGGAGCTTTGATTGAAGGATCAATTGGTCCATGGTATTGTTCCATGGGATACCTAAGACTTTGTGATTGTTGTCTTTAGAAAGATCTGGAGTTAAAATGTTTGAATTGATCGTTGGTCGTTCGTAACGTATTCTCGAATGTTCGCATACATGTTGGTGAATAGTTCTTTGTTTGTTTTAAGGAGTACAGTTCTTCGGGAGATAATGCTGTTAGTAAAACGTTATCGAAATAAAGTTTCCGAGGAATTTCCTTGGAAATGGCGCCGTCGCTTTGGTTCTCCAGCGAATATTTGATTGACATAGCGAGTAGAAAAGGTGATGCCATAATACCAAATGCTAGCCTACGAAAGTGTAGAATTTTGAGATTGTCAACAGTGGGAGGGTTTGCTTGTTTCTTTGACCCAAAGGAATCGAACTGCATCTCGGTCTTCTTCTTGAAGACATGTTGTGTGGAAGGCTTTCTCCACGTCCGCGGTGAGGGGCTTCCTATTCTCGCATGGAGAAGAATTCTGCTTAAATTGGGTAAAAGTAGTGGACCACGTCGCTTCGGTGAGCTCTCCTTTGCGCTTTGAAAAGAGACCGAGGACTATTTGGTTCAAGTACTGCTTGTTGCGCAGGTAGTGTGGTGCTGCGGGCAGTTTACCTTGATGGATTTCTTGACATTTACGATTATGTCATTCTGCAACTGCTCTTCGATTATGTTGCAGTATTGAGCCCAAAGTTTTGGATTTTTGTTAGTTTGTGTGGTTGATGACGTCTACTCAATGCAAGGCTGTATTTGCCCGCTAGTCTGCCCTTGTTTTCCTTCCACGGGAGTCTGACGAACTAAAAACTTTTCCTCTCTCTAACTTCTACCATCGAATAGAAATTGTTGAATACCAGGTTGACCTTGTCTTGTTGTCCGCCGCTCCTGATTGGCCGGCTCCGGGCAAGGCATGGCGGACGGAGCTCGATCGCTACGAACAAACCAGCAACATAACATCAACAAATTACGCAATATCGCATATTTTTACGGCGCGGAAAGAGCGAAACAACTAGGTTTGCCCTCCCTAAAAACAAGAAGTGACGGCATTATTATGACGTTCAAAATACTTACTCGTAGAGTTGATGTCAGCGCAAGTGATTCCTTTTACTTTGCTGACACCAATAATAGAAGTGGCGGTATAAGGCTAACTGGCCCGATGAGTAGATGCCACACGATTACAAACGGCGGATATCAGGATCAGCTCACCGTAACCAAAGTCCGCATCAATAAAGCGTGTGTGGTGCAAGCTGCAGGGGCGCGGCGAACCTTACGTAAAATCGCAAATCGTTCCTTTCTGCGACACTAATGTGTCCTCGATTATTTTACTTATCTTTGGTTCGTCTTCGTGTGCTTTGCGTTAGTCCTACGGCGCGAAGAGGGTCGGGGGGGGGGGGGAGGTCAGCTGACGTAAAGGAAAGCACAGAAGCAGGGGAAAGAACTCCAGGGTGAGGCTCGAGTGACGCATCCGTGTTGAAATCTGCTACATCCTGGAGTTCCCTCCCTTGCCCAACTAAGAAGGAAGTAGATGTAACACGGATCTGTAATCGAAAGGAGGAGATAAGGATGTATTAGCATTCGTTGCATGCAGAGACGCACAATGGGAGCGCTGCATAATGATCCCACCATCTCCGACCCTATTTGCGCCAGCTTACTTTTATCACTTTCGGTCCTGATATCCGACGTTTATAATTGTGCCATTTTTAAGGGAAGGATTAGAACTGTTGATAGTATTTCTAATATATCTGATGGTTTGATAGTATTTCCTTTTCATCTTTTGGAGACTTTGTTCGATAATAGCCTTTGAGTAGTTCGGATGAAAGGGCAACTTAGACAATTTCGGACCCTAAAATGCTTTGCTCCCTTTTGTGAAGAGAAGATCGGTTTCGCCATACCTACTGATGTAAGATACCCGACTGATTGTCTATGAGGAGTCGCAGCGATAGTTTTGTACCTTTCATGAAGTAGGGAAAGTTCACCCATCTATTTCAGTGTCATATGACATTTTACAGTGATTGTTATATGAAAACGTATACGAGGTGTGTACTTTTCAAGGATCTTGTCGATTCGAACTGCCGTCGACTGACTGTGTCTGGCTTAGATTATACGCTCGCTAAGAAAAATGTTGCGTAGTCGTAGGTGTTCCACATCGTGACTCACTTTTGGTTCGATTTTTCAGGCTTGGTGCATAGCAGTCAAGTTCCCAGTTCTACGGTTGCATTTTCTTCAAATGACCGAGTGAGTAGTACGGACCAGAACGTTAATCTGTCATCAGTCGTCGGCGTGGGTGGCAATCCAGGCTCCGTTTACCAGTTATGCGGTACTTCTAAATGAACCGTTCGTGTACTGTTGCTTATTTTTATTTCCTTACTTAATTATGGTGTAACATGATTCGGTGTAATCCCTGTCGGGGGGGAGGGGGGATCAGTTCATTATGAATTGTTAACGATAGCTACGCATCTGTACATACAACATGCAATACAACATATGAATGCCTTAACTTAACTGTTCCCCTTTCTTAGAAATGTCCGAGCGTTCCGCTGACGCATTGAAAAAGTTTTAGTATGGGACTATGCACTGTGCAGGAGGGGGGGGGGGGGGGCACTATGCACGGCAGCACGGTTGTGATCCAAAACTATTTGCTTTGGAAAGAAATCGCAAACCGCTATGCACTAATTGATTAAGGTAATAACGTTGCTTCAACGTGTTTTCATGGTTTTATAGTATTGTAATTGTTCCAGGTTTCTGTTCAATTTGCTGTGTTTCAATTATTCCCTCCCACCGACTAGGAAAGCAATTTAGAAAGCTGATTTTGGTATTGGAAAGACAGCAATTGATAATGTAAACATATTTATATATTCATATGTTGTGGTGCGTGTTGCATTTCTTTAGAAGTTGAAATGAACTGTCCCCGCCCCCGACGGGGATTGCGCCCATGATTCTGAAAAGTCCCCATCTTTCGATCATTTTCAGGATATTAATTCTAGCTTCGTAGACGCGAATCTCGCTGTACCTTTAACGCCACTGAACTCCCAGCAGGTATGGCCCTTTAGTGATTTTCCTACAATCAGTCTTTTATTACATGGTTATTGACCGTTGTAGCGAGCGTTAGTTACTTAAAAAGACTCCCTTTAACTGGGCTGAATCACTTAAACGTTGAATGTCTATGAACTTCTGGATATTTTCTACTCTATGAGTCACTTGGATCCTACTATTCTCAATCGACAAAAATCTAAAACAGTTCTGAAGTAGGAAGCAGCACTTATGCTTCTCTCAAAATCGCAGTGGCAAGAAGGTGCATTACCGTTTTCGTTAAATTCTAAACCGGTAAAGAGTATGTATTACAGCAAAGCTATTGAGATGCAAATCAATGCAATACATTACCATACACAGACAAATGGTAAGCTTTGGATGGAAAATGTATACGACGATACGGCGAAGGACTTATACGCCCTAATAATGCGGTGGTTCAGTGGATGTGATGGCGAGTACAAGAGATGAGACAGAGTTTATTGAGAGACCAACTGGTCTATGTACAGGTGGAGCGAGAACTGCCGTGCCTCCGCTGTATGGTGGCGTCACGCCTCTTGACCTTCCAGGGCTTGAGCATCATCGCAGACGATGATATTCCCGGCGAGGCCAAAACGAAATAGTTGAAATGTAATTCAAGCATGACATGATATACATGAAAAGTATGGCATCACGATGTCGGCGGCGTTCGGCTTGATCGATAGGCTTGCAGGCCATGGGGGCCGGATATGTAGAAGACCCGAGTGACTGTTACGGTTTGAGGTTGACGGCTGTAGACTGCTTGTTGAAAGTTGAAGACAGCATGACGGGTGAGTTGAGCAGCAGCAGCTAGTTGAGAGTTGTAGACGGCGACGACGGTATGGAAGAAAAGGAAACATGACAGAACTTAAACTTCAATGATTACAGTACGCATTTTCGTGGAATCATGATTCACTAAACATGTGTAATTCCGGCGGCCTTACGAGAGTTTCCCTGCTGATTTTCGCCAAAGTAGGTCCAAGAATTCCGCGAGCATAACCCATCACTTCTTTTTTCAATACTGATTTTTTGCAGTACGGTTTGTTGGGCAATTGAGAGCATATTCTTGGTGACCTGGCCAACCCAGCTAATAAAGTAGTGACCTGGCCCAGGTTCGCGCGAAAGGGCACGCCCCATGGGAGGAGCGGTTGCTTAATAGACGCAACGCCCTTCTCACGTTTTGATGTGGGTGGTCTTTGCTTCAGTGACTGGTTCCGCACTTTGTTAGCTATTGTTCGCTTGAACCCGCTTTTCTTTGCAACAATTAATTTGTTGGTTGGTGACAAGTGATTAAAAGTTTGAGGTTCAGCGGGAACTGCGCTAAGGATTGTAAAATTCTCGGTACAATAGCGCTGATTTTCGGCATGATTATAATTAGTTGCTGTGCGGTAATGGCAGATTTGAAGGTCCCGTCGCAATGAATGTCTGGGCTCCTTAGAGTCCTTTTTGAAGCACACTGATGCGTGGTGCATTTTGCCACATCCGGTGCAGTTGGGCCTTTGGCAATTAAAGCTGTCGTGCCGTAAGGAGCAGCATTTCCAGCATCTGTTTTGCTCCTTCAAAATTCTTCTACGTCTTGATTTATCAGTAACAGTTTTGCATGACAAAGACGCATGCTTACCAGTGCTGCAAAAGATACATCCCCCATTTGGTTGAGGTCGCGTGTCTTCATATCTACGTGGCGTTGAGATGACCTCGCCGTGGATTGTATTGCCCAGTCTGCTCTCAATGTAGACCCCAATGGCAATTTCCTTCTTGAGGTCACTCATAAGTTCATCGATTGATTGATTGTGCACTGCTCTGCTAGCTATGAGCACAGGTTTTACGATATCACGAGGAAACTTAGATAATATGATTTCGGTCCAAATTGGCTCACACGTAGACCTAACGTCATATCCTGCGGATGCCATCTGGTTAATTAAAACCTGAATTTTTCCGAGGACTAAGGAATAGCTGTTGGCAAAATTTTTAGCTGGCATTAAATTTAGCAGCTTTCGGACGATTTGTGACCTATTTCTTGAATAGTCACAGTATTTGTCCTTCAGTGTTTCCACCATCCATTCATAGTTATGTGGCAATGACTGGATGCCTTGTATGGCTAATTTTGCCTTACCCTTTAAGCTTTCCTTCAAAAGAATGATCTTTTCGATGACGTGAAGTTCAATATTTTTATGAACCAGCGTCTCAAAAACTGCCCAATACTCCGAAAACTCTTCTGGATTTCCAAAAAATTTTGGGAGGGACACATCCGGAGCCCTTATGGAGCGATGTACTCTTTGATCAGATTGATTTTGTGCCAGATCCTCCGCGACGGGATTGCTGTTAGCTTCATGCTGATCGCAATTCGAATGGCAACCTCGAAACTCTGAAAGGACTGCGGTACCGACTCTAGTGTTATTGTGAGAGCAGTACCTAAGCTGGACTCCTTTCCTTTCTTCATTACACCTTAATTGGTCAGAACGCGCCCTTAGCGTAAACATAAGGTCGATAGCTTTTGCACTAGCTTTGTGCAGTTGAGATTCCCGCTCAATTTCCTATAATTCAACCATTAACTCTTTTTTCTCTGCTTTATCTTTGCAGTTCATGTACTCATCCCTTAACTCGATAAAAAGTTTTTGGAGGCTTTGTTCACCCTCTTTTAATTCTTTTATGTACTCTTCCAAACGATGTATGGTAGACTTGCATTTCTCACAGTTAGAGTCACTTTGAATTGCGCAGTTTAGGCTAACTGTATACTCTTTGTAGCGCGTTACTAAATCACGAAGCGTGGTTGAGCTTAATATGATTGCTAATTTCCTTGAATGGAATGCCATTTTTTAAAAATTCTCCTTTAGTGATGTTAGCTACGGAGAGAAGAGGCTGCTCCAGGTACTTTTAGCGTACGGGAGACTTAACTTTCTTAATTAGAAAGTGCGATCGTGAATAGAATCGACTTTGTGCTCCAGGTATTTAACGGGAAACTTATTCTCTTGGATTCGGAGAATGCCATCTTATATTCGACCGACTTTATGCTCCAGGTCCCAAAGCTGTTACACTTTGACACGGGAGACTTAGGCTTGTTAGGCCGTTGCACCAAATGTATACGACGATACGGCGAAGGACTTATACGCCCTAATAATGCGGTGGTTCAGTGGATGTGATGGCGAGTACAAGAGATGAGACAGAGTTTATTGAGAGACCAACTGGTCTATGTACAGGTGGAGCGAGAACTGCCGTGCCTCCGCTGTATGGTGGCGTCACGCCTCTTGACCTTCCAGGGCTTGAGCATCATCGCAGACGATGATAGAAAATTCTTCAGAACAGCACGGCCTCAAAATGCCCCGAGTGCGGAATATACGCAGCAAGGAATTTGAACCGTCATTTGTTCTTTACACACGGATACTCTGAGGAAAGAATCGCCGAATAGGAAAAAAGAGAAAGATGCTCCTCGTAAACGACAAGTTCAAGTGCTATAAATGTTGTTCGGTCCACGCTTCGAAACGGGCGCTGGCAAGCCACAAATGGAGCAAGCACCCCCTTGAAGAAATTTCCAAGCGAAGTCAATTGAGATGTCCGCTATGCGACGAACAGATTGAGGTGGGTTTTCCTTCTCCTTCGAGCTTTTTCGCTGAGCGCGGAATTGGCGAAATATTTGGGAAGACATCTACTAGTTTTAGACGAACGGTCGCTTATAGAGCACACACAGGAAGAACATGCTCGAACCGTTGGACAGTATAAAGTCGAAACTGCTCGTTTCAATAGCATTGATGAATTCCGGTATGCCAACTGGAGCAGTGCAAATTATTCTTTTCATTAAACATATCTCTGCTGACCAATTCGTGTTTTACTGTAGGACTGGAAACGTTAGCAGGAGAAATCAAACACGCTGCGATTGTCTGTCTGGTGTAGCCATGTTGACAAGCGCTTCCGGTGATAGTGACTCTACACTCTACATAGTAGAGCAATAATGGCTATTGAATTAACCCTTGGTAAGGGCGTAAGTTTAAAAGAGCAGGAGTTTTCGTTGGTTGAATTGCCTTTATTTACGGTAATTTTTGTGCAGTTACGTAGTTTTTTTTTGGCTATTAGTACTGCGCTCGACAGTACTGCCATTATTATTATTACCACTACGTAAGCAATCAAGACTACTGTTGCAATGGTTCCTGCTGGCCAACAGCGCGGGTTACCCAGCAGTGTTTTGGACATGACTGTGTGATGGTTGCAAAATGTCGGCCTCTTGCTAAGTTTCGTTTTCTGATAAGTCACGCAGCTTTACTTCAACAGAGCTGTTGATAGGCGAAATCGGTAGTTTATAAGAACGGTTTTTGTTGTTCTCTTTAAACGTTTGGCATTCGAAATCGAAACACAATTCAATGTGGTCACTTGTAGGATGAACTGTAACCTGGCCATTCAAGCAATTGATGCTGGGTGTGGCTTCTTTTGCAGCCGCAGGCGCAATTAGTGATAACTCGGCAGAAACAAGAATGAGGGCGCGGATGTTTGTGGATGCTCTAGGCTTTTCTCGAAATCCCTAATAACCTTATCTGCTCGAGTTTTAGACGCGCGAGACAGAATCTCCCGTTTAGTTCCCATGAGAAGGTTTTCCAGTGTAATCAAGGTTTGATCAGCATTTTCTGTAGTTCTCCTATTTTCTGTCAGATTAGGCTTCGGTGCATTTATGTCCGCAGCCAGTTGATCTCCATTGTTTGGATGATTACTTTGTGATGCAGAATTGGGCTCTGCTGGATTCTCAGGTATTCTGCGAATTTTAAGAGGAAATATCTTGTTAGGCGGTCGTTGTATGATTTTGCCATTCGACATGAGAAATTTTGCCGAACGGACCAATCCATCGGCACATTACTTGTTTGCAATGGGTTCATGCCCTTATACAAATAGTTTTTGCAGTTTCTCTTGCCCTATTTTAAGATGCTTTATGCTAGTTTGCAAGAAACTGTGGTAGACCTACACTTTCGTAGGATTCCTCTTCTATAACGGGAAATCTACCTATGGTGTGTACCCGCTGTAACGAGTAACTAAATTTTTCAGAGTTGTTGCTCTTTGAGCAATGGGCGTCTTGTAAAAATGAAGAGGCATTTTATTTGGTTAAAATTTTTCCTTTTCTTCTAAAAACTAATTAAGGTCTCGTTCCGTACTAGGTACCAGAGGATTGGTCGCTACGAGTAGCGAGAAAAATCAAGCTATAGCTTGGCTGCGATTTTTGAACTGTTAACCGACTTAGAATTGTTCCTGATTGAGCTAGCCTCTATTCCTGACCTCAATGTTACGTCGCTTTTACACGGGAAAATAGGCTTGTTAGGCCGCTGGACCGAAATGGACGCATGGCTGTGAGTAATATACCCGTGGGAGAACATCCGTGGTTCAGTGGTATTCGAATCAGGGACACAGCATTAAGCACATCGGAGACGACCGACCTTTATCACTTGAGCTAATATACAAGACAGGACCCCTTCGCACCCTTATTTGGGCGGGGCGAGGGGGGGCGGGCCGGATCATCGGCACGACGATACGCTGCTATACAGGTAATGAGCACAGAAATTGTAATCTCACTGAACCTCTCTACTGGGACTTTGCTGTTACGATATTCTACGTCACGTCCTTGTCTCCTTTTGTTTTTCATTTTCAAGAGCTTTCAACAAAAATTAGAAAGTCCTCAAACTTCCATAAATACTAATTGTGGTGGAACAGCCCGTCGCACTGACGATGGGGTTTTTTTAACACGCAGTGCGAGGGGCATTGTATATCTAAAGGTGGTGAAGTTCTTTGATACGATATGAGTGATATGATGGTGATGAATGATATGAGATGGGAAGATGGATAAGATGTGGTATAAGATCTGATACAGGATATGAATCACCAAATATTATCGAAATTCCAAAAATACCAGCTTGGGTAGGAGGGAGTAGAAGCATGATGGAGTTCATCATAAAGTCATATTATTCGAGTAAATTATTTTGAATTGTTTCTAGGTAGTAGATCTCCTACTCAATGTGTTGTATTGATTATTCTACGTGTGCCTGGCCGTGTCTCCGGTGCGCTGCGAAGAGCCCGCCGGCAGGCCGCAGGGAGGCGTGGCTCCCCCCCCCCCCCGCTATCGGCCATAAGAGGCGAGCGCCCGGGACACGCGGCATTCTTGAGCTGTGTGCGCGGTATTGAGCGGCGGCTCAGACCAACTGTCTGAATAAGGCTTAACTACCGAGGTACCGACGCATACCACAGAGAATTCATTCTACTGAATATATGAAACCTTCGAATATTCAAATTTATTCGAATGTTCGTTCGCATTTATTCGATTCGTACAAGAATAAAGTGCAAGCGTCAGCTGGTATCTCTTCCAACCGCTCTACCATGCGTCTGGCATTTAGAAAACTTTTCATGCGCTCAATTTTCTTATTTCCTTCAGCTCCTTTCTTCGCCATCTTTCTTTCCTTTCAATACTGAATCAGCAGGGCATCCAAACAAATGGTGCATTGTTTGAAAGACCACTACATTGGTTACTGTAATTGTTTCCAATCTGTAGAGATATTAGAGTGATATAAGCACATTAAAGCAGGGAAATATAAGCAGGTTATTACGTGTGAAAGATGAGGATGAAGATGAACACCTGACCAAAACTTCAAATTCTACTCTCGAATGGTTCTGCATGGGCTAAATGCATCAACTTTGTGAAAAAATTAACAAAATCCTTGTACTAGCTAATGTTGGTATTGGAACAACAATACTTATTAGATGCGTGTTTTGAAGGTCCGTAATCATGCTGACGGCAAAGCCATCAGCAAGAGTTGGGTTCAGAATGAAAAAGTGGAAACTAGAAGCGTTGTATGGTATTAGATTTCAAGATGACGCTATTCCCTTCCTCCAATTTTGCAATTCCGAGCACGATTGATTACAGAGCTACTGGTCGAGCGCCTACCGCATAGTTCTGTAGCGCAAGTTGAAGGAAAACCGACAACATTCGCAGTATTCTGTTTTCTTCATGTCTTAGAGTTCTATAAATGGATTCACGCCGACCGGATAGACCTCCGCAAAAGCAAGGCTCTGACCAGTTTGCTAGAAAAGTAAAACTCTCATAAGGTTGCTGCATATTCAATCGCAAGAACAATTGAAAAATTTGCGCGACTACGCAGTTTCCCCTCCCATCTAACATTGCCATTTTCATGAGTCTTCCGTTATAACTTCTTCTGGTAGCCTTGCAGGCGATAAGTCGTAGTTCTTAATGGGGAAGGGTTTCGACCTCACATGGAACTTCAAGTTGAGGCCAGGATCATTAGAAAGAGCTCGGAATGCTGATTACGAATATGTGTCAAAATTGCAAAATGAAACTCCTAAGCGAGTTATGGCCTGCCAAAATCGGGGCCTCACCAGGCTGGCTGACCAGAGAGTGAGTCATCGGGGCTCCGTAAGAAGAGCCCAGCTGAGGCGGTGGCGCAGGGGTAGTGCTCGCGCCCGTCGGGTGCGACGTCGTTGGTTCGCTTCCCTTTGATGCCGGCTTTTTTGCAAATCATAATTTATCTTCGAAATGACCTTTTGTTCTGAATTATGACACGTATCTGATTAAGTAGCCGGGAAAACTATCACACACGTTTGCAAGAATGCTTTAAGGCAAAAAATTGTTATGGTGACATTTTTATTCACTATTTTGCACAAATACAGTTCAAATCATATATTGAATAGCTAGAGATGTTTATAACAACCTTGGCATTCATGGAACAAAGCAAAAAAATGTGTGAAGTAAAAAGGTGAGTAGAATGTATGATGAGGAAGAAGAAAATGTCGTTGATCTACTGCTTTTTCTTCACTCACTATTTCCTTTTCGCCACCAAAGGTGGTATCCATTCTTCTCGCCGAATTTGGAATGCTAGAGTAAACAAAAATGTCAGCATAATAATTTTTTGCCTTAAAGCGTTTTTACAAATGTATATGGTAGTTTTCCCGGTTATTTAAGCAGACAGTGTCATAATTCAGAACAGAAGGTCATTTCTAAGATAAATTATGATTTGCAAAAAACGGGCAGCAACGGGAACCAAACCAACAACGTCGCACCCGACGAGCGTGAGCACGACCCCTGCGCCACCGCCACAACTGGCGGGCCCTTCTTGCGGAGCCCCGATGACTCACCACTCTCGCGCCCGGTGCGTCGTACAGTCAGCCTGTGGTGAGGCACCCGATTTCGGCAGGCCACAACTCGCTCAGGAGTTTCATTTTGCAATTTTGACACCTATATTCGTAATCAGTATTCCGAGCTCTTTCTAATGATCTTGGTCTCAACTTGAAGTTGCATGGGAGGTCGAAACCCTTCCCTAGTTAGAGCACCACTCGCATTCTTGAAATTACTTGTCCTGCAGCAATTCATATTGTTAGTATATTGGTATTTAAATGTAGCCCTCAAGAGTAGCGTAGGTAAAGAATTTTTTAGTTAACGACAGAGCCGCAACAAACGTTTACTCCCATGTACAATCAATCCGCTCCAAACTTTTAAGTTTTGGATAAGTGCATGTGCAGTCGGTATGTCTTAAACTTTCATCTTCTCGCTTTCATGTGGACCTCATATCACTCCAACAACTCTACTGGAAGCTTTTGCTTTAGCTTAGAGCAGGAGAAGAAAATAGAAGATGTTAGAAGGATGTTTACTTGCGGGCAAAACTCCTGCGCCAGGAAGGACTCAAACCCGCACCCTCTGCCTTCCGGGCAGCGATGCTACGCCTTACACCGCCAGCGTGTCGAGTCCCGTCTGGAGCAAGAGTCTTGAGCGCAACTAAACATCCTTTCAACACCTTCTTCTTCACCTTCAATGTTACAGCCATTCCAACAGCGCTTACATGATTTGGGAGACAATGTAGAACAAAACTTTGGCATGAAAATTTATTTTTTACTTCTTATTTTATTTTTATTTTATTTATTTTTATTTATTCATTATTTATTTAATCATGGAAATTTATTTATTATTCCCTATTTATCTAATATTCTTTTTCTTGTCGGATAACACTAAAACTATCTCCAACTCCGTAATTGATGCCCTAAAATAATATATTTCGTGACCACTTCGTTTTTCTACAACTACGGCACCCGTGCGAAATGGAAGCCAAAACATCCCCTTGTCCTTTCATCCGTCTGTCAATCAAGTTAATAATTGCTTCTCATCCATTTAAGGCTTAACCATAAATGGTTTGCAGCAACTAGCACCCACGAAGGCTTATCGTAATTATTTTATTAAAGGAGCCAAACAGAAAGTAGACAAACAAAAGTACTTCATATGATCCAAGAATGCTTGAATGCTCAAGCGATTCTAAGCCACTTTAGTATGCTAACTATGCAAGCTTAACAAGCGGATTAACAATTAAGAACGTTTGGCACAAAAAAGATTCATCAGCCCTGTTCAGGGCGGAGCACAACAGGCATTAGAAATCTTCCAACAATCAACAAAACAAAATCTGAAACCAAATTCTAGAAAAAGGACACCCGCTGTCAGTATTAGTAGAACAATAGCATCACAATTTCAACAGAAAGCATTCAGTAGTCGATCAATGCATCGACTACTTGCCGTGCTTCAGAGCGTCAGCAATAGCGGACACGCAGGTGTCGACGTCCGTCTTTGTGATGCACATCGGAGGCTTGATCCGAAGAACATTGCCGTTGATGCCGCCCTTGCCGATCAGCACTCCTCGATCCTGAACACTCCCCATAATTCCGTTTCCAGCACGCAACTGCTTTGAGAATTCGCTCGAAAAGAGGAGTTCCTCATACGAGAGAATTAGTTGAGCATTTGATGAGGCAGCGTTGATGAGGTAACGAACGTTTTGAAATGAAACGGCTTAACTCCCTTCGTCACCTTGCAGCTGCAGCTGAAGAAAAGGCTTCTTGGCGGGTCTTAGTAAATCCTGAGAAAACAAGAGGGACACCCAATCCGATGGCCCTGTGGTTGAAAGCGCACGGGAAGCGTGTGGCTCCAAAAATCAGTAGGATGTAGTCTTTCTGCTCTGCTGTTACCTACAGCACGTCATAGTAACGAATTTAGGAGATTTACGGATAGCATTTACTCTGTCTATGAGCTAATCGGGCTAAGGTGTTAGAACGCCTTTCCTGTAGTCCACCTTTTTTGCCTCATTTCCACTACATCTTACCTTCTATTGGTATGCAGAGGTTTACCCTGATCCAGTATAGGTATAAATATATGTGTAGCATTTTCACGTCAAAGAGGGCACTTTTCAAATCAATTTAGACACTCAAGCAAGCGTAACGTTTTTGAAATCAAGCTGAGTATGTTCCAAATCAAAATGAGTGTTTTGTTTGAGGGAAACCTAGTACAGCTCTCTTGGAAATTTTTTGTTCACCTGTCCAATAAGTGAACATACTATTCGAAATCAAAAAACATTTCTATAGAGAAATAATGAATCCAACTTTGTTTCAAAACGATGGAAGGCAGCAATCATTTAGAGAGAGAGATTAAGATTCAAAGAAGAGATCGTGCTATGTCCTCGACTAGATTGTCGCGATTTTTATTCGATTGATAACAAAAATTCTGTCTGCGAGGAGCGACAAAGATGTAAACGGTACAACAAGAATAATTATAAACAAGCGCAGCCTATACTTACACCCCTGTTTCAAGTAAGCTATCACTCAAATAAAAATCACGACGTTCTAGTCGTGATTTTTATTCGAGTGATAGCGTGATGCGTTCTCTTCTTTTAGTACAGCATATGGCTGTTGTCTTTTTGAGCTCTAGCTAATTTTTATTTGCTATTTTACCTTCAAAGTAATTTTTATGAAATTTCTAGCAGTGTGTTCATTTATAAGGGCTGGTGAGCTACGCAAAAATTTTCAAGAAAGTCCCAGTACATTTTCCTTCGACAAGAAAATATTTTGACCTTTTTGGAGAGCCTCCATTTTAATGTGAAAAAGGCTCGTTTTGATTTGGAAGATGTTGAATCTGATTTCAAAAGCTTCAAGCTTGCTTAGAAGAGTGCACAGCTCGATTTTAAATGCGTCCAATTGCACGTGAAAATGATATACATACATGGTTTCAATATTACCACGAATTCTGTGTTCGCAATATAAATTCTAGGCTGTACACTTGCTCCACAAATCTAGAACGTGGCTAAAATATCACCTTGACTCCTTCAAATATGTTTGCTACTCGATCAACGGCTAGCGGCTTCCCATTTTCATCAATGAGTTCGACGCCAATCATCAAGCCCTGAAAGAATTGCAGTTTTTCAAGAATTTTGAGAGAAATCCCGAATTTTGATCAATGATCCCATACTCAAGGTCAGCTTTCACTATGAGTTCCTCCAAAGTGGACTCACCTTTCCTCGTACGTCGCCGATGAGAGGACTCTTAATGGAGGCCAGCTGTTTTAGGAAGTGGTCTCCGACAACAGCACAGTTCTCTTGAAGCTTCTCCTCTTCAATAACCTGAATAAGAAGTGTCGTTTTACACAGAACAACGATGATTTCGAAACGATGTTGTTGTAATTCGCAAATGTGATTGTAGTATACTAATGTGCGACAACGTTTGTTCATATTTTTTTCTTCTGTTTTCTTCGTACTCCAATGCGTGATTCACACTCCTTGACACAATTAAATCAAAATTAAGGAAGCGTTGCCGATAGTGCAGCTGTGCTGCATAATAAGCATTCACTTCGAGTCTTCATCCAAACAACAAAACTATTTCAATGTATGGATGCGCTAGGGGCGCGTGTAACGCAGTTGGAGGAGATGCCGACTGTCGTGTGCACCCGATACCAGATTGTTGGTTCGGATTTCCCGCCCAGACCAACCAAGCCTTCCATCCGACCAGGGTCACTGAATTGGTACCAGCGTGTCTGGGAATAATAGAGCGCCGACTTCATCATCGGCTGGCCACCGCAAGAATGGCCAAAACCTATTCATATCGCACGCCACGTCATACCGTAGTAGAATGCGCTGGCGCTTCCCAAAAAGGGATTGAGTAACGCCGTCCTTTATCCTTTACCCCTTATGGATGCGCTGAAAGATGGTAGTAAAAATACCATCGATTACTCTTCGAAATCTTCGATTTTAGCAGATGAACACCTGAAGGGGCATCCAGAAGTCAACAAGCCCTCTAAATGCTTGCTTCGAAGAAGTACTCTGTGGCTCATCTGGCGTGCATAGCGGCGCAACATATACATTACACAGTACTGATAGAAACACTGATCTTCCGTTGATATCAGCATCGTCCCACTGGGTCATACGGAAACAACTATTTCAACGTAGCCGTCATTTTGTGAAAAACAAAAATTAAAGCTACAAGCATAGTCAAGAATCGCTTGTAAGCTCTCATAACGATGTTTTGTTGCGATCAAAACTGTAGCGCCAGTCGGGATTCGAACCAACCGGCGGGAATGCTCTATGTGATTATACTCCCTGTCCTTGTGCAAGAATGAAACCGCACAGAAAACTGAAGTTCCAAAAAAATGTCAGTAAATCCTGACAGCCTGTTTCTACCATGTCCAAGTTAGCACTACTTTTAAATCGGAAAACACCAGCTCATAAAAGCTTCTTTTGAAAAAAATTCAATTGGAAGGCTCTGTATTCCAAATGACCCTGCAAATTTCCGTTTGAACTGTTTGCCTGCCGTTACAAATCGCTGCGGAATTTATTACGCACTAGATCTCTAAGCCTATGTAAGCCCCCCACAACCTTTCGGAAGGTCAATGCATTGATGTTCTGCGCAGGCGAGAAGGATGGTCCCAATTCCAAAACACTTGAAGCGTTAGATGAAATCTGAGTGCCGCCCAGTACAGTGACTCTTGCGATTTGATTGGCACTGCGAACGTCCGAGATACTGGCTTACATCTACGCTACATCTTACACGACTTTGGCGTCAAGTGTAAGATTTTGGCCGTAGAGGAGGAGATATATGCGAGGAAGGCATTCGAAGCGTTCTGGATTTTTAAAAGAATTCCAGCAATAAACAACCGCTATGAGTGCATATCCGTTACAAGTGAACTCCCGCACCTTGTTTCACAACGCGAACTGTAGAACGACCAGTCAACTATTGTGCATGTTCAGGAATGTCTAGTTATACAATGACCGCACAGTGTGTTTCATTCGCTCTTACTGGTCTTCTAATAGAGGGCGATCGCGCTCTGGAGGTGGTGGATCTACACGTGAGTTTATCTCTCACCTCCAGTTATTGACGATTCGTCCTAGACTTACGCCAAAACCGCTAGAGCAGACAAAGCGCTTGGTGGTGTAAATTGGATGTCGAAAAACCTTGCGCCACATTCAGGCCTCTGAAGACGGCGACTCCGTCGAAACGTTAGGCCGAATAAAGATCCACCTTAAAAACCTCGTGTTGGCACAGTATTAAAAAGAAAACACCAACTCATTCAATTATTTATTTTAGGCAATGAGCAGTGCTGATCAACATAATCCACATGTCTTTTTGCACATATTTGCCTGAGCCACGAAGTAGGGGCTGTTGCAGTTGCCCTTATCCTTGATCATGTTGCACATCGGTGGGGGACCAAAATCTTTGCAGTCCTGAAACCAATCGTGGATTGCGTAGTTGTTATGTAGATCCTCTGTGCACCTCCCATTTCACAGGATTACTAGCTTAAGATAATACCAGTTCTACAACTAAAATTGTAAAGAAACGGCTCTAGCAGCGCTTTGGAGAACATATGCGGGTTTTCTTTAAAACGCTAATACCTCGCGTTGGTTAGAAATGGGAGGTGGTTGCCTTGCGTAGTTTGTAAAACCGGTATTTCCTCATAAGATCTCTGAGCATTCAAGAGGCCGTCTACGTAATCAAATATTGTATTTGCCAGGTTTTTGAGCCTTTCCTCATAGAGATGAGTCCGCCAAAAAAACAAAAATGAGTAAGCAAGACAAGTCACTCGGTCTCGACCTTTCTTACTACAAACTGGTTTCCGTAATAATGACTAAAATGCAGTTTGTTCTTTGTTTAGTTCGGTTTCTACGGGTAACAGAGGATTAAACAACACGCTGATATACCTCGGCCATGACGGGTTCTTGGGTGAAGGCACTGAGGATCAGGAGCACGCAGGCGACGTAGACGAACATCGTTGTTAAGAGCTATCGGGAGGTACACATGATGTCTAACAGGTGCTTTTATACCCAAAGTTGCCCCATGTGTTTGTATATACAACGATATGTAGAAACAGCTGGAAAGGGAGAGCGAATCGGTTGGCGACAGAGAACGGAACGGTGTTGAAATTCTTCTTCGCAACACTATCGGCTTTAATGGCACGCATTTTTCTGGACATTCATCACGAAATCTGGCAGTGCTACCCGGCTAGATCAGTCGGCATCGCCATGCCATTCATAATTCATCTGATCTAGCTAGGGTAACACTACCACATTTTAAAGAAAAGTGCATGCCAATAGAGCAGATAGTGTTGCGAAGTACAATTTCGACATCGTTCTGTTCGCTGTCGTCAAACCAGTGTGTCCCCTTCCAGCTGTTTGTACATACCGTGTGCTCACCCAAAAACATGGGACACTGTGGGTATAAAAGCGCCTGTTAGACATCATGTGCACCGCCCAATAGGCTCTTCACAGCTATGTTCGTCTACGTTGCCTGCGTGCTCCTGATCCTCAGCGCCTTCACCCAAGAGCCCGTCATGGCCCAGGTATATCAGCGTGTTGTTTAATCCTTTGTTATCCTAGAAACCGATGCAAACAAGGTACAAACTGCATTTTGGTCATTATTACGGAAACTAGTTTGGTGTAAGAAAGGTCGGGACCGAGTGACTTGTCTTGCTTACTCAATTTTTGTTTTTTGACGAAATCATTTCTATGAGAAAAGAGAACCGCTCAAAAACCTGGTAAATACAATATTTGATTCAGTAGACGGCCTCTTGAATTCTCAGAGATCTTTATGAGGAAATACCGGTTTTACAAACTACGCAAGGCAACCACCTCCTATTTCTCCCCAACGCGAGGTATTAGCGTTTTAAAGAAAACCCGCATATGTTCTCCAAAGCGCTGCTAGAGCCGTTTCTTTACAATTTTAGTTGCAGAACTGGTATTATCTTGAGCTAGTAATCCTGTGAAATGGGAGGTGCACAGAGAATCTACATAACAACTACGCAATCCACGATTGGTTTCAGGACTGCAAAGATTTTGGTCCTCCACCGATGTGCAACATGATCAAGGATAAGGGCAACTGCAACAGCCCCTACTTCGTGGCTCAGGCAAATATGTGCCAGCAGACATGTGGATTATGTTGATCAGCACTGCTCATTGCCTAAAATAAATAATTGAATGAGTTGGCGTTTTTCAGAAGTGACATAAATCATCTCATGGTTTGTTCGCCTCGGTAGCAAATGCCGTTCACCTCGTAATTTCCGTATTTTCTCCAGTTTACTTCCTTCATATAGCTGTACTTTTTCTTTTTCCATACAGCGTCTGTATAATCTTTCTTGTCTCCTCTGCTTTGCTGGGTGACACACAGTGTGTACTTGAGGTCTACTTTACGGTTCCACTTCTTGATTGTAGCATTGGTTTAGAGGGTTCTCCCAACTAGGAGTTATTTGGCACACGCGAACTCATGAAGACTTTAGAACCTACCTCAAGCACAGTCTTGCCCACAACGGATGCCAGTGGATTTCCTCCGTATGTGTTGAAGTATAGCGCTTTTCCAAACGAGGCCGCTATCTTAAGCAGCACTTGGTGTAATCTGAAGAACTCAAAGAGACACAGGATCCTGTGATTTCCTACCTCCTCAGTTGTGACAACTGCTCCCAGTGGGAAACCGTTGCCGATGCCCTTGGCCATGGTGACGATGTCCGGTCGAGCGTCCTGCGCTGCAATTCTGGAGTTGGCAGCGTTGTCCCAATGGCTGCTTGTTGAACTCACCCTCGAATCCCCAGAAATGCGATCCGAGCCGTCCGAAACCCGTCTGCACCTCATCGCTTATCGCCAGTCCGCCGCGCTTTTGGACCGCTTCGAACGATCGCTTCAGGAAGCTAAACTCCTGCCTGGGTTAGACGAGCAGATCCCTCGGCGATAGCGTTCGTTCGTTCGTTCGCGAACCTACCCTTTCGTGAACTGCATCGTGCCGCCCACACCTTGAATGGACTCCACGAGGATAGCGGCCGGTCCAGTGGAGACTGGGAAGTCGTAGCGCAGCGTCTCGTCAAGTTGACGCATGTAACTGAAACAAGCTCGAATTATTCAGCTCTTTATGGCTTTGAAATGGGCCACGGTAATCCATCCGGTCTCGTGTAATCAAGACTCCATGTTTCTGTCCTCAGGTGGATTCTAAAGGTAAGGATGAGGATGAAAGACATACTCAATCCCTTCTGGGATGCTCCACACATTCTGCTTCTACGGGATGTCGTGGAGCTATTTGAACCTGGCCTATACAATGACTTGCGGTATCTGCTGATGAGCAAGACAGCGTTTTGTCCTTCCTACACAAGTCTGATACCAATCCACTGATCCTGCAGGGATGAAAGACTTGGTCGGCCTGTTCGGGACATCCGAACCACAAACTTGGTATAGGGTGCACACAACAGCCGATATCTCATCCAACTACGCTACACAGTGATTATAGATCCAGAGAATGCTAAACCATTTGAATTATTCTTAAATACTTCTAGTCACCAAGAACTTCTGGCCTTCTTACAAGTTTCATATAGACAAAGAGTAGGGTATATATGTGCATCCAACACACGCAGTACTAGGATTGCATTGCACCTTCAACGACACAGTTGTTCAACTAAACAGTAGCTAGTAACTATCGGATGCCCTTTGAGGGAAGCTAGAACTCCTACTATCAAAAAGCCTACTAATTCATTCATTTTTCCGGCTAATTGGCGGTAGGCTTGCCTAAGAAGGATAAACACTGGTTTGCTCATAGGCTTTCACCACAGCTATTATGTTCGCGAAATACACATTCAAACTACGTCAACGATGTTTAGTGGAAGTACAGTGCATAGCGCGTTCTTAGTAAAGATTGATTAACACCGGCTTGGATCCAATGAAATTGTAGAGCTTTTCCTCGAGAACGCTTCCTGTCAGTTGCGCTAGTAGTTCGCTTTGGATCCGAACACAGTTCAATGTTATAGCGGCGCAATTAGTGGAAGCGTCTCTCTATAAAAAGTATCCCCTGGCGCTTTGAAAAAAATAGCAGTCAAAAATGAGCAGCGGAAAGCATTTTTTATAGCAGTGGATTGATATCTTCGAGGTCACCACAACGGTGGGCGAATTTTTCAAAACGATGGAAATCAAGGCAGCTACACAAAAAGGCAGAAACGGATGGAACTACCGCGTCTACTGAGGTGTCTTTGCAATCCTTATGGGCTCGTGAAGCGCAGTCCGATGAGGTCCTGCAGCTGTCACGCGCAACCGACACCAGATCCTTGGTTCGCATTTTTCGCCCAAGAAAACTCTTCTACACCTTCATGGTCGGTGAATCGGTTCGGTAATTTCCTGGGAAGGATGAAGCGCTGACTTGCTCATCGGCTAGCCACCGTTATTGTGTAGGCCATAGGCATTCAAAACTCCTCTGCAGCATCCCGTAGAAGTAGAATGACACATTCCAAAAAAGATTGATCTACGCCGTCCTTTGTCCTTTATTATCTTTGTGGAGGGAGGGCTATTGCATAATGTTGCCCGTTAGTCCTAAAACGTCATTCCTACATACGGGCTATATCGTTTCCGGTGCCATTTCGGAGAAGCAGAATATGTTGCATATCCAACGACTTAGGTAGTGCTGATCATCATTTTTATTCGCCAAGTCAGAGGTCCATAGTTCAATTTACACCTTGGTGAGCATCAGATTCTCTTCTTTTGACGGCTTCATTAAAACGACCCACTTGTCTGTGGCTTGGCACTCTCCTGTCTTGCACGAGCACTCGCGCTTAGTCTGTATCGGCGAGTCTCTGCAGTTCTTGCCTCCCCAAGGTCCATTGTATGGGTCAGCAGTCATCGCTTTCAGAACTCCGAATCCTGATGGCATAGGTTGCTTCCAGGTTCCTGCAAGTTGGCATTCTTTTGGACTTGTGATGCTTTCTTCAAGGTGCCTAGCGTTTACTTGAAAAGTTCGCAAAGTTTTTCTTAGTACCCGAACAACGGTCAGAACTAAAAATCCTATACGAGGGGGCAATTTGAAGAACGCACCTAAAGAGGAAAGTCAATCTCGCCCAATAGGATAAATCAAGACGGTGGTAGGATTTTCTGGAATTTAATGCGCATATGTACATATCAACCACACAGCCTCTAACACACCTATATTTGTGGCTCCAATGACAGCCTGCGTCATGCCATGGTAGCCGTTGCGCATCGACAGCACGTCGAACCGACCCGTGTGGACCCTAGCCAGTGTCAGAGCGAGATCGTTCGCCTCTGAGCCGGAGTTGACGAAGAAACATACCTGGAAGGAAAGGTAACGCCTTAGTCCGAGCATCCAATATACTCCAAATTCCTCAGTTCTAATTACTCCCTTTACATTCCAAATGACTAGGACTTGACTGAGACTATTTTTAAATTTTTCTAAAAAGGCAAATCGCATTCTAATTTTTTTACCTTCTAGAAATTTTTTAGAATTATCTTTATAAAATTACATCTGAGTCTCTAGTACGTTTACAGACTTAAATGTCATTCGTTGAATCGATCACAGTATTGATGCCTTCCTTTTTATTGGTTTTGCTTTCTTAGCTTCATATCGTCGTCATTTAGTCGAGTTGTTAAGGCGTAGTATAGATTTGTCCTTTGCTAAACGTGTTCATATTTATGTTGTTCCAACGATACTATGGGGGTAATAAATATCACTTATGTATCCCTCTTTATGTCTTTTTCAGTGCAAGACCTGATATCGTCGACCTACATATGTACACTGACTGGTTGATCGATCGATAGTGATTACATCTTCAGAATGTCACTGCTTGAAAAAAAATCGGTAGCGTCGAAAGGTATTGATGAGCTGATCGATACTGCTACTTCCCGTGCTGCTGCCGTACCTCTGCTCAACTCAAACGGTTAACGCTGGGTAAAGATCTACACTACTTTCGCCTCGAACAGGGCATTTGTAATGGAAATTTGTAACCTAAACAAGACGCTGTTTAATGCCAGTTGAGCTCTTTTCAGGCCAACGTAGACGGTGTTCAAGTCAGAAGGGATACGTCTCGAACAACACTTCGTGTTAAAAAATTTTGGTATATGTCGCGAAGATGGGCAGCATTAGGAGGAGAGAGCGGGCCAGCCAATCATGTCAAGCAGAGCACCGACCAAGCATATGCCAGCCAGCCAATAAGGGAAATAAAGGAAATTTTTTATTCAAAGTTTACTTCACATATTGTGTCAAGAAATGTGAAAATGTGCATAAGACTCTTAACTTTTGATTGGTTCAGGGGTGTATGACGCCTTGCAGCCCTCCAGTACGTTGCGATGTTTATTTTATTGATAGTGTGATTGCTGCTCATCTACATAGAGTTGCGCACTACAAAATGACACATTTTTAGTGCTGCTCCTTCTAGATGACAGCATTCGGCTGTCAACGGCAAGTCGCCATTTAGTCCTCGCGAGCAAAAGTCACGACCTTTGAGCTTTGGTGAGCTCGACCTCTCCCGGCTACAAAATTGCAAGGAGAGGTCCAGTCGTAGACCAATTGACGTTTTTGTCATTGTAAACTGGGTAGTTTGCCTCTAGTCTCGCCCCCTCACTAGCGGTAGTATCGAGCACTTAATGGACGGAAGAGGTTCCCGTCCAGGAACAGGCAGCTCGCCACGTGGACCAGCGACGTCGCTTGTCAAACGGAGCACAAAAAACACCCCTGTCTTCATAACCTCATAAGTCTCTGATTATGAGTTCCGTGAGCGCCTTGACTCAACTCAGAGCATTTGAGAGCCTTTGTCAAATCATCGCATTTAGGAGAGGATGACTAAATATACCGTGTTCTTAGATGACATGGAGTGCAGTATTCGTGAAAACTATTACAGAAGTGTTTCATGAAAAGAGACTTCAGAGCGTGAAAGTTTAAAACGGAAGGATTGGAAGGCCAAAGCGAATTCAAAGCATTTTTCGCCCAACCTTCAGATGACCTGGCAACTTGGACGTCAGCTTTTCAGCGTACTCCAGAATTGGTTCAGTGTAGTAGATCGAAGTCGTGTGCCACAGCTTGTCCAACTGGGACTTCAGCGCAGCGTTCACTTTTCTGAAATCGAGCTGATGCCATCATTTCATACTGCACATAAACAAAACTCATAGGCATCCAAACGACGTCTACGGTTGAATACTTCTATACAAATGAAGCGCCACAATTCTGAGCCTTCAATGCTGAGGATGTTTTTCTTTCCCGCTGAGTAATGAGGCATTTGTTGTCTCGTTCCAATAATGAACCTCCTCTATTTGATCTCCAGAATTTACAGAAGCTTTCAGATTTTTGTGGGAGTTTCAGTAGAACGGTTAGAGCTGCAAGGTACACCTAGGCGACAGCGCATCACTGCCTAGCGCAAAAAGCAGTAGATTTTCGCTAAGTCGCCTCCCCAAAGTTCTACCGTACTGTTCACTTTAAGGAATGTATAAATCCGGGAATTCAGTGTGCAACCTCATCTGTTCATTACCAGTATAAGCTGAGCAGTGCCTCAAAGGGACATCTCCTTAAACGTACCCACAGTATGTTCCCTTCGCTTTGCTTTTTTCTTCGTTTTTGTCCGGACATTCATCTATTAAGTGCACCATTACACGGCGCGGTGTCGGAATCACCTCACACGAGCAGCTGACCCGACGAGACGTTGTAACGACGGATTAAAAAAGCGTGATGTATCCTTTTCGATAAGCGGAAGGGAGGACGCGCCAACTTCCTCTCTTCTCATTCTCTGTACTGAACTCCCTTCCGATCTGCGCTCCATCGATAAATTAGAGGATGTAGCGTGGACTACGTGAGTGTTTTGGCCCCTCCGAAATAAAGTGACCCCAGTAGCCGTAAGAAACTAGCCACAATGAGTGTGCAACGCATATTTAAATTTGCCCATAGCTATATACTGACGTGAACCAGACCATAGTACCACGAAATGAGGCTGTCTTGAGACTGGTGCGTGTTAACACAGTCGGTGGAGATGGTTGGAGCGATAATATACGCTCAAACCTGGGGCGAAGTCTACACTGAAAATCAGCGGAGTACGCCCTTATAGGCCTGAAGCAAAACTTCAGCGATTCTTCTTGTTTGGGAAAATTATACTAAATATGTACGATCATTTTTACCGTTACCAAACTGGTTAACTCCGTACAATGATATGCTCGCTAAAAATAGAACCAAGAACGGTGGAAATTTTTCCGTCACACGTATAACGTTCAACATCAGGAGCACGTCAGAACTTTATAGCCAATTTTTACCCCTAATAAGAACCTCATAGGACACATAAGGACGTGTAATAGCGTAAGTGGAGCAGCCGCCGGCCGTCACCCGCACCGAATTCCAGGTCCTTGGTTCGGGTTTTCGCCCAGGCCAAACAAGACCTACATTCCTCCGGAGTCGGTGAATTGGTGATAGACTTTTCTTAGAAGGATGAAACACTGGATTTTCCATCGGTTGGTCACCGCAAGTTACACCGCAAGTTACTGATATGTAGGCGAAGCACGTATTCAAATCGCCTCCATGACATCCCGTAGAAGTAGAATGCTTGGCGCATCCCAAAAAAATCGACAAACGTTGTCGTCTATCCCTCATCCTTACCTTAAGGCAACCCTTAGAGATGCATAGCCCTATTATTACTACATAACAGAGCTCATAAGACCTGTCCAATGTTTGCTTCATGTTTTGTTTCTTAATATTAGGTTGTGTCATAAGTCGCTGCCGTTTTTTTTTTGAACGATTCATTGCGGATTTCGCCGGCGGTGTCTTGCAGCTTTCGCGCTATACAGCTTTCGAAAGAGAATGATTTGCTCTATTAGAATGTGTATTGCATTTCTTTTCTCATCATAAATTTTGTCAATTTTTGGTCGTTAAATGGAAAAGTGCAAAAGTGAAAAAGTAGCCATTTGCGCACTTGTTCTCTCCGCTTAGGTTTGTAATTTTTTTTGCGCAGTTTTTTAAAGTAGTTGGAAGACAATGCTCTGTACTACAAGAACACATGTTGGTGCTAGTTGCGCATTTGCCCCTTTATTGATTTTTAGGTCTTCAAATTGGGACGTCCGAACTTTTACCGAAATTCCTGCTCTGTGGTTGGACTTTTTTGCTCGTTGTTATATGTCGTTCGAAAGAGAATGACTTGCTCTATTAGAATTTGTGCCGAATTAATTGACTCGTGCTGACTTCTGTCGAATATCAACAAAATTCCAGAAAGAGAAGAATCATCTTCACCAACAGTTCCTTCTCCTTCTACAGTCTGCCTCGCTCAGTTTTATATGACGAGTGATACGACACTCGAAAGTGCATGTCTCTTTCTATCAGAATATATGGTTTGTTCTTCGATCATTTAAATTTTTGCTAATCTTTAGATCATCAAAATGGAGCAGTGCCAGATCAACAAGGATGATCACTTTTGGCACCTTCTTCTCTATGCTTTCAACCAGGGTTCTAGTGCGGCTAAGGCACTAAAACCCTGATTGGCCGTACAAACACTATGTATTCTTCATCGCCAGTTACAATTCTGTGCAAAAATCGTTGAATATGTCCGATGAATGAGCATCCGAAGCAAGCGAGTGACGATTGCTGCCGGCCTGCTTGTCCGTCATCATTCATCAAACGGACATATTCAACGATTTTTGCATAGAATTAAAAATTTAAAAAAATTTAAATGGCCGAAGAACAAATCATATATTCTGATAGAACAAGGCATGCACTTTCGAGTGTCATATCACTCGTCATATAAAACTGCGCAAGACAGGCTGAACAAGGAGGAGTTGTTCGTGAAGATGATTTTTCTCTTTTTGGAATTTTGTTGATATTCAACAAAAATCGGCATGGGCCTATAAACACGACACAAATTCTTATAGAGCAAAACATTCTCTTTCAAACGACATGTAACACTGAGCAAAAAAGCCTTACCACAGAGCAGGAATTTCGGTAAAAGTTCGGACGGAAAAGTCGGACGTCCCAATTTGAAGACCTAAAAGTCAATAAAGGACAAATGAGGAACTAGGACTAACATGTATTCTTGCAACACAGACATTGTCTTTCAAGCGCTATAAAAAGCTACGCAAAAATTCCAAACCTAAGCGAGAGAAGCAACTGCGCAAATGGCTACTTTTTCACTTTTTCACTTTTCACTTTAACGACCTAAGAATTGACAGAATTCATGATGAAAAAAGAAATGCAATACATGTTCTGATAGAGCAAATCATTCTCTTTCGAATGCTATATAGCGCTCTACAGGATACAGCCGGTGTAATCCGCAATGAATCGTTGAAAAAAGAACGGCGGGAACTTATGGGACAACCTAACAGTAAGATTCGCTGACCGAGCAAAAATGAGACCTGCACATAGACCTGGTTCTTAGGTCAGGAACGACGTGTTAGCATGAAAAGAAAACCAGAAGTTGAAGGGGCATTCCATCGGTGTCTGCTGTATCTCCTTAGATTCAGCAAAACAGAAATTCAGCAGGGACTTTGTAATTGCGCCGAGCGCCGTGGTTGGGAAATTTCATTATATACTCAGCAACCATTTAAAGCTCATACGTCAGTAACATCTTCACATAAGGCCTAGCTGTGGTTTAGAGGCTACATTTAGAAACAACCATTGAAAACGCCTTCTAGAGAAGCTGTGCTCGAAAATCGACAACCCACGGATGACAGTGCCCAACGGAGACGGTAACTATGCCGGCGAACATGTCGAGATATTTCTTTCCACTGGCGTCGTACAAGAACTGCATCTCACCCTGGAATCTCGACTGATTCCTTTAGAACTTCAGAGTGATGGATGGAGATGACGGTAAAGCTCGCCGACCTTGGTGATCAGAAGTGGTTGTTTGTAGTAGACGATGGTGGATTTGGGAAGAAGAGATTTCAGCTGCTGAACTCGTTGCATGTCTAACTACGTGCGTTGTCACCTGAAAACAAGCAACGGAAACTGTATGGCAACGCAATTAACAACTGCAAGCAAGACGCTTGAACTGCAGGAATTACAACGACGTACGAGACTATAGAAGTTCAAGTTTTGACTGTGCTACATCGGATCGCTCTAGAGTGAAAGCTTCCTTTGAACCTTTCATTTCTATTTTTTCCGTTTAATAAACCGGCAGTATTCTACCACACCTCATCAAGAAGCTAGCAGTTAAGTATGTGTTCTTTAAGAGAAAGCCACCCCGTGATAGACTACGTGTTGTTTTAATCCACACGCTATTCTGTCATTTCGGACTGTGTTTCAAAAGTGTTCCGACACACCCAAAGGCGTGTATCGCACTTACGCGCTTGGCGCGGTCTTGCAGCATCATGAACCTACGGAAAGCAATTTTTGAAAGACTGCTTTTCACGACAGGAAGCCGCTCACCACTTCCGTACGTTCATCATAGGCGCTCCTTCCGGAGCGTCCAGTGACGTCGTTGGTTTGTGATGCTCGGTACTTCTGTCCCTCAGGTTGCTCCGCAACTGCTTTCATGCTCAACGGCACTCATTACACGACGATGACACGTCCTCCGAATCCAGACGCTCGTTGTGCAACATTGTTGACACGCCTTCTGAATCCGGACGCTCAGAACCGCGATGAGTTGTCGTTGTGTCAAAGAGGAAAAGCTCGCGCTTCCCCTCCTACAGCAACAGCTCACAATGGGAGAAAAGGCTTTCCCGCGTGGAATACAATGAGGTGTATCCCGAGCGGGTAAGATCACTCAAACGTCATCGACGGCTGACTCAATTAGATAGTGGTAGATAGATAGATATCTAGATGGTGGCTAGAATGAAGTAGAGGAATGCTAAAAAGTGAAAGAGCAACAACCCCACATCACAGTAGTTACGCCAGATCTCTTAAAAATGCTAGTTATGGGATTCACAAAAAACATCCAGATCCATCTCAGTCGGAGGACTTTGCTAGGAAAGTTAAACCTAAGCAGCTCGACCTCTCCCGGCCACAAAATTGCCAGGAGAGGTCCAGACGTAGACCAGTTGATGTTTTTGTCATTGTAAACCGGGTAGTTTGCCTCAAGTCTCGCCTCCTCATCAAAGACTAAAGACGTCCGCTGTTATGTGTTGTGCACCCATATCATCTATTGGCTTAACACAATTTCTGTTACGTCCTATCAGGTGGTCTAGAAAGTTCAGTGGAATTCGTACTTCTCGTTTCTGAAATAACATAGTGTGCGAATGCACTTCTACTTAATACTGCTAATAAATGCATGATCAAGACAATCCAGACTGATTAAAAATAGTCTAACGAAACTGCCCCTCTCTAGAGGCAGCGGTCACCACCAATAAAGCATCTTCTTTCACTACCATTAAACTGGATAAGTACAGGTGCTTTCTGTTTGCTATATATACATATCTCATCGAAAAAGGGGCTTTGAATGGATTTAGCTCTTAGGTTCCGATATCCTCCCAGCTCCAACAATGACCACGACCGTTCTTTATTCACGAAAAATCGCTTGTAACATTTTAGAGACGATGTGTTCTCTTAATTTGGTCTGGAATTATTCCTCCCGAACCAGTCGCTGTGTGGAAATCAAGGTGTACCGGAGGTTCCTCGACCGAGAACAGTCAAAACCTTGAATAAACTTTATTATTGCTTGGAATTTTAAATAGATCTTCTGAAATGATTTGGAACTAAACCGCATTAGGGACCAAACCAAGCGCAACTTCCCAGTTCAATTCTCACCCACAGGGTGAAACTCGAATAAAAACCAGTCCAAAAGCAAAACCTTAACTGTGTGAAGAATGCGAATCGGATGGCAGTAATTTGCGGCGCAATCATAAAGAAGGGATCCATGTCCACCTTATAACGAGGTGTGCATTCTACTCCTAGTCCTCTAGGCGAGTCCGCCCTCAAAGCCCCTGGGCTTCATCGAGAGTCTAGTGGCTGCTTCATGTTGTTTATTACGCTTCATATGCTTCCATTCCAACTATTAATTAAATGTGTGTATAAGGTTAGGCACCTAAAGCTTACATTTGTAAGTTTCTATGCAATTACCGTCATTACTAAATGTTGGCATGATGCTTCTGCCACAGCGCATGATAACACTGTCAGAAGAGGCGCTTATGTCACATGGAGACCGAATCGAGGCTCTTGATTAGAGTTTCAGCTAGACAGCCAAGCCGTTCATCCTTGAGGGATCGGTGAATTGGCACGAAACTTAACCGGGTTAAGCCACGGGCTTATCCACTACCACATGTATATGCCAAATACGCATCCAAGTTGCCTTCAGGATAATTTTTTAAACGTAAAATGTGTCGCACATCTCAAACAAGGATTAACGCCGTACTCATCCTTTATCATTCATGCTTTTGCCAGCGAACATTGGTAAATCACTGAAAAGGACTCTGGGGAACTTGATGAATAGATGGGAAGCAATGGAGCCCCAGTCCTGAAATCTCCCCGAAACAGCTCGAGCTGTGTAAGGAGGTGGTCCTTTGAAATGAACAGATGGCAGCGTCTGAGAAAAATCGTTTCGAGCGCATGTAAAAGGGGCAGAATGGAGAAACCATGACCTCACGCAGTTAAACGAATGCGATCAGTGTGAAAGACCATCTATCAATCGATGAACAGCGAAACTTAACGGGATCAAAGGCTGCAATAGGGGGACAAAATCATAAACAAAAATGCGAATGAAGGTTGGAGCAGAGGGCTCTTGACCACCTGGATAAGTGTCATAGATTCCACTACCTTCAGAGTAGTGAAAACGTGCGAGTCAGAGCCGGACTGTAGAAGCCACTCTCACCCACACCAGTTGAATCGCGGAACATCATTACGGAAGCATTAGACTGAATGCTTGGCAATCCCTAACCTCGGGTCTAAGCAACAGCAACCATTGCCACTGCACCAATGATGTCTGTTAGCCTGGATATCTAGCAGTCCCTCATGAAAGATCGGAGGTTGGAAAGCGATCCATTCAATGAGATATTTAAAAATCAAATATATATTATACTACAACTTGACACACAAAAACCAATTGTGGTGTGATTGGATATTAAAAAAATCTAAACAACAAAAAAAACGTAAAAAACATAAAAAAAAATAGACGGCGTCAACGGGCTGAGATCACGCTACATACTATCGATACCCAACGAAGACGTGTGGTCATCAAAACAACCACGCTGCAGTTCTGTAGAGATGTCATTCCATCACGGATTTTCTGCGTTAAAAAGATCGTCAATGAAACCTTATTCTCTGGGAGTGTGAACCTTGTTCTCATCTGATGCAAGGGAAAGACGCAATCGCTCGTTGAGCCCTTAGCAATCAAATCAGCAGCTTCGGAAGCCCTTATAATTTTCGCAACTACATAAAGAACGGCGATTATTTGAAGACCAACAGACGGATCAACCCAGCCACTACAATACCGGTCATATGTTTTGGCCGTTAGCTCATCGAGTCAACATTTTTAGCATTTACCGGGAATCCTCTGCATCGGATAGATTACACGACGATGATCCTATGAGCATATACACACAGTAAAGCGGCAAGAAATACGATGTCACCAATAAAGATTAACTTCGAGCTTCAATCAGTCACATAAATCGAAGATGATCCTAACCTTCAGACTTATTTTTGAAAGCAAACAATTTGAACTGCGCTATCAAAAAGTGACGGAAAAGCCGTTTTTGTGCTTTGCGGAAGACCAAAAGTTACTGCCGGTATTGTATGTTCATCGCTGGGCAGGTAGTGGAGAAGTACCGGAAGAAGAGAACGACCTCGTCTTTCTGAAGGACTACCATGGAAGAGTCGGGGGTGGCTGTACACCTGCACAGGGCAACACGTACGAATACTCGAGTCTGCCGACACGTACCTCAAGTACGGTATCCAAGGAGGTAATCGTAACAGACAGGACTCGCCGGAAATCAGCTCCAATTGTTAGTCTTTTCCAGTTCCTGCAGACACTTAGTAGTCAAAAGCCAGATAGATCTGAAGGAAGACGTGAACTATGCTATAAAGCAGCATGGCCTCCAGCCGTGAAAAATCGCTGCTCCACAGTGCGCTGGGCGCATTCTGGACTGCTAAGAGAAGCTACAGTAAGTGTAGAGAAACTCTGATTCCTCGAGCACTCCGAGGGGGACGGATGGACCGGACTGCTAGGGATGGATAAACACTGCTTTGTCAATTGCAGGGAGTCTCCTGGAACCCTGTGTAGCGTAGATACTCCAGAGTACTCAAAGGCAAGCTATTTTGAATTATAGTCGGATCTGCCCTTCAGCCTGAGTGATAGTCTCCAAGGAAGGCAAAGGAGCAGCAGCTCCAAATTGTTGAACTCAGGATACTTTAGCGTATGCCCAGCAAAATGTATGTCAATGAAGCAATAGTGTTGCGAAGTTCAGTGCGTTTCAAAAGCATGTATCCACTCCCGAAATTGTCCATATCTCGTTTCGCGTTCACTTCTGCACTAGCTCCCCTAGATTTCTCGCAGACGAAAGTAGGTACCACTCGCTTTCACACTTTTTTCGTCTCACACGAGAATCAGACTTTCAAAAGTATGTAGCCACCTGTGAAAACCAAATTTTTGCTAATTGAGAGTCGACCGGACCTTCTCTATTTCTTATAACATCATGCATCGTATTATTCATGCTACCGACAAGGTTCTGGATGATTTTGTCTTCAATGGTGTCCTTTGTAATTAAAATTGCCACCATGTCATTGAATTGTCGGTTATTCGAGCAGACCCGTAGGACCGCGATCCTCCAAACGTTCTCCATTGGGTTGCTGTCAGGTGAACAGGACAACCAATCCGTTACTTGAATGTTGTGACGGTGGAGCCAATCTTTGGTCGAACTAGAAACATGGTCTGCATGGGTCTCCCTGCTGCAGAACATGTGTCTGCCGTTTTCTGCCCCTCAGGAAAGGCATAGGGCCAGACCCCACTACAACTTGACAGTCCAGACTGTCCATGTGACACGGCGGAAGCCTAACAAGGAAAGGTTCCTAACTCATTATGAGCTTTTGCGATACTATTTTGAGAGGAAGTAGAGCCTGTGAACGGAGTCCAGAACCACAGTCAGTTTTCGCTGAACGCTTTTTTAAAAACTTGAAGAAGAGGTATGAAGGCGTGTGCGCAACACCCATCAAACTCTACGACACCCCACGAGGCTTGCCTCGGTGGGGCAATCGGTAGGAGTGCCGCTTCGTAGGAGCACACCGACGGGGTTTTCGGTTCGAGTCCGTATTATTTTGTTGTTATTACGCTTTCTCATGATCAGAGGAGGCAATTTTAGACCATCATTGCTTACAACAAACCATCATGGCTGTTTATTTGCCCTTTGCATTTGCATCTATTTGTACCATAAGTTGGGAACCTTTCCTTGAAAGCTTCAGCATTCCGCCGCTGAAGAAGCCCGACCACTGTCACTAAAGTACCGCCTCCAATGTTGCGACGACGAGGGATTCTCGTAGTCTCCAGTAATGTCTGTATCCATCGGGGACCATCCAGATTAAATTTCTTTCATTTTGACCAACGGGAAAAATCTAATCTAGACGTCCACGATGGATACCGACATTACTGGAGAGACCTGCGAGAAGTCCCAATCATCGGTTCATTAGTGACGAAGAAACCATGAGAGATGATCTATGTCACTTCTGAAAAACACCAACTCGTTCAACTATTTATTTAAGGCAATGAGCAGTGCTGATCAACATAATCCACATGTCTGCTTGCACATATTTGCCTGAGCCACGAAGTAGGGGCTGTTGCAGTTGCCCTTATCCTTGATCATGTTGCACATCGGTGGAGGACCAAAATCTTTGCAGTCCTGAAACCAATGGTGAATTGGCAAGGATGCCTGACTTCTACACGGTTTATGTAGTTTCGCTGTGCACCTCGTGTTTCAGAGAACAACCATGTATACTCAGGATAGCGCTAGCCCTATTACTAAACTTGTGAAAAAACAGCTCCACAGCTCTCTAGAGAACGTATGCGGGTTCTCCCTAAGATGCTTAACCTCGCTTTAGGAAGAAGAGGGAGGTGGTTGCCTTCCTCAGTTTATGAAACAGGTATTTGCCATATGAAAAGATTTGTGAGCGTTCAAAAGGCCGTCCACTTAATGAAATGTTGTATTTGGCGATGTCCTTTTCCAGGTTTTGGAGCGGTTCCCTCCTCCTCATAGAGATGATTTCGTCAAAAGATAAAAAGTGAGTAACCAAGACGAGTCGCTCCGTCCCGACTTTCTTACACCAGCCTGGTATCCATAATAGTGACTAAAATGCAATTTGTTATTCGTCTACTTCGGCTTCTGCGGATAACAAAGGATTAGACAACACGCTGATATACCTGGGCCATGACGGGTTCTTGGGTGAAGGCACTGAGGATCAGGAGCACGCAGGCAACGTAGACGAACATCGCTGTTAAGAGCCTATCGGGCGGTACACATGATGTCTAACAGGCGCTTTTATACGCACAGTGGCCGCCCCCTGTGTTTGGATGAGCACACGGTATGTACAAACAGCTGGAAGGGGGACCCGCTCATTTGACGACAGCGAACAGAACGATGTTGAAATCGTACTTCTTCTACATTATCGACTTTATTGGCATGCATTTTTCTTGGCATTAATTACGAAATGTGGTAGTGCTACCCTAGCTAGATCAGTTGGTATCCCCATGTCATTCATAATTTATCTGATCTAGCTGGGTAGCACTACCACATTTCGTAATGATTGTCCAGAAAACCCAATAAATCCGATAGTGTTGCGAAGTACAATTTCAACATCGTTCTGTTCGCTGTCGTCAAACAAGCGGGTCCCCCTTCCAGCTGCTTGTACATACCGGGTGCACCTCCCAACACAGCCACTGTTGGTATAAAAGCGCCTGTTAGACATCATGTGCACCGCCCACCAATCGGCTCTTCGCAATGTTCGTTTACGTTGCCTGCGTGCTCCTGGTCCTGAGTGCCTTTACTCAAGAGCCGGCCATGGCCCAGGTATCTTAGCGTTTTGTCTAATCCTTTGCTGACCGTAGAAACCGAAGTAGGCAACGAACAAACTGCATTTTACTCATAATAACGGATACCAGGTTGCTTGGGACCGGATGACCTGTCCTGGTGACTCACTTTTCCTTCTTTGTCGAAATCTCTGTGAGAAGGAGCGAACCGCTCCAAAACCTGGCAAAGCAGGTGCATAAGTACAATATTTGACTCAGTAGACGGCCTTTTGAATGCACACACGTCCTTTCATCTCGAAAATTCCATTTTAAAAGCTAAGCGATGGAGCCACCTCCCAGTCTCCTCAAAGCGAGGTAAACGGCTAGGGGAGAACCCACGTGTGTTGTCTAGAGCAAAGCGAGAGCCATTTCCTTACAAATTTAGTCAAAGAGCTGGTATTGTCTCGAGCATTGTTATACTGTGAAATGCGAGGTGCGCAGCGAAACTACGTAAACCGTGTAGAAGTCAGGCATCCGTTCCAATCCACGATAGATTTCAGGACTGCAAGGACTTTGGTCCTCCACCGATGTGCAACATGATCAAGGATAAGGGCAACTGCAACAGCCCCTACTTCGTGGCTCAGGCAAATATGTGCAAGCAGACATGTGGATTATGTTGAACAGCACTGCTCATTGCCTTGAATAAATAATTGAACGAGTTGATGTTTTTCAGAAGTGACATAGATCATCTCATGGTTTGTTCGCCTCACAATCAGTAGCAAATGTCGTTCACTCATTATTACCGTATTTCTTCCAGCTTTCCTCCTTCTTATTGTCTTCTCTTTTCTTTCTTTCATACAGCTTCTGTATAACCTTTCTTGTCCCCTCTTCCTTGCTCGGTGACGCACAGCATGCACATGGCGACTACTTCATGGTTCCGTCTACTGATTATAGCAGCAGTTTAGGCGCTACTCCCAATATTGCTATTGAGTATCGCTGGTTTGGGTGAATGGAAAGCGATGACGTGGACCCACAAAGAAAAGTTGCAAGGGCGTTACGAAGAGAGATCTCGCCAAAGTTGGCGCTACGGCAGAAGAGATGCTTCACGGATTAAAATGGCAACGCGGAACAGGTCCAACAGACGCTGTGACTTCGCCGCACAAAATGGCAGGACTGAAAGCAGAAGACCATGCTTACTCTTAGTGGTGCGCCTGCCAACTTAATGGTAAGTTGCTGTTGTGTCGGTGTCTCTTAATAGTCACAGTCTCATGTCGGTAAAAACCGTGTGAACTTGTACACAATTTGCTTTGTAGACGATAGCGTTAATCAGTCCATGCTGGAGATGCACCACGCACTCTACTTCCACCGGGGATCGCCATAACAATGTGCATTTGGACAGACCTTCGACTTTCGTGGGCTTGCCGATATAAAAGTCAGAGTTCTGAACATCGATTCGCGATGCTGGCGACAGCCGCTGCTTCTTCTGACTGCGCCCCCACGCGCCAACTTATTCAATCAAACTTTTTCATACATTTACTTACATTTTTGACGAAGCAGCTCAATATCCTGCGACTATCCGTCCAACTATCTGCGCTATAAACAGATAGGCTTCTCTATAATTCGCGAACTCTCATCACTCTACGGAATCAATAATGCCTTAACAGAGTTCATAGAGGACACGGGTCGCACTAGCTTTATTAAAAGGGCTGTCAGCAAAAATGAGGGGCCTATTTTATAGTGCTCCAGCTTTGTCAAGATGCGTGGTGTGGAAACAATTCAAACTGAGCGGCTATCGATGATGGAACACCACAATATCGTTATCGGTTAACGCCGTTAGTGTTATCACTCCACCTCGAGAGCAAAGAAGATAGGAAAGAAGATTTCGTCTTACGAAAACGTCTTCGAATTTCCTGAATTGCTGCATGAACTTGCTGCTTCTCAATGGAATGTTATAAGACGAATCATGGATCGCGTTTCGAACGACAGAAGGGCACTGCATCTAAGAAGGGATCCGCGACACACAGAGAGCATGGTAGCGGATGCCAACTGCAGAAGAGCCCTGCAAGAGGTTCTGCATTGCTACAGATGCAAGAAGTTGCTGGAAGCAGGGCAACGGTAGTTTGTTGTGTAATCTAGCCTCAAAAAGTGTTGCAAGGACCTCCACAATCAGCCCATCGCTATCAGCTCTCCTGAGCAAGTTTGGTTACACCGCTGCCGCGATATGGAATCGATAACGAAGAAGTTCTATACGGATCTTTCGGTAATCCACCTCAGTGTCAAGCCCCAACATTCTCTCTTGTGAATGACCTTCTCCTATTCTTCTTTCAGAAGTCTCAGCTACGTCAAGAGCATGAAGAGTGGCATAGCCCCTGGGCCAGACAACATTTCAGCCGACGTTTTTCGGGATGTAGGACATCCGCTACACGTCATACTCGTGTCGCGCATGACATCCCACCTTCAATAGGGATCATTCCCCAACCACCGGAGACCACTGTTTCTCTTCAAAAGAAGGACGATCGAGAAGATCTTCGAAACTGCCGTCCTCTATATATGCTGACCGTGCTTTGCAAGCTTCTGATAAAAATTATTTTTGCACGCCTATCAAGGACACTGGATATAGCCAAGGATTCAGGATAAGGTTCAGCTGTATGAACCACATCCAGACCATCTCGAGGACCATCGAGACTGTCGGCAATATTATCTGCCCCTAGTAGATATGTAGCCTCATCTATTTCTTGGGAACGGGGGGTGGGGAAGAGGGTGGTGTGACAGTGCGAAAAACTACATCTTCACCGCAGAACTTCAGTGAATAATGAGATCGCTCGACTGGGGTGAAACAGGCATGTGGACATAAGAGTCCTCTCAAATTTCTGTTTTGTTGACGACATTGTGTTCTTCTCGAATTCTATGTACCGCTAGGGCAAAGGCGCTGCTTTCTGAGCTATACGAAGCAGAGAAACGAAAACACTACTGCAGATGAACTGGAGGAAGGCACAGTGGAATATGTCGTGAAGACGGGCAGCATTGGGAGATGGGAATGCCTATCCAATCAGGCCGCATTGAATGGGCGTGCCTTTCAGAGAAGGCATGTACAGTCGGCGCCTTGATCGGCTGGCACGTGTTCGGCCTTGAGTCTGCTTGCACGCTCCCACCTACATATCAGCGCTGCTTATGAAGTGCGTCTACCTCGACGGAGGAGAATTTCAACTACAAGGCTCTAACCTTACTACGACCTCGTCCTACGTTTACCTCTGATGTTCTGTGAACATAGAGAACGATATGAAAGACGACCTGGATAGGAGACGAAGACTCGCATGGGTAGTTTTCAAGAAGGCAGCAGGCCATCTGATAGACTCTGTAGTAGACCTACTCGGCTAGGCAGTTCAGTTCCCGTGGGCTCTTTCGGCGGCGGAGATCTGGGCCGACACCGCTGTGCTAGAGTGACGTCTTCTGAAGTACAACCGGCAAAACTCAACAACGAACCTGGCTTCGCAGCTCCTACATGAAAAGAATGTCTCATCTTCGTGACACAACTGACTACGTGTGAAAGGGTAAACGCTGTTGGGCCTGTCACGTCATTTGTTTATTTGTTTATTTGTTTTTTACTATACCTGAAGTGCGCCTTTGAAAACAAACAATCAAAGGAAAAGGTAGTAACGATTAGCTAGCAATGTCCTGCTTAAAACAACCGACACCAACAAAATCGTGAGCAACTTGGATAACACTACGAACTGCAATTGGATGAGAGGACTGTCTTTGCAGATCTTTCAGACCACCCAATGCAAAGGGCTATAGCAATATCTTTCTCAAGAAAAACGGAAGTATAACAAAGCATAATAGTATAAATATTATTATAATATTATAATATTGTCATAATAATATCATGAGGAGACAAGACGGCTGAAGTACGAAAAGAGCACCATGGTTTTTAGTAGGGAAGGAATCAAGCCTCTCGTCAGCAATATCCTGGATTGCCAGACAACGAAAGGATTGGAAGCGGTGCTGTAGCCCCACGACCGGTGCGGACGGGGCCATTTAACTGCCTAAGCATGTAAGTGTAGAAAGCAATCGCAAGCATTCCAAGTGGCTCATAGCGGATTCTCACGGAGGTGCAATTCTAAGCGGAGAGACTAGTTAGTCGAACTCTTGGAATAGATGTAGCAAAGTGAGTCGCCAGTATAGAAGTAAGTCGAATCAGAGGGACTGATCACGCTTGTGCGGACGGCATTGAAGAGGGGTTCAGCACGTGTGAAGGCAAAAAGACGCATCGGAGCGGCTGACGCATAGATATCGCGTTGTTACACTGACGGAGAGTGCACCCGTGCAATGACTAAAAGCATGCTATCAGTCCCTTTTCGTGGGGACGAACCGATTTTTAAAAGAGTCGGCGACAATAAATTAATTTGATGCTGCAGCATTGCAGTGTGCTTCTTTCCCTTGTACGTAACTCATGAATGGCTGCGTCAACACCATTTTCGCATCAAACTGGACGCTTTTATGAACAAGGCAGACTATCCTGAAATGAGGGTGAACCTTTTCCAAGTCAGGACAAGTTTCTTACACAATAAACTAGAAGCCCCAAAACAGCACATTGATCGCAGTTTTACGAAAATCTCGTTTTTGAGGAAAAATAATAAATTGAAGATTGTTTTAAAGAGCAGGAATGCTGCCATTTTTCAGAGCTGAAAGAACACACTTGCGCAATCCCCTGTCCAAGACGTCGTGAAATTTGTTCGCATGATTGCTAAATTTGTGTTTGCATAGAGTTTCACACCTGTATACTGTATAACAAGGAATTGTAAAGAACGCGTATATGATCACTTTGATGCTTAATGTAAGCTGAATTTACACTACCAATCAAACTAAAATCGTGACTACATAGCTTTTAGATTGTATGCTGTGATCTCGTCTTTTAGGGCACCGAATTATTTCAGCTTTGCTGAGCTTTAAAGCAAATTTTGTTTTTTACTTTTTTCTTTAAAAAATTGTATCAATATTACTGTCATTCGGGCGCTGAACTAAAAAATTTCAAAATTGAATCTAATTTTCCTGGGACGAACAATGACTCAAACCATCTTGGAGAATCCTTAGTTTAACATGTGAGGAGCTCGTTTTGGCTTAGAAGACGTTCACAATGATTTCAGAAGCATCAAGTCTGTTTAAAAGAGTACCCAATTTGAGGTGAAAACTGTATATATCGAAGACCAGAGCAGGTGTAAATGCTTGCCAATACAAGCTGATGGAATACACGTCTTACGTCCTCTTGTAGGCAATGGCAGTACTCTGAACTATAGTAAAAAGTTTGGAAAACAGGACAACACAACGAACACAAATTGGATTAAACGAATAAATAAACTCAATTTTTCAAATCTGGTCTCTACAGTCTTTGTACGGATGGACTTTTGACGCTCGAATTGTTAGGAACACTTTATTTGCCAGAACATCACAAATTTTCATCTGATCACATTGTCATTAGATTCTTATCGACATGTTCTGCTTTGATTTACTGGCTGCCATTAAGATTCTATTTTGAGCTGTTCCAGAATAAGGTCATCAAGTACAGAAAGTATTCCTTTCAAGGGATCTTGAAGCTTAACGATGCTTCTAGTGAGCTGGCTCAAACTTTTCTCGTACCAATCCGTGTCGAAGAAAACAAACAGTCATTCGTCATTGGCACCCCATTTGTTGAACGGCCAAATCGTACAGTGCAGAATATGTAAGAGAACTTCTTTCCTTTTCCCATCTCTCTATTTATCTTCTTATCTTATTTTTACAGGAACGCTCACCGGGATGCTTCCTGATGCCTCAATTCTCGGATCAACTCATGGAAAATTTATTTGAACTTTGCGTTTAGCCAATTTCCTGGGTGATAGCCCACTATTCTGAGGAGTTCTTTTTATTCCTTTAGTTTAAGGGCTTTCAAGTCTGTCAAGTTGCTAGCCATTTGCTTTCCAATGAATCACTCGAATCTCGGTTTAATTCCGTTTCAGTGTTTCTTGGTTCGAGTCATAAAGTTCTACGACGCGAAAATCAAGCTTTAGGGCTCTCTCGAATGTGTGATTGTCTTCTGTTTTTGAGAAGTGTCTCATGTGTTTTTCTTTTTGTAGTTAAAACCACACGTTCTACGTAATGAAACCGAAACATATCTATTTGTGGACTATAATGCTCAAGCGAAGCCAGGAGCATTTAAATTACTGAAGCGGCGGGAACTTTCGGTATTGTGTAGGTGGCTTTTACCTTTGAGGTTCTTCTATTTCCCAGGATTCTAAAATATTTGCCAAAACAGCTTGTCTTCTAAGCTCCACTTTCGGTCGACTTTTTTTGGGCCGCCTTATCTTTTTCTGACAACTTTGACCTGCGTGAAATCAGAGAAGGAATTTCGAAATGATATCTCATTTGCAGAAATAATTTTGTTGTCACTAGTAATATATCTGTTTCTCACAAGCATTGTTTGAAGATCGCTGGAAGCCTCGCTATAGTGATGGAATGCCCTGATACCCGCGCATAGGCTCGATGATGGCTCGCACTCGACACTCGACATTGGTGCAAGATATGGTCCTGTTTCCTCCTCTATTCTCTTCATCATTTTTTATCATCCGTAAATTGTAATCTATTTTAGCATCACGTAGGTATCAGGTACAATAATCACGATTTGTCATTCGTGCTAATAGGTCGAATATTGATTTGTCGTAAGGATAATTTTCTGGTCTAATTACCCAACTTTGCGGTTGTTCCGAAGTGTCGTCTAGTATAACAACACGAGCATGACGTGCTCGAATTCGCATTTCTACGCAAGCATCAGCATTTTCCACGATTTTATAGCCATGCTACTACGTTAAACACAGGGCAACGACATTATAAACTCAGATTCAACAGTGGAGCAAGGCGAGTCCTCACAAGCCTATAAGGTTCACTTCTTCGTCTCTTTATTTTGGATTTCAACTTCTAAACCATTCCTGTACTTCGTAAAAAAAGTTATTCCACTTAAAGCATCCTGTCGAGATTAAGCAAAGCTACCTCAAATTTAGAGGAAGAGGAAGGTTTTGAAACTGCGCTAGAATACCTGCACCTATGTGAAAACAATAAATCCACGGACCGTAATCTGGCAAGGAAAAGCAGTCACCGCGAATACGTTAGACTTACTGTTTGCCGTCTCCATTGCTGCTCGACAGTGCATATACAGCAAACACACCGCCTTCAGGAATTGGCACAGGTACTTCCCTTTAAGATTTCCTTTACATCCGATTGAAAGTTTGTGTCGGCTAACTTTTCTTTCAGTTCTAGATTTCTACTTACAATACTCTGTTAGCATGTTGCAGTACAGAGGGAGACAGAAGAAAGGCTAAACGACTGTGTTCAGTCGTCAGCGAGGAGTGTTTGATGGTTGAATTTTGTGAGTGTAAAGATTGTAATTAATAATGTTATTCAGCGAGCGTTGTTCTCGCCCGGTCACGAGGTCCGCTTTTCTATGTATAGGCTTTATTATTTATTTATTTAAAAACGTCTCAGGGAAGTGCCACAAGTGTAAAACGAAATCTGGAAAGAAAAATGTGGGAAAAAATGTTAGTAGGTAAGTTTACAACAAACAAGTGGTTACGGCGTTGCTTAAAAACAAAACAGAAATCTCAGAATCAAAACAGAAATACAGGACCAATCCATACGGGTTGAGAGGACAAGTGTAATTAGACATAACCAGACCTAAGCAGGGCTGGAAGCAACGTACATTCTTGCCAGTAGCTTAACTAGTAATTGCTTATTCCATTAAACAATATTCAAAGACCATGTCCATCTCTTAAGGCGAAGCGGTTTGTGATCAAATGAGCATGAGGGTATTATTCGGAACTTCGGCACATGGGTACGCTGGCTGCTCCGTGGAACTGGCAAATAGGACGAAAAACCCGTGTCATCTGAACTCATAAAGTTGTGAAAATGGACAGCGATCGAAGGACAAGAGCCCAGACTTTGGTTCAAAATATGTTGGTTCTCACAATCCATGTGGGTTGATGAGAGTAGGCCTTGTGCAGTACATAACGAGAGCAAGTACGTGAGAACATGAAACAAATCAAAAAACCTAACTTTTGGCTGTGCCTTAAAACAATAAACTTGTGCAACACACGTCAAAATCAGCGATAAGAGAGAGAGAATTTACTCATTTAATTATAGTCCACATAAGCAATTAATATGTATCCGGCTCTTCCTGACACATTTGAAACCCTGAACAAGTCAAATGGCTTCCTGGTTGGATTGATGAAATTGCCCTGAATGAAGGTTCCTGATAGACGTTATTCATCGTTATCAATTCCTAGGTATCGCAGAAAAGTAATTTTTCCCAGGTTTCTTCTAAATTTGCGGCTATCCTTATATGCTAACACTTCGCTACGTAAATAATGAAGCCACCTTGCAAATCGTAACAGCACAAAGTTGAAAAACCGCGATCGCTTCCCACTCCGAATTCTGACATAATCTAGTTTTAGCCCTCCTGAACGTTCACTGGAAGATTTAGAGACGCAAAACTTGCTAGGTGTCAGTCTTAATCCTCTACAAAGAATGCGGAAACAGAATATAAGATCCGCAAATATTCTTCTATACAGTAATGTCCTCAGGCCAAGTAGCTCCAGGGCTCACGAAACGTCAGCAAGTGTCTCCAACTCGCACCGGGATGTAACCTGCTGTACATCTGTCTCGAGAACGTTTGCTGCACCTGTTGGAGCTTACGTGTTTGCTTTTTAGGGTATGGGCTCCAGACCTGAGAGCAGAACTCGAGATGGGGCAAAACGTAGGATTTATACAGACGGACAAGGATGATTGGGTTATTGCTGTGGACTGGATGCAAAGGAGAAAACAAATATAGCCAAATATGTATTGTTATAAAAAGTATCATGTGCCTTCTTTACGATTTGGATAATTTGTGGCGAAAAGCCGAATGGAATGCCTCTGCGGTTTGACAACCTTCTAATGAGGCGTCATTTTTTTCGTATTTCGTCACAGGTAGATCCCCGAAGTGCAGCACAAAGGATTTGTCAAGATTCACGGTGAAGTTCCTTTTTGTGGCCCAGGCACAGCGTTTGGGGGCCTTTTTATGGCCCATGCACATGCTATTGCAGTGGAGCCATGGTTATTCATGCCTAGTTATACATACTCCAACGAATGCTCGAGTTTCTGAAAAGCCGTTGCCTGTGTATAATTCCACCTAGGCTTGGGAGATTTCTTAAGCAGGAGACTACCGAGAGTTCGGCTCAATACGGTTTGAGGAATGTCGTAGTCCAGTTTACTCCACTGCTCCATGGTCGCCTTTTTGCGCTGGATCCATTTAGCGGCTGAAGATATTCAGCACATCATGTCTCTCCCTCGCGTAATTTTGACCTGAAAGGCTTGGCAGAGGTTTACACACCCAAAAATGATCACATGTAGTGCTGTTCTGAACGATTCCGACATTCCTTCCTTCAACACTCTCTGAAAGTTTCTCGTTTTTGGACAGACATGAAGATGAAGTCTCATCTCTGTTCAGGAATTATTTGTGAGATGGAGATCAATTCGCGAGCTCCTTCAAATTCACGATTTCACTTAAAAACCTTAAAATTGTGGTATACACTTTTTTCTAGCTCTTGCTCCAGCTTTGTTCTAGTATCAACTCTAATCAATTTTAGCGAATGCTTCAGTACATCATTAATAGTGAAACATATATGTGAGGTCCCTCGTTTCTAAAAACGAATTCTGCAAGACAATTTCGAAAAGAGAGCCAAAATGTTTGTTGGGTAGAAGGTTCCTGCACCTTAACACATTGACGTTTTCTGATTCCCTTTCCTTCCGAGTTTGGCAGTGGATTACGCAATGTTGATGTTTCGGCCTTTTTTGAGTCATTGCCGAAGAACCTCTCCTCCCCCTTCAGAAAGTCTCCAGAGCCCTTTATTTAAAATTTCTGCATTAATTTTAGGACTGCAAGCCAAAAAATCTCGTCTTAGCTAATCCTTCAAAATCCGCGTATCATGTCACTTCAATCCCTACGAAAACATCGCATTTAAGTGCGCCTATGGAATCATGAAGACTATACGCTCACCATTTCCAGAAGGTAGTGTCGAGGGTATTTGTATACTCTGATTAATTAGAAAGATTTATTTTATCGGAAATCGGAAATTTAAAAAAAAAATTATCGGAAATCTGTGGGTCAGTAGTATTTAAGAGGCTCAAGAGTACGTCATTGTCAACTCATATCGTTTCTAAGGTTAGGGGATGCTCTCCTGAAGGCAAAAGTTCACTTGGTGCCGTTGATTAGTACTGGTCTCGCTAGCTCGTAGCAGGCAAAATGGGATTGCGGCGATTTCTGAGCAGTATCTCCACAACTCGTGCCATTTCAAGGGCATACCTCTACAGTCTCTTTGTCCAATTCCACTGCTTTCAGCTGAAATCGCCGGGTCCGTGACCCGCACGGAATCTGCAAATGGCTTCTATCGACAACAACCCGACTTCTCAAATGAGACGAAGACTCGAAGACCTTTCATATCTCTGTTCTCTTTCGGCCTCTGCTCTCGGTGTCTTTTAATCTTTCTCCATCTCGACGCTTGTGCTTCTGTTCGTGTTTTTCGCATGTCGCCTTAAGTAACGTAAATGAAAGGATGATCCACACCAGGTATCCAAACGCCCTTATTTTCTCGCTTTGTGCATTTGTCGAGCACTTTTGGTAATGCTGAGATGGATGTCGTGGGCCGAAAGATTGTACCGATGCTTAAAGGCAAAGTCTTTCTCGTGCGTCATACTGAGAGATTGCGCAGTGCGTTTGCCCAACGCTTTGCAGATTCCATTTGATTGATAGTGTCACTGTTGTTTATATGCGTACGTAGAGACCTAAAACATCAGAAGGTAGCTTTCCGTATGATACGCAAAAAACGCTTTGCAAGACAACCATTCAGAAAAATCTAAAATGTCATAGCCAGGAGAACAACTCCGTTTGTACTTATTCAAAAGGAGTGATTTTTTTTTTGAGACCCGGTGGGCTTGTAGCCCTTCAGACGTACCCGCCTTCACTTTAGATTCGTCTTCTTGGTTTTGAATGGCTTGAAATGAAGGCTTATATATCCGTCTTTGATACATCGATCCACCCTTGCGATAAGAAGCGCTGGAAGGGTCTCGGATCTATGTCTGAATGACAAAAATGAATGCCACTGCAGGAATCCTCATCCATCAAATGGTATAGGAGTATACTCTTTTGAATTCCTTGCGTCTATCGATCTACGAAGTCTACTACGAATTCGCAGAAAGGCAATACCTTCCAAACATTGAATATGGAGGAAAATGCAAAAATACTATTTTTTAGGTGCAGGGTTGGGCATTCAATTCCACGACCCTGTTGCCTTCTGTGGTTCCCTAGATAATCCGTGTTGGGGGATCTACCCTGAGCGGCTGTGTGACTCCACATCAAACTTTCATGGCCGTTAGCTACGTCGACTTGACGATTTCTCAAAAAATGAGACCGGATTCTTCTTGCACTATTCAAAGGGGAAATTCTCGCAGTGCTATTCGTTCTCAGCGTTCAGAGATACAGTCACTCCCACATGCTTAGACAGCCGCCACGACCCACCATCTCTCCTGTCCCAGCGATCTCGAACAGCCAGTCGATTGGCAGACATTTATTACAAACGATACAACCAATTTAACTCATTATAGTGAAATCAGGCGAAGACCGTGTATGTTTGGCGATAAGTTAAAAACACAATGCAATGGTGAACAGAGGGAAGAACTTGGAGGCAGTGACGCCAAGCAGCTTGGCGCTGAAAGATCAACTCCCTGAATGCCGTTCTGCTCGTCCGAGCCTGGTCAGGGCAGTAGAATCCACCGTTCCGACGCACCTTCGTCGGCACTCAGAGAACCTATTGGTCAACACAACTAGAACAGAGATGGTCGAACCGAGCCAGAAGATCAAATGCCAGCACTCCTCGGATCGAAATATGAGATTACCGTACTCGGGAGGGGAGGTGAGACAGAGTTGGAGTCGCCCACACGAAAAAGAAGTAAGCGTAGCCGGAACACTACACTCTCACGGGGTCGCACAGCTAACTCAAACTACGATCTCAGATCAAGCTATGTACGCAGATAAACGATTAAACTATGAATATTAGCGCTTACGAGAACACGGAGCAGTCTGAAGAGAACATGTATCGGGGGTAGAGAACGACTTCCACGGAAGCCTATTATGTACAAACAACGTCAAACACAACGGCTGAAAGGACGTCTGAGTTAGATTTCGCGATGAAAGGCTGCTGTACAAACGAAACTTCGGTCCCTGACGAACCATGAGATGGCCACAGATGATCTCCGACTGGATATTCTACATTCACGAGCGCTTCGGGCCACTACAAACGACCACAACCGCGCCTACTTGCGCGCGATGTGCTTGTGATACCAGGCCTGGACTCTGTTGGGGATCGAGTGGATGAACGCGCGGGTCTTGGAGGGGTCCGTGTAGAAGATGAAGTAGGTGATGAGGGCGACGAGCAGCAGCAGGGCGATGGTGACGAGGATCTCCCGCTGGTTTGCCGTCACGGTACGGCACGCGGAGCAGGAGGCGCAGCTCAGGGAACGGCCAGCCGCACGAACCGTCCCGGAGGCGCGGTTGTACAGCCTGGTCAACGTCGAGACCGGCTTCCTTGGAGTGACCTGAAAAGAAGTCGGCTTAAGCACGGAGGTGGCCATAGAGCACTCAGACGCTCATCCCGCGTCCATTACCCTCCTGGTCTCACTAGTCTTTTCAAGCAATTGCCGTTGCACAGGCGACTAGTGGAATGCGCTGACTTCTAACACTCCCAAATGACAGCAGAAGGCAAGTAGGTTGGTCAATGGCATTTAGTTGTTAGCACACCCAGTTAGCAGCTTGAAGAGAGGTCTGGGATTGAAGTTGCTTGCAATTCACCCAACTCACCCTTACCCCTTACCCAGTCATATGATGAATTACGCAGCTAAAATGCAACGTGTGCAAAACCATCTATTGGAACTAGATAGAACTACAATAAGTCATTCCATTCATCCCCGTCGGTAGTGAAGAATGGTACGGTAATCAGCCCTTACAGGGTGGTGTAAACCCCACCTTGGTTCGCGCCATCACAAAAAAAAAAAATACGTCGGCTAATTACTGGGTGACGACGTCTCAGAAGGCCATAGGATCGCGAACCCAGGTCACTTAGAACCTTCCAATTTGCTTCAAGAAATCGAGGGGGTGGGGTCTATTCCGATCTACGCTACTGTAAGTGCGAAACTAATCAGATGCCTACGAGTGGTTAGAACCCTTCAAAACATACCTTGAACGGAGATCGGCTGGAGCTCTCGTGTCGAAGGAATCTCTGCCGGATTTCGGGCTCAATCGGTGTGGAGGTGTAGGGTTTTCTCTCGATGCTGCGCGAAGGACGAAGGCTTGAAGTGTTTAGAGACGAGATCTTCACTGCGGGTGTCTTCTGGAGTACGGGAGTTTTCGCTGACGGTGTTTTCTTGACTTCGAACTTCTTCGGCGTCGGCTTAGGGGAAGACAGCTTCCTCGGTGATGGCGACGACTTCTGTGACTGAAATAGCAAACCCTTTAGAATGCGTCAAAAACACTCCACTCGTCGAGAAAGAAGCGTGTAAACCTCCCCACCTTAGGTGGCCGTCCACGAAGCTTCTTCGTGCCAGCTTCCGGCGACTTTCCGATTTGCCTCTTGTCCTTGCGTCCCCTGCTCGCCGATCTTGACCTCGACGGGCTCTTCACCTTCTCGGCTTTCTTCTTCTTCGGCTCGGACTTTGGCGACATGATGTGCTTTTTCACGCGCGCCGGCGACTTCGAGGCGCTCTTGCGGGTTCGCGAGACTGATCTGGTCTGAAAAAGTGATGAATGAAGTTCTGTGACTAAGCCGAAACGACCTTCAGAACCGTCGAGCGGTACGTATTGTCCTCGGCGCCATGAAAGCGATACCTCTAAGTGATATCAAAAAGACATTGTCTATTGGGCATTTCAAAAAGCGCTTCTTGGAACCGTCTTATTGCAGAAGCCAGGACCAGAACTGGTGAACTGAAGCATGGCCCATGAAGACGCAAAGAACCACCTCTTGCCAAGACGGTTAGAACGATTGACGTAGGTACGGAACGTCATCTCAAGGGCAGGGTCGGTAGCTTCAATGGGCTTAGAGGCCTGTATCGCTCTAGGTCTTGCTTACCAACAATACTAACATTCTGTTCCCTACACGAGATTACGTGTAAGACCTCATTCGCACTTCTGAACTAACTCAGAAACCAAAGTAACAGAGCAATGTTGTTGCAATTCTCCTACTGGGAAGTGCAGAGCAAAACTGCTTTCCAAGACCTCAAGAAAGATCTAAACCTTCCTGTTGAACCATTAATTGACCAAGGTTTTTTAAGGAATTCAGTCAAATTTAACCAAGATCAAAATGGTCCTATCGATCGTAGCGAGTTTTCAAGCTTTTCAAACTTCAACAGACACCACAAAGGTTTACTTCAATGCCTCGTTAAAAGGGGCAGAATTCCTTACCACAACGGTTATTCATGTAGGTTTTTGTAGGAATTCAACCAAATATGGTTGCATAGACTGTTGCAGTGCTTTCAATCTGTTTTGGACCTGCATAAACACTATGAATTCGCTGGCCAAATGCGAGACATTAATTTAATCGCCCTCTAGTGTGTATCGAACGAAAAGAACAGCAATGCGCGTAAAATCAATGTAATAAAGATGGGTGATGCTTCCTATTTCTGACAGTGAGATTTCTTATCAAATACTCATGACTTCGCAGAGCTCTCCATTGATTTATTATCGATCTAATCACCAGTGCAATGTAAGAAGCGCAATGCGCCGCCTTAGGTAGCTGCGACCGAATTGAACGGGATAAAGCGGACGCGTGACCTACCATGTCTCCGACTTCTGAAGGCTCCTCCGTTCAGTGGCCAAAAATCGGGAAGCGGTGGCAGCAGAAGAGCGTTCGCGGTGAAAACCTCTGGCCCCCGTTCAAAGGACCGGCGAGGGATGGCGTCTGCGGTGGAGGCCGCAGGCTGCGGCCGGTGCGACGAGACTTGGTCAAGGCGGAGGAGGGTGCGGACGCTGCGTGGATGGACAGAGAGCGTGCGCCGGACAGGAGTGCGCAGACGGTGAGCGCTTGGCCACCGTCCAAGTGACCTCTGCCCGCCTGTCGAGGTCAGCTCGGTGGGGACACCGTTGCCCGGAAAATAAATCATCTACCGAAAGAATCGATGGCTGGGGAAGGCGTCGGATAAGGAAGTTCGTCGCAGCAGTGAAGCTGGTGCACTCTGGCATCGATCATTCGGCTGTGATCGATGGTAGTTCGAGGTCTCAGTTGGGACGTTTTTGGACTCCCAGTTAGATGGCAGAACGAGGTTAAAGTTCAGGGCATTCGAGCGAAATGGCCACACTCAAAAGCCGCGCAGAATCGCAGAACCAGCCGTGGTGATCAATAGTGCGCGTATTGGCGAGCTTTTGTCACTTCGAAGTGCTCGGAGACACTCACCATTCTCGTAATGAAGTGTTTGTCGTGTTCCGGCGGCGGACGACCAGTGAAACTCTCGCTTGTACGGTTTGAGGAGCCTGAAACAGGGGATCACTGTACTCGACACTGCCACCAATCAATTATCGATCGCGGAGAAAAGGACGGTATACGAAGGTGCTGCACGGATTTTTGCGGACAACGTGCACTACCGTACAACAGAAAAACGGAGGCCTCTGACTTCCTTCAGAATCCGCCTACTTTGACAACTCTACACCATGCGAACACCATAAACACATCTGGAGGAAGAGCGACGGCGGAGCAGAAAAAGCGGACGGGACGAGCAGCAGTGACGTATGGGGGGCGTACAAGCGGACGCCCCTACGCAGAGTGACCTCTGGCGGAGCCGAGCGCACAGTAGGCGACGTGCGGGCGACGGCCAGGGCGCTGGCCCGGCGCCAAGCCAATGGGACGACGGGCCACGGGCGGGGCCACGCCGGCGCCGCTTCGTTTGAGGCGGCAGAAGCCCGAACGGGGTCCGGGCTCAGCCGGACCACCGGGTGGGCTTCGGTCAGCTCGCCGCGCACTGTATCCCCGTTGTCTTCTCGAGTACAAGCTTCAATGAAAAAGTCCTCCCCTGGGGTCCCCAATGAAATGTGGATCCCAAGGGAAGGCTCAGAATAGGTCGCTTGGACAAAAACGGTTCAATGCGTACGAATGACCGAATATTTACTTATCCTAGGACTACACTCGTGTGTGCTAGTGCAATCGACAACAACAGAAAGCCAAGGAGATGCAGTATGCTGTCCGCAATAACTGCTGGCAAATATTGGGCTGAAGAAAAAGTTGTTGGCCAAGCTACCGTGTTCTCTCCTTATAAAATAAGGACATTACATTTCTCGAGAAGATTCAGAACAGTGATACCAGCAAAATTCTACCTCGATCAGGCAATTTCCTGCGCTCTAGAGTGCCACGAGGGAACATTGGGAACAGATATTTCAATCTGACACGCTGGAATCCCGCGGGAAGCTTAGGGATGTTTGCGGTATCTTCAAAATGCTGTCAGGAATCATGGACGTGGATGCTTCTCAATTTCACACCTTCCTTATAGAGCTAGAGATTGTTCGGAAAAGATCCCTTTTTGAAGCACCAGAATTACAGAAAGATTGGGGCTTTTTATTTGCGCAGCAGGATCTGCTTATTTGCCTTTAAAACACAATTTTTGTGTTTTCGAGCAGGTTTCCGGCGCCCTCAAACGTGTGGCTGAAAAGAAGCTGCTTCTCTTTTAAAATTTTGTGAACCATGTCGTCTTTCTTAGTGCCGTGTTCTTTTTCGCTTGTCTTTCTAACGTGTGTCTTATACCACGTAATAAATATTATCAATATTAAATGTGCATTCAAATTGCCTACGCGATATTTCGTAGAAGTAGAATGCGTGGCGCATCCCAAAAGGAACTGTGTAACGCCGTCCTTTTTCCTTTATTCTTTAGAAAGTTTTTGCCGTTTTAGTGCCTTGAATATTCCCTCCATTGCTTAGGTTTTTACTCAACGATTCCACGCTTGTGATATCTGCACGTACAGAAGATTATGCGGAATTAAATACACATGAAGTATATAAGGTGACTGCCAACAACTGAACAATGCGCGCTACTTTCCTTGATAGCAGAAATCTTGATCTTCATGGAGCTTTATACCATGAATCTCTGAAACGCGCAGTCTTAATGAAGTCGAATTTCGGGTGCTATTTGAGGAGTGCATTGTCTAAAGAACAGCAGTGAAATGCTGACATAGATCACTTAAAGAAGAGGTAGAGAACCTTAAAGTGATGAGGATTCTTGCTTAGAGCAGAAGATCGTACAGAGGAGTAGGTACAGCAAGAGTCTAAGCAATGTTCTCATGATTTAAAATTAGCATTCAGTGTAACGGATGGCCTATCAAGGCGAATCGTGCAGAGACACCTCCTAAGAAAAGGACAGAAATCCGCATAGTTCGGAGCCTGGCGCCTCGACGATTGATGTGCCAACGGCAATATTAGCTTCTTCTCTACTAGGACGAGAGCAAACATTTTTCGAAATACTAGCTGTTTATTATAAAGATCGAACCTTGAGCAGTAGTGAAGTGGAGGGGCTATGTATCTCGGGTATTGGATGCTCTTAACGACACTAGATCTATGTATAAGTTCGACGCTAATTTCGTTCTGCAATTTTGTGAAATAGTAAATAGTAATTCAGAGATGAGTGGATGGCAAATAGTAAGTTGCAGTAAATAATAATATTATTTCTGAGATGAATTATTGGTGAGATGAAAGAGGTTAGAGAAGACCAGAACGGCCGCCAACGCGTTGCTCGGACTTCTTCTCCCTTCTTCTGAAAGCTCATAACGAACGATGTGACGGTCTTCTTGTCCTTCTAGCGAGCAGGATACATTGGAGCACTCTAATTACTAAAAGTCTCCTCGTCAAGACTTATGAAACTTATACGTCGGAGTATCAAACAACAACATTTTACCCAGTTAATAGGAAAAAACATAATTACCCTTGAGCAAGACCAGAACCGGTTCACTACCAAACTATTTATCAGGAAATGTTGCGTTTCACAATGCTATTCCGAAAACTAAAGTAAGAAACGAGCTCCTTGGACTACAGATACATTCTCATATGCAGGCGAGGTTCACCCGACCTCTTACAGGAGAGGCTTCTTCATGGTGGAACCATTTAGAACCCGAGGAGGGATACACAAGATTTATTTAAATAAATAAACAGAGTCATCGATCCCGCATAATTTCATTGTTAATATAATCAGATCAGATCACTTACATAGGTACCATAGAAGTTGATGTCATTCATCAACAAAGCAAGTCGGTTCATAAATAATTCTAACACATAATGGGATCTCAGGGCAGTGCTCCTCTTGGTTTGATCCCGTTTCTGTTCTAGAATTATTAAGGGATGTTTCTCATTGTATGTACTAATAGTCCACGTGCGCAATGACTGCAACTTGGAGTGCCGCTTTCGAGAATTGGCCTGATAAAGGTTTTGCATGCTGGAAAAATCAAGCTTCTACGACCACGTTACCCTCTAAGAACCAATGTTGACATGGACTCCGCCTGCTTTCTGCTATAGTTCCACACAGAACCAACAAAGCGAGCTCTAGGGTGGTAACGGACGCTTATCTACCAACAGATTCAGCGTATAACGACAGCCATTTGGTGAGGAGCCCTACACCACAAGAGTTGTGGGAGTTTGGAAATGGAGATCTACTGGTGCCGAGCTGCATAGCCACCACAGTATCCACCACGCATTCCGATCGTTTAAGAGGTCCCGAAAGGAAATTTTCTGCCTCTTGACGATGAGAACCTCAAAACCGTCTTCACCAATCGGAGCACAGATTTCTACGGATTTCTGTGGAATTTTCTTCGATTCATGCTTTGTTCGTAAGGAGGTTTGTCAAGGATATACATCGAACTCGGCGGTGTCTTACTAATCTAACAATATTCCGTAAGTTAAAAATGACGGACACCCTATATGTATTTGTTTGGAATAGGCCGCACTTTAATTTCAGTTGAAATTGTTTGGTCAGCTGCAGAAAGTCAGTTAGGGCGTCGTTTCGGACAATAGCACCAGCTTCCAATTGAATTTAGTTAGGAGAATGAATCGCAATCCTTACCACTTTTTGTTTACAGAAAATATAGGAGGGTACTGGCAACACCTTCAAATAAAATGGAAACTCGAAATGTAGGAATATCAAAAAAAGTTGAATGGCTCAGTTCGCCCGCTTTCTTCAGACGATTTTTTGCTGTTTTTGTTGTGACATCTTCCAATGATTCAATAATAAATAGATATGGAAATGCCATAGCATTCAGCGAATGTGTGAAACTACTAAGCACATTGTGCTGTCCATTTTGCAAAAAAACTTGTATTTACTTATGAGAATTTTTGTTTAAAAATAGGAAGGTCAACTTACTCGTTTTTTACTCACAATTTATTATTTAAACTGTAAATCTATTCATATCCACGAAAACGTAGAGTTGTTTCTAGCGAGTTAAAAACATTGGACAGTTCAAAACGCATTCTGTCAGGAACTCCTTGGCTGTGTGCTGAATTTAGCGGATCCTCTCGGGAACTGAATTTTCGCGGAACCCGAGGTTGCGGCGTGCCGATTTTAGTTTCAGCTTCTTAGGAAATCAAGCTTTTAACTATACGACGTCTATGAGTTGTTACCAATGTTGTCCGAAAAGAATCTAGTCAGCAAGTGCCCGGATTGCTGATTTGGACCTCCCCCGACTTCGCAACCTGGGAGCCTTGTCATGATTGAAAAGAAAGCTACTGTCTTCGTAGTACCTCCACCGACACTTTTTTGAAACGAAGGCGTAACAAAAAACAAACATGGGAGTGTGGCAGCATCGTCGGGAGAGGCGCAGGCTGTCGCGGGCATTCCAACCTAGTACAATCAAGCCTTCTATGCGTCCGGGGTTAGAGATTTGGGGTCAGACTTGTCTAAGGAGGATAAAACTCTGACTTCTCTACAGACTGACCAGCGTAGGTCCTTCTGTGGCCAAATACGGATTCAACTCGCCTTCATGATATATTAGAAGTAGAATGCGTGGCGTGCGTCCCGCAGAGTGATTGACTAATACCGACCCTTATCTTGTATTACCTGCTAAACCATATCACATGGATTGATTAATTTCAGATGTTGTCCGTACCATTGTGAATCCCACCCGGTGTCGTTTTAAGCCTCTCAAAAGCAGGTTCGTACTCCTCGCCGCTGGCGCAAAAATAGTCGAGGACTCGAACGTGGTCCGATTTTCTCCGTGCCAAACGTGCCTTACAAAATGCTTTGCTGTATGCCCAACCAGTACCCCTAGAACCACAGTTTTCTACCATAAGTCTTTGAGCTACTGATCGATTTGCTTGGTGTAGAATTCAGATTCCTCTAGCATCCATTTCCAGCATAACGATGAGACGAAAGTTCTCTCGCTTCATCGTTATCCCCCGTTGAGGAGAAGGTTCTTAGGAGAGCTGATGGATAACTATGCCATCATTCAGTTTGCTACCGTCGCAGTTATGTTGCCTTCCCTGAATATGCTGCTTCTGCCTTCCTGCTCTACATCGCTTTCCACCCGACTGCCCGTCCTCAAAATAAAAAGTGCTCCTGAAGCGTATGCCATAAAGAGGATGATCGCGTCAGACTGTAGTATGCATGTACAGTCCGAATAGCTGGAAAGGAAACACACGATCCGAAGAATTTTTCGCCAAAAAGTACGAGTTTGGGCTGACACCAGCCCAGTAGTTTCAAAATTTCAAACAATTTTTCCGTTACCGTTACGAGTCGTAACAGTGAGAATGCACTTACCTACCTACCCATCTCATTGGAATGTCGATGGGTCGCTGATCGAGTAGGGCGGGAAATCCGAAGAGCGGTGGAGAAGAAAGAAAGCGGCAAAAAGAAAGCGAGGTGGCCCTGGCGAGCCGACCGCAAACCGAGTAGCCTCGTTATCAAGTGACACCTGGCCGGTCGTTCGGGCAGCCACTGATAACGTCAGAAGGCCGGCGGAGGATGCGTGGACTCGACGACGTGGATCTTCGCCGAGCACACACCGACACAGGTCGCCATCGTGTTTTGCCGCGCAACCACTCAGTGGACCGCGGCCGGCAGAATCGGCCATCTATTGCTCTCGTAATCAGATTCGTAACAGCTGACTTTTCGATCAGACAGCATGCGCTATGGGGGACCACACTAGCCAACAAAAACCGCAAAACCTGCTTGTACGATGTCCAAAAACTCACGAGATATTCACTTTTACATTGGGCAAGATCCAAGAGAAGGATTTCCTAAGACGCGACTCAAAAAATGGCATAATCACTGCGGGACAGGCCGCGAACGGCAGGGTGACTGTAGCGTAGCTGTGGTTAGTTTGGGGTGGCGGCGCGAACCCAACGCTGCCAAACCGGTTGTCTAATTTTACACGATGATGTGTACAGCCACAAAAACAAACAAGCGGTTGACCAAAATTGATCAACTGGTGTAACTAGCCAACATTTTTTAGACAAATCAGTGCATATTGCTTTTTTAACAGACAAACGGTAGACATAAAGGAGCAACCCCGCCCTGTTCAGAACCAAAAAAGTCGAAGTGTCGTCTTCTTTCTTATCTACTGATCCATGCCATAGTTCAATGTTTAGGTTTCCTTGATTGCGACCTGAACTTGGAATGCGTTAGACTGTTTCCTTACTACGTTTTGTAAGATTTGTTTTATTATTATTATTATTATTATTATTATTATTATTATTATTATTATTATTATTATTATTATTATTATTATTATTTAAGATTTACCGCCCAGGAGACTTTTATTAACCAACAACACTATTTAAATGATCTCTCCAACACAATATTCCAGCCACGTGTCTCAAATCGCTTTGGGCAGCGTCTGAATCACTCGCAGTCCTCTCTTCAGGAAGTGCTGGACTTCGCCCATTTATCTCGCTAAGCATAGTTTAGAAATCCAGTCGGATTTCGGCTATCCCAAGTTTGACGTAATTGCAGTGACCTTCTTTCTGCAGTGATAGGTAATTAAGCTATGATTGCAATTTGTCAATTTTTTAATTTTTCTTCAAATTTTAGAGAACAGGTTGCATTTCCAGAATGGTGCTTCTCACGATCTAAAAAAGTTAATCTTTCTTTAAAAATTCTGTGCGGTGTCTATTTAGAGCGTGATGAGGCGGCCTTCCACGCGTGAGATATTTAGTTGCATCCGCTGTGTATGACTCCCCAATTGGTTAGCAAATAGGCTTAGCTAAAGTTTGTTATTTAAATTTTATACGTTGTAGGTTTTACCACTATATTTGCCGTTAGCACGACATGGCTATCACGCCGACAGCAAGCACCTTCAAAAACGAGGAAGCTCCCATCTTCGCTGCTTCAATGCGTAGTTAACTCTTCGCCCTACGGAAACGAATAAGACACGATTTATGAACGACATCGAGCAACGGGACCACTTTCTTAATCAAAATTTGAGAGCACGTAGACGCGATGTTGCCCTCTGGAAGGCGCGCATGGTTGCTCGATGACCAACTGCAAGGTGTTCTCCGCCGCAGCGCCGTCTATGAACGATTCACTGTGTCTGAGCAGTTGGTTTGCGTTGAAGTGGGACCATGCCATAGGTGTGCTGTGAGAGGAAAGACAATCTCCATCCACTGCTCATCCGATAGTTATAGCCTATTGTGGAACACATGTTGTGATGACAGAGCTCTTTATTTAAGCCATTGCTGCACGTGCAGCGCATGAGAGAAGCTTGTTTCTTCTGTTTCTTTCTCAGTTCGAGGTAAATTATTAAAAGCAGAAAAGCGGACCTCATGATCACTAAATACGATTTGAGGGCTACTTGGCATATGAGTTGACCTTCAGCGAGACAGGGCAACAAGTTTCCTTTTTCCACAATAATAAACGAAATAGTAAATTCTTTTTGGTAAAATTTTTGGCTTCGTCTGAGAGTTCTTACCAACATCGGTCAAATAGGTGAATACTTCAGCAGTAAAACCGATGAATGGGGAGCTCTGAACAGTTGGGAATTTTACCTATTTTCAAACAAGTCGCCAGAGCAACTGAATTGGTACCAGACTTGTTTGGAGAATGCAAAACGCCCACCCGCACATGGGGTGGCCACCGCAATTCACTGAAGCAGCCAAAAACGTGTTTAAGAGCCTATCGCAGAATTAGAAGTTTCTTAGAATGCTGCCACATGACGCAGAGGTACCCTTTGCCCTCAACTTTGAGTGAAGGAAATCCTAGGAACATGCCATGTCAGACACCGTAGAAACCTACTCGTAAAGATGTATGGCAGAGCTAAGCTCTGGCCAAGATTGTTATAACCCTTATTCCGGCTTACGTTTGGATTTTGTCGTCTTCTTCAGAGCTTGCAAAAATCTGTGCTCCTGAAGGGTTTCTAATGCCTTGCTGTCATTCAATGCTCAACGTTAGTGTTTACAGAGTGGAGGGCACTTTTGATTGGTTCTGCTCTTCTACCTGTCAATAGAGGGTCAGCAAGGCTGGAAAACACAGAGAGGACAGGTCTTCAGCTCAGGTTTAATACGTCGGACCACTCGGAAAATCACTCTTCCATACTGATACGAGTCTCTAACCCGTGGGTGCACGTAAACGCTCAGCACGGCATCGAACCGAATTGTGACGTTGAATGCTATTGTTGTGCTTTTAAGAAATTTTAAACGAGTAAATTCGATATCGAAAATTTTCTAACGAATGAGCGAACGAGTTTATTCGGTGTCAAAAATTTTCTAGCGAATGAACTAACGTAATTTGATCGCACATCATTTTTTTCGAATGATCGTAAAACGAATAAGCCCCATTTTTCTTTTATTCGAATACTCGAATAGTCAAGCAATCTGCTCGAATCAATTTCTGCACTTAAAGATTGAACTTTATTTGATATTCGAATAAAATCATTCGACTTTCGAATAATATTCGAGTATGGAACCCTTTCTATGTTCGAATATTCGAACAAATAATCGACTTTTTAAAACAATCGACGTTTGAGTACGAACGAATATTCGAAATTCTACAATTATCGAAAATTCGACTATTTGACTAATTAATCGAATATATCCGTTCGAGCACAGCCATAGTTAATTCATGATCTTGCAGAGCTTAGTAGGCAAAGGAGCGTAGGTGGTTGTCCTTAGCAAGTAGCGGATAGGCTCCAATACGGCCCGTAGTTTAGTTGGCAGAGGACGAGCAGGTGAAGCGAGCTCCGATAATTGTCAAGTCTCTCACTCGTGGACTAGCTGTCTACAGCCTTTCCATCTAACACTCCTATCAAGGTCTAGAATGCCTCTGTCCCAGACATCCCTGACTCTGAATCGCTCGAATTTTGAGATACCAATGAAGCCTTGCTAGGCGGCTTGCATGCTTCTCAGTGCCCCTGCTGTTGTCATCCCTGCTAATTATAGGCGGTTCAGGGTGGCAATAGCCCGTCGCCGAGTGATCACCCGATCATTCTGTAGACTCAGGCGACGCGGCGGCACTTTGCCGCCATTCGCCACCTGGCTCTCGGCGGGTGTCCGACACCTGCCGAGACTCGTGCCGTAGTGCTCGACTGATCAGACTGAACCTGAAGTTCTCACTTCTTCGCGAGGGCGCAGCCACTTTCAAACGAGGTAGTCAAGGCCTGCTGTTGTCAGTGCTTAGCGACAACGCTACTCCTGCGAGTGCAAAGAGCTCCGGAGTGTGGCCCTCCTAACGCACCCGTGCTAAAATCGGGCACTCCCAAAATCCCTTCCCTTACTTCGGTTCAGTTCTGTCACATCGAACTGGGCTGAAGCATTCGAGCCTTTTCCCCGCTATATATGTACCTACTATCATCCCTATATGGAAATGCTTGTCTGTCGATGACGGCTATATAGGTGTTATTTGAAAACTGCAGCGTGTGTGAGCCTTTTGTTCCTTTGAGGTTCATCTCTGAATTGACAAACTATCACAAGAATTCGAGAAATACAGGCGGATTCACAATTACATGTATCAATACCACTAAAGCCGAATAGGAGAACACCATGAGAGGAATGAGCTCTACTGAGATTCTCTACGCAGAGTTTCTGAAGAGCATTCCTGGACGACCAAGTCGGAACCTATGGAGCTTTCTTAAGTGCAAGCAAGGAATGCAGCTAAGGAAGGGAATTGTTGGCAAACATTTTAAAGAATTAGCTCGCACCGAACAAGCTCAGACACATGGAGGTCATACAAGCGCTGAATAACAAGGGAAAGGGACATTACCATCTAGTCCCAATGGAACGACACGGCTGAACATCTGGTGACCAAGCTGCCTCAAAAGGCTGGGAGCAGGCTTGATATTTTCGCCTTTGACTACTCATAGCGCGCTCCGAGATCGTCAGAAGGTTACTGCCAAATTTGGGCTCCTGCTTGGACTATGGGCGACACCATGAATAGGATTCACCAAAATCCTTCAATGAACCTTATTTTTGTCTGGCGTTGTGTGATAAGTATTTTGATAGTTACATTTATGTCCCACGTGAAAGACAAGCTGTGAAATGTGCAATCATTCCTCGAGGCATGTGGGTACAGGGCACACCGCTAGGTGTGTCGCAGCTCTTGTTTGCTTTATAAACTAGATATATGCCTTCATAAGACCTTCATAAAAGAAAAAATTCGCATTTAGGCAGGATGCCACTGGATACTTCTGGTGGAAAGTCAGAAGGCGGCATCGCTAAAATAAACGTGAATAATGTCCATCTCCGGACTAGGGAATTAATCTCATAGGCCCGTTCACAGTATTGCTTTTGTAAACTAGTCTCGTTTCAGTTTTTCCGCCGTTACCAAGCAGTCAGAGAAGAGTGCCCCTTCCCGCATTAGAATATATCCCTACACTACAGCTAAAACAGCTTCGGGAACCTTTCTTGATTCACCTCCTCTCCAAGACGTGACGAAGATGTCCAAGCGATGTCTCACGGCACGACTTTTACTACGCATATCGTGGACGGAAATCGTTTGATGTGAGCGATAGATCGATATCACAGCTTCCGATCCTTCCGAGTACACAACACGGCGACGTAGATGGCTACTGGTGTCGTGTTTCTGAGTGAGGTGAGCGGACCCTGCCTCAAATGAGTACGCATAGCTCCAAGCAGTACTACACCGGTTGGTATGTGCTTGAACTTACATGCAACACCTATTCACACTACTCTAATCAGATCAGAGATAATGAGTAAATAAATAAATAAATAAATAAATAAATAAATAAATAAATAAATAAATAAGTAAATAAATAAATAAATAAATAAATAAATAAATAAATAAACTGACCTGGCTCGGATTACACCCGTGCAGCTCCACTGCCATCATGGAGTTTGCACGTAAAGACGAGCACTGTAGGTGGATACAACTTGCCCGAAAAGACACCAGCTGAAGAGGGTGTCTAAATGGATTCAACCATGCGAGCGCGACAGCTGCCGCAGCATTGCGGCATGTTCAGAAGTTGAAAACTACGGGTTATGTCCATACTTCACAGTCCTTTACTCTGCACTCTCGAAGTAACGTAAGAACGTAGCGAAACGAAATATCCCAAGGAATAAACCGTGATGTCAACGAGAACCACTGCAGGTGAACGTTGACAGGACGACTGGAGGCTGTTCCATTTCACTTTCCTAACCAGTGGTCATATGCTATATAGAACTGTCCACTGCAGTTGAACGTTGAAGGGCGATTGGAGGCGAACTCTATTTCAGTTTCCTAACCAGTGATCATATGCTATATAGAATGGTTGCTGTTGTTATTGCTTTTGTTTCAAGTTGTACTGTCAGTTGTTCAGTTGTCGGGGATTGTACCGTAGATCGCAGCCACTGTTGAGCTCCTAGCGGAGGTCGATTCGAAAGTCAAGTGGCAGCTTCCAACCAGAGGTGACTACGTAAAAAGTGTTGTTTCAATCACCTGTATCACCTGTCGTCCCGTTGATCATCGACTTGCTCGAGCGGGCGCCAGCACCGCCTTCATTCGTCCCTGCCGCGTGCCAGAGTGCTCCAATGGGTCCTCCTCGCTCGAGGGAGAAGGAGAGCGTTATATCGTTCTTCAGGGCTTTCACGAAGAAGTCTGATCATCGCGTTGATGGGCGTCCTGGTGTTCTCTTGATATCCCGCGGAATTCAGTCGGTGATGGCTCTCGTCTGCGAATCGCATTACGTGGCCTGCCCACCTAATTTTCGACAACTTGGCCCACGCAACAGCGTCTCTGATCTTCGAACGTCGGCGAAGCTCGGAACTCCGGAGGCCTTCTCTCACTTGCGTGAGTCGTGTCACTCCGAGTATGGTCCTCTCGATTTCCCGCTGTGCAACGCTGATCGCGTTTCATCCTGCCTTCGTGTAGCCCAGGTCTCTGAGGCGTATGCTGGAGCAGTAAAAACAGTAGAGTCGAATAGATGGGCTCGGAGTCAGGGGTTCTTCGTCTTCTTCGACGCTCCTGAAAGCTCCTCGAGCTGCTCTTTTCTCCTGCCCCAACTGTTTACGGTATATTGTAGTATTGTGTGTTGAATAGCGTTTGTAGTAATTGTGGTATATTCCTCAACCATTTTGCTTCGATTTTCTAGGCATGAGAGATTTTCAGCTGAGACTGGTTGTAGCTGTAATTTTTCATTTTCTCACCGTTTGCATTTTACTTGCGCTGACATTCTGACAAGGGTAATTGATTTGTGGTGGGCTCTACGTGATGCACAGATAAATAAAAGTTACTGTTGCGTTTCCCTTCAAGATTTCTAAACAGCCTTCTCTTAACAGTAAATGTGACTAGTGCAAGATTCAGATCGATACAGTCAGAAGTAATGTAATATCGGCAGTTTCACCCATCGATCTGCTACTGAATTCCTAAACTTTAAAACAATGTCGTCTTGCCTAATTCGTAAGGGTAATGCAAAAGGTTTGACCAGCACCTCCAAGAAGTGCACAACTATTTTACCTTTTTATCAGTATTTAGGATCTGCATGCCACTCCCAGAGTATCTGTTACAATTTGTTCGTTAACTGCTCCTGCTATTTCTGTCTTTTGCTGTTCCCTACGCAGCAGGTTTTTTTTCCCTTCTTTTACCACCGTCATCATGTTGAGGGTTCACTGGTATCAGTAGATCTTCCTCTACCGAGGTCCGTCCGTTCGTTCCTTCGCGCAGTAGCATTCTCCTCCTCCACTGCACCATCACCGTTCCACTCAGGCAGTTGAACAAACTTTTTTCAGCGCCAGGGGCCAGATTCGTCACAACCGCTTCCCCCCCATCTAACGGTGACCGCCAAACCCCTGATATGACATTCATTAGCACCAGGTTTGTCGATATTTTCACAATTAGAAGACAGAAAGCGGTTGACGAGTCTGCTCCACGGGGGTATTGATGTTAACTACACCATCGTCTCGAGAGTGTCTAATACATCCCCATTCTAAACGCTCAAGGAACGACAGAGCGAATGAACCAGCCAATTTCGAAGCTTTTAAGCAAATTTGTTGTGAAATCCCCGGAAATCGCTCTCGAGCGAACTTCGATTGCACTGCATGACAAGACGACAAGAAGCCGAATTACGGCAGTAGAGAAGCGTTAGAACACTGTCTGAACAGTGTTCAAACAGTACATGATTCGACGTTCGAATCCGAGCAATGCTTTCACCGTGTTCTTGCCATTGGACAAGACAGCCATTGGGCGTCAATTTGAGTTCGCTGTGTCCACTCATGAGTTTACTTCAACCAACAGACTGTCACCAGACTCTGCTGCTAATCCTAAACACTTGGAGACCGTATGACATGGAAACTCGTAGCAGTTGACGGCTGCAGCCGCACTCATTCTCGCTTCTGATGAATTCGAAAATAATATACAGGTATCCCATACAAATGCTGCATAATCAGAAACAGTGGGGGAATAAGGACACTTACTGCTAATGCGGGTAATTGGATGAAGTGACAACAGAGGAACGCCCATGACCATCAAGGTCTTCCTCTAATAATCGCAGTGTCAATCGCTCCTCCTCAATACGCTCCGATATCGGTTAGAGCGCCTGCAGTCATACTGCGTATCCCACAGGTGCCCTGAACGCTGCTAGCACGTCCCATTAACCACAACGCCAACGGAATTCGCCGTGACTGCACCTCACAACCGACAGCATCTCACCTCAACCGACTATACCACACAACAACTCAGATCAGCCCTCATTAAGACCGGTATTACTGTGAACAGCGACACACAATAGTTCAAGCCTGTTATTGGCAATTACCGTGCGATATCGACCGAGGAGATCGACAGCACACGATTGATGACATTGCGGACAGTTATAATTTAGTGTAAATATACATTGGACGATGATTTTCACAGCCTCAGTTATGGGTCAGGTATCTCGGCGTTGCGCTGAACTTCGCATATCCCTTGATCACCTGAAATTAGACAGTTATAACGAGAAATGAACACGATCAATCTAGATTCGAAAGCAAAACGTTAGCGACACACTGTTAGATGATTTCGTACAGCAAGATGAGATTCATTGTCAATGAAGTTCACATTTCAACTTATGTCTTTGCTAGAGCACTTTGAACGGGTTTCTTGAAAGATGAGAATGTTTTAATCCTCAGCATTGAAGGGATATCTAGGCAAAAGAATCAAACGGAGCTACCTGTCATTAATTACAACCAACGGGCCAAAAACATCGAAATCATCAGTTTTCGCATAAAATTTCTTGAACCGAGGGTGACTTGCTCACATCGACAAACACCATTGTCACAGCAATAAGAGCGATTTCCGCCTCGAGGAAAAGAGGCACTATTGCAGTACGTTGTGGTCACCATCTATGTATCGACCTCAAGATGGCAATAATTCTTTGCACATATAAGCGACAAAGGCTGAATAACCCAGTCAACGAAAGGAGAGAGACCTGCTGTCCGAAAGTAGGAAAGAGAGGTGCAACCTCTTAGTTTATGAAAACGTAGAGGAATATCTAGGGCAAGACTCAGCCACTGGATCCTTATGTAAAACCCAGACGGAGTGGAGGGATGAAACACTTTCCGGGCCGAGATTTACACCCTGGACTGATCTGTGTAAACTATGGGATTAAAATAAATAGAAACTGGTGCAATTCAAGTTTGGTGAGAGAAATTGTAGAATGACATGAGGCGAAGTTTGACGGGTTCACTCTTGTGAGTGATATCATCTACTACAGCCGTACAGGCTAAAAAAGCCCTGTCGCTCCTACTTCATAGAACTAAACACCGTACTTTTTGAACGGTATACTTTAGCAGGGCCAAAATTTATCCAAGAAAAGTTGTCGTGATCAATGCTACATGTCGCCAGCATAGGTCAAAACAATTTAAATAAATAAAAAACAAAGGGGAAGATATTGTTTCTTGCTTTGATTCCACTAGTACGACTCCTTTCGTCGGCGTAGGCAAGCCAAATACGTATTTAAACCAACGATAGAAGTAGAATGCGTGGCGTATTCCACAAAGGCATTGCTTAACGGTATCCTTCACGTTTTTACCCATTACGCACTATTTCCCGTGTCTTATTGCGACGTGTGAGAGAACTGGACGAACCTTATTGATCGCCTCCAAGAAGTCCTTTTCGGTTGCAACCTTGCGACGCGCTCGGATCGCAAACATACCTGCTTCAGTGCATACAGAGCGAATCTCGGCACCTAAAATTTCATCAGTGATTTTTAAAAAGATCAAAAATTTGGGCGAATGTTGAGTTGTTGAACTGCATAAATCTTGCGATTTACCCCACTCGTCGAATTTTTGCAAGATGCTCTTCATAACTGTCGCTAGACGAATTGCTGTGGATCACCTGCCATCAGTCAGCCTAATCTGCTATGACGGAACACCACTACGGCGACGCGTAATGTCGACGAGCACATTAATGCGATTAGCAATCTTCGCAAACAGACGCTTAACACAGGAACACCGCATCAGCCCAAGGAGGACATTTTAATAGAACTGCTTTCTCAACGTCATCCAGCCTTTCCAGACGCCATTGGGGCGACAAGCTGTGTCACCTAATCTGGCGATCATTGGCTATAGCAGTAAGCAAGCACTGCCTGCCATTAAGCGACACATTCCCAGCCGAGCGGCGACGAGGTCACGAGAATTGCGCTATTGAGAGAGGGGTCAGCGAACACGGCACTAGAACAGTCGGGCTCGCGAGTCAGCAAACAGTCAACTACGCGCTGTTAGTGAGACGCAAAAGGAACACGACAGCCAGTGCAGCTGCAACGTCACGTGCTCTCCCTATACATTACATAGAATTTCGCGAGAATTCGAATTCACCGCAGAACCCTTCAATCAATGAGTCAACCCCCACATCCCTTCTCGAGTCTCAAAAATGGATACAGCTTGGACAGTTCAACTTGGGTGGAGAAAATTTGTATAACGCGAGGGGTAATAGGATTACGATTTAAGACAAAAGCAAATTTGGGAAGTGTACAGGTGCGAAGAAGTTGTCTACTGCTATTAAAGGATTCACATGTTGCCGAAACACACTTGAACTCCTTGGTAATAGATCACATGGGCTTTCAAATGGATTTGACATGCGTATTAGTTCGAAGGCGTTTGGTAGCACATTCAGAGGTGCCGTACGTCGAGTGCTCCTGACTCCAGGGGCCAGATTCATCAAAGATACTGCAGTAACTTTGACGGAGAATTGTAAGCGAAAGCTCAGATAACGCGGCTTATCGCTCACCATATCGCTTGATAGGCCGCGTTATCTGAGCTTTCGCTTACAATTCTCCGTTAAAGTTACGGCAGTAACTTTGATGAATCCGGCCCCAGGTTTCTGGTTCGGATTTTCCGCTCGGGCCAACCAAGCATTCATCTCTCCGGGGTCGATGAATTGGTACCAGACTCGTCTGGGAAGGACAAAACATAGCGATATGGTTTAAATCAAACCCGATTGTTTCCATTTTGTTGTTGGCTACTACAGTCGTAGTAACTTCTGTATTACTCTGTGTCAGGAGTGAGATAAAACTGCAATACAACATAAAACTAACAGACAAAAGCAGTTCCTGAATATCTACGCACAGAGAATTTGTTTAGCAGCAATGCAATGCGTTTGATAGAATATTTGGATTTCGGGAGGAATTTAGTCTTCCTAAATTGAAGGAAGGCTAAACCTGCTCTAACTGTGAAAAATTTAGCACTTTGGGTCTTAGACTTAGGGAAGTACAATTTATATTGACCCCAATGGTAATTGGAGGCGCAGAGTATAAGACTATGAAAAGTTGAAGGATCATGCAAATAGCATTTGTTTCGTGTATGTATGTTGCGTTTTTGAAGCAGTTTGTTTGGTCGGAGGTAGTAGTCATTGGTTGATATACTTGTGCCACTAACATAGTATACTCATTTCAAATTGAAAAATTAAGTTGTCAGTACGTAATTGAGAACATGATAATACACTGCCACATACTGTATTAACAAATATCCAAGTGAATTAGTTGCCTTCTTCACTGATGTGCCTCAGGTTATGACGATAGAGGCGAATCAAGACATGTTTACTATTGTTTTTGATCCCAGTGTTGTTTTAGTTATCTTTCTGTTGCGATCAATTTTATGTTATTTATGTTATACTAAAAATATAAGAACTTGAAGATTCCTTTTTAGTAGATTTACACTAAATTCAATATACATCAGCTGGTCACTCCAAAGCGTTTATGAGTAGGCCAAATATGCATATGCATTCAAACTGCCTTCGTGACATCCCGTAGAAGCAGAATCCGTGGCGCATCAGAATAGGGATTGCTTAACGCCGTCGTTCGGCCATTGTTGGTTTCCAACGTTCACAAAGCGAAGAAGTCGAAATTTAGCTAGAGAATCCGTAATCCAGAGATGAAAATCACATGAGAAAATGTTCGCGCAACATTTATTTCTCAAAGATTTTAAATATTGAGTTAAAACTTTCGTCCAAGTTGTGCAGTTCAGCAGGAGGAAGCAGTTCATTTACCATGTTGTTATTGTTGCTGTTGTTGTTGTTTTATCTGATGTCTGTCTTATACAGCGTACGCAAATAAATAAATAGCATAGAAACTTATTCTCTCACTCTCCATATGTTTAAGCGGGTGGTCCCCAACAGTAGACTCACAAGGAGAGCCTCCAGAGTGGCCGTGAGCTTTTGCGATGCAATTTATACAGGATGTAGGGTGCCGTGTGATGAGTCCAAAACCGTAGTTACTTTTTCGGAATGCTCTTCTATGGTCGAAAAAAAAACCGTCTGGACGCTTGAGCGCGCAGCTCATAACGCCCTGCTGCCATGCGGTCCGATGTGGTCCGTTGGCGTGGTGGAAACAGGGTCGCCTCTCGGGTGAACCGAGCGGGTTTGATGGTTCGGTCCCCGTTGCCGCCAATGTTTTGCACACATCGCATCGTTATTATTATGCACTTGCGTGATCACAGGAGTCAATTTGTACACGATTAATGCTTTTAGTATTTGAACCTAGTCTTTTTTGGGCTTTCGTTTGAGTTTGCTACACAGCAGAAATGGCATCTTGAAAGTAAGTAAATAGCATAGAACATCGTACGAACTGGATTCCATTCGCACGCATTTGCTCAATTGCAGATTATAAGCCAGACCTACCGGCAGTTCTGCGCTCCGGTATTCCGGCCATGTCTGGCATACGCTTGGGTGGCGGCTGGATAAGTTGATGATCACCCGGGGCCCTTCTCTACGCCTGCCGATTATGCCTTCAACGAAGAAGAAAGTAGTGATGCCTTGTCAGGGAGAGGAGGATTGTTCGTCCCTAGCGTTTGCAAGATGCTACTGGTGTGATAATCGATTATGTTTTAAATGTTTCCTAGTTCAATATCATAATTGTTGATTATCATTGTCAGCAATAAACACAGTTACTTCATGTGAGCAATAATTTTTTATGTTAGCGACCCAATAGAATGATACAGTGCAAATACGATTCATTGAGAGGTAACTCAAACGAAAACCCAAAAAGGCTAGATTCAAATGCTAAAAGCATTAATCGCGTACAAATTGACTCCTGTGGTCACGCAAGCCTACAATAATAACGATCTGATGTGCCCAAAAACATTGGCAGCACCTGGGACCGAACCATCGAACCCGCTCGGAGCACCCGAGAGGCGACCCTGTTACCACCACGCCAACGGACCACATCGGACCGCGTGGCAGCAGGGCGTTATGACTGCGCGCTCAAGCGTCCAGACGGTTTTTTTTTTCGACCACAGAAGAGCATTCCAGAAAAAGTAACTATAGTTTTGGACCCCCGCACGACACCCTATATCCTGTAAAAATTGCATCGCAAAAGCTCACGGCCACTCTGGAGGCTCTCCTTGTCAGTAAACCACTCTCATACCCAGAAATCAAAGAAGACGTATACACTTCTCCACACTTTTTCAGAAACCGACGAATACGGCAAACTCCTCTTAGCAATACTTGACAAAAATAACGCCACTGAACCTTCCATATGCTGAAAAGCCAGTGAAATGTTTCCAAAATTCTCCACCGTCGGACAAACTACCCTTCGTTGAAGAAATATGCTAAAGAGGTTGTTCAGTTATCAACATGTCTGCTCCAACTCTCACGATAAGTCCTGCTTGTTCTGAGTGGAGGGGAGGGCAATCTCCCACTGAAATCACTTTGTACTGCATTCTCCGGAGGAGATGTATAACAGGAATACGGTACTGCCTCACGACTTCTAGGCGGGGCGCATTTGGGACGAGGAGAATATGCATCCCGTGAATGATTTCCAATGTGCGATTAGCACTGGAGACGAGAGCTGAATCGCTGACGATTCCAGTGCTAGGTAGAACGTCAATTTGCGAGAGAGTAAAGGCAACGAGCACAGGCCTAAGTCGAGCAAAATTCTGCCTTTACTTTCTGCTACTGGATATGCATGCTATGAGCATTTGTGGAGCGAGATTCAATGTGCGACGACTTCACCTCCACATGATGCCAGACATTTAAACCTCCAATCTCAGTATCAGTTGCCAGTGGGATCGTAAATTACTACGTTTCGACTTGCACAATTGCCTGCTCCTGTAAACCACTTGAGCTCAGTAGGTTTGTTCAACTTCCACTCGATTACTTACACTACACCTTGTAAGATGGACTGACTGACACAGTTCTCAGATCTGTTGTCAATATCAGTAAGGTAAAGAAACAGTGAGCGCTAGAGACAGAAGGGGAGGGGTGGGGAGCAAGCCTATGACTTCTTTTGGGGGAATGCACCCGGCGAGGGAGCAGATTTCGTGCAACACTACGAATTGGACAGTAAGTTCGTTTTGTACTCATGACAACAAAATCTTCGGTCCTATCTGGATCGATGGGTAGAATCAGACGTTCAGACGTTGAGAGATAGAATGCTGTTTGCCTATCGCTTAACTGTCCCAAGTCCCTTGGGAAGAGCATGGATACATTCAAGCTGTGTCTCCGCATCCAGCAAAAGTAGAATGCGCAACAATAGCAAGCAGACTGACCAGCGCCCACTTCTATCAATATGCACTTTTAAACACAGTACGATAAACAGCTGTAAAACAAATACTGACAAGGTAGACTTACCAGTGCTGTTCGGGCACAGTCGTGCAAGGAGATCGTAACGAATATCCCTTTCAACGCTCATCTGTTTGGCGTGAATCTTCAGAATATGGGCTCTTCCAGCCAAATCTGGCAGCGCGAATTCAATTTTACGATCCAAACGACCCGGACGAATGAGAGCAGGATCGAGGGTGTCGGGTCGATTCGTTGCCATGAGAACCTACAAGCGTTAGGTAGTGGCAGCATACAACACATGCCTAGAATAAGTGATGACAAACCTTAATATTTCCTCGTGGATCGAAACCATCAAGCTGATTGATGAGCTCCAGCATCGTACGTTGTACCTCGTTATCTCCTCCTTGACCGTCATCGAAACTAAACAGTAGCCTGATCAATTGTGAAAAAAGAATGACACGAAGAACGGATGGTTTAACCACACAGGACACATTGAAACGGCACATCTGAAACGATTATTAACACATTCACAACGAGAGCGTTTTCGCGTCCAGTGCGCGCGACAGCCGGCTGCCTTTTCCGCGTACTATTTTTGTGAACACTCGCGAAAAAAAAAACAGTCTTAGAAAACGTTACTGCGGAAGAAGAAAAAAGTTCAGAAGAACTGCACAGGTTGCTATAAAAAAACGGAGCAGCAGCCTGGGAAGCGATACTGCCAAGAGTAAAGGAGAGTCCATACGCGCTGTTCCAGTTGCGAAAAATATGTTTGTTTGAGGTGCTCCAACGATAGCAAGTGTTCTAAGAAGAACGTTTGAATGTTAGTATATTCTCATGTTTCATCTAAAGTTTGTGCATTAATTTTCGTCTAGAAGTAGGTGCGCTTATTGTGTTTCTGTAGTGGGAAGAGCTCTTTTCTTGTTAGTTACGACAAAGCCAATCATTTTCCTGCCTACGCAACCCCAACATTGATTTGCCACTATGATTTGCGAATTTGAAAAGAAAGCGAACAAAAACATCAATAAAGGTATTCCCAAAACGCCTACCCCACTCAAATGAGTAGACATCGTCGCGAATGTGTTAAAGTGGACACGCGACGAGATTCTAATATGACGGCAGAATTTGCTGCACTAAAAGAACAGCTTTAGTGCAAGAATTCTCATGCTCAACTGAAAGCGTCAAAAATGCTCTGCCAATGGCGTTGTTTAGCCTGAGCCGCTCACGCTAGTTTAACTCACTACAAACCTAGAGTTCTATTTTTAACACTTCTCAGCATGAGCGCGTAGGAGCTCTCATTTTAGCTAGTAATCTAAACACAATATTAAAGAATCGCAGAATCTTTACAACGTCCGGGTTATTATGTTATTTTAGCTGGACACTCCTCTTGGGCTAAATCCGTTTGGACACCAACTTCCAAACTGGAGACTTTCTGGCGTGTTGAATCGACATCCAACACGCGTTTTTACGCGCAAACCTCATCACGTCAGCGATGCTGCACTCGTGTAACACGTCACGTCGTCTACATCTCTTGTAGACGGCGGCTAGCTGCAAAACTAGCGGTCGTGACCTGCTAAGAAGTGGACTTCACGAAGTTGGCTGAGCTCGAATCTATACCAGAAGGAACGGGGAAGGGGGCAGAATCCCCCAATGCGGTGCAAAAAATGCCGCGAAATCCAGCAATTTATATTGTGCTGTGGAGCACTCTTGAGCTGGATAATACTGAAGCAGTCCTAGTGTAGAGGGGCATTCAGTTTTCTCCTCTTGTAGATGGACATATATCAACCTACAAGCTCCGCCGATGCAATCGACATTGTGTTCTGAAAATTCTTGTCAGGAAGCCGGAAACCGTGAATGTGCTAAATCCCATTTCTACCCGTGCCAACACCTCCATTTTCTGGGCTACATACTTGATATTCTTAATGTCATCTTCACCGTGCTGTTAGACACGGTGAAGAAGACATTAAGAATATCAAGTATGTAGCCCAGAAAGCTCGTTAGAATGGAAGCGCTTTCGATACATACAATACGTTGTACACGTGGTACATACAATACGTTTGACGTCGGATACAATAGCTATCGCAACCAGGCGATTCACTTCCAGTTTTTTCGATCCACTCACTCAGCAGTCCGTTTGTGCACTGTTCTGTGATGACTTTGCAGATCCTTCGATCGCAGCTCCTCTTATAGTTCTGTCAGCCCCGACTTCTGGCATTGCCAAAACTGTCTGTCAAAAACGCCTCATTGTTCTTAGAGCACTCGTGTGAAATTTTTTAAAAAGAAGTGAGCGAAATCTCCAGTGTATCATTAAGGTTCCGAAGATGGGAGTGAGTCTATAGCAGCGGGTTCACCATCATGCTCCTTTGCAACATCCAGAGGCCAGATTCATCAACGACTACGACTTTAGACTGCTGAAAGTCGCTGTCGAATCTGACCCCAGTTTGCCTAAGAAACTGTAGAACGAAACGCTATACACGTTTATCTAATCAGCATAGACCTAGGAGGATATCTAACTTTGCTTGCTTGGAGTAAAGCTGTCAGAAATAGAGAGGAACAGGTCGAACCCCCTCTCTAGGTTTGCAACTGAAAATGAAAGTGCACCATCTATCGGACCTGTAAAGACCTGCTGAGGACATGGGTTTCACCAGTGCAGCGTCAGTGACATAATGGACCTTGTGCTTGAGATTGTGTGTTTCACATGGATCCAACATGCCAGGAAAGTCTCCAGTTTGGATGTTGGTGTCCAAACGGATTAAGCCCTCCTCTTGTATAAGTAAATAAATAAAGAAAGGCAGAGAAAAAATCCGCACAAGCTGCGCTTTCAACGTCACGAGCTATGTTGGTCACATCTTCTATAACCTTCGTACAACCAGCTTGAGCAGTTTCGTCTCTCCGAGATTGAAAAGAAACTATCCAAGAAAATAGGCTGCTTAGGGACGCAGATGGGAATCCGTGGACACACGAATTTAAGGCTAAAACACGAAAAGGAAGCTGTTTCTCTATAGGGAAAACGAATGAACCCAATTTGGAACGAAAATTTCTCTGAAAACATGAACAATCTCATGATATAAAGGTGATTTCTGCCGATTTGCACTCAGTCTCTTCAAACGATCAGATAATGCTGCATATCCCGACCGTATCGCGAACTATAACAACGTAAACGCACTGAGGACTCTCAAAGTACAGCATAAATGAGGGACATACCGCGCTCCTCCTACAGCGTCGATCTCATCAAAGAATATCAGACAAGCCTTCTTTGCCCTCGCCATTTCGAACAGCTCTCGTACCATACGTGCTCCCTCTCCAACATACTTCTGCACCAGTTCGGATCCAATGACTCGGATGAAGCATGCATCAGTTCTGTATCAGAAAAACCGTTTCAGCCTGTTTCCTTTCAAACTGGAATTGGGGTAGCGACAAAAAGGCCAAAACGAAAATAAGCTGTTTGATACCAACTGATACAGAACCTGCAGAACCGGCTGAACAAAATAACACAACAAGGAAAGGAAAGCAAGTATAAAAGGTTGACATACCTATTAGCTACAGCTCGAGCACATAGCGTCTTACCGGTGCCGGGAGGACCGTACAGAAGTACTCCCTTCGGAGGCTCAATACCAAGGTTTACGAACCGCTCAGGCTAAAAGCTTTACATATGATTTGGCAAATCAAGTTTTAAACCGAGCATCACAAGTGATCGAAGGAAGCAGCGTGAAGAAGAAACAAACATACGTGAAGAAGCGGAGTCTCCACGACTTCTCTGAGTTTCTCGATTTGGTCCTTGCAGCCACCAACATCAGCATAGGTGACATCGGGCTTCTCTTCAACCTAAAACTTCCCACTTTAGAACAAAGCACCTGAAGCTTTTCATCACCTCACAACATCTTCCACGGAACCGTGCACATATGGAACGGCTAAAGAAGAAACACTTGTACGAACCTGCATCATGGTGACTGTTGGGTCGATTTTAGCGGGGAGCGGCAGATGAATCTGGTACTTATTGCGGTCCACTCCAACTCTCATGCCTTCCTAAAGGAAGTCGCATTCAACACGTTCATCAGCTCTAACAAGAATTCTCGTCGTTGTCTCCAAAGATATTGGAAAAGTGCAATTACCAGAAGCCATACGATATAACCCCTTGAAAGCAATAGCAATACCTCGATATCGGTAGGCGCCACGGTATCCGCAAGATCGACGACGAATTTTGCAAACTGCTTCACGTTGATCATGTATCTAGGATCATGTCCTTCACCGGTGATGATCTTCGTGCATCTGGCAACCTGGAAGCAAAACTAATAGCTTGTTATATACTGTGGGACAAAGAAGTACAAAAAAGCAATACCTGAAGAGGCTGTTCCTGTTGCATTGCCTGTTTGTCTGCGGCGATATCCCATAACGCTGGTGGAGCTAGACCCGTATCGGACTCTTTTACTCCCGACAGTTCGTTCACCTGCAACAAGGAAACTGCCGTTTCTTCAACTTAATTGGGAAAGAACCCGCAGAGCTACAGTTCTTTGAGGGGGTCATACATGCATGACGCGTACGGTGCTTAGCTAGATACGGCGAATGTTAATGGACTCTTACCTCGTTCTTCCGATTCCACATCCCCTCGGTTTGTCGCCTTTTAGGCCAACGGAAAGAACTATGCAGATATTCATAATGAGGGTTTACTAGTCGGCCAACACCCTGGAGTCCCTTCCATTGCCCAAATTTGAGTACAGAGCATAGCATTACAACATGTTTGTTTTCCTTACTGACAGCGTCTTTTTCTGTTTTCTACATTGTTGCAATTTTACAGGGTGGCCTTGAGTAGCGTAGCACCTGTCGCCTAATATCCGTGATGAGCAGATTGCGTGACAAAGCTTCGTGATTTGAGAAATAGAAAACGTAAACACAGAGATATGCGAGATATGCAAGGACACACTGCATAGAAAGCGAATCATAGTAGGTAGACGGAGGTCATCACGCGAACAGTAAGCCCTTGGAGGAGCTACACATCGTCTTCACGCATGAGCCGTTTGCATGGAAAGCACCAACAGAAAAGTCAAGGCAAAAATAAGCGTGGTTTAATAGCTTGTTTCTAATTCTCTCCCACCGCGCGACCATGACATGCCGTTGACTTCAATTTCATTTATACCTAAGATATAGAGGCTACCACTGCGATAGCGCCCTTGTCTTTTCCGCCGTGGTAGCTTCATTAATGTACTGAAGCCAAGCAGTCCGATGTGACATTGACCCTGGTACGAGGAAAAGTTGAAAGATGATCTCACAGAGCCACCAAATCATAAAATTCCGAATTTTTATACATGAGAAGCCCAAGCCAATCCCGTCACGTTCCACGGTGGGCGCAACACTGACTTGTGGAGTAGTAAACCGCCTACGAAATGATAGAAGAAAAATGTCACCCTTGCGGCTTTCCTAAACGGGGAAGGGACACTTCGTAGATGAACAAAATATGGCCTCTACAGCGTGAACAGAGACGGACAAGTTGGGTCTACCTCTTCATGTTGTTGTTTATGACGTGACTAAACTGCGACGCCTGCAGATTTCGTTCGCCTACCCCTCCCATAACTGGTACCTCCTTGAAATTTAAAATGACACAGTTTACACCGGATATTAAAGGGACTAAACAGGAGATAAATGCCGCACCGACCAAGGCTTCTACTGCCCTAATGGAAAGTAAATTTGGCTCTGCAATAGGCGAAGAGGATAAAAAATTCTGCCAAACAGCCAGGAGGAGATTGAAACAGAAAGTTAGCAGGTAATCCAGGAACTGAAAACCCGGTGCGTGTGATACGGGCGTAATGGGTTTTAGATAAGGTAATATGCAAGCCGTCAGACATGGTCAAAAACTGACACATTCTCACGTGTGGATCAATCAGCACATCACAGGAAACGATCAGAAATCCATTTGTGAATGATCCCACGAAGGATCTTTCCTAGTCGATAGGAGGGAGCGCTAGGGTCACAGTTGCGTCCAGCATCCCACGACATGACATCGCATTCCCTGAGTTTACCATTTGGCGTTGGTTGGAGCTCTAGAAGTTCAACATACCCCCCCCCCCTTCCGGCTAGGATAGACCTCCATGCACTCACGGATGGTAGCCGAAATTGCTAGGACCAAGGAATAGCAGCCGTAGACTGCTACTCGAATGCCAAGACTACTAATCTATCTAGGACAATCGAAACGGTCACGATGTTTAGACCGACCATTACCCGAGAGCTTCTCCTGCTGTCCCATGGTCTTGGGCTAATTCAGGCGAAGAGGGAATGAAGCATGATAATGCGAACAAAACTCACATTACGGTTGCCCTCTTCTCTGAGATAGATCCGACTCTACTTCTTCAAGATAATCACCACAAAGGAATTTGCGGCGCGTGTGTTGGAGTGGGGGAGGGGGGTGGGTACACGATTGTGACGATTTTGCTTCCTTTTTTGACTGTAGTTTCACATTCTAAAGGAATCCTAGGATCGGGGTGGAATACGCCAAAGAAACATGCTGTCCTACTGTGAGCTGTACTTAGAAGAAATCCACGCCTAGGCGGAAGTGTCCCCGTAAACCGCACAGTCCCGAATTTGCTATCCATGAAGCCCTTTGTTTATCACACAAGCATGATTTTACCATACAGGCACAGAATTTACACCGTAACCTTATCGCTTATCTTCCCGGTCAGTGGTAGTTGCAAAGGCAATAACTCATTCTTCACGTCGGCATTGCGCTGGGCGGTTGTGGTAACAATCGCTCCGATATCACTCTTTGCCTGAGGCCGGATTCATCAACGACTTATGTAACTTTAATGGAAAATTGTAAGCGAAAAGCTCAGAGAACGCAGCTTATCGCTCACCGTATCGCTTGATAAACCCTGGTGGCAAGTGTTCAGAGCACATTTTTGGTAAAATGATAGCAGAACAACGAAAAAATGAACTGTTGTGGCTATTGGGGAAATGGGCTTCCAGTCAAAGCAGAGAACAACACATCAGAACCTAACACGAGCAACATTCGCGACCGACCGATTGCACGTACGAAGGAACGGCGTGAAATGAACGCATGAATGCCTAAAAATATTACGATGTAGAAATTGTGCCCGTATGGTAGAATCATTTCTATGTTTCTCACTGCGTTTAGGGGATTTTCCAAAAAAAAAAAATCCGGCATCATGCCATACCGAAGGCAATGACATATCGCCCGCTGTTTGGTTATAATTGCAAAAAATGAAATATTCAAATATTTGGAAAACAACATACTGACCTTACTTAATTATAGGTGAGAATACAACGGTGTAATTTCTTACTCAAAGATGGCAGCCATGCATGTGTTTGGATCGGTTTTTTTTACTAACCTTCGGCACGGAACCGCGCAAATAAACTCCCAACCACGAGTATTTAAAATGCAGTGTTCTGATCAGTTTGGCTATCATATTGCACGTGAAAAGAACTGCTTGATGCTGCTTCCCCTTTCGCAAAACTGCGGACGCCATATTAATTGTGTGGAGAGCAAACCTCGGATTAAAGACCTTTGCATACGTTCAATCCCATAATGGTAATAAAAAAGGGGAGGACTACTGGTAATGCAATCGAACATATGCGGACGAGAGTTCCCAACTGTGCCAGCCTTTGCAGAAAAGTTTGATGATTTGTAGATGGAGGTCTAGAGCGACGGAGGAGGCTCAATTAAGGCCACAACAGGCACATGTTCTGTTCTCCCACAGTTGATTATAACAACTGTCCTTGGCGTTTCCATCATAGAGAAATTTAACGAAATTCCCTGGTCTTTATGAATGGAGATAAATGTGTAAGCCCTCCGCCCTCGACTTGAAAGAATCGACCTTCTTTAGTCGGATGAAGACAAAATCCTCAATGAATTGGATTCACAAAGTAACCCATCCTACCTTTTTCACGCACTCCTCGATGTCAGTTTCAAGTTGCTTCAGCTGCTCGGCGTACGGCCCCTGACCGTAGCGCTTCAGAACTGCGATATCACCTTCGTCAAGCGCTGAAATTTAAGACATGACCATTAAAACACTGCCGAAGGATACGAAATCCACGAATTCTTCACCAGCCTACCTTGGAATGGCTTGTCATCGTCAGGATCAACATCCTTCTTTTGCTTGCGCATATCAGAACCGAGGTGGTCAGGCATCTTGAAGGGGTAGACTCAAGTAGCAAGGAAGAACGCAACCACCCGGGAAGACGGAACTACTAAAAAATGAACGTATATAGCAAGGGTACGCTTAAAGCGAACGGTGTTATCACGCCGGAACAAATTCCAAACAACGGCAGGTGCAATCCCAATTGGGGGGGGGGTGGGGGGGCGGGTCCATCTTACACACATTATTCTGAATGAAACTGCACGATGACAATTCTGTCGTGCTAAAATGCTGACGATGTTGAATGGAGCGCACAATTCTCACTGGAGCGCAGAAACCGCTGTTGACTGCAGCGGCTGTACTCTGTGTGGTAGATATTCTTGGGAAAGGAGCGGGTCCAGGCGCAGGGCGGCTCGTGGGAGTCAACTTGTATTAATTTGTTGTCAGTCTTGGGAAGAGGGCACGTGAATGCTTAATTACATCAGAGGTGCCTAGCTCAGTTCGCCACAGGGGTGGGACATACCACAAGTGTGCAAACATTTTTATTTCGTGCAATACAGAACGTCTTGAAGGCTGCCAGATCTATCCTATCCGGGGAGGACGGCGCTAAGGTAGCTGCTGCGTCCAGTGTTCCACGGCACAACGCCACATTCTCTGAGTCCGTGTGAGTGCCATCGTTTCATTTGGCAGAAGCCGAATCTCCGCGACAAATTCAAGGGAGAGGATGGAGAGGGAAAACACCGCATGCTCTATGAATTTTTAACCCTTGCAGACACACACTGATAAAGTCATGTTTTTCTGGAACGATCTTCTATAACATATGATCAGGAGTTTTGGTTTTGCATGGTCTGTCGGAACAAAAACGCCCAAAAATCGATGCATGCCTCCTAATCTCATAGGATGTCAGTTTAAGAACTTTCTTTGTAAAGTATAGAATCCAAATTTCTTATAGTTTCCAATGCTCCATGAATTTTTGGGAAGTGTCCGAGTAATGACAGTTTGAGTGCGGGAACTGCGTTCTCTGATTTCCTCGATCACATGCGAAGGATGGACTTCTGGCGGAAATACTTTTCTCCCTTCTGAAGGAAAGTTCGTCAGAAGATGAATTTGTACCCTAAACACAATTTAATCCTGTGTATAATACGCTCAAAAACCAAACTTCTCCGCTGCTGCCTTCGCAGAGCTCCTGACTTTTTCAAAATTCGAAACACTGATTGTGAGTTATGATCATTTCACTGAAATCGTTCCGTAGCTCTAGTCGATGTTGCATCGACGTCATTGGAGCGACTTCAAAAGCGATCATAACTCGGTTAGCTTTTGGAATTCCAAAAAAGTCAAAAACTGTATGAAAAATAGAGAAAAGATATTTTCTTATCATGTCAAAATTGTTTTCAAAATAGATGTCTTTATGCAGAGCGGGGTTCAACTTTTGGTCGATTTTCGGCAGAAACCGACCAGAAATCGATCCCAGCCACCCGTATGAAGATTTCCTTCTTGAAAACTGTTTTTGCAACCTTAAAACCACTTTTTATATTTTCAAAAGACTAACAGCTTTTTTGAAATTTGAAGAACACCCGAGTTATGACCTTTTTTGTGGAGTCGTTCCAGTGACGTCGATGCAAGATCGACCAGAGGTCGATCTAACCTTCTGGTACAGGCATTGGAATTGGATAGCGCTGGAACCCCTTGGTTTTGCGCATTCATATGCTATTGTTCTCAATTTAGTCCTAAACCATGAATGTTAGTATTTTATTCGGCTACATCAAGTAGTGTGTACGAACTGCCCTGCTTTGCCTAGCTTTACTATGATCTTCGCAAAATCAAGGATTGACATCGTCTGAGCAGCCACTGCTAGAAAGGCTTAATAGAATATTTCCTCCTTGAACACTCGGTAATCAGTCTCTTTCAAAATTTCAGGACATAATTGGCAATGCAAAAGAGCCATCAGCTACCACCAGGTCTGATTGCTCACGACTACCAGACCTGTCTCGGAAGTCAGATTTCGTGATATTCACAAATTTCAGCAGTCCGGTTGACCCATTAATAGATCTTATTCAAAATTAGTAAACCCGTTCTTTTACAACGACGTGAACGTGTATAACTTAAAGTTGGATGAGGCAATAAGCAACAATAACAATAAGCCCAAGTTTAAAGACAGCGATTCCATCATTCTACATGAATCAATTACGGAATTGCACAGGAGGTTTCCTTCTTATTAGAACATGTGCTCAGTGGGGGAGACGTGCAAATTTAATTTTTAATAACCCGTAGCATTGGCTCTAGAAACTAGTACTAATGTCCTTTAAAAGGGCGAACTCAGGGCACGCTTTCCTCGGCCTTCGTTTCGACGTAGTTCACTGATTCAGAGTGGATTACTTACAGGGTGGCCCATAAGTCCTGCAACAAAAACATAGGCGTATAAAAAGGCTAAGAATGCACCAAATTTGAACAACTTTTAAACCTTGTTTGCACATGGTTTGTAGATTATGGTGGAGCGGTATTATTCATAAGGGACCACTCCTGTATTGATAAGAGCCTTCAGATCGAGTGGGTTGCTTTGCAGCTCGCGTCGCAGCACCTCGTACGGAATTTTATTTCTTATTCGTTTCAAAGAAGATATTGAACAATAGTTTTTCCAGGCTTTACAGAGAAGGACATTTTCTTAAAGACGATTAATAAACAAAGATCGAAAATCTAAAGATTCAGAAATTTCACAGCTAGTCTTTCGCAGGTGCAATATTTTGCAGATGGACTGAGAACCGAACCACGTCATTTTCTTTTACTGTTAGAAGAATCGCTTTACCAGAATGTGCATTTTGCAGCGCGATTGAGTCTTTTATATATGGTGTTAGGTTTTTGTTCCTATCAAGCGAACATTTCTATTGATTTTCACTATTTTTACACAAAAACCTATGGAGTGTGGGGAGACTTTTTGGAAAATCGTGTATGACAAAAACCTGCCATGCGTGGCCGTTGTTTTTATATCATCAGGTTCCCGCAAAGGTAGCATAAAACGCACTATTATTTTGACCGTTCTGGGATCGCTCAACTTTGAGAAATTTTTCATCAAATGAGGCAGAGGCTGAATACCCATTTCAAACGACGCGCTCCAACTGCGCTTACAAATTTTTCTCTCTACTTTCTTCTCCTCATAGCTGAGTCTTCATCTCACTTGTGGACTTGTAGAGCTTTTCTTGTAGTTTTCTCTAAGCTACATATTGCTTAGCAATAGACTACGCACACGTCTGAATATGGCATTAGTTCCAGCTGGTTGTTGCATCGTGCATGATCAGAAAATTATTAGCGTTCTTCTATTGTATTTCAGGTCCGTTTATCTAATGTTCACTTTTGAGAAGCCTCTAAACTGCGCTACACAATATGATCATACCGTTTGTTCAACAACTAATCTTCCGAAATTTAGTCACATCGGAACGGAAGCGCCCCACCACGGATCAGAGAAGAATTTTCGGTAGTTTTTCGTGAGAGCGCACTACTTTGTAATAAGAGCAGCTACAACCATGATACTTTCCAGAAGTATAGCACTAAGCATATGCTACATAACTGTTGGTATACGGTTTTTTGCAATTGGAAAAAGACAACCAATAAGGTCGCCTAATTTTGTTGCAGGACTTATGGGCCACCCTGTATATGAGTTCGAGAAGCGCTAGTCCTTTGCATTCCACTTCGCCATCATACAAAAAGCCTGAGTAAAATTTAGAGGTTCGGCCGCTTTCACGTGTTAATGAATTAACAGCGCCCTAGCTTAATGCTTCAGCATGCATTCAATGTTTTGCGCTCTTTAGAATGCAGAAAACCTTCACTTTTCCAGAATGTGCGCTTCTTTATACTTCCGGTTAGGACAACACCATTATTGAAGCAAGCATAATCTGGTTTTTTCTATTTTTCGAAGTTGTTCCTGAGCACTCAGCTTGATTAGTAATTTCTTGTTATTATTGTAATGTTTTCCTGATGATTGTTTTTCAATGTCTGGTATTGAGCACACTATAATGCGCTTGGAATAAATAAATAAATAGATAGATAGATAAATAAATTCATATCATATTATATAAATAAATAAACAAATTCATATCTAAAAGTGGTAACCTAAAACGCAGTATAACATTGTGGCTCCTTGCCACCGGTCACTACACTCTTGGGTTCACCATAGATATCTTTCTTGTTTATGTTGTTGCTGCTCATAAAGTAGGACATAAAGATCGCGGAAATGCGGCGTGAGTTTTGAGTAGAAACGCCGCACGGTGTGGAAGACGAGAAAGATCTGGTCTGGTAAACTAAAAATCGAACATGTCATTCACACCATATGTACCTTCTAGACAAATTCTACCTTCGGTTAAGCTCGGCTTGGTGAAGCCTTTTAATTTTCTTGCTAAAACCTTCACAATCTTGTTGTTCCACTTCTTTGGTTACCGTTTCGACTGGATCAGAGCCTCATCCAAAGCAACCGGAAGACCACAATACTCCGCTAATTCGTGTGCATTCGACGCTTTGCGACAGAATTTTCTCCATAAGTTCATTCATAGCGATCCTCCCAAGAATTAACCTATACCGAACGATTCATTTTTTGTTAAAATGTTGTAGAGTTGACTTTGAAATGGATGAGATTGCTAGCTGGCGAAATAAGGGTCCAAGTATGGGAAAAATGTATCTCGCGGTTCCTGTAGAATAGTCCCAGTTTCAGTTATTTTGGTAGAACTTGATATCAGTTTGATGATTACAACATGCAGAGGACGAATTTGTTGACAAAAATGCATTTTTTTGAAATTTCATATCCTCAGGAATCACCAGCAGGCTTCCGGAGGGGTAGCAAAAAATTAACGACCCTACCGCGAGATCTCTACAACTAGGTTGCTTTTAATAAAACTAACGTTTACATAACCGAGTGGACTTGCACTGAGGCGAAGAATCGTTTGGTTTAAGTTAAATTCTAAGAGGATCATTATGAATGAAGTAATGAAGATGCGACGGTTTGTGACGGAAAAGCCTGTCGCAAGGCGTCGATTGTAAACGAATGAACGGTGGTATTGTAGCGAAAGCCGCATAGGCTAGTCCAGGGATATGGACTTGCGCCTACATCAGATTAGAATTCGAGACATGTGGAAACCCGTTGGTGGAGGAATTGTGGGGAAAAGAGCAGTGTCGCAGCATTGACGGGCCCTATATTGACAGTACATACTTTCCCGGCGTTGTGATGTTACCTGAGGCAAAAAATAATGTGGTAAATACCATGAATCGATAAAATATATAGAAACAGTGAAAATGGTTCAAGTCGTTCACCACTAGTAAGTCATAAAGCCGCTATGTTTGGAGCAAGCTGATTTTGGGGGCGAAATTAGTTATGTCGCTAATTGTAGAAGACATTTCTATTGGAGCTTTAGAACGCCAACGAAGTTTCCGTGTAGAGCACTGGTTTCGTAGTCGTCCGTGAATGCCTCTACGTTGGTGTTACCTTTTGGACTTCAAATGTACAACAGTCGCCTTCGATTCAAGACAGTTCTCTTTGGGCAAACGACGCGAAGGTGTCAGCAAACATTGGTCCATAAATCTGAACTGGCTGCGCTTGACTCACTTCCACAAGTGGGTACGCTGTCGCTTTCGCCTTCTTCCCGATATCAACGTCTGACGTTCTGGTTCTCTGGTGGACTGATTTCCTCGAGCAGAACTCTGCACGAGATTGAAGCTCAGGAAAGCCTTATGATGCTGTAGTTCACTCGAATGACCCATGTATCTTCTTCACTCTTCATCTTCACTGCTTTTCTTGGCGTTCGTATTAAAACCTATTATATTACTCTTCCTCCCTAATTGGGGAATCCAGAGCTGAATCTTCGATTTTATGTATTCCAGAACTGCTTCTTCCTTTAACTAGGCAGAGTATTCAGAAAAAAATTAGCAAAAATCTAAATGTGAGTGGCTCGTGACCAAAAGCGGTCCAGCATGATAATTTTTCTCGGTACAGCTAAACGATCCGTCGCTGAGAATGCTTCGTAACCAACGATAGAAGAACGTCCGTTTTGGTTTGTGCGTGAGAACCGGTGGCAGTCTTCGTCAAATATGGTAGCGATTTCAAAGATGGGAACCTTGATAGCGCTACTCTACGTGTGCAGTGAGCTTATGGGCATTCGCCAGTTGGTCCGTCTTGCGCTTTTCACGAGATGGTTGCAGATTCCCGCCCAGTTGCCCCAGCCTACCGTTCCTCCTGGGTCAGCGATACCAGACGATCTAGGGAATGATATGACGCTGACTTTTCCATCGACTGGTCATCGCATTCCCTTGTGGAGGCCAAATACACATTCAAAACTGCCTTCACCACATCCGCTTGAGCGGAATGGTGGCGCATGCCAAAAAGAACTGATTGACGCCTGTGTTCTTCATTATCTTTTGCCTCCCTCTGAAGGCCGAAATTATTTGACTACATACATTATGTCTGATTGGTAAAATTTTCTCACTGGAAGAAAAGTTGGAGAATACAGTGAAGTGTCGTATGAATTCCTCAACATCGGAAGGCTTGCTTAGACGGGGCGGAAACTGGACTATGAATCATTGCGGGGTACCCACGAAAATAGGCGCCTGCTGCGAGTCTGTTACACGCGATCTGAAGTAATGCTTTCGGGAGATTCACTATATTTAGATCAGCAAAAGTTTAGGGCAACGCATTCGAGACAGCAGAAAGGGCAGTTCGATTCCCGACGAGGTTCCCAACCAAAACATGAGACCTTGGCCAAATTTCGAAACAGGGTACACATCTTGCAACGGTTATGTGGATCTGCTCCAACTGTCAGCAACATCCTGGCGATGCGACTTCTGCGCCGCCGAAGAGCAACTGCCGACCCTAATTCCGATTACGAAGCTACATATCCCGCTTTTCAAAATGAAACCTTTAATTCTAAGCTCAGTTTGGGTAGAAAAAAGAAATGCTGCGACTTTGTTCCATCCCTGCCCTTAGACGCACCGTCATACTTCTCTCAAGAGGCACTACCATACCTGTTACAGTCACTATTAGTTACAATAATCCATGCACTGAAACTAATCGCATTGTTGAAAATCAAAGATTTTGAGTCTGCGAGGTGCAGAATCTACCACATTTTACAAGTGGTTTTTACAACTGAGTGAGCGAGTGGCGCCTTCCCATGCTTCAAAACTTTAACAGGGTATGCGCGTTTCTGAAAACCTCTAGGGACATTATTGAACGAGATAAATGGAAATTTCAACAAATAACATTTATACCTGCATCCCAAAGTAGTGTACAGGCTCCTATAAATGATAGCAGGTGTAGGGAAACGAACACGAACTGGTTTTCACCTAGTCTACTCTAGCGGCTCTAATCTTTATATTATCATTCTTGGAGAGAATTTTCGGCGCTATGGTAGTTGAGGGGAAAGGGTGTGGGGTCACTATAGCATACCGTACCATGGCGCGCAAAATTGGCGTGTAGCTACACATAGCGCATGATATTTCACTATTACCTCCTTTTTCTCGATTGCAGGTCTGAATTTTTTCGCTATTGTGTTGGGCAGGGGAAGTAACTCCACGATGTAGATAATTTTAACACGGGTGCACTCGTTGGGTCACACCCACCGCATAGTCTTTTTTCTTTTCTTTACTATCAGTGCACATCGTATCCTTTTCTTCGTGTTACTGACAATTTTATAATTTGCCTCCCTCCCCAGACTACCATTGCACCAAATTTTCTTGTCAATTTCCAATTTCACTTCAATTTAAAAAAACCTCCGATGACTCTCTATTTGAGGAAGCAGCAAATGTGTTTTTTTTTTCGAAACAACTGGGCGTTTTCTACATTCACTAGCGTTTTCAAAGCTGTCTTTCACATGTCTAGTAACTTGTATACATACAGTCTTCCTGCAAGTATGACAAAGCGAATGAACTCCAGTTCAGTTGTTGTTTGTTCAAACCAGAGAATGATAAAAAATGTGAGTTGCTGAAGAGGAAATTAGGAGAAATCCTACAATGGTGAACGGCCCATAAAGAAATTGGGTGGGCTATATATGTAGCGTTGGGTTATTCTGCTCCTCGCAATCAGTTCCTCTTTAAAATAGTTTAAGATTTATCTCAATAGAGGATCTATAAAAGTGGCAACATCAAGAACAGAGACCGGTAAGTGTAAAAATGGAGCTGTGAAGGACGAGCAGGATAACAGACAGTGACAAAGTCGGCTACTTTCCGTTGCAATGTCTTATCACTGGCTCCTTTTCTAGAGCAGAACCCTCAACTGTGTAGATTTTTAGCACCGTAGGGGTGTGGTGACTTTGGATCACTATGCGAAGTAGGTTGACGCATTGAAGTTCGGAATTTCGAGAGGTATCCAGTTTTATTATACCTTAGGCAATCATCCAAAGAAAGCAAAGTGAATGCTCCCACTATTGGACTACGTTTATTTAGAATCAGCTGATTCTACTCTTTCCGAAGCAAAAATTCAGTTCTTTCTAAGCAGAAAACCGGCACCGAATTTCCGTTAGCTGGTGAAGCATTGCTTCCGTTCGCTCGCTTTCGGCAGAGGAGGCTGTCGGCTAGGCCTCACACGATGTCGCCGTCGCCTTTCTTCTGACCGACGACCACCTGCAGCGCTGATCCATGTGCCTTTCTCCCCTACTCAACCCCCTTAGCGAGGTCGATCGCCAGGAAGGGGCATTATTTCTCCCTAAGTAATATATACGACCGCTAATTACTCAGATTAGCAGCGGACAGCCTCCGCGGCCTTCACCAAACCCCGACATCGCTCTACCTCCGTCACTCGTCCATTCAAACCCTAACAAATGACCATCGGCCACTGTAAACTGTGGTCCCGACCCCACTCAATGCTGAACGCTGTCTAACGCTCCACTAGAAGAGACTCGGTCCAATAACCTTACCAGCATAGGGAAGGAAGTAACCCTGGAAAGGTGTTTCATGGTTTTTCTGTTTTGCTCCAGGCTCTGCATGGAGCAAAAACGGCCTTGGCCTGTGAAGCGTTTGCTTGGAAGTAGTGAATAACCCTATATTTTAGTGCCCAATTCTATGGATGGATCTGCGATGTCTGCTAATGATCAGCCTTTTAAAAGTCTTGGGTTTTAGCAGAAAGAACACAACCTTGATGCAGTCGGAACTTTGAACATACTTGATGACCCCTTGTTAAGGAATGCGATTCACTTGCATGCAATGTCTAAGGTAGAGATGCTTGATGTGAGGCGACTTTTAAAGGCTACTTTTTCTTACTATAACTTAAAACTATAACTAAACCGAACCAACTTGCCATATATTATTAACTGATTCTATTAAAAGATATCTCTTATTCAACGACGTAGATATAGATACTTCTCTGAAAAATAATTGCACTCAATTCTTCAGCAGTTTTGTCCAAATTAGTTGCTTATTATGGATATGTCGGCTGTCACGCACAGTCCGGATCAAACTGTAGCACGGATCTCGTCCTGGTTAAGCAGCCAAGTCTTCCAACCATCCGGCTCGGTTCATTACCGCCAAAGTTGTCTCAGTCTCATTAAAGAGCTGTTGAGCACTCACCTTCGTCTTTTGGTGGTAGAGCTGAGCGGGCGCCGACTGTCGCACGCACCCAGTTCTCGGTTCTCGGTTTCTTGGATTTCCCGCCCGGGCGAAGCAAACCTTCCATCCGTCCGGGGTCAGCGAATTGGTACCAGACTTGTCTGGGAAGGATAGAACACTGATTTGTCCCTGCGTTCTAATATCATAGAGTTGGCCTATTACACACTCTACTCGCTTCCACGACATCCCGTAGATGTAGAATTCGCGTCGCATCCAATCAGGCAACGTCGCTAACCCTCTTTACCCTTTATGTTACAGATGAACCTATACGGTGAGGAGCTGCTGGAAAGCGGAGGTCGATTTTGCTGAGCTGATAACGCTTTTTTCGATGTTCTGTGTTGCATTTTAAGATTTCTTCCTTTTAATAGACAAGGTGTTGGACGATAAGCAGGCATCTGAGAAATTCTCTTTCAGATACTGTCGCTGATTAAACTGATTCAATTTCGATTAAAGTGCTTTCCCATACAGCTGTTTCGCATAACAACACGTGAGGACTGTTCGAGAACATTTTAAATCATCATAAGATCAAGCAATTTCTCGAAATTGGGTGGTTCATCTGCGCTTAAGAGGTGCCGAAATGGCTTTTAACCTTAATCCTCCAAGAATCACTGTCATCTAGCAGAAAGGAGTCTTTGCTTTCTCATCGATCGTTCTTCTTCCATCTGCTACAGTCGCATTTACCTCTCCGACTTCCGCCTAAGGCTATACGTCGCCGACGCCTCGCCGACAGCGTTGGCGACAGTACTGGGCGGGTGCTACGCAGTGCGTAGCAACCCATGCAGCATTGTCGCCGAGCGCGTCGCTGACGCTGTTGCCGAAACCGTCGCAAGGGGGCGGGGGTGGTGCTATACTCCCGTCGCCGACTGTGCCGTCGGCGACGTCGCCGACTATTTCGTCGACAGCGCCGCCGACAGCTTGGCGCAGTGCTCGTCATGCCGGAGCTCCTGCGCTGCGACAGATTGGGCGACGTGCCGCAGCGTCGCCGACGTGTTGCCAAAGTATGGTCTATGTTATACTTCGGCGACGGGCGTAACGACCGTGCAACACTGTTGCCGACTTCGCCGGTAACAGTGTGTCATCGAAGTATAGCATAGGCCTATAGTATACGTCTAATGGTAAGTTATACCTCACAAGGTTAGGATGTTCGAAAAACCGTAGGCGGTTTGCTTCGAATAAACGATGCTATAGTAATCCAAAGATGCTAGGGATTCTCCAGACCACATGTGATTGGAAAGAGCAAATCTTCTGCATTCTAACGAGCACGAGACATCGAGTGGGTGAATAGCAATGACAATTTATTCTAGTACGCTTTTATGTCATAAGCGCGCGAAAACGAACAGGACTTTCCTTGCAGCCTAATAGCTTCAAATGGACTTCAGGATTATTACAGTGATAGGTGAACTATAATAGTAACTGCACGGCTGAATGGCAGCAGCCACTAGCCGCTTCTTACTCACGCGAGGAAAAATAAACTTCCCTCTTCCACTTCAGTTATATAGGGCGCATAGCAGCGTGGTTCCGGGGGTCGCGGGGGTCGCGTGCAGCCTGAATCGAGGTTCCTAGTTGGGTTTCTACATAGACGAAATATTTCTCCCGCCTCCTGGGTCGTTGAATTTGTATCAGACTTGTCTGCGAGGGATAAAACACTGACTACATATTATAGTTAATCGGTTGCACGCCACATGTCGCTGTATATGGGCCAAGTGTGCATTCAAATTGCCTTCACGATATCATGTAGAAGTGGAATGTGTGGTTCTCTACAAAATTTTGTTAGTTCCGTCAATGCGATGCGCATATTGCCGGAAGTTTTATTCCGGTGTTCTCCTCCCTGTTCTCTTGACGGGCCACAGAATAGTTTTCATTGGGCGAATATTTGGCAAGTGTACCTGCACGTTGTCGCACCCAGATGGCAGTCCGTCAGCGGTCGTTTTCTCACCTCCGGCGCGGCTCCTCACGTGTGTCCGTCCGTCTCATCTATAACGACGCTCTTCTTCTGCCAGATTGCGCACGACCCCCCATCACCGACTGTTTTTCCCGTCACACCGCAATGCAGCAGCTACCAACCCTGCGAATTTTTCAATTCACCGCTGAAATAAACCTCACTTCGTCAAGTGATTCTTCAGAGTTGCTTGTTCAGTTGCTCTCAATCAAAAATTCTGCTCATCTTGAAGTTCTTACGCAAAAGGCCCTCAAGCGAAATAAGATCACTTTCTATGTTTTCCCGAAACTTTAAGATGGGCCATTACTGCTAGCGACAACCTTGCTAATGTCGCTGATTTCCCTGCTAACCTGTTTTGTACAGAAGAGTCAAGGAGTGAATGGGTTGATGGGAATATACCCAATTTTCTTCGTGTTTACTTCTATCGCTTCCGTCCAGATTTTATAGTCAAACGCAGTTGCAAGATGCAGCTGCGCTTTGTGTCACTCTCGTCCTATCTGGAGAGTGCCTTCTTCTTCAGTAGCATCAAATATGGCGAGCTCTGTCCTATTAACATTCTTCCATCTTTTCTTTAGAACTTCGCGTGATCGCTCGAAGCAATTTACCAACTTGCAGGTCTTTCCAGTACATGTCACAGTTACGCTCTCGAATTTTTTCGAATACTTGAGTGATTTTGAGCGCTCACAAATTTCGAATACTCGAGTTGAAATACATTCGAAAAACGCGATTTTTCGAATATCCGAATTTGAATACATCCCAACAACGCAATTTTGTAAATATTCGTAAAGGAGTATTCAAATTCGAATGAAATGAAGTCGAATACCTACATATTCGAATAGGTCATCCAAGCAAAACTATTATATACACGCGTATCAACAGAGCCGGTGTTTATATATACATATTTATTTATTTATTCAAAGCGCGAACATGGCTCACGCATAGAAATGCAACGCAAACTAAAAACAGGAACAAAACGCTAACGAACAAGTCAACTACAATCACATTTAAAAACATTTTCAAGCAATAGCTCTGCTCCAAACATGTGCAGGCATAGTCATTGTATAGTCGTGTCTACCAATAAGCAAGTTCAGTTCCGTGAGAGTTCTATAAGTTAAGAAATCTGTACAAACAATAAGTCCTGTCTTTGCAGCTGGTACACGTAGTTTGAGCTATCCTCTTTCGTCAACTCTCCGTCCAAGAAATGTCTTATGCCGTTGTTCAACTTCTTGGTGAGAATTTTAATTTTTTCACGATAAGATCTGCTCTCTTTCGTCTGCTCGTTAGTGGTGGCAGACCAAATAGTTCAGATCTTTGAGGCCCATTACGAATCATGTCATATCTCACTGGGAAACATCTCATCATCAGTTTTCTGGTGAAGCTGTTTTGAATGCTTTCAAGAAGATCGATATCTTTCTTTTTGGTTGGATTAAAGACCGTTGTTCCCGATTCTACGATTGATCTCACATAGGTGTTATAGGCACGAATGCAAACTTCCGGAATATTTAACCTCAAAACTGGGAATAGGTTGTATATGCAGCAATTTGCATTTCTCACTAAAAGCCTTCTGGTGTTTTCTTGTGGTTGGTTACAACTGAATACACATTTCGACGTCTTCGCTTCGAGCATTTCAAGATTAAGAACACCCTCAGGGAAAGCGTGAAAACGACAGTGTTTTTTGATACTGCTGCCTATATAGGGTATTTATGTGAAATAGGGCAAGCTTACTAGTTTCTGCTTAACAAAAGCTGTTTGAGGAATTCTCCAAGTGGACGGCCAATTGAGGTAGATGAAGAGCTCAGGCCTTCTACAGATTTCCCAGGGCAACTGCTGCCTTAGATGTCGAGAGCAAGCTAATGTATTATAACTTCGCCAATAACTACCAGATAACCTTCTGTGCACCTCTGAGCCTCTAAAGGCGGCGACTCACTGTCAGCCAAAATTGTTGAAATAAAGAACCGCCTTAAGAGCTGATGCTGCCATGTCATAGCACTTGCAGTCACGAAACGACATACTATGCCTCACCTTGAGTACCATGGAGGAAGGTTAACGTACAACAAGAATCAGTCTTTATTGGATAGGAGAAGGCATCGCGTTAAAAAAGACATCGCTAGAACATGCATCTAAGAAACATGTGCGGCCTGGGACCGGATTCATCACCCGCTTACCGTCCTCTAACGGTGAAAATACCGCCAAACGCACTAATATGTCATTCATGCAGCACCAGGTGTGGTGGTATTTTCACCGTTAGATGGCGGTAAGTGGTAGATGAATCTGGTTCATATGCTGCTTCCGCCAAAATTTGCCCATCCTCCTTACTACAATACAAGTCGGCGTCTGAGAGATATTAAGGACTGAATTGTACCAATGTTTATCCAATACCAATGTTTATCCAGTTATTAACAAGAGCTTTCACACTGATCACATACATGCTTGTTTTTTCACGTTGTAGAGCCTCCAATGAGAATGAGCTATGTCAAGCTTTGACCTAAGTAGTGTTCCTCCTCAGTGATGCTCTTCTAAAGCCTCCGTGAGTTGGCGTATCCAATGTATGATTCTAGACTAGCAAAGCACTTCATTTAAAGGAATTTGTTTGCTTTCCTTTCAATCACTGGCAGAGAGCAGAACACCCCTACCGGTTTGGGCGAGCGCCGCACAGCAAGTCAGTGATTCCTCCTTTTTACGTATGACAAATGTGCTACTGATTCTCGTGCACCGCAGCGGTGGAGAGCCCTCACTGACCTATCGTCACATCCGAGCCGAAGGAGGATCTGTCCTACTTGGAATGGGGCACCACTAGAAAAGCGAAACAAAAAAACATGGCAGCGTATCTCCGGCAGGAAATTCTATAGTAAGATCGCCTCGTGGGCCGATTCAGTGAATAAACGGACAATAAAGGATAAGGCGTTATTAATCCGTTTTGGGTGCGCCACGCTCTCTACTTCTACGGGATGTCGTGAAGGCGATTTGAGTGAGCATTTCGTCTACGCAAAGACGATGGCTAGCCGGTGAACAATTCAGCCCGTTATCCTTCCCAGACAAGCCTGGTAACAATTCACCGAGGGATGGAGGGCTTGGTTGGCCTGGGCGGGGGTTTGGCACTTGGTATCGTGTGCGCGACATCTCCATCTGCGCTATAGGCGACCTAACTCAGTGAACAGTCTCTGTTAAATAGCGCACTTTGAAATTTACCGGTGGGAGAACCATAGGCAGGACTAGACGTACGGCCGAACTGGCGAGGGAAGCAGAACGAGTTCCTGTCCTAGCGCACCGACGGACCGGGAAATTTCGTTTTGCGTCTTGAAAGTTTTGTAAGGCTCTCAGCGAAGCGTGTAAAGTTGGGATGGGTGAGCCATCGCGATGAAGGGAAAATCGTGTGGCCTCGGCAAGGGGCGTGATCTTAATTTCGCACGTCCTTACCGTCTTCCGAAGTCAGCGCCTCCTACTCACTGCGCCATGGGATCCTGCAAGGGAAGGGAAACGCACGGCACACGTTCAGATCCGTGTCTTGACATGTGTGTGCGCGATCACGGCGTCGAGCGGAGGGTTGCGGCCGACGTCGAAGGCTGCTCCAAGGCAGTTGCTTCGCCCTTTCGGGATCCTCGCTCCAGACTTGCATCCAGAACTGTTCTTGGCCGAAGCACCGCATCAATTTCGCGACTAAAATGTATTGCTGAAGACCGCACCAGCCATATTTTTCTTTGCGGTGAGCCTGGTGGTATGAATCTTCCGACCTTTTATTCAGAAAATTCAAACCACCACACCTTAAGCTTCACCTCAACAATTGCATCAGGTCGACACCTTTGTAGGAGAGTGATCCTTTCCATACTCCTGTAAAGGATCTAGCAAACTTGTTTATGTGTCTGTGGATGCATGAGCAAAGCCTTTCCCAAGTCTAAATGTGTCGTCGTGTTCAAATGCGCAAAACAGTTTCAAGGTCCAATCAATTGGCTACTCTTCTATGCCTTCCGGGCTTGTTATAAAATTATTTATTACTACGGCCGACGTTTCGACTAACTCGTCTTCTTCAAGGCCTAGGAACCTCGAAATTGGAGACCACAGGTTCAAGGCTTCATCTTTGCAACCTGCCGGTTCTTAGATCTCCGAAGACGAAGAGACGGCCGAAAGGACATGTCTATAATTCGATCTTCTAGGCAAATAGGCTTACGGTGAGGGTCACCATGCAGTCGGTAGAGGAAGGCACATATATGTCCAATTACTAGGTTGTCCAAAAATTCCCCGCCGTTTTTTTCAACGATTCATTGCAGACTTCGCAAGCGGTCTCTTGCATAGCGTTATACAGCTTTTAAAAGAGAATAACTTGCTCTATCAGAATGTGTACTCCATTTCTTTTTCGTACTGAATTTTGTCAATTTTAGGTCGTTAAAGTGAAAAGTGAAGAAGCGAAAAGTGGCCATCACCGACAGTTCCTTCTCTCCGCTTACGTTTGGAATTTTTTGCGCAGCTTTTCATAGCGTTTAGAAGATAATGTTCTATACTACAAGAATGTTGTCTTGTTTACTCATTTGCCCTTTACTGATTTTTAGGTCATCAAATTGGGACGTCCGACTTTTCGGTCCGAATTTTTACCGACAGCTCCTGCTCTGTGGTTGACTTTTTGTTCGGTGTTATACGTTGTTCGAAAGAGAACGTCTTGCTCTATTAGAATTTGTGCCGAATTCATTGCTCACGCTATTTTCTGTCGATTATCGACAAAATGCCAAAAAGAGAAAAATCATCTTCACCAACAACTCATTCGCCTTGTTCAGTCTGCCTTGCTCAGTTTTGTAAGATACTCGAAACTGCTTGTCTTGCTCTACCAGAGTATATAATTCGTTCTTTGGCAATTTAAATTTTTGCGAATTTTTAGGTCATCAAAAGATGCAGTGCCAGGTCGACAAGGATTTGCACTTTTGGCACCTTCTTCTCTTTGCTTTCAATCATGGTCCTGGTGCGGCTAAGGCATTGGAACACTGCTTGACCGTACAAACACTATTTTTCTTCGCCAGTCACAATTCTGTGCAAAAATCGTTGAATATGTCCGTGTGATGAATGAACACCAGGAACCAACGAGTGACAGTTCCTGCCAGCCTGCTTGCCCGTGATCATCCACCACACGGACACATTCAACGATTTTTGCACAGAATTGTAACTGGCGTTAAAAAATGGTGTTTGTAAACATGAAGCACCGTCTCTCTGGCAACCTTAGCAGCACTAGAACCCTGGTTGAAAGCAGAGAGAAGAAGGAAGAAGGTGCAAGAAATGCAAATCCTTGTCGACCTGGCACTGCATTTTTGATGACCTAAAAATTAGCAAAAATTTAAATTGCCGAAGAACGAATTATATATTCTGGTAGAACAAGGCATGCAGTTTCGAGTTTCTTACAAAACAAAGCAAGGCAGACTGAACAAGGCCAATGAGTTGTTGGTGAAGATGATTTTTCTCTTTTTGGCATTTTGTTGATAATCGACAGAAAATAGCGTGAGCAATGAATTCGGCACAAATTCTAATAGAGCAAGACGTTCTCTTTCGAACAACGTATAACACCGAACAAAAAGTCAACCACAGAGCAGGAGCTGTCGGTAAAAATTCGGACGGAAAAGTCGGACGTCCCAATTTGAAGACCTAAACATCAATAAAGGACAAATGAGCAATTAGGACCAACATTCTTGTAGTACAGGACATCGTCTTCCAAACGCTATGAAAAGCTGCGCAAAAAATTCCAATTCTAAACGGAAAGAAGTCAGTAGTGGGTGATGGTCACCTTCCACATCTTCACATTTCACTTTAACGACCTAAAATTGACGAAATTCAGGACGAAAAAGAAATGGAGTACACATTCTGATAGAGCAAGTTATTCTCTTTTAAAAGCCGTATAAAGCTGTGCAAGATACCGCCAACGAAATCCGCAATGAACCGTTGAAAAAAAACGGCGGGGAGTTATGGGACAACCTAATACATCAGAAAGGCCCTAGCTCAATCCATCACTGGGATAGAGCACACCAGTACCGCATAAAATTTTTAATTCCTTAGAGCATAAAACGTTGTGTAGCTGCCTTACATGCCCCCCCCCCCCTCCGAGCCTATTTGGACCGATCCATTTAGGAACCCTGGGGAAAAAACTTCCATGAACCGATAACACGGTCGCGTGCTGATAGACCTCGTGAATATCGTGGATGTTGTGTGAAACAAACATCACATGTGGTGTTAAGGCACGCCTCCTGTCTGGAAAGCAGAGGGTGCGAGTTCGACTCCTGGCTAACGCAAGAATTTTGTTTACAACTAAACATAAATCTAACAGCTTATATGCCTTCTTAAGTGTATTAGCACGTAGTTAGTGTAGTCGTTTTGCTTCCTCAACTCGATATTAAAGCATTTTATAGTCTAAATACATGTGAGAGAAAGGCATAATCAGCTGACTTAATGACGGGGATAAGAACTCCATCAGTTTAAGAAAACTTAGGACAATATTTATTTTCTTGTTTCCTTGCTGTTAAGAGCTTTGCTTCCGTTCCATTTTGAAATTTATAGCTAAGGTGCATTTATAGCTTTTTTAACTGTATACCCTTTCGTTCATCGCAGCACCTTTATGTAATCCTTTATCAACATCAGAGGAACTAGATGGTTTGCCTAATCCATCTGTGTAGTTAGAGCTTACCTTCTATTAAGCGCGCTGTAGTGCAGTCGGATGAGGTCCTGGCGGTCTTGTGCACTCTATTTCAGGTTCCTGGTTAGGGTTTCTCACCGAGACCAACCAAGCCTTCCATCCCTCGGGGTCGCCGAATTCTTTCATGCTCGTCTGGAAAGCACAAAGCATTGGCTTGTCCGTCGGCCGGCTACCGCAAGTCGTTGTATAGCCCAAATATACTTTCCATTAGCCTCCACGACATACTTTGGAAGTAGAATGCCTGGCGCATCCCGGACAGGGATTAACGCCGTCCTTTAACCTGTATCCAACTTCTTTTCTGAGTTGCCACTTCCCACCGAATGTTTGCCACTACAAATTCGTTTGACCAGGAATGGTGCTTGGTGTCGCATTCCAGACTGTAGGAGCAGCTTGGTCGTTTTTTGCAGCTGCTGCCGTTCATCTGAATAACCGGGGCCGCCTCTGGATGTCCATTCGTCGCTTCGCGAGATTGTTTTTATGAATATGCCAGCCGTCGTATTATGTAGCAGGAAGACAGTCGGGAACGCATTAGACGATCGCTCGCCTTCCCACACCCCGCGAGTTTTTCTGCTGACCTCACTCGATTGCTCAGCGTTCGAGCAGGAGAAGCTTGCACGTGCATTCGCGAAGAAGCGACTTCCTTCTTGCCTCATTCTCTACATTCAGCGATTGTTTTACAGAACATGAAGCAACGCTCTACGATGAAATGCCTTGGAAAGAAAAACCTCTCCTTCGTAGGTACAAACATATAAGCTGGAAGTATGTAACGCCTCACTTCAGAGGCTATAGGGGCCAGACTCATCAACGACTTAGGCATCTGGCATACCTCCGAGTCGCTCCAGCGACTGGTCGCTGCGATAGTGTTGCGCGGGTAACTACACAGTTCGTAGCTACCCATGCAACATTATCGCAGCGACCAGTCGCTGGAGCGACTCGGAGGTATGCCAGATGCCTTACGTAACTTTAACGGAGAACTGTAATTTTATCAAGCGATATGGTGAGCGATAAGCCGCGTTCAAAGCTCAGATAACGCGGCTTATCGCTCACCGTATCGCTGCTTACAATTCTCCGTTAAAGTTACGTAAGTCGTAGATGAATCCGGTCTCAGGTCGGTGAAGACAGGCTGTCAGCTCAGAATACTCTAATGCAGATAAAAGGCCAGAAAGAAGGCCGCCAAAATTATGCGTCATGATCCTGTTTGATTACTTCCATTCTAAGTGGTCCGAATTATTGCCCAATTATGATTTTTCTTTGAAAATTTTCTGAATTCTCTCCTTCTTTCAAACATATCTTCAAGCTTTAAGAGATGATGCCTGAACTTCCTGGGTTTCTGAACGTGTGTTCATATTTATACGAATATAAATGACGATTCAGAAGGCGACAGCCGGCGTCCATTCAATATGCGCCACCACGCAACCTTGACGTGGTGGCAGAGCCAAAGCGAAGTGGAGGCCGACTGTTGCGTGCACCAGGTTCTTGGCTCGGGTCCCGTACAACCAAGTCTTCCATCCCTACGAAACAAAAGACTCACCCAGAAGGGGATTGAGCACTAAACTTGTTCATCTGATGGCTTCCGTAGTTATTTGTGTAGGCCAAATACGCATTCAAACAGCCTCCACGATGTCCCGTTGATATAAAATGCGTGGCGCTCTCTACATCCGAAGCAATTATCAATTATCATCGCGCTTTATTCTACTCCTTTCTTCTTTAGTTATCACAATGTGGAACATCACGTTTTCGTCTAAGGGTCGTGCGTGACGAAAACCAAACTAGTTCTTTGTTTTCCACACTCTTACAATTAAGGATACTGTCGCACTTATATGGGTCCCCTCTTTTACAATTACGGGAAGAGAAAGCTGCGATTTGTGTAGCGAATAAATACGAGTAGTAGATTTACAAAGTTTTAGAGCAGGGCCATCAGTCAAGCAAGTCGCTGTCTGTGCTGTGGATCGCATCTCTCTTCATACTTACGAAGTCTGAAGTTGAGTGTCAAAACATGAAGAATATGGGAGCGGTTTATTAGTGTTCACATACACTTACATACGACTGCCAATACAAAAGAACTCGTAGAATTCATTTTTCTGACAACTAAAATTTTCCCCACTTCTTGCTCGGCAATGCAGTTGTTTTGAAGACTTGGCCGGCTCTGCATGGCTGCATGGCTCATCAGGTAGTTAGTTGTACCTGAAGACTCTTCGCTTTTGACGTGTTTTGCCTTAATAGTAGAATTTCTTTCAGTCAAAGACTATTCCGACCAGTCAATACTCTTTCTTCTCTGTTAAATGAACTTATTGGTGCCACGGAATAGACAAAATAGTGTTGTAATGCGGTGTATTTGTCTCAATACTAACCTACAGTAAACCAAATGTGGGCCAGTCACAACTTTACGAAAGCGTATACACTTAGATTCAAGCAGTCGAACGCCGAAATCTTTTCACAAAATGTCTCAAAGTAACCTCATCACTGATCGTGAGGTCATAGGCTACTCTATATAGAGCAGTCTAGGAAATCCGATCTGATGTTAACCGCAAATGACTGACACCATATCCAGCAATGATAATTGAATCGAAATGTCGTGAACTGTGTCGGCATCGACTTCCATATAGAATTGGTAGGCTTCGTCATTTCGTCTTCCCACAGTTGGGAAATTTCCAAGTTTTGGAGCTCGTTTCGCTAAGTTTTTATGGTGCCTATTGCCCTCAGGAGCGCGGATAGCGCAGACGGAGGAGGTGCCGGCTCTCACATGCACCCGATACCAGGTTCTTGGTTTGGATTCCCCGACTAGGCCATCCAAGGCTTCCATCCCTCTATGGTAGCTGACTTGTCTGGAAAGATAAAGTGCTGAATTGTTCATCGTCTGGCCACTGTAAGTCATTGTATGACCAAATACGCATTCAAATCGCCTCCACACATGGTGTAGAGGTGGAATGCGTGGCGCATCCCAAAAGGGCTAGAGAACCGCCTCCGCTATCCTTTTATTGAAATCAGGCTGCTTCTCATTGGATGTATGTGAGCGTGCTTAATCTTGGGAGCGCCTCGATTCATAAGAAAAGAAAAATAATTAGAGTTCAGGGAATGGATAGGAATTCTGCTTGAATAGAGGAGAAATGAAGGAAGTAAGAAGTTCGTCTCGCCAGTCTTTGCATACGAAGCTCTGTTTTATACTCGCGCCATGTCCATTTAATGAAGAAGAGGAGCAGATTGTGCTGCCGCAAAATTGTGTCCGAGTCTATATGCCGTTGTGGTGCATGTTCACCAATTTCAAACAGAAAATTCCGCTTTCAACTCAGTAGAGGCCCTTTTAGGGGCAGCGGTTTACATAGCGTGGGTGTCACTCTACCTGTAGGACGTGTTTCTTCGGCCGGCCAAAGAGTTCATTACAGTATATGAATTGCGCCCACGGTTCACCGTGCATTATACGATTGTTTGTCCAGCAAAGAGAACGAGCGACCTATTGACTTGAGCAACGGCGGTGAAAGTGCTGTAGAAGTAAAAACGGCAGACCGATTTGCTGGTGTCGTCCTTTGGCATTGAACAGCAACGTATAGAGCGACAAGAAAATGCCCGGAATATTGAAACCAACTCTTTCGAAGTCTTAACAGAAACCCTTCTCCTGGGTAGTGTTTTTCAGGGAAGCTGTTGCTTAATGAGGAGAATCGCATAAAGTGCGACAGTTAGCAAAATCAACATTTTTTGGAGATATTTAGGACATTCCACTTGTGATTGAAATATTAGAGGTTTGAACCGCGAGTTCGGCTTCAGGATGACAAGTGGGAAGGGATTAACAGATGCCGGTTTCATTTTAAGGGGACCATGACAATTTATCGATCTGCCTTGGAATGAGTTCATGGGAGACTTTTGTTCTGGGTAGCGTTTTTCAGTGATTGAAACGTGTGAGGTGGCATAGTGGTTTTGGACAAATCGAATTTGATCTGGTTCCAACGGAGGATTCTGTTACTTCCAAGGAAAGCAGGTACTAGCGCAGCAGTAGTGCATATTGAAGAGATGTAATTGTATGGCGCAGAGACAGGAAGCCAAGTCTTCACGAACCCTCGCAGGTTCGCTTCTTGCCCAGTTCAAGCAAACGGTCCTCTGAAGCTGTAGAGTTGGTGTCAGGGAAGCATTGAATTGTCCGTCTGCTGCTGCCGTCTATCGCATGTATAAACCGATTCGTCAAACAGTTTTCTGGATATCTCGGACCACGAGGTTTATAGGAGAACTTGCCAGAAGTTGATCTTGTCTTTTCACTTTGCATTAAGGAAATGCGAGATGTTGCTTAGATATTTTCCGAAAATTCAAGAAAACAGGACAGTGGCGGTTCATAACTGTTAGAAAGAAGGCAGTCCTCATCATCTTTACTTGCATCATTCCGTCCATGGAATATGATGTGTGAGAGAAGCACGACTGTCACCCGTCGTCAACCAGAGCAATTGTGTCTCCTTCTGGCAAGATTCTTACCACCCCTCATCTAATCGTATGTGCCATTGTTGACAGCGTTCAAAGTGCTGCGTGATATCAGTGCCGCTAAGGGCATCAAAGGGTCATTAACACACGTGCACATACGAATACCGTGTCCTTCTCTTACTCGCCCTCTTTGGTGTCAACGCCGCTTTCCGCTTTGGTCCCCGTTTACGTTTATATTATAGCTTGGATGAACAGCATATTTAAGTATACTGAACACTCTCGATATTCGAAGATTTCTTCGGAGCAACTGAGATGCTTCTAGGAAGAGGGAGTAAAATTTCGATTCAAAAATCTTCCACAAAACACGTCGAAAGTATTGAGGAAATGAACATACCGTTTGAATGATCATAAAAGTCGTTCTGGTCGTCAATGTGAGCAGCATGTGGGTGCCGAATCGCACCAAATTAAGAGACCTCATCGAAGCTGTCAGACATCCCTCTCATAAAGGGCATGTATTAGGTTGTCCCATAAGTCCCCGTCGTTTTTTTAAATGATTCATTGCGGATTTCGTCGGAGGTCTCTTGTAGAGCGCTATACAGCTTTCGAAAGAGAATGACTTGAGTATACTATTCCAGCGTGCTTCTCTGAGCTGTTCACCAAGACTGTTAAACAAGCCTTATTTCGGCTGACGTTTCGGCGTCTTCCCCTTCTTCGGAGGCTGGAAAAGTCGAGAATATTAGTGAAACTATCCCCCAAACGCCACTTCATCCTACAGAATAGTGTTCTCAAGACAGCTAGAGTAAAGGATCGATGTACCAGGTACAGCGTATCAACTAACCTTCCAGGTGGGTGCCGATGAGCACCACCAGTCACCCGTGGATGGAGATAGACGTGGGTGAGTGAGTTTAGCCCCGGATACCACCCGACATAAATACCCTGCAGGTCATATCAGGTTGATCAAAACCCACAGAGCTCGACAAAGGGTGCCAGTTCCTGGGTTATCGCTATGCACTCGCCTTTGCGGTTGACCTGTGGATTTCTGGCCGCTATCCAAAGCGCCTCAAGTGTCCTGCGTGCTGAGATGTCGCTTTCTCTCGCTAAGATGGAGACGGACACTTGGAACATGGCGCCATAGTGGCATCGGACCCTGTGCTCTCCCCAAGGAGTTGACACATTGGGTTTCTTGAGGCCATCTAGATGCTCCCTGACTCTAATACACAACGGTCTACCCGTTTCCCCTATGTACTCCTGCCCGCACCTTCTACATGACATGAGGAGAAGAGAATGACTTGCTCTATCAGAGCGTATACTACATTTCTTTTTCATTCTGAATTTGTCAATTTTTATGCCGTTAAAGTGAAAGAGTGAAAAAGTGGCAATCTGCGCAGTCGCTTCTTTCCTATGGGTTGGAATTTTTGCGCAGTTTTTCATAGAATTTGGAAGAAAATGCTCTGTACTGCAAGAATACATGTTGGTTCTACTTGCTCATTTGTCGTTTATTGACTTTTAGGTCATCAAATTGGGACGTCCGAGGAAACAGATTTATTTTTTTATTTTTTCTTGTAGTACAGAACATTGTCTTCCAAATGCTCAAAAAAGCTGCGCAAAAAATTACAAACCTAAGCGGAGAGAACAAGTACGCAAACGGCCACCTTTTCACTTTAACGACCTAAAAATTGACAAAATTCATGATGAAGAAGGAAACGCAATGTTCCGATAGAGCAAATCATTCCCTTTCGAAAGCTGTATTTAAAAAGAAATGCAATACATGTTCTGATAGAGCAAATCATTCTGTATAGTGCTATGCAAGAGACCGCCAGCGAAATCCGCAATGTTTCGTTGAAAAAACGGCGGCGACTTATGGGACAACCTAATATTAGGATACACATGAGTTTTTTCACTTCGTTGTAACGTCTACTTGAATGAAGAAAGTTTAAATGCTATTCACGCGTTTCAGACAGCAAAAGGACAAAGACTTCAACAATCTCTCTCAATCTCAGCAATCTTTTCATGCAATACAGCAGGAGTTTTCGCTTATCTATACTATGCAAAAGTGTGAAGGACGGAGCTAGTCAGTCCTTGTTTGGGACGCGCAACAAATTTCTGCAGGACTTCTGCAGAAATTTGTGGCGCATCCCAAACAGCCTTTGCAGAACTTCGTAAAGGTACTTTGAATGCATGTCTGGCCTATACGATGACTTGTGATAGTCAGCCAAAAGGCAACTCAGTGTTCTATCGTTTCCAGCCAGGACTGGTACCAGTTCACCAACTTTAGAGGGAAGAAAGGTACAGTTGGGACGTTACAGTTGACCTGAACGAGAAAACCGAAGCAAGAGCCTTGAATCGGTGTGCACGCAGCAGCCGGGGTCTCCTGCGGCTGCGCTCCCTCGAGCCCTTTTCTGCACTTTAAAATCCTTAAAGCATCCTGTGCTAGGAAGAAAAAGAATCTTATCAGGTAAGGATATGAGGCGCACGTCTGAACGAAGAAAGTGGATACCACTGCGAGAGCCCTCAAATGCTAGAAAAGCATGTTGCATCTTGGCAAAGTCCTTCAATTTGCTGATTTCGGGAGCCTAAAGATCTAGTGTTAAACTGCACAGTCGCACAAGGCTGCGTCTTGCAGGCATGAAGAATGTGCAGAAAAACGCAGAGCAACTGCTTCATAGGCGCACGTTCAGGTGTTCGATTCCATGACATTGCAATAGGCAGTTTCATAGCAAACGTTCGAAGCCCTTACGCAACAGATTCAGTGATTTTGCAAAAAATGGAACATACTTTACCTAATTGTCTTCTGTATTAGGGGCGGAGGTTCTCGCAGTGGCATCTATTCTCGCCGTCCAGGAATACACTTGAGACTTCTGGTTAGGAAGGATCCTTTTTGGGAGATCGGAAATCCGATTGGAACATTGCTACCCTCCTCTTGGTAATATCTCCCACGCCTTTAAGTAGCCAGAAAGCCTTTAGACCGCGAGGTAGTCACCGTGCTGTCGAGAAAAAATTTAAACATGTGGACCGTGCTGCAAGGCACCATTTCGTTCATAGGTTGCTCATAATCTTACGATGAAGCGAGTGTAGCAATTTTTTGGGCACACTGTGCTAATGATTTTCACATGAACTTTTCAAAAAATCTAATGATGAGAAAAAAGAAGTTTAAAAGTATTTTTCTCTTTCGTGCCCAATATAATTTTAAAGATATCATCTGTGATTGGGAAGCCTTCTTATCAATCTGTGTATTTGATTTGAAGAGTTTTTAGCGTAAAGCAAAAACGGTGTAAAAAATATTCATAAAAGTCGCCAAAATTTTGCGTTATGAGCTGAGACGTGAACTTGTCAAGAACCTGAACCTATTCAACTTGCCCTTCTACTAAGCTTAGTATCTATCGTTAGGGGAACAGCACCGATGTTAAGGCACTGTGACCTTGCCGTTGCTTTTGTAAGCTCGTTGTAATGCAGATTCGAGGAAGGACTAATGTTCCTCGCTTGTTCAAAAGCAGCTTTCGCTGTGACAACTTGCACTCCACTTCAGGCAACATCCCTGGATGACGGTTCAGCGCCAGGGACGACTTCGGACAGTTCCGGCGATTTATTGCAAGGCGGCGCCGTGTTCCCCGTGAAACTCCCCTGTTACTGCCCGCCACGCAACGTACTGTGAAATCGCAACGACGTTCGTGACTTTTTAATCCTACTCGGCTGCCGACTTTGTGGCTCTCACTATGGAAACATCCCCCTTGTGCTGAGTGCAGTGTATTCTCGCTATGAAGTGCTTTGCTTCTATCTTCTCTTTATTTGAGGGCATGAGCCAAGAACAATGCCCGATCAGGCGAAACGGTACTTAGCGGGCTGGTGTCCACTCCGAGACGGCACATGGTCGTGGAACACTCACATTAGTTTCTGTGCTGCGCTCACACGGAAGAGCAGAGAAACACCACAAAACTAGGCAAGCGAAGGAACTCCGAGATCCGGTTCGTATAACGTACCCCTTTCTAAGATACTTTGCCGCTGGGCAGCGAGTATTATCCCGCTTAGTACCGCGAAGCCTTCAGGGTTCACCTTAAAATGAGCACTTTAGCTGCCGCAAAGTGTCGCAGATGTAAGTTCAACGCACTGCTCAACACATGTACTCATTAAGCTCTGATCTTCCATGTGGTAAAGCGGCCACTGGAATAGGGCAAGAATGGCGACTTTGTCTACTTACTAGCTTCGGCGAGTGGTTGTTATAGCCTCACCTTGACGCCTTTGCCAGAAGACACAATCCTGTGAGTTTCGCTCCTTAACAGAAGGGCTTAATTATCATCCGGCCTCCTCTTTCAATCTGTCATCTGCCACGTGAACCTCAGCATTGAAGCAACTCGAAAAGTGCGAAGTGAAGCTGCACGAGCTTCTGTAGGCTGACTCATCTGCAGAAATTCAGCCCCAGCGAGCGTCGCTGCTTCGAGTATAAGCGCTTTAAAGTCAACAGCCCGTATTTAGCCGTTGGGCAGCTGATAACTTATCATTAAGCCGCGGACCGCACGTGAACTGCCGAACTATCGATCGTTTCGATCAGCGCTTCTGGTGCAGATCTCCCTGCGTGCTCTGTGCTCCGCGGAGTCGTCGTCTTTCTCACGCCTTCACCTGAATGGTACGCCGTTCAAGTGAATAAGATGCGATGCGATGCGTAATCAGGCCATAACGCATGCGCGGCGGAGAGTCCCCTTTCCGCTCTGCTTCTCTGCCGACTCCTCCACGCTCGCTCCGGCAGGTTCCGCTTCTCCTTCTTTGAACGGCTCTCCAGCAAGGAATTCACGTCTGAAAGGACTGAGGTTGCCAGAGCTTTGTTGAGTTGTGAGACTAAAGCCATGGTTGTTCCTTTAATTCGCGTTGTTATTTCTTGTTTAGAAGGTGGTACTCAAGTAGGTGGAATTTACAAAGCAAAATAGAGAGAAAAATAGAGCAATCTTAGACTACACGCCTGGAAGTTTATGAAAATTTCTAGATCCCACGTATACCTTTGCACGGCCTTTGTAGTATACTCGGCCAGTGCCTAGTTCCCTAGTTTCTTCCTGCAAGACCTAGTTTAATAGAATTGGATTAAAGTAACAACGTTCTAACACATTTGTTTAAGCCTGGAGCGGCTGGTAGAGAGGCTATATGTTGTTACAGGTTGTTTTGTTGCGATCAAAACTCTTGCGCCAGACGCTCCAGGCCTGAGCAAATGTGTTAGAACATTGTTATTAGTAAGGTCTTCAGCTTAACCGGCTCCATGCTGATATCAGCGACCGGCCCATCCCGTATCACGGGTGGGTGCTGACAGGCCTCGAGGATATCGCGGATGTTACGTGCGGTCAAACAACGTCGGTGGTGTAAGGCGAACATCGCTCCCCGGAAAGCAGAAGATGCGGGTTCGAGTCCCGCCTGGCGCAAGTGTTTTGATCACAACAAAACATCCTGGAACAACATGAATTAAAGTAACTTCTAATGCGTTTTCTAAATCGTGCTCTCAATTCGTCTTTCATGTGAACATTTTTACTTTAGCTCTGATTGACAGCATTGTTTTATCGCCTTCAAAGCGGAGAGCGTGCCTCTATCTGACCATGATTTCTTTGCGGATGTGCCTTTCGAAAAATTTGTAAATGAACATCCTCACAACATGTTCGCATTTTTCCAAACTATTTAAATATGTAAAATATCTAAAATTGTCTAAAATCAGATCTAACTATTTAATATTGTATGTGAACATAAGGAATCAACGCTTCATTCAAGTTCATCCATGCAGAACAACTTCACCAGAAGTCTGTTTATAAGGTGTTTCCAGTGGACATTATCCTATCCCAAGCAACTGAGCTCTTCAGTCTTTCGTTGCCGAGAAACCGGTGGGGAGGCCGGATCATGCTATGATGCTGGAATTTATTAGGAATAAGGTGCCATCAAAGAATCAAATTTCCTACTATGTAAAAAACTGATGTTCATAACACACATAGTTATTTAGATAATTATGCTGTCATTTATAGGTGATTTGTAGCCAAAGTTGTATGAGAAGAATAAAGCACAAAGTTCTCCATCGGCAAACCGCTGCAAGTATTTATGTAGGCTTTCAAATTGCCTTCGCGATATCTCTCCAAACAAGAGTGCGTGGCGCATTTCACGGAGGGATTGCCTAATGCTGACCAATTTCCTCCATCCTTGTGTCTTTTGCAATGGCTATTTCTTGAGGTTTCTAGATTTATGCTCATGCTGTGACCCACGGTAAGCTTTTCATAAAAGGATAAAATGCGGCGTTACTGAATCCCTTTTGGGATGCACCACGCATCCTACTTCTACGGGATGTCGTGGTGGCGATTTGAATGAGTCTTTGGCCATAAAATGACTTGCGGTGGCCAGCCGATGAACCAGAGAGGAGTCTGGTACCAATTCACCAACCCCGGAGGGATGGTAGGCCAGCCGATGAACCAGAGAGAAGTCTGGTACCAATTCACCGACCCCGGAGGGATGGCAGGCTTGGTTAGCCTAGGCGGGAAATCCAAACCAAGAACTTGGTATCGGGTACAGGGGACAGTAAGTGCCTCCTCCGACTGCGCTACACGCGCCCGTAAGCTTTTCATAGCAAATGATAAACAATGCCTGAAAAATGGAGCGAGCGAAGAACCTGCCCTGAAGAAAAGTGAAGAAAAAATCGCATAAACACTTTGAACACGGTGGTACACCTGAGACCAACTATTAGCACTTAAAGAGCAGATAACAGCGGAACCACGTGAAATTCATGTCGCTGGTGATAGACCGTCTAACAGCAGACATCCGAGCGAGACGGTTTCTTTCAGCGACGATTAGAAAGAGAGCAACACGAAAGAAATCGCCCCAGCAACTGCTGCCGTCGATTTCTTGCATTTCCGCATCTTCTTTTTCTCGTTACATCAGCATCCTTGCAGCATCCACGGTGGCCCGAATGAATCGCTGAGCGATTCTTCTCTCCCTGTCGAAGCTGCAACAGGCTCTTCTACGGTTCCAACCTTACTGCATTCTCGAACTCTTTTAAGGAGAGCCAAAGACTTCTATGTCCTATTTGGGAGGTCATCATGTCCCAGCTTCTCCTCTGATCTCTGGAAAGCTTTCTGAATAGTTTGCCAATCGCTCCCAAGAAATGACTGTGAAAAGCCGACACTTTCCAGCTTTTATCATACGAGCGTTACGCTAAGTGGATATTAAATGATTTCCCTTAAAGCATCTAGAACTATTGGGAACTAGGCGCAGTTCAATCGGTGGATCGATTTTGCTCTCTCTTTGTGCTGTTCCTTTTGTTTACTCATACTTTTTTTTTACTTTTTTTTTTGTTGAGCATTTCTCGAATCCAACCATGCAGTTCACCCTCCCCAAGATTAGTGAAACGCTACTAGGCATATTAGGGAGGAACAAAACACTGACTGGAAGATGGTATGGCCACAGCAGGCCATTGCATAGGCCGAAAACCCAATCTTATTGCACCCACGATATCTCGTACAAACAAAATGGCAGGCTCATGCCAAACTGTGGCTTATGATCGCAGTGCTTTCTCCTTTTTGTCATTTTTCCTTGTTTCGTGTTGCTATGCATGTGTAATTAAACAAATAAAAAATAAGCGGTCCAGGCCTATCCACATGCCTTTTGGCTAGCCTTTTGATTTCACTGACGGCTTTCCTAGAGGATGATGTCAGTCAGGTCCGCGGATGCAACATATTTACTTGAGAAACTGTAGAATAGAAAGGAAGCTGCTCGAAGCCCTTGCAATAAAAAGGCTGAACCCCGAAATGAACAATAGGGATGAACAGACCGAGGTGTTGAGGCTTATGATGTAGGGATTAAGAAGATCAGCGGCAACGTTGCTTACCGTAACTTTATTTGTAAGGGCATCACTGTGGTAAGGCTCCGTTGGCGAGGCCTGCTTGGTTAGTGTTTTACCGTTATTATTGCATAGTTTGATGATGGTAATCACTATGTGTAATGTTATTAAAGGCCTTAGAAAGCTGTTAAGCAGCGAAAGTTCGCCAATATAGAGGAACATTGGAAGAGTCTCAATTGTGCCAACTATATCGGATATTTACTTGAGTCAACTTTCTGCTGGTCACGCGCTTCTTCATATCTCAGCGCTCCTCGTCTGGAACGAAAACACTTACGGTTAGTGGGAGAATGCGGTGGCGAGCGCTGATTTGTTGCCATCTCCGATCCACCATGTTGCCATTCGGCACGCACACGCTGATGTGCGTTTCCAGAGGAAGACGACGACTTATGGTTCTTCTTGCCTGCACGCAAAAAACATTAGCAGTTTCCCTTTTGAGGCGCTTTTGTGCAACAAGAAGCCCTAGATGATTAACAAGGGAAGGCAAAGAAGGAACTCTCTTAGACACGCTCTCTGGCCTGTAGAACTTTTTGTGTAACAGTTTGACTTCTTGTTAGCAATACTTTTTCAGTCAATTCAATCGCCAGCTAGGTTTCGAGGGCGGTCGATTGTGTAGTACACTTTTAGGCACAGAGAGATAATGCGATAAGATAGATAAGCGCTGTCTCCCTCATATTTTAGCGATGCTGGAGCGGAAGCACATTTGGTTGGTGAGAGAATTCATGTCGAAGCTAAGGGTGTTCATGTACATGAAAGGCAATGCGAGCTTCTGGCTTCGTAAAGAGTATGACAACGCCTATCCTATAAAGGTTGAACTAAGCGTTTCAGACGCTTTAGGTCTTCGAACGATTAAGAACTGTTTAAGGCAGAAGCTGGAGAATGCCTACATTCGCCAGGGGCGTTCATAAATTCTGCTAATCCGTCTGTCCGTCTTGCTTATATCTGGTCACGTTTTCGAATACAATAGCAATGTCCTGCTAGTTTTTATTGAGTTTTGAAAAATATGAGACAAATTTTGAAATCCGTTTTTGGTGGGATCACGTCTCCTGAATAAAGGGCTGTATTCACTTTCGAGATTTTTGTGTAATTATATTCTAGAAGTCACTGTGGCAGAAAAGTGAAGCTTAGGAGCAACTAGTAGAAGCCAAATGGTTTCGCGCTCGGATAAGCGCTTTCGTATCGTGAGCATGAACCGGATTTGTTCAAAGCTTGAGAGGTCACTGAAAGCTCTCTCTCTCTGATTGTGCTGATACTTGCTCAAAACTTCTGGTCACTAACATAAAAGGAGTGCTAGAAAACTATCTGTTAATATTTACAACGAAGAGCTTTCTTCATGTCAGTACCGTATCAATACGTAATCATTAACTGTTTGCAGTGCTTAGTGAACTATAGCCTACCGTTTCATGATTTTCTGGGGCCCCAGTTCCGCGCTAAAAATAGTCCAGAGGCCTGATACAAAAGCTGTAAATCAACAAAAAAATTAAAAAGAATCGCTACAGAACGGAATGTTGAACAGCTGGCCGCGTTAAGTGCCCCTTGAGGCAGTATCTGAATCTATTTCACAGTGAGGCTCATAACCAGCTTATTGTTTAGTGCAACGTTCTGCAGAGGAAGCAGGCTATTACGCCTTCTACGCGACTAAAAGATCAAGCATTTACTGGGCTCATCTTCGATCTTCCTCTAAAAAATTGCAGGCGAACACTAGGTTGTTGAGAATACAGAGATATAGCAGAGTGTCAAGTCTGACGGCGCTTAATCTTTTTTTTTAAATTCAGAGCAGTGGGCGCACAGTGCGGGCAGGAAGACACTTGTATATCAAGACACTTGTATATCTCACACAAGATTTTGTGAGTGAAAGACTGCTGGATCGCCTCAATTTTTTATTTTTATTTGATATTTCATTATTCTTCTCCTTTGAAGTTTGCTGACGGCGCGAGTACGTCTGAGGGCAGGGAAAACTTCAGGAATGCCGAAAAGAACGGCAAAGCCTCCATGGAACCTTTTCGCTAGACGAGTATGTTTCATTTTCGATGTTTCCTATGTCAAGAACGGGACATAATCGGATTTATGGGATCCCTCAAGGTGAAGCCCATTCCATCAATGTTGAGATGGACTGAGAGGGAGCATTACGAATTTCACTTTGATTAGGTCCATCATACGTTGCCTACAATTTAGTACCGTTCGACATACGCTTGCACTCTAAAAAGCGGGTGAGTGCTTGAACAGGATGGGAGCAAACACCTGCGGTTCAAAAGGCACATTTCTCTGAGAAATTCCGCTTGAAGCATAGCACATGGACGGGAGAATGTGGTAATCACCTTCACCTACATTTGCCTGCCGTCAAGTACGGGCGCATTCCACAGAGTAGGATGCTCTCCCACCCAAACTTTGAAGTTGGAAGAGTATTTTTCCGTTGTTGACTTCGTGAAATTGCTTGCCGAACTAGCGCTGCTTCCAGTAAGATTCAAGTCAAATACTCATTCGGAAACTGAGCCGCAGAAGATACATTTCCATCCTGTCATGCTGCGATGAGCTACCCTTCCGCACCCTAATGTATGCAAGCTCTCCGCCGCAAATCGTACTAGCGGAGCTACCGTATCCGGATATCGTACCAGTCGATGGCGCGATCTCCTCGAATCCTGTCATTCTTACCTAATACTTCCGGCAATTGTGCGAACGGCGCCCGTCGCCGTCCGTCGTTCGTCTGACCTTGAGCCTCAAGTCGCCTCTTCCTCACCTTAATCTCCACCTTATGTGTTGCGCGCGTGCCTCGCGTGCAACTTTTGAACTTTGTTCCGCTGTTCGAATTATTATACCCAAAATTGCCTTCTAACAGCAGTTCGAGAGATACGCCACCAAAATAGGAAACAAACTGACCCCTCAGTGAAGTAAAGACCTAGGGCTTGTTCTAGTTCTTAATTTCTTAATCCGGCTGTCCTTCCACAAATTGCTAGACGGCACGGAGCTGACCGCAAATTGCTCGCTTTTATTTATTTATTTATTTATTTATTTATTTATTGTGCATTGTCACCCATGCAAAAAAGGCGAAACTCGGAGTCTTTGTAAGCACAGTGTGAACGTAATAGAAGTAGATAAACTCCTAAGTTGTATAATGAAGACAACGACCGAAAAGTTTTTATATTGTCTTAAAGAGTTCGGTAAATGTTCTTCTTAGATATTAGGTTGGCAACTAATTTCGTGGACTCTCAAGAATTTCAGCAAAAGTATTTATTAACAAATAACTAATGACAATTTTTAATTCAAATAAGATCCGTCGGAACGCAGAAGTGTTTTCCATATATCAGGTAGCTGGTCTATCCCACGGCCATAGAATTATTATGCTTTTAAGGCCAAGAATCTTTGGAGGTGCATTTTGACCCGGTCCACATTATTAAATCGTCTTCCAACGAAGAAGTACTGCTCCGAACTAAAAATGTGGTAGTCACTTGGCGCAAGGTCTCGGCTGTAAGGTGGATGAGTTTGACGCTCCCAGTCAAGGTCTTCTATTTTTTGAGGCGTTCAGTTCGCTACGTTCCCTCCGTTTGGTGGTGTCAAGAAGGTATTAACTTCTGGGAGCTCGTCAAGAACGGTTCCAGCATTGAAGCTGAAATCTACTCTTCTCAACCTGGCCGCGCGCAGGCCGAACTCCGCTAGAATCGGTTCAGACAGATTTTCAGGAGCGGAATTATCTATCAGCAAGATAACGCCAGATCACACGTCACAATCGGGAGCTTCAAAAAATCGAAGACCTTAGCTGGGAGCGTCTAGCTCACCCACCTTACAGCACAGGCTGTGCGCCAAATGATTAGCACCTTTATAGCACTCTGCAGCACTTCTTGGTTGAAGGACGATTTATTAATGTTTACCATGTCAAAATGCACCTCCAAGGATTCTTGGCTTCAAAAGCACAAGAATTCTACAGCTGTGGGATGGGCCAGGTAGCTGATAAATAGGAAGCAGTCCCGCGTTCCAACAGATCTTACCTTGGTTGAAAACTGTTATTTGTTATTTGTTTGTGAACACTTTTGTTGAAGGCGCTTGAGAGTCCACGAAATTAGTTGCCAACCTAATATTTTCAAAAATTCGGAGCCAGCTAGATAAATGAGAACGGAGACTACTTTTGCTCTAGGGAACTGGATTATTTGCAGCCTACCCTTGTGTGAGAAGAAAAGAAGGTGTAGAATTCCTGATGAGGGATAGATGTAAAACCATTTTTCTTATACACCGTAATGAATCATTCCTTCCTCTACGACGTTCATGAGTGTGTAGATTGGAAACATGCTTTGTGAAGACGGTTGTGTAATCGTGTATCCTCAGCTTTCTATGAGGTTGTTGGTCACAGAGTTCAGCCTGGCGATTTCTCACTTACATTTCGGGCTGGGCTGCATATTGCGGCTTCGTATTCTAGATAAGGTCTGGCACACGAGTTATTTGCAACTGCTGAGGACAGTACTCAACATATGAAGTGGTTGTGTTAGCTCCGACCACCCTTTTTCGATATAAATTCACAGGGCTCCTTGAACGAAACTTGTGAGCCCAAGGTACAGCTTATGCTATTCCCTTTTCCTGGAGATCGTAGCGGAACTCTCACTTGCCGTTTTCCATTCTATACTAAAACTGGAACCGGAAGTGTTTTCGAAGCTCTTCCACGTATTTTCTGTTTATCTTATTAATTCAAGCGCATGATAGTGCGCTCAATATGTACCAAGCGTTAAACACAAACATTAGAACAGAACGACAGTAATAATGGCAAACTATTAACCAAGCTGAAGGTTCAGGAACAACTCATGAAACAAAACTCTAGTAAAGAGAAAAAGGAAAGCACGGATTGCAATTTGAATTTTTCAGAACAGCAGCAAATGTCCTGTCCTAAGAGATTCCACAACATCTGTTTGTTTGTTTCTTCAAGACCAGCTCTGCTTTGTTCCATTAAAACAAAAGATTTTATAGAGGCCTTCAAGAGCATAAAAGGTGAAAGCAAAAAGCAAAGCAAAGTCAAGAATTAATGACAGAAAGTATATTGTAAGAACACAGTGTGCTCAGCATTTCCCAAATAATGCTTTGTATAATAGGACCGAATAGCTTCATCACGACAAAACCTGGTCTTGAAAAAAACTGGACATAATCTGGAATCGCTGTGCTCGACAGCAAGGCCCCTGGAATAATAGAGGAGAGGAAAGATAGGAAACTTGTCTAGTGCCCTTTTTGTCATAGCCAAATCGAACATAGTGGTAGTAAGACTTTCGTCAAAGGAACTGATGAGAAATAGGTGCAGGCTTTGGCCACCTTTGATTTCAATGATATATGGGCCATCTATATTCCTTCCATGAATGGAGAATTTGAGAGGAATCACACCTTAGACATTGAAAGGAAAGAAACATTATAATGGTATCTAGATGACCCTAAGATCTTTTCAAAAATATCAAGCCTTCTCGAAATGTTCAAAATATGCTCTACCAAACTCCATTTCGCAGCTTAAAGAGCACATTGATAGGTATCTCTAAGGATGATTCATTATCGTCGTGTTGTTTGTATTCTTCCAACTCGCTGACATATGCTTTTGTTCTCCTCGTTTCCGTTGTGTCCATCTCGCTTTCTTCGTTTTAACTGGTTGCAAATAGCTGCTTGCATGTCTCTGCGTTGATATATAACTATAATAAATAATTGAGAAGAAATTACATTTTTGAGAAGAAATTTGCGGGCTGATTAATATAAAGATCGACAAAGATAAAGGATAAAGGACGGCGTTATTCAAACCCCTTTGGGATGCGCCACGCATTCTACTTCTACGGGATGTGGTGGAGACGAGTTGAATGCGCATTTGGCCATACAATGACTTGCGGTGGCCAGCTGATGGACAAGTCGGCGCTTTATCCTTCCCAGACGAGTCTGGTACCAATTGGTCGATATGGTCAGTAGTTGGTCAGTAACTAATGGTCTACCTCTCGCGCCCATAAGTCACATGTGCTTACTATGGCAAACAAGGATGCAGCATACTACGTTGACGGCTTCAAATTGGACTGCGTAAGTGAAGTGCGTGACTTAGGGTTTCTCTTTGATAATAGACTTTGCTTTGACCATCATATCAGAAACATTTTCACCAAAGCTTTTTCACGTACATACAATCTTTTTAAGGCTCTTAGAACAACGAACTCGTCCGTTTTGATCAAGGCGTACAAAACTTGTGTTCGCCCAATAGTAGAGTGTGGCACTACTGTTTTTAACCCACATTTGAAAAAGGATACAAGGCTCCTTGAAAGGGTATAAAATAATTTTACTAGAAAATTAGTGGCACGTTGTTCTGGTGTTGACTACCGTTATATAGCTTGTGGTTTGGTTAGGCGCAAAATGTTTGGTTTGCCTAGCTTGAAGAGCAGAAGACAGCAGAAGACGAGCAGGAATGAATTAGCAATGGCGTTCAAAATTATCACTGGAAGAACGAGTATCAACTCTGTCACCTTCTTTAAAATTTTGCTTTCACGTATTAAAGGGGGTCCTACAAAACTTAAAGAGTTCTCCTGCTAAATCAGGTGTTAGGTCAAGGTTCTTCTGCCGAAGAGTTATTCTCCTGCTTAACCATTGTATCGCCAAAGGCGGACCATCCCTTCAATTAAAAGCCTTCAAAACACTGGTTTCCCGGACGTTGAATAAGAAATCTGAATAGCTGTTTTTTTCCTGTACTAGGTGCTTCTGTTGCCCATCCTAGTGTTCCATGTTCCTCCCTGTTGTGTTAGTTTGCCTACTGCTCATTAGTTTGCTCTTTTCAAGTGTTGTTTCATACTTTTTTCAATTAGTTCAATTAGTTCAAGTGCTCAGGATATCTACACCCAATGAATTCAACGACCCCGGAGGAATGGAAGGGTTGTTGACCTAGGCTGGAAATCCGAACCATGAACCTGGTATCAGGCGACAGCGGGCGACTACTGCGACTGCGCTCCACGCGTCCATAAAGTTCGATTCCTTATACAATTCTTTATAGCGCTGCAAAAAATCGTTTAAGGTCTGTTAGGCATTTGTTAGGAAAGTTGAAGATCAACCTTCACCAGTCTATTGTGGGATGCACGGCGCATTCCAATTCCACAAGATAGCGTGGAAGCAATTTGATTTCATACGAGCCATGACCAATGCAGAATAATAATGAATTGCAGTAGTCAGCTGACAATCGCACCCTCGTCGGTGTGAAAATCTTGGTTGGCCTTTCAGGGATGAATTCTTGATCAATTCTTGGTGCGCGCGGAAGGCGGCGCCTCCTCCTATTAAGCTACTCCCGCTCAGGTGTGGCATACCGGAACGAACTGAGTTTCGAAGCCGTATCGTGGCGCACCTGAGAATTCGGTGATCGGTCAGCAGCTGCTTTTCTGTGGGACCGCTAACTGTCCGACACGGTTGATTTCTGGCTTCTTACACTCAAACAATATTCCCTGTACCATCTCGGGGCGTGACCCCGTGCCTTCATCGTGATTCCGCCAACCGTTTTCTACATGCCCTTTGGAAGCACTTCACCACCAGGTAGACTTCACCGTGCCTCTCTCGCTCGGAGTGAGCGACAAGACCGGTGAGGTTTCGGCTTTTCCAAATACTGTAGGTGTTTGCAGTTTATTTTTCTAGCATATGACGTTACTGGAGCAACAATTGAAACGAGCAGCTTGTAGACGTCTGTCACCGATCGAGAGTACGTCTTGGGAATGTCCTTCCATTTTTGAGGCGTACTGCAGAACTCGAAGGCTAAATCGCAGTATTTTATTCAGTTGAATATAGTTTCGCCTCCACTGCCGTTTGAACCGTCGCCCGCTTGACGTCTGTTGACTGAGGAGTTTGTTGTGCGAGCTGCGCTAACGACCTTATCTGGCCGGTCGGTGCTGGAGCCATGCCATGTTGGAATGGCGACCTTGCGGTCTTTCTTCGCGATGTCATTCCTGCGCCTGCAGACCCTTAACTTGGATGTCCTCAGCGCCGAACACCTCTCCAACGGTGCTCAGTGGTCAAAGAACAGTTTTGGAGACGCAATGCTTTGCAAACTTTCCAACAACTTACATTTTTGTATATGGTTAAATCCATTTTTGCTTTCACTGCTCTGTTTATGCTATTCTGCTCCTAAGGGGTGCTGCTATACTCTATATCGAAGTCATTGTCATTCTTGATATGCGTAGATGCTGAATAGTTCGAAGGGCCCATTTCAAATGTGTTCGCAAAACATTTGCAGACTTCAGTGCTACTATTATATTAAATATTAATAGTATTAATGAATTAATATTATTATTTATTTTCTATTTTATTGGACATCTCGTCAGCCCAGCGCTCACAGAAGACCTTTATCTGAACGTTTACGCAGTTAGGCAACTTGGTGCGACCTCTTCACTACGATCCATTGCCTTTCAACCAAATGCTATAAGGTAGTGATATCCTTTCTACTCTTACGCTTCTAGGTCGTCACCCGCTCGTGCCGACGTCTCTTCAAAATCTTAAAGTGTTTGACTAGTGACAGTCTTCCGAAATGCACTCCTAGGGTATGAGAGTTGGTGGTGACCAGCGTTTCTTTTTGGAGTGCGCCATGTATCCTACAGCCTTGAGATATTGAGCAGGAAGTTGAATGGGGGTTCGTGTTGCGGCAGTCAGTGACTCGCTGTAGTGGGATGCCAGATAATTCAGTGTTTTACCCTTCTTAAACAATTCTGCTACAAACGTGGCAAGCCCGAAAAGATTGAGGAGTTGCTTACCCTGGGTGGGGTTTCACCTAAAATCGATTCGAAAAGCATACTGAACCGGTTCTTTGACCAAAGACTTCGACATATATGTAGAAGCACATACTCGACGATGCTCCTGACTTATGGCTTTCACCAACTCACAAGTTCCAATTTACTCTGTTGACGGATTGGCGACAACAAAGGAAATGCGCCTCAGCTTCGCGATTTCCCACAAATCCTGCCCTTCTCAAAGGGTACAAACACAGGCAAAGTACAGAACAATCTATCATAGCGCCACGAAACGTTTTTATTTCTTCACAGATTAAAAAAATTGGTGAACATTAAAAGTTATGGAGCAGTGAAATTTGCCCCTATGCTACAGAATGTCTTTCACCGCCAGTTCGGAAATTTCCACGTTTTCGACGGCATTTTCGATTTTCTCTCTCCATTGTTCTGTTCTGCTGCTGTCTGATCAAATTTATTTTCACATTTGGACCTATGTTAGTATAGTTTGAAAGCATTTATTTATTTATTTATTTATTTATTTATTTATTTATTTATTCTTGACGGGAATAGATGGAACACATGATATCGTCTGTCCCCATGCATCCACTTCCACATGAAATATGTAGTGAAAGCGATTTGAAATCGTACTTGTAAGTTACATTTTTAATATTGAGAACAACTCTACAGTATGTTTCAGCTCAGTGTTTGACCTCAAAACGATTTCTAGCTCAAGTCTTGCCCTGGCTAATCTAATCCTCCACCCTTCTGGCTTGGTCGAAAAGGAAGTAGAACACAGTCTTCCCGCTTTTGTCCACCGCAAGTCATTATACAAGCCAAGTACGCTTTCAAAGTTAATCCATGATGTCATGTCGAAGGTGGATGCGTGAGGCATTCTGATATAGGGAGTAATTAATTAAAAATATTACCCTTAGAACGGATTCACCTTTTATGGTTGAGCATCGAGTGCAATGAACGCAGTATGTTCTGCATCCCGGTTCAATATCTCCTGTCAGGAAGAGGTTGAGAAACGAATACAGGATCCCAACTGGGTATTAGACCAAAAACGCTTCCAGAATCTTTTAGGATCAATGATAGCCTTCCAGCAATCTCACATGGCAGCGCCTGGTGAACTCCGATGAGGTCAAGGAATAAGATCTCTATTATCAATCACCTTAGTGATACCAGCAGAACCGCTGCAACCGGCGAATAGCTTGCTCGCCAGGTGTCCTTTTCAACCTTCCCACACTCGTCTCTCGATGTAGGTGTCTCATTGACCGAGCACAAGGACAATGATTCATTGCCGTGTACTCTTCGACATATCACGTTGGACTCCAGCGGTAGGAGTTAGAGGCTGATTTAACCAAGACGTGAGTGCCAGTGATAAAAGTGCTGGGGACGCCTCATAAAGTCTGTTTTGCTTGATGGTTGAGAGCCAAAGCAACCAGTTCTCTCACTTCAACTGATAACGGCGTTGACATGTTCAGATTGATGAACTCCGGACCATGTGACATCGTGCTTTGTTTTAGCCGACCCGCCAAAGCTTTTTATTACCTTTTTAAATGGTGTTTATCAATTTAAATAGTCGGCTAGAAACTTTCGACTTACATTGCATATGAGTGGCCAGGAGCTGGGAGAGCAAATGATAAATGACAAGTTTCGCGTTAGTTACTTTTGAGGAATGAGCGTTTTCAATTTCTACGGGATATCGTGGAGCTAATTCCGATACGCATTTGGTCAGTTCGATTTGTTGTAGTCAAATGACGTGCAAGCCAGTTCCGTCCTTCCTAGACACTGCTACCATTTCAGCGACGACGTGAGTACTGCTATGTCTTAGCACGTAAAGGGGAATGCTTCAGGAAAGACAGAGAAGGATAAAGGACGGCGCTACTCAATCCCTTTTCTGATGCGCCACGCATCCTACTACTACGCGATGTTGTGGAGGAGATTTGAATGCGTATTTGGCCATACAATGACTTGCAGTGACCAGCCGATGAACAAGTCAGCGCTATATTCTCCCCAGACAAGGCTCGTACCAACTCACCGACCCCGGGCACTTGGTTGGCCTAGGGCGGAAAATCCGAACCGGGAACCTGGTATCAGATGGCAGCGACAGCCAGCACCTCCTCCGCCCGACTGCGCTACACGCCTCCGCCTCAGAAAGGGGCCGATTATATCCTCACAACACCAAGTTGGTCGTTTTTCAAAGCAAACTGAGCAAAGACCAAACTAAAGTGACATCTTAAAAATTAAACTGGACGCATTTTAAAGAAGGTTATTTATTTATTTATGTTGTACACTAAAAAACTGCTCCATAAAGTGCTCAAATGTGTAGAAATTTAGGAGAATAGAAGAGGGAAGATATTTAAAAAAATCGAAGAACGATGAGAAACTATGAAAACAGGTAGACGAGATTCAGTGCGATGGAGGAAAAATGAAAATAAGAACACTGTAAAATTTTTGTTGTCTAGAGGTTGCTAATATCCCAGACTATTAAGAAAAATTGTATCCGTAGGAGTGGACCATGGTAACATAATAATTTTAAGTATACAGATCTGCGCTGGAGCTTCGCGACAAGGGTATGCCAAAAGTTAAAATAAATTTTTGATTGAAAAACTATTGAATCGTTGAGAGATCGTGCATAGTATAAGCAAAAAATATTTGAATTGATCATTAGTTTTTCAAGCCAATCTCCGTGATTACATCTCTCGGCCTTTATTTGGATGATTGTAAGAACTCTGTTTATACCAAGTCGCTCATAAATTAATGGCATAACAGTGCCTAAGCGGTTCAACGAACTGAGCAGAGTTTCTGCCAACATGTGGATTTATTTAGTTATTCAAGGCACAGACAGTCACACTCAACTCTCTAGCATGCAAAGTGTTAAAAAAACGAACAAAACATCAAAGTTTGACCACTCAAACACAAGTCAAGTAAATAGCAAGCCACAGGGATCATTTCTTGATTATTTGGCATTCAATCTTTGACAAACATTCTACAGGCTTGAGCAGAGAGCCTCTCTAAATCTTCATACTTGCCCAGTTGATTTCCTTGAGAATGCGATAGGTTAAGAAATCTGATCTGATTCGCGATTTAGCAACTGAGACTCGAAGTTTCAACTTCCCTCTTACGGATCTTGTCAACATCCCGTCAAGGAATTTATTTGTGTCAATGGAAACCTAATTTGCAACAATTTTGTATAACATGACAAAATCAGCGATTTTTCTTCTGCTCTTCAGCGAAGAAAGACCAAATAGCGAAGCCCGTTGAGTGCCGTTTGAAATAAAACTATAATCTACTGAGAAGCACCTCATCATAAGCTTCCTAGTGAAACTATTCTGAACGCTTTCTAGAAGGTCTATATCTTTATTTTTCGGTGGATTGAAGACTGATGTCCCACTTTCCACTATAGGTCTTAATAGGTTTTGAAACTACGTATGTAAACCTTAGGATGCTCGGATTTCAAAGCTCTAAGGAGGTTATAGATGCGATAATTGGCTTTTCTTACTAAGAGACTGTATAAAGGATAAAGGATAAAGGACAGCGTTATTCAATCCCTTTTGGGATGCGCCAGCACATTCTATTTCTACGGGGTGTCGTGGAGGCGAATTGAATGCGTATTTGGCCATACAATGGCTTGCGGTGGCCAGCCGATGAACAAGTCAGCGCTTTATCCTTCCCAGACAAGTCTGGTACCAATTCACCGACCCCGGAGGGATGGAAGGCTTGGTTGGCCTGGGGGGGGGAAATCCGAACCTGAAACCTGGTATCGGGTGCACGCGACAGTCGCGCCTCCTCCGACTGCGCCACACGCGCCCAAGAGACTGTAATGCTTGGAATTGCTTTTCATGATTTCTTGGGGGTGTCAGTTCCTCTTAAAGTTAGGCAGGCGACTCTGATCGCTTCGGGGAGTATTCCAACAGTCCGCAACAAGTGGGCCAAAGGATACGCCGCCTAACAACAGCAGAACGGCTACGAAACACGCCTGATTTCCTACTGCACAGCTCCACACAGACACTATCTGCACAACCGGACGCGCGAACATAGCAGCGCACAGCGCCAGTGCAAGCTGGCTTGCGCCGGCTCTTCATATAGTAAGCCAAATTTTCGGCTTTCTGCGCATTGATCTAATCTTCTTAGAAACACTTTGGTTAAAATGTTAGAAATTTTATGAACACTATAGCAATATAATCACTTTCCTATGAAGGAGCCTCATAAATCGAGTCAAAAATATTTAGTTGGAAAATTTATCCCGAGGTTTTTAAATACATTCAATTTTGAGTAGAAAAACCCCCTTAATTATTATAAAAATGTTCAGTTAGGGTTGTGAAGTACCTGCAGTACAAACTGTGCAAATCTTGGATAGTTGGAGAATTTCTTTATAGATTTTTTCAGGACATTTGACAGTTCATGAGCACAGAATTTAATCCTTGGTGTGGCTCCCTCCTTGTCTGTTAACAAACGCTTTGCTAAAATAGTTGGACCTAACACTATCTCGCACATACGAAACCCAGCGAAAATGACAGTCGCCATTAGAATACGGTAATCCAGACAATTGTGCAGCTCTTACTTGGCACTGAGAGGTGAAATACGACGGCAAAAAATGACGGGCGATTTATCGCGAGCGGAAATCGCTGCTTGGCATTTCGCCAAGACGGTCAGCGGGTGATGCGACGTAACGTCCGAGGTCCATCTACGTGTTTGAAACCCGATGGGTCTGCCAGATTTCCAGACCCCATTTGGAATTCCCTTGACAAAAGCCTCCGACGGTATTTAAATGAAACAACCTCTGCCTCTCATCTATTCTGTTTCATTAGTTTTCTCCTTCAATGAAAGTCGTTCAATTTCTTCGCAAGCAAAGCTCTCTCTTTCTGTTAAGTGGCAATTTCAGGTTTTTTCACCATGACGCGGCTCCAGCGTCAGCTGCTAATTCTGGTTTCTATATTTTTATTATTACGACCTGTACACGGCGTGAAAAGGAGACGCGAACTACCTAAGCTGCGAAGCTGTGAGTGATTCTTCGTTATTCCTTTTGAATATAATTCTTACACCTATTTCGTGACTAATTCAGGGAGTCTAGGTGATGCTGGTGGTGAGTTCTCTAGACAGACGGTCTACTGACCTACCCTCTTTCCTACTGTTTCCCTCTGTTGTCGAGAACTCTCCTTGTACGTCCACGGTTTTTCGCAAAAATAGGTAGAGGTATCCCCTCGGCAAAGAATGGGCCGTTCGTTTAAGAACAATCGGTGTATACCAACTATGTAGCTTGCTGTAATCAGTCGGATGTGAAGTTCACACTAGAAGGAGCACTTGAATCTACCTCTTTCCACCAGTAGTTCCATTGATTAAGGGACATATTTACTATGTTCAAAGTCTATACTTCACATGGCTTTGTGTACAAATTAGTAATCTGTTATTTATGTATTTATTTATTTATTTGTGCTGTATAGTGCGCTAAGTCAGCAAATGTAGAACATGGACGCAAAAAAACGGTAGTGATGAAAAACAACTAAATCCCTCAACAACTCAACCTAGCGTTTTATGATGATAGGATAAAGGATAAAGGATAAAGGACGGCGTTACTCAATCCCTTCTGGGATGCGCCAGCGCATTCTATTTCTACGGGATGTCGTGGAGGCGACATGAACGCGTATTTGGCCATACAATGACTTGCGGTGGCCAGCCGATGAACAAGTCAGCGCTCTGTCCTTCCCAGACAAGTCTGGTACCAATTCACCGACCCCGGAGGGATGGAAGGCTTGGTTGGCCTGGGCGGGAAATCCGAACCAGGAACCTGGTATCGGGTGCACGCTGCAGTGGCGCCTCCTCCGACTGCGCTACGCGCGCCCGTTTATGATGAAAGGATAGGAAAACATTTTGTTAATAAAGAGAAACCAGCAAGCCAGCCATTGTTATGCACTTTTCCATTGATTCCGAGCTGTGGACTTGGGGTGCGTTATTAGATTGCCTAAAAATTGATTTCGCTAAGTATCAAGATACAGACATTTATGCAGCCAAACAATATACGATATTAATTGTTCAGAAAGTTAGATACAGCTAGGCAACAAAAACTAACTTGTAAGAAACCCTTATTTTTTTTAAGTGCTTAATATTAAAAAAAAATTCTCAATAGATTGGATTAATTCCCTTGAGTCGCTTGAGGCGGTAGGTATTTTAGTGGTTCGCTCACTATTTACTAAAAAAAGGTTAGATCAGTGATTGACAGAAAGGAGATGCTCTAGTATTAAAAGGGTCTCTAACGTGTAACTGAACATTTTCGTGAAACTATGAGCAACTGCGAAGGCAGTCTGTTTCAGTTCTGAACAGTTAGAGCCTGGTGATTCTTGAAAGTATCAGATTGTTGGGTTCAACAATTACTCACGGGCAATCATGGGATAACACTTATGTGTAGTTGCAATTTGGGGCTTGGGGAAGAAAAGGCAAAAAAAGAGATATCTTCGAGGTGCGCTTCGTGTTTACGCTTGAAATTATTCGGGGTTGAGCATGAAACTATTGCGTTCGGCAAGCCGTTCCATGTTTCCATGCCTATTCAAAGTGATACTGAAAAGTTTTTGAAGAGCTTCGCTTTCTACTGAGTAAGGCGTCTCACTTAACAAGTAAGAGAGCAAGAGATGTGCATCATGCTGATTCCCTCCTTACACATCTCATCTGTAGCATGTACCACAGCCTGCGGATTTAATAAAGAGCTACGTTCGGTAGATTTTATAATTTTATAGGTAAGATAATTAGCTTGCAAGATGTGGAGTTCTAGTCTTTGCAAGCACTGAAAAAATTAAACTTAGGCTCAAAAACTCACAACTCAAAAAGAAATTATTTGGTTTTTTTGAATAGTTCATCTCGGTCAGTTATCGCCAAAAAAAACAGCTCGACCTACTATTTTTCCTTTCTTGGCTTTCTTACGTGTCATAACGTAAAGTTCACCGGTTTCGGCGACAGAAAGAAGGCAAAAGGAATGCGATGCTTGTCGAATTAAGCATCAACGGGGCATCTTCGATGTGGTAGAACTGCCTTGCTGCTGAAGGTTTTCTCGATGGTGGTTTCTGCAGGCGAGGAAAGTGAGAGAGAACTCTAACGTGAACTCTGTCCACTTTCTCGAACTTTTATTACCCGAATGGTGTTCGTTGTGACACCGCCTTGCCAATTCCTATTTATTAGGTTGGCAACTAATTTCGTGGACTCTCAAGCACCTTCAACAAAAGTGTTCATAAACAAATAACAAACAACAGTTTTCAACCAAAGTAAGATCTGTTGGAACGCGGGACTGCTTCCCATTTATCAGTTACCTGGCCCATCCCACAGCTGTAGAATTCTTGTGCTTTTGAAGCCAAGAATCCTTGGAGGTGCATTTTGACATGGTAAACATTAATAAATCGTCCTTCAACCAAGAAGTGCTGCAGAGTGCTATAAAGGTGCTAATCATTTGGCGCACAGCCTGTGCTGTAAGGTGGGTGAGCTAGACGCTCCCAGCTAAGGTCTTCGATTTTTTGAAGCTCCCGATTGTGACGTGTGATCTGGCGTTATCTTGCTGATAGATAATTCCGCTCCTGAAAATCTGTCTGAACCGATTCTAGCGGAGTTCGGCCTGCGCGCGGCCAGGTTGAGAAGAGTAGATTTCAGCTTCAATGCTGGAACCGTTCTTGACGAGCTCCCAGAAGTTAATACCTTCTTGACACCACCAAACGGAGAGAACGTAGTGAACCGGACACCTCAAAAAGTAGAGGACCTTGAGTGGGAGCGTCAAACTCATCCACCTTACAGCCGAGACCTTGCGCCAAGTGACTACCACATTTTTAGTTCGGAGCAGTACTTCTTGGTTGGAAGACGATTTAATAATGTGGACCGGGTGAAAATGCACCTCCAAAGATTCTTGGCCTAAAAAGCACAATAATTCTGTGGCCATGGGATAGCCCAGCTACTTGATATATGGGAAGCACTTCTGCGTTCTGAAGGATCTTATTTTAATTAAAGAATGTCATTAATTATTTGTTAATAAATACTTTTGCTGAAGATTCTTGAGAGTCCACGAAATTAGTTGCCAACCTAACACATTCAGTCCTGGTGGCTCACAATCAATTCTTTCCTTCAGAACGCATTTCTAAGGACTCCAAAGCCGGTGCAGACCGCTTATCGTGTTACAGTAGCACTCAATATGCTCTAAACAGACAGTCCACTACCGTATATTGACGGAATTATGCAGAGGAGAAGCGTTCCTGGCAACATCGCCGAATGCTCGGAAGATGGGCACGTCTTCCGTTGAATGCTGATTATATTGCGCTCATCTAGGGGCGTCTTGCCCGGTCATATGTATGTACTCCGTGCGGCCTAGCTCGCTGTGGACAACCGTCTGCTAAATAACGACAGTTCCGGTGATCAGTCAGTGCTTCCTGATCCTTCTGAAAACGTCTTGAAGCACGCATACTGAGAGGTGCAGAGCTTTTGCAGCGCAAGCGCGAGCCGAACTTCAAATCAATTAGGGGTGCATGTAAAAGAGCGCCTTTCCTGCCGACTGCACCACGGACGGCTGCTTACAATAGCGCTCCCATTGCGAGGATTAAGCTGTCGCATGCTCACTGCTCCCCTACCGTCAATCAGCTTAATCGAGATCTACCGCTATGTATGTGCATCCTTCCCAGATAAGCTGCTATTCGTCGTAGGCATTCCAAAGATGAGTTCAGCGGTGCTTCTGCGATTGAAGCAGCTGATTTTCCAGAGCATAGGTGTTTGTCTTTAGAGCCTTTGGAGAAAACAGTTGCAGCCCTTCTGCCAGACTTGCCTACAAGACTAAGGAAGAAAGCTACATAGAACTACTGAAACGTCGTCAAAATTTACCTGATAACTAAAGAAACGTTCCATTGTATTTTGTGTGAAACTAGAAATGTAAAAAAAACGGAAAGAAACAAAACGTTCACTCAAAATATAGAATCGCAACTTCCGCAACGTCCCTGTTGCTATAATAGAAAATGGCGCCAAAGCAAAACGTCTACACCTCCTAATGCAAACTTGCAGTCACACCATTCACTACCTTAATAACCTCGGTGCACAGTTTGAAGTTTGCTGGAATAAATTTCAAACGGGTCGTCGCACAAATACAAAACGCGGTTCTCCTCGTTTGAAACGAGAGGACCGCGAGTCGTTCTAGGACTGGTTCCGGGAATTGTTGCTTTCCATGCAATTAACCTTTTGAGTAGAATCACCTTAACTTGAAGTGCTATTGATTCGGCGACAGTTCAAGCATTTTGTAGGGAAGTTGGGACTCATCTGTCGCGAAATTTTTGCTCGAGATGAAGTTTGCCAATCTTACTTAAGTGAAGGATGTTTGAAGTTATAGGCATTATATTCTGAGCCTTACCGTAGTCGAACCCATTTCATTTCCACGCAGGTGACTTAATATTAACAGAACTGTTGCAGGAGGTGAGTATTCCAGCGAGGTGCGGTTTAGATCCCACCTGGGACAATCAGCTTTCTATAGTGAACATAAGGTTGGACTTCCCCATGAGCTATGAGTTCCGTGGGTGCTATAATAGTAACATAAAGCGCCTATAATGCTCGGAGATCGCTTGTTGTGAAAATGAGAGGTATAGAAGCCCCTTCAATGGATCACTGTGTTGGAAGTTGCTGGTGCTCACTAACACTTCGATTAGGCGTTTGATTGACGACTATATTTATCGCTCAAGAATAAACCACTTGAAAGTAAACGATCCCAAATCAAAGAAGGCAAAAATAAACAAACAAGAAAATAGGCGAAATTTTTACACCATGCATACCACTCAACAATTTGAAACAGAAATTCACAGTAGTGACAAATGCTTTACGTAGCGAAGGAAACAATGTATGATTCGTGATCTACAGTTCACATAGCTTAGTAGGGCTTAAGCTCGTCCATTTTATTACAGTAGTAGATGGAGAACCAAATCGACAATATTCCATGTTCGACTGTCATTGAATCTTGGCATGATATTGATCAGGATGAAGACTCAAGTAATACAACTGGCGAACCAAGATTGGTCTAGATCCTTCATTCCGGCAAATGATTCGGCGTAACCGCCTTCTTCAGAGCCTGGAAGAATCAGTAGAGTTTGAGAAACCATCCGTCCAAGAACCATGTCAGACCACAGCGGTGAATCAGAGGTTGGAAGGAGAGGGAGACGAAGCACGAGGAGGTAGCACAAACACTCCAGTGCAGTTGGGCGAACAGTACCCCTTTTAAGGCGACACATGGGAGGATGAGGTCACATTCGGTTCGCCTTCCTAGCGAGCCTCTGGCAGGCTGTCCACCGGTTCAAGACCGGAAAGGTCAACGTACGGAGCCAGCTCCTGTATCACCGCTACGCGCTCCTCCTTCCTGTCGATTGTGGGATTACTAGCGGCAATCACAGCGCTTCTAGTGATTGATTCACCGCTGTGTTCTGACATGGTTCTTGGACGGATGGTTTCTCAAACTCTACTTAACTATTCCAGGCTCTGAAGAATGCAGTTACGCCGAAACGTTAGCCGGAATAAGGTATCTAAACCAAGCTTTGAGCCGAAGAGAATCCCACACTATTCGTGGTAGGCATCTGGGAAACTAGAGAAAGTAACAAGATGTTAATGTCGATCACCTCCACAGCGCTTCTAGTGATTGATTCACCGCTGTGTTCTGACATGGGACATGGTTAAGGAAGGATTCAGGCTAAAATCCAGCTGTCGACAGCCTTGCATTATACATGATATCGCTCTCGAGTTCTCGATCTTCGTAAAAGCAGTTATCTCTGGTGTCAATGGTGGTCTCCACATTTTTGAGCACAGCACTTAATGCAATGAGAGAAATTGCGCGTTGCAGTTGAGCTCCCAGCTCAAAGTAGTTTTTCAAAAATTGCTGATAAAGGTTGAGGATAAAGGACGACGTTCTCTTCTGGGATGCTACTTTTACGGGAAGTTGTGGAGGCTATTTCGGATGTGTATTTACAGGGTGCGTAAAAAGTATTGACGCAGTAAATGACGATTGTGGAAATAGTAATGCGCAGCAAGTTTCAAAATGTTCACTTGAAAAATATGGAAAAGAATCCTACAAACACGATAGAGTAACTCGTAATCGACATTGGCTCCTTTACTGAGAATACAGGAGCGAAAACGATGGAAAAATTCATGAGCACGCCGCAAGTACTCGCTTGGATTTCGTCCCGTGCTTTGAACAGGGTAGCCTTCTGCGACTGGACACTTCTGTTGAAGGTAGCAAAAACTTCGTTCTTCAAAATCACCCAAAAAAAGTAATCCAGGGGATTCACTTTTAAGCTGTGCTCGTTTGAGAAGCTGTTCACACCTGCGTGTATCTATTTGCCATTATCGGACAGAGATTGATAATTTTGGATTTGAAACGCTTGAACATCTTGTAATCATCATCTATTATGACAGAGCCGTGACTGACGTTTGGGTGGCTGACCTCTTTCCTCACCGACCGAACACCGCCTCATTCTCCTGTTAATGAAGTGTTCATTTCCTTTGTTAACAGCCAGGAAAGCGTCACCGTAACCACGACGGTGTCATGTTTCTTCAGTTTTTACAAGAATATCTTTTGAACACAATATAAACAACAAAAATAACACACAAAAACTTTGAAAAGTAGAAAGAGAAAGCTGGAGCCGTTCAGTTAGCTTAGAACTCTTTCCATTACTTCTTGAAGAGACACGATAATAAATTGCTCACTTCATAATGAACAAATCGCTTCTTCTGCTAATTTCTATGGGATGAGCTACTGATATGAATTTGTGCACTCTATATATGAAGTGAGAGCTTAGTAGCGCAGTCGAAAGAGCCCGCTGTATCCTGCTCCCCGAATCGAGGTTTCTTATTCGGGTCCCGCCCAGGTCAATCAATGCTTCCATTCCTTCGGGGTCAATATATTTTCACAGCACTCGTAGGGAAGGGCAAAATACTGGCTTGTTCATTGGCTGACCATCGCCTCTCATTGTATGGACCAAATCCACACTTAAGTTTCTCTCACGATATCCCCGTAGAAGTAGAAGAATGCACGGCGCATCTCACAAAAGGACTATTTAACGTCGTCCTTTATTCGTTATTGCTTTAAAAAGTAGAAAGAAATAAGTGTGAGGTGACTACTCCCGTTCGACGTTATAACGTAGGAGTTCGCGTCGTTTATATCGACGAGAGGAGAAGCAGCGTGAATTTTCCATCATTCATTCAACAATAGGCGCAGTTGTGGGAGGCGCTGGCTGTCGCATGCACCCGTTTCCGGGTTCCTAGTTCGGGTTGCTCGCCTAGCTCAACAAAGCTTTCTATGTCTCCGAGGTCATCGAACTGGTATCAGACTTGTCTGGGGAGGATAAAACACAGACTTGTTCATCAGCAGGGCACCACGCCGTATTAGCCGAATACGCGTTCAAATTGCATCCGCGACGTATCCCGATAGAGATTGACTAAGGGTATTCTTTATTCTTTATCGATTTTAACGAGAACGGGATCCAAATCTTGACAAGTAGGGGCTCCCCGTTACGCAGATTTTCTAAGCACTGCGGAGCAAACTTCTGGCGAAACTTCTCAGGCTGGGAGCTAATTTGGTCGGTCTCATTCGACAACGCCGCCTGTGACAAGATCTGTAGAGGACGTGGGTAGTGCAAACCCGCTGACTCACTGGCTTGCTTTCCGGTGAATCCGCTTGCAGAGGCTCGCCAGAGTCCACGAGCCGCTTCAAATCACAGTAATGCCGGCCTAATAGTGCTTGTGCCAGTTAGCTGCTGGAATCACTCAATTATACCGTTGCTCTGGAGGCGAATGCATTTCGGCGGTGCCCGGGGCCGTTTAGCGAAATTGCTCCCCGGACCCCGCCCAGCGGTCAGGCGACGGCGCCACGAACGCGTTCAGCATCCGGATGCCGCCGCCTCGTACTGTAATCACCTTAATTCTACTGACTGCGATCCCGCTGTGTACGGTGGCGACCAGCCACTACTGGAGATCGACCGGCTGCCGATCGCTGAGGGAGTCCAACTCCGAGTGCTGTAGGTTACTGTTTGTCGATCAATATCGGTTGCTGATATCAGGCAGTTCGCGCTCCATCAACGGGGAGTGCACGTGCCTCGCAGGTCTCGATAAAGAAGACCGATTTACGTCCTGCGCCGTGCTCATTGGATCTGAGTGGAACTCCACACTTTTTAGGGATTGTGATACTTCCGTGAACCTTCTTAATCGTTTCAAGCAAATTTAGCACTGAAACTCCTCAGGAAATTTCTTCAAGTCGGCAGTGCCTCGTTTCATATGAAAACAATCATTAAAAGTCAAGGGATGAAAAACGCCGCTGATTGATCTCTTTTTGGATGCGCCACGCATTCCACTTCTACGGGATGTCGTGGTAATTTGAGTGCGTCTATTGTCTGTGCAATGACGCGCTAGCCAGCGATGGACAAGGCAGTGGTCTACACTTCCCAGACAAATATTGCACCATCACACCGACCCCGGAGGAATGAAAGGCTTGGTTGGCCTGGGAGGTATTTAGTTCGCATTCAAGAACCCTAATTTGGGGTGCAAGCCTCCTTCAACTGCGCTACCATGCTCTCAGATCGACCATTATCGTGATTTTTAGGATTAAAAGATTAGAACGTTGTAAATCTGTAAAAGGTCGTTTAAAACCAGAAGAATTTATGAAAAATTAAGAAGTTTATTTCATGGACTTGAAGTGGTATAATAGAAGACATACTGACTGAGCTCATGAGCTTGAAATGATAGAACAGAAAACATACTGTCTGAAAACATTTCAGGCGCCATTAATTCTATGTATGGCTCCTGAAATGCTTTCTCGGAAAAAAGCAGCTACCTTTTCCGAGAGCAAGAGCTGCTGCTGCTTCCTGACATTACTTTGAGGTGCAAGCTTCACGAAACCAAATTCGGACTTCTCCAATGAAAGCACGACTCGATCACGGGAGCCCGCTGATATGGATGGACCAATTCTGCGCTGCTTTATCTTCCTCGAGAATAATGAGGAAACGGTTCTTAGTAACGGCCCACGTTTCGGCGTTGTGGTCCTCTTCAGAGCCTGAAATGTCCAAGTCGTGTGTGGAACAGTCCTCCTAAATGTCACACTGTATGTGTTCTTGAGATTCCTCCGAAGGCTATGGACCACGAGAACAAGACCGTAAGAACGCTAATCTTAGATGTAGACCAAGAGGCCTACCATAAACCCTGTAGGGCGAAGGTGAGTGAGCGTAGAGCTATTGAGACCTCTATTAGGTACCCATCGACATGTTCACTAAGGCGGGGTCTTGATCTAGGCGAAAGGCCTGTTTGTCTACATCTAATCGTAAGGTTGGTCATCCTTCCGGCATCCTCTTCCACTCTTAGCCTTTTGCATGGATCTCTGAAGGATGAAACGCAGTGGGACGGTAATTTCTCAATTGACTTCGACTTCTCTAGACCGATGAAGGCGCCAACGCCTACATCCAAGCCCTAATAAGGATCTGAACCGACCTTGGTCCCTCTGAAAGCTCAACTCATGAAATACAACGCCAAAGATGCCATGATTCGTCGAGAGTCAGACCTGAAATGTATTGACAAGGGAAGGGTGTGTAGAATTTGTCTAAACGAGGGGAGCGAGTCACATAGGGAGAATCCCCACCCCTCAATTAGTGAAAAATGTGTTTCTTTTTGCCAAGTCGTAAATCCATGGAGTAGGGGGTCCTTGAAGTCACAACGGAATCGGCGCCTTACGAGTTCTAGGGTCTCTTGTATGCCCGCGATGCCTATGTCGGATAGCGGCTCGGAGCGCTGTGGAAGTGTCGTTGCTTCATGCGAGGAAGCTCGGAGGTTCGGTTCTTCTGCGCTGCTGCGTTTTTGCATTTCAATTAAATGGTTGTGATTTGGGGGATTGTGAGTCTTCAGAGTCTCTCATTTTCAGACGTTTTCTGCGCATTTTTCAGCTGTACGCTGTGGAGAGTACCTTTCTTGCGACTTGTTTAATATTGACCGGAATTTTAATCACAACTCTTCGCCAAGTTCAAGCCGACTTGCTTCGAAGTCCTTTAGCATGCTGGGCATCCGTCCGGCCTGCTTGATTTCTTCCCACGAAGGTTCCTTGTCTAAAGGTGTGCCACATTTCAGTGTAAGCAGGTGGATCACCACTCGAGCATCGGCAGACTTTGTTGGTGTTAGGTTTTAGAAAACCTCCAGCATACCTCTGATTTCCGGGTCACAGGCAACGATGAGGGAAAGAGTGTATCGATGCCGTTTAGGTTAATTTGTGGGATCCACACACCTCGTTCATTTGAGCGCTGCTTCATGCACTTTGTATCTGTGCATCACTGATGTTGAACATTTATACATGATCATGTAGAATACCACATCATGCAGCTCGAAAACGCGCAGAAAACGTCTGAAAATGGAATAGACGTCAGAATCCCCCAAATCTCAACCAGTCAGTTGAAATGCAAAAATACAGCAGCGCAGAAGAACCGAACCCCAAGCTTCCTTGCATGAAGCAACGTCACTTCCATAGAGCTCCGAGCCGCTTGCTGGTAGAAGCATCGGGGACCCCCAAACTCGTGATGCGTCGTATTCCATTGTGACTTCAAGGACCCCCTACTCCTGCGGTTTAAAGACTTGGCAAAAAGTAAACACATTTTTATACTAAACGAGGGATGAGGATTCTCCCTATATGACTCGCTCCCCCTCCCCATTCAGACCTACGCTTCAGACCGTTCCCTGGTGAGAGAGCGATCGTACGATTACCAGTGCTCCAACAGTGTAGATTATTCCAGCAGATCTACTGAAGCAATATCCAGGTAGTGCTTGCTGTGGGAACGGAGCAAAGCCAACGAGGTCATTACCACGGACAGCTTCAGGCAGTCGCAAAGTGCCTGCAAGGATTCTCCCGTATTTTCATTTACTACAACAAGATGACCTGGCTTAGACTCCAACAGTTCTTGTTTCATCGTCTCCAAAATAAAGAGTTCGCCAGACCAAATCTCTTCATAGCAATATTTGTTAATTTTGGCTCCAGGATTCTATCGATATCTCATCTTTCTATAACATTCCATCTACCATCGGATGTCCTGCTCACTGCAGTCCCTTTCTCCACCTATGCCAAGGCCATTGGCGAATTCAACCGTAGAGTCTAGATGTTCGTGACCCTGAGACTTCACGTGTTGCTGTTCTTTCTCTGATGAGCTCAGTTATAGTGGCACAGCTGTCAATTGTTATTAGTCGCCTGTTAGTAGTTTGCTAAGTCCTCTGTAGTACTGTGCTCCAAATGTAGCCCAATTATGTAGTCCGGAAACATCCCTTTAAGCTCTCGGTATGAACAGTCTTCCTAACATTGCTCATTTTCAGTCTGTTCCGGCACTAGCAATGGCCGCTCGTTGGCCGGCTCGGACAACCGCATACAGGACCTCACAACGATGTACGAGAACTGCACGAGGGTGTACGGAAATGTGGAGATCACCCACCTGACGAAGACGACGCTAACTAACTGGACAGATGCGGACTTCAGCCGCAAACTGAAGATATTCGAACACATTCAGGAGGTGAGCCTCTGAAAATTCAACTGAAGAGGATGTACGTGTATGTAAATATGTATGTCAGAGTTCAGTAACTTAAAATCCGACAGCAATGATGAAGTGCTCCAAGACTCTTTATGGGTTTCCTACTAAGGGTTACATCTGCATAAGAATTAAATAAATAAAGAGAGGACGGCGTTAATCTATCCTTTTTGGGATGCGCAACGCATTCTACTTCTACGGGATGTCGTGGATTGGACTTGTTAATTGCTAATAACTTTGACTTTGGAGTTCAGCAAAAACGAGATGGGAGTTTATACTTCCCAGAGAAGTCTAATGCGAATTCACCGACCCCAGGTGGAAGGGGCTCGGTTGTCCTGGGCGGAAAATCCGAATGACGAACGTGTCGGGTGCACACGACAACCACACCTCCTCCATCCACCGACTGCGCTCAACGCGCACTTTTTCATATACTGAGACTAACCCATATCGGTGGAACCCCCATTGCGCTGTGAACCATTTTCGCAGGAGCGAGATAGGCTGCCTAGAGCATGACTTTCATGTAAATGCTTCAACGATGTGATAGCCTCTGCTTGCCTATAACGATCCCATGAACCTGCAGGGAAGAAAGGTATGTACGAACTGACCTTGTAGTTATAGTGGCACAGCTGTCAATTGTTAGTAGTCGCCTGTTAGTAGTCGATGCAATCATGGTTCGCATGACATTGTCGTTTTCTGGCATCTGTGCGACCTGTGCTCACTGAGAATATTCTGAATTAATGTGAATTATGAAGAATTTGCACTCTGTTTCAGTCAGAAGTGACAAAAACTATGTATCTGTAGCTCACTCATGGGTTCACCAGGTTTGATTCCCCCGTTAGAAAGGAGTCGTACATAGCTTCCAATTAAGATTATTACCGTAGAAGAAGGTCGACGTGACTTAGTGCTTTCGTGGGATGCGCCACGCATTCCCGTAGGCTGGATATCGAGGAGGCAATTTGATAGCGTATTTGGCCTATACAGCAATCCTAGGTAGCGATCCACTGGATAGCTCAGTATTTCTCACTTCACATACAGGCCTTGTACCAATTAATCGATGGATACAGGGCTTGGTCTCGCGAGCTGTGACTCGGACCTTGTATGGATTTGGAGTACACGCAAGAGCCGGCACTTCACCCATTCGCTTCGCGGTACTCCTCGCTTCCCACTGGTACTAACCAGGAGAAGGTCTCAGGCACACACCTGAATAACGAAATGAATGCCACCGCAAAAATCTCCACTGTTCAAGTGATAACATGGTGGGTTTCATGTCCGTAAAGCCCTTAAACCTTCATAGTTAGGGACCCTGAAACTCTGTCGTGGAATTGAGCAGCCACACAAGGTAACATCGTCAAGCATTGAATACGTAGAAAAAATGCGAAAATACTGCAAGGCCAAGGAATCGAGTACCTGACCCCACACCTATGGATCAATTTTCTTGCATTTCTTTCTTCTGTGTTTGATGATTGGGATGTAATGTCTGTGCGACTGCACGATTCCATAGTAGCCACTCCCGGCCCGCAATTCGATAGGCTCAAGGACTTAGCAGAAACAGGACATAGCCTTCCACTGTTTGAAGGATGGAGACTCTTGAAATAGTATTCATTCCGTTCAGATATACATCTGAGATCCTTCGCTGGCAAGTTTATTTTCAGTGTGTCAAAATTGAATTAGCCGGGTTTACCTTCTTCGATCAGTTCCTCCGATGTTGATGAAATCGATAGCGCTGTGTTTTAAAACAGTTGCACAGTTGCTGATAAGAGCTCCCACATTGTAGTCATCTCAATAACGTCTGTTTGGAAATGGGCATTAAAAGTGGTCGCAAGAGTTTAGGATGTGCTATGACTTTTTCGATGAACCCCCGAAAGAGCGAGAGGCTGGTTGACCTGGACAAGAAGGAGATCGAAGTCATACAAAATTCTTACGATTTGGGCAAATTCTGAACATTCGCTTAGAAAAATCGCTTGGTTTGATGCGAAATTATTAGAGTAAATTACTGGGCTGGTTTGGTTCGAGTTCAATAGGAGGTCATGTTGTCGTTGCTGAACCAGCAGCGCCTGTGTTGTCTGTGTGTCGTCAGAGGTCTTGCAGTGTTTTGAAACCCTATATCTTTGTAAACTCACTCATACACACCCGACCCGACTCGTATTGAGGAAGTCAATTGGAATCAATCTGCTTTAGATCAAGGGCTATCTGCTTATCTACAATGTGGATATTCGGAGTATCGATTTTCCGAGTCTGAAAATCATCTGGGGAGACGATCTTCTGGACGATACCAGCGCGCTTACCCTGAGCAGTAACCTGGAACTGAAAGAGCTGCGGATGCCCAAACTTCGAGGTGAGTGGCTAATTAGGTGAAGCATAACAAGCCGCTCCCCCATTTCATGTTGTTTTTTCAGCGATTCACAAAGGAAACGTGCGAATTGAGAACAGCACCTTCCTCTGTTACCTGCAGTCAAAAGTGAACTGGAACGAGGTGGGCCAATCGAATCAGAATTTGCACTGAAACCTTATGATGTCCGGCTCAGAAGGCATACTACTATATCAGTGGGACAAAATTCATGATAAAATTGAAGAATTAACAAGATATAAACTAAATATCCGTTTCGCCACAATCTTGATTTTTTTCTCAAACTCTTCTCAAGTGTGTTTACAAGTGGACGCAATGGGTTCAGCTTATTTCCTCTCCTCGAAAAGAAGCTTGTCGAATTACAAAACGTGCAACACTGCTAAGCCGAACAGGTGATTACTATGATAGGAAGAAGTGCAGAATAGTAAATTCTGAGGTCAATTCACGGCTACAGCATTTAAAGGGAGAGCGCGGAACAAGCGAGTGCTAGCAGCACCTCCACTCGCTCTTGTCGCGTGCCCGAGTGGCCCAATGGTTCCCCCTCGCTCGAGACACGAAGAGCGTTTTTTGCCCGTGACGGCAATCGCGAAGAATTCCGACCAACGCGTTCATGAGCATGCTGCTGTTCTTCTGGCCTCCCGCGGAATCCACTCGTCTACCGCTCTGATTCAGCAGATGCTCGCGAATGGTTCGCTTCCGCAGACAGATGTGGTAGGGTGTCTAAAAGGGTAGTATCTGGAGAGGAGGAGATATTTTTGAGAGAAGGCATAAAAAACGGTACATGGACACACAGCAGGGGTGCGCCAGTGCCAAGAACACCTACCGTAATCGTTCAGCACGTGATAATTGACGTGGTAGGCTGTCGCGTACCGCTTGGAGCGGCAGCGCGTTCCCGTACCCCTCTCTTCCATGCTATGTATCCAGGTGGGATGTACCAAAAAGCCTTCAGAGCTGCTCACCTGATTTCCCGACTTCTTCCATACAACAACATCTTTGGCTTTCGAAAGTTTACAAAGGTCTGCTCCTACTTGAGCGAGTCGTGCCACTTCAAGCATCGTCCTCTAGATTCCTCGCAGCACGACGCTGTTCGCGTGCTCATCTTGTTTTCGAGCAGCTCAGGTCTCCGAGACGTGTGTTCGCAATGAACGAGCAGTGGAGTCGAATAGGAGAGCACGGAGCTGGAGAAGACCTTCTTCTTTCTCTTCCTCTTTTTATTTTTCTTTTTCTTCTTTCCCTTCTTGTTCTTGTTCTTCTTGTTATAAACTTCTTCAACGCTCTTGAAAATGAGAAATCAATCCGCTCGTTTCCTTTTCTCCTGCTCTGACACTAGGTCATTGGCCTTGTTGACTTCGCGACCTAGATACATTTACTCAGACAAAGGTCGGTTAGTAACCGAGCATGAAAGGGATTGAAACGGATTTACTGCTCGGCAGCCGTGTCTCAGGCACTAAGTTGGTACTTGTCTAGATGCAAACAATATGTTCAATGAAAAAAAAAACAACATTTCGGAGGTCTCTCAATTTTTAGGAGGACGCAACTCATAATCTCAAAATTACAGAAGGGAATAATTTTACTGAGATCCTAATGCAGTTATGTTGAAAAAAAAATCAATGGTAATCACAAAAATATGATGATAATCGATAGACAGCTCACGAAACCGCCTAGTTCGCTTTTGTAGATGTCGGAAGCCGTCGAAAGTATTACCTCGAAGGGAAGGAGAGATCTTTGTTAGAAGAAAGTTAAAGAACACATCTGTTTCACTTTGAAATTCAAGATGGGCTGACAGCTACCTTGTTTGGAAAAGGGCATGGAAGTGAGCATCACCGTACTCCACATCTTTCCAGCTTCTCGAGGACGATGCTGAAAATCGCCTCATAACCTCCGACTCGGCGTTTCGCCAGTGCAATCCGAAGCTGCTGAAGTGCACAGAGTGCGATCACTGCTGGAGCGGGAAGGCCAAGTACTGCCAAGAAGGTTCGCTGCTCTTCCTTTGCTAAAGAACCCTCGAGTTGCACTCTAACATGACATCTGACACCACTATAATCCGAAGGATCCGAAGTATCTATGTAGGACGTTGCTCATAGAGCTCTTGTTCAATCAGTTACGCCTTCTACTTTCCCCATATGTCGCCTTCCTCAATTCAAAAATGAGGCACCCTGTATTCAGAGTATCGCTCGGTGTGCGGCGACAGGTGTTCGTCGCGGCAGTGCTTCCTGCCGGCTAACTCGTCCGAGTACGAGTGCTGTCACGAAGCGTGTACCGGTGGCTGCACAGGGCGCGGGGCACACCAGTGCGTGGTGAGTCTACTGATACCGTCCTAAACAGCTCGAGCTCTCTACTGCTGCTCGTTTTCACAGGCCTGTCGCGAGCTGAGCTTGGATGGCGCCTGTGTACACCAGTGTCCACCGATGATGGTGCACGATCCGAAGAAGGGCATGCTGATTCCGAACCCGAAAGGCCGCTACGTCTACGACCGATACTGCGTGGAGGAATGCCCAAGTCAGTTTAGGTCCTCCTCGCCCATAGGACTACATGGGTGACCCCACGTATGCTGATGAGCTGCGCAGTGAACCTTCGTTCATAGTGCCGACTTCGGAATATTCCCCTCGTTAGCCTTGAATGCTGAATATGGCTCACTCGTTCAGAGGAACTCCTAGTAGAGCGGGACGCCTGCGTTCGACACTGCTCAGAGGGCTCTCATCACGACATGACCAAGGACTCAAGGCGATGCGAGCCATGCAAGGGACCTTGTCCTAAAGGTAATCTTACCCTATTTGTGTAATACAGCTGGTTTCACATGGCAGTAGGAGTCCTGGATGATTTCTATTGCTGAAGAAATAAACCTGTAGTAAATTAAAAGACCTAAAAGTTAAAAATATCCCTCCCACATAATCTTAGAGGTGCTTATGGCGCTTGACAGACCTGTGAAGTCGGTAGTGCGGTATTATGCTGCCCGGTGTATTTTGTGCCATGCAAATACGGACCTTGGGCATTCAAGACCTGTAGGCTATACCATTTTCGCGTCAAACAATACATTTCCCAAACCAAGTTGGACACTGGTCTAACCAAACTCAACGTTATTGAAATCGAGCATAACATTTCACATACAAGCTAAAAGAACAGTTGTAAAAACGAACATATGTAGCCTCACACTGCCGTTTCACTTAGGCAGCATTCACACTATCAATCAAAGAATAATCGCATCAATGTAGTTGAGCACGTGGTGCGATATCTTCTTCTAATAACTAAATGACTGACCACTGCCTTCGTGTGCTTTAGATTAAAAAATTTGCATTGCTTGATTGAAAAATTAGGAATTCATTAAGTCCAAACAGTGTGGCCACGTATTGGGGCAAGTGAGTTAAGAAACTTTAAAGAAGTCATATTAAATTTTCCTTGAACAAAAAATTGCCGTAACAATCTCCAGTTTCCATTAGTGTGAATTTCTGCGACATGTAAGATTTTAAGCCTGTTTTCAAAAGCGTCGCGCTTGATTAGAGGAGTGTCCAGTTTGCTTTGGAAAGTTTCCAATTTACCATGATGTCTCCTCCAAATTTACAGCAGTTCATATATGCCAATGAGAGTTTGTTTTGCTGCGACGTAACGGTTCATCAAGTTTCGCATCAGAGACGAATATAAAATCAAGAAACACTCAAGAAATCAAGTCCGTCAATTGTTACTTCTACGGGATGTCGTGGAGGCGATTTGAATGCGTATCTGCCCATACAATGAATTGCGGTGGCCAGCCGATGAACAAGTCAGCGCTTTATCCTTACCAGACACGTCTGGTACTAATTCACCGACCACGGAGGGATGGAAGGCTTGGTTGGCTTGGACGGGAAATCCGAACCAGGAACCTGGTAGCGAGTGCACGCGACCGCCGGCGCCTCCTCCGACTGCGCTACACGCGCCCATGTGCAATTAATAACTCAATAAATCAGTTTGACGTGAAAATGGTATATATTGGTTTCGGGAGCATGGTGAGTGTTTGCAATGCAGGACTTCGTATGCAATCGCGTAAATTAGGTGGCATCCAACGTTGTACCGTACCCATGCTGTTCTCCGTGCCACAGTTGTTGGTCCACGACAGCATGACTTGGCCAGGATTCGGCTTCGAATTCGCGCTGCAGCGCGCATCAAGCGCCGCAACCGATGTCGACTACTTTCTGCTGAATGGCGTAGAAAGTGTGGTCCTTTTCAAGGAGCGTATGGGTCTTTGCAGTTAGCGTAAGAAGTCCGTTCTCTGCAACAGCAGCAGGACCTATCGGTGCCGTGCTATCGTTGTTTTTCCGCTTTTCATTACTGGAACGCGCCCGCGGCAACATTGCGCCGCAAAATAAGTCTGATTTTGTTTGTCTTGCATCGTCTATATGCGATCCCAGTTACTTGCAATGCGCTGTACGAGCTCAAACGGCGTATTTCGTCTTCGATGCCAGATATGGGGGCAGGCAGCAGGTGCCATCAACTTGCTGATGAAGAGCTTTTCCAAGATCTCAGCTTTTTTTGAGTACTCATTGAAGGCCATAGGCTGCTAAGGTAGTAAGCGTGAGTACGGGACCGCCTGGCATTTTTCGTTATTGAATGTGCGTAAGCGTAAGAGCACATAGCACCAACTGAGCATCCAACAGATGGCTAAGGCATCCAAATCTTCAGGTATGCACGTGAATGCCGTCATTAAACTGTTAAGGTATTTAATTAGGTTGCCCGGAAATAAATGAGCGTTTTCAACTCGAATATTCAAATTAGCATAACTCAGCTCAGAAAAAACGTTATCAATCGAAAGAATAACTATTAGAAAATCAATAAATCTTTGCCAACGAGAAACAAGTTTAATAATGCCGCTAGCTTAGAAATCCAGAGGCGATGGAGGAGGCGATGAAACGTTGAAGGCATTTCCGGTGTCGCCTTAATTTTTGAAGCATTTCTCCTTCAGAAAGTTGTACAAATACTTGAAAAACGATATTACGTAGGAGGCAGATCTGATGAGTATGCTGGATGCGGCAGAGTTTCGTATCCCAATACATCCAGTTTCTGGACAACAATTTTTGAAAGGTGCGAACGCGCGTTCACATGCAGTAAGATTGTGCCTCTTCGACTGACCAAAACCGATTGTTTTTCAATCGACTCCTGCTGCATCACTCCAATTTCGGCACAGCACTTCTCCGCTGTGATGGTATCTCCAGTCTTCAAGAACTTGTGATGGACTGCACCAGCCATTGCCCACCACACGGCCACCATGGTCGTCTTTGGATGGAGACTTGGTTTCGACGTCTCCTTGGGACCCTCATTCTTTTCCAGTCATTGTGCAGAGCGACGACGATTCTCATGAACGATCACACTTTTCGTCGCATGTCACGATACTGTCCAAAAAAGGGTCACCTTAGATTGCGCAGCCTTAACGAAACACTGTCATGGCCCTTTTGCAGCCCTCTGCCCAGCGTCAGTTCGTGCGGGATCCATTCATCCAGTTTCTTTACTTTTCCGATCACTATTAAGCGGCCACTAATAATGCTGCGTCAACGCCGAAGTGCTGTGCTGGCTCTCTCTCAGTTTGACACCGATCCGCTTCCACCCTAGCTTTGAGCTGCTCGTCGTTAACGAGTGATGGCGGCCTAATTTTATGGACTTTCGTCTCCAGATCGAAGTCTTTCGAACCAGTGGCGAATCATACGTTCTATAGCGAAACCCTCCTCAAATACAGCGTGATGTTACGAGCCGTTTCAGCTGTACTTCGACCAAGTTTGAACTCGAAGAAGAAAGTTTGGCGAAAGTTGCGTTCAGACATCCGAAACGGCAAGCTTAGAATTGGGGAAAATTTTTGCTCTAAACGAAATTTGAAGACATGGTTAAATGGAGCATGTATCTAATTTTCCAACGATATATAACTCTGCAGGGCATAAAACATACTTCATTGAAAAAAAATGTACTGCAATAATAACAATTGCAAAACGCTCATTTATTTTCGGATAATCTAATAGCATTTTATCTGACTACACCAGAAAACATGGACAAGTGGGCCTACTTCAGCATCATAGAACTATCCTAGCCAGGAGGGCAGCCGTAAATTCTCAATTGCGCACGTCATTCCATGCCACACAACCATATTCCATGCACTTAAATATTAGGTTGTTCCATAAGTCCCCGCCGTTTTTTTCAACGATTCACTGCAGATTTCGCCGGCGGTCTCTTGCATAGCGCTGCATAGCTTTCGAAAGAGAATTGCTCTATCAGAGCATGTGTTGCATTTCTTTTTTCATCATGAATTTTGTCAATTTTTAGGTAGTTGAAGTGAAAAGTGAAAAAGTGAAAAGTAGCCATTTGCGCACTTGTTCTCTCCGCTTAGGTTTGCAATTTTTCGCGCAGTTTTTTATAGCGCTTGGAAGACAATGCTCTGTACTACAAGAATATTTGTTGGTCCTATTTTCTCACTTGTCCTTCATTGATTTTTAGGTCATCAAATTGGGAATTCCGACTTTTCCGTCCGAATTTTTACCAAAACTCGGGTTCTGTGGTTGGACTTTTTTGCTTGGTGTTATATGTCGTTTGGAAGAGGATGTCTTGCTCAGTAAGAATTTGTGTTACGTTTATTGGCTCACGCTGATTTCTGTCGAATATCAACAACTGAAGAAGGAGAAGGAGTTGTTGGTGAAGACGATTTTTCTCTTTTTGGCATTTGGTTGATATTCAGAAGAAATCAATAAGCGCGACACATATTCTTATAGAGCAAGACATTCTCTTTCGAATGACATATAACACAAACCCAAAAAGTCCAACCACAGAGCAGGAGCTGTCGGCAAAAATAACCATCCTCCTTCGGACGTCCCAATTTGATGGCCTAAAAATCAATAAAGGACAAGTGAGAAAATAGTACTAACAAATATTCTTGTAGTAAAAAACATTGTCCTCCAAATGCTGTAAAAAACTGCGCAAAAAATTACAAACCTAAGCGGCGAGAACAAGTGCGCAAACGACTACTTTTTCACTTTTTCACTTTTCACTTCAACGACCTAAAAATTGACAAAATTCATGATGAAAAAAGAAATGCAACACATGCTCTGATAGAGCAATTCTCTTTCGAAAGCTATGCAGCGCTATGCAAGAGACCGCCGGCGAAATCTGCAGTGAATCGTTGAAAAAACAGCGAAGACTTATGGGACAACCTAATAAAACGCTGCGTCATAGGACAGCAACTGGAGCTCTCGTAGAAGCTCAACATAAGGATATGAGACGCGGATGGTTCTCTCTGAATAGGATAGATCCAATTTTCTGGCGTATAACCCTTTCAAAGCGGATGTTCAACAGAGATTAGTATCAAGCAGTAGTCGTGCCGGATGTTCTTCGTTATAGCTTGAGCCTCGAGCGGCTGTTATAGAAGGTAGAAGCAGTTTGAAGCATGTTTAGTTGCGATCAAAACTCCTGCGCAAGGCTGGAATCAAACCCGCACCTTCTGCTTCTTTCCGGGCAGCGATGCTAGGCCTTCCGCACTGATAGATATGCACTTGCTAGGAAGATATCGTGGATATTCTGTTGGTCAGACAGCGCTGGTGGTGTAAGGCGTAGCATCGCTGCCCGGAAAGCAGAAGATGCGGGTTCGAGTCCCGGCGCAAGAGTTGTGGTCGCAACCGAACATCCTTCTAACTAATCCTGCCGAAATTTCGGTGCTCTCGATAAACAAAAACTGAAGAGGTCAACTGAAGAAATGTTCTACAAAAATGGTCTACGCTGGCGCAACCCTGTTGTCTTGTTCTTTTCGACGAAGTGCTGTTCACATCTGAGAAAAGTTTTAGCTGACGCTACAGCAGCTGAGGCAATCGTGCTACATTGGGTAACCCTGCTAAAGTTCAGTACTAGGAAGAAATTCGAGAGCTCCACAATACTGCTGCCAAAATCAAGACTTAATCCAACAAGCCCATGCAGGGGAAACTGGAGCAATCACATAGACGAATGTGGACGCTGCACCAGAGTACTTGAAGGAACCTACATGCAACTTTCTTTCAAAGTAGTTCGCTATTTAACGTTGTGTGGCACCGGTTGTCGTGTCAAAGATGGCACGGCGAGCTTCATTGCAGTTAATATTGATCCTCTGCGACTCTGAGCAAAACAATTTAGCCATTTCGCAGTGCAGCTCCTTTCTAAAACAAATATGCTTTAAAAATGGTGATGCGTTGAATGGAAGCTCTCCAAGTGCAGCGGTAGCTGTTCCTGAGTAGATGAGGCCCACACTAGGCATCCCACCCCGTCCAAAAGCATTTGTTCAGAAGGGAAATGGGAAACTATCGCTTAGTTTACTGAGGAGTGGAATTTGCTGCGCAATATTGGTTTCTGATTTTTTTTACAGCAGACGAAAGTTCTGTACGTGCTTTTGGTACTCTCTAATTGCAGTCTGCCAAGTGACGAAGGTGCTGACGGGCTCCATACTGCGCAACCTGACCGGCTGCGAAGAGATCGATGGCTTCATCGACATACAGGACTCGAAAATGAGGTAGGCGCCTACTGTCTGCGACTGATCTCTTGTAAGCGGCTTCCACTTGAAGGTTTAGTGCGTATCTTCGCATATGTGCCATGGTGTTCTGTTCCTTCGTCGATTTGAATAGCGACAGGTCGCACTCTTCAGCCTTATTCAGGTCAAGCGTCGATGGCTACACGAGGGACGATCTGAATGTGCTGAGGACAGTGCGCATGATCTCCGAATACGTTCAGATGGCCACGCAGACGGTCTCGCCGAGGAACCTCTCCTTCCTGGAGAATCTGGAGTTCATCGAGGGCCGCAGCTTGGTGACGTGCGTTTTGCTCAGTCACAACCCCTCTCCGTAACCAGTGCCTGCGGGAGCTTGTATAAGGATAAAAGATAAAGAATGGCGTTATTCAATCCCTTTTGGGATGCGCCAAGCATTCTACTTCTACGGGATATCGTGGAGGCGATTTGAATGCGTATTTGGCCATACAATGACTTGCGGTGGCCAGCTGATGAACAATTCAGCGCTCTATCCTTCCCAGACAAGTCTGGTACCAATTCACCGACCCCGGAGGGATGGAAGGCTTGGTTGGCCTGGGCGAGAAATCCGAACCAACCTGGTATCGGGTGCGCGCGACAGTCGGCGCCTCCTTCGACTGCGCTACACGCGCTTGCGCTCTAATCCTACGAAACAAAACTTAAAACACTAACAGAAATACAATGTAATGCTTCTCGACCCTATTCGTCGATTTAGTAAAACAACTTGTTCAAATTCAATTCAATTTATATGTCGAAAAGATGGGCAGCACTGGGGCGTGCCACTCAGAGAGGCGTGTAAGGTCGGTACCCCGATCGGCTGGCATGTGTTCGATCTGTGCTCTGCTTGGCTATTATTGGCTGGCGCGTTCTCACTCACCAATGCTGCTCACCTTGGCGACATGTACTCCGGTTCCTATAGCTTCGCAGTTCCTTCAAAAGGAATTAGATCATTGACCTTGAGAGTTTATGGTTGGTTGAAAATGAAATACTAACGCGAAAAAATGGGTCCAAACGTTTCCTATGTCTGTGCGCCTTTGCCTTGGCGGCGTTCCACGGCTCTTAGGCTCTCTAAAGAACCTTGAACTTGTGAATGGCTCTAAACCTGGAACACGTTCAGGTCAAAGTTTGCACTGGCGATCAACAAAAACGACAACCTGGAACAGCTCGGACTGCGAAAACTCAAGGTTCGTTCGCATCCTCTTTCGATCTCAACGCCTATCACGCCTGAGCTGGAACGCAGGGTGGTGCTCCATTACAGAAGATCAAAGCCGGCAGTGTGATTATAACCGAGAACCACGGTCTGTGCTACGCGCAGACGATCAAGTGGGACAAGATCATCGCTGCGAACGCACAAGCTCTGATCACCAAGAACATGGACGGAAAATGCGGTCAGCGGATCTGACGGTTATTCGTCTGCCGGCTGCGAGCCTAACTCTGATGATTGCAGAAAGTCGTGGGCGGGTCTGTGATCCGACCTGTGAGTCGGAGCTCGGATGTTGGGGACGAGGAGCAGCGATGTGCGCAAAGTGCCGCTTCTGGAAGCTGCAGGACAAATGCGTCAAAGAGTGTCCACAAGAAGGGTGAGGCATTCGTTGGGAACAATGGGTGCTCTTTGTCAGTGCGGAAACTGACCACTACAACTTAGCGGGTTGCATTCCGCGGCAGACATTGACAGGCAGATACACGCCGACCGAGTTTCTGACGATAATTAATATCTGAATTGGTTTCAGCCTTTTTAGTTTTAGTAACACGGTCAATATTTTAAGTTGTCACCTATGGGACCTATGGGTTCATTACGGGTGGTCTGATGAATCCTGCGACTTCTCTCCCAGCATTCTAGTATGCTGTATCTATCAGAGATCTTCACTATACATTAGTTTGTAGCAGGGTATAATGAAAGGCTGGGAAAAAGGAAAAGTGCAGGTACAACGTGTCGCCGGTTTCTGACGAGATCAGACGCCTTTCCAATATGTGACGAAACTAGCAAGGAGGGGGGGGGGATACCTGTACGTCGCCGAAGAGGGTGCGGGTCGAGTATATAACCCAAGAGAGTTTGCTGGATAATTTTCTATAATTTAAAGAAATATATACATGATATATAATATGTAGTCAATGCGATTCAAAGGGTTCGACTCCCGCATACCGACCAAAGCCTACCTTTCGACCTCCATCTGAAGAGTTTATCAGTTCAGAGGTACCACGAAAAAGCCATCTACATAATCATCTTCATGTTGTGAATAGTCGAGATGTAGCGGCAGGGACAATTAGAGCACAATGAGCTGATATCTAAGACATTTCTGTTCTGTGTGAAAATTAGTTTTTGCAGCATAAAATACCTAATTTTTTGCTCAGAAGTATTTTTTTTTTTGGGGGGGGGGGAGCCAATTGGGTAGGACATAGACAGAAGCGAGTACAAGCGAGTACTTGGTGTCCATATGGGCTCTGATGACTCACGCATTCTGCACCTGTTGATTGTCAAGGAGGCGATTCAGTTGACGAGGAGTGGGCGCGTTGCAGTCCAAAATATCGTAGATGATCAGGTATCGCGTTGCGACACAGGAATCACAAATGATACAAGGTAAATAGGGGTCGCAATGAAAGTATGAGGATTGTCAAAAAGTTAATGATCACAGGCCATGTTGATATTTTTTTATCCTACGATTCATCGTTACTCCATTTTTGCACTTCTTTATATGAAATTACGGGACTCAGTGACTATTGCTGTAGTGCTAAATCTAGAGGTGATCCAGACCTTCGTTTATTAAAAGTGTAGCGGTGTTCATTCATGTTCAGCCTGTACAGCAGATTTGGATGCTCAAATCAGTGAAACAGTTAGCTGCCGTGTTACAAACACGTCTGATATGAACTAAGTATGTCTCTAACCACAACGACAACAAGACCTACGTATATGGGCTTGTGGGGCTTCTTACATTGAGCTTAAAGGTAAAATTCGTTTTTGTCACGAGCCATTGGATGGTCTAAAATGGCAACAGTATTTTCCCACACATGAACGTTAAATGATTGCTTTGCTTAGATGTATATATGCTGCACTAGTGACCCTAAGCACGAGTAATTTTCAGATCCTGATGACTTCCACTTTAGGAAAATTTACTCCGACCGCGTTCTTATCTTACTTAGCACTGCGACACGATAAGCGCTTTGCCATGAAGAGAAACCTCCCAGTACACAAGTGACGTCGGTTGCAGGTTCTACCAAGACCACACTACTAAACAGTGCCTGCCGTGCTACTCGGAGTGTCTCACCTGCACAGGTACGGCTTCTGTTCTCACTAGTCCTCCTTGCTTTCTGTCGAAGCGGAGGGAAGAATGGCGAGGTGCATGTGATTCCAGGTCCGTCAGATCGCGACTGCCTCTCGTGTAGGAACGTCCAGTTGGTCTCCGACGATCAGCTGCTCTGTCTCACCAACTGCAGCGTCTCCCACTACCAGGACGGTTCGCAGTGTCGCCCATGCCACGAGAGCTGCTCGAATCTGAAGTGCGTGCTCGTGCACTTGCACACGAACAACACCATACTCGTGCAAATGACTCACCTGTTTTCCTGCAGGTGTACTGGACCTGGCGACCACCTCGGCGAAGGTGGCTGTTCGGAGTGCCTCTATGCGCAAATGACGAGAGACCATGAGGTGATGCTCGGATTCGCTCTCTGAATGTTGTTGCTCATGCTGTTCAATTGAACGTCTCAGGTGATTCGATGTCTGACCGCGCCCTCGATGCACGAAGCCTGCCGCGATGTTGTCGGACACTATCCTTCCACCCAGCCTGTGGACGGTGTGCAGCTCGTGGTGAGTTCGAAGGCTTCTTGGTAGCAGTGTTGCCTTCCAGATAGTAGCTTTGTAAGAAACCTGCCCCATGAGAAATGGCGAACGAGAACGTAGCCCGTCATGAACAATTCCAGCACTGCGATCCCTGCGACGAGCAGTGCGTGACGTGCACGTCTTCCGGTCGAAACTCGATAGCGAACGGCTGCGTGTGCAAAGGTCAGTGAGTTCCGGGAGTGATTTGCTTCTTATATTGGAGCCAGCTCCCTCAGTACCTTTCTGTCAATCATCAGCGGAGCCTGACCACCCTCCTCGTGTTCTATTGCCTCAAATGAAGCATTTGTTGCTAGCTTCTAAGCGTATTAGATAACGCCATTTTAGCTGTCTAGATTGGGGAGAAACATGGTGGGCTTCCAGTATGAACTCAAGAGTTGTAACAGCAGGGGTTTTGATAGACATGTGGTGAAAAAATGGTTGAATAAATATAATATTGGGAAGGGTAGGAGCTCGAACAGCGCGACTGAAGGGGGTGCTCGCTATCCCATGAAAATTCCCTATTTGGAATCAATCTTCCTGGTTTGGGCAGCGCCAAGTCTTCCACTTCTCCGGCAGACTTGGTTGAGCTGGCGGTGTCGGTAGCTTGCTATCAAAAGCTTCTCCTATTCATCGGCTGGACACCATATCATTATTATTATTATTATTATTACTATTATTATTATACTATACTATACTTCTTCTTCTTCTTCTTCTTCTTCTTCAGAGTTTATCCCGCTTCGAGGCGGGGTCCGCTATTCTGGTGACGCCACTTTACGCGATCAAATGCTTGATCGGGATGGATACCAGCAACCTTTAGGTCCACATGCAACGTATCAAGCCATCGCTGCTTCGGCCACCCTTTAGGCCGTTTTCCGGGCACATCTATGTTAAGGCCAATCTTCCTAACAGTGTCATCACTAGCTCGAAGAACGTGGCCATACCACCGAAGGCGAGCTTCACGTAATGTGTCAGCAATTGGAGCGACACCAAACCTCTGGCGTATTTCATCGTTGCGAATACGGTCCAGACGCGTAACACCATCCGTCCATCGCAGCATTTTCGTTTCCATTACGCTGAGGCGAGTCTCAACCTCCTTGGTTGCAGGCCAGCACTCAGCTCCATACATCGCTACTGGACGGACGATGGTTCTATAGATCTTCGATTTAAGGCGTTCCGGTATCTTCCTGTCGCATAAAACCGCATCTTCCTGTCATCGAGCGCCATTTGGACCACGCTGCGCTCACGCGCGAGTTCACCTCGAACGTCAGACTACCATCAGACGCAATTGCAGATCCAAGGTCGAAGTTTGTCGTTCGTACTAGCGCAGCGCCATTGATCTCAATGGACTCGGCTTCTTTTACGCCTGTCGTCAAGTACTCAGATTTTTTGACGTTTAGCTTGAGCCCGAACATCGCCAAGCGGTCGTACCAAGCTTGCGCTTGTCGCTCGAGTTCGCTCTTCTCTTCTCTTCTCTTCTCTTATTATTATACTATACTATACTATACTATACAATACTATAGTTTAATATTGGAGAATGATTACAACAAAATATGTAGTCCAAATACGCACTCGATATACCTCATCGATACCTGTAGAGATAGGATACGTGGTATACTCTATAATGACCCCCAAATTTTACTCTTCTATGCCTTATTTATTTATTTATTTGCTACTGCATACCGATGAAAGAACGATGCTATCGTAACATCAAAACAACGACGTCCAATAGGAATCAAACACAAGAGAGAGAGAGTGAGGGAAAGCCGATTCACCACGTCGACATAAAAATGGGAGAAAAACAGCACATGACAGTAAGCTACTAGTGTAAAAGCATCGCAAGAACTATGGAGGCTCTCAAAATACTTGCGTCCTCTGACTCGAACCTGTTTCCTAAGCAGGACGTTCACCATTTGTCGTGGCCCGTGCTCGAATCTGATGTTTCGTCGCTAACTGTGCGACACCAAACTGATGCCTGTTCTGTGACTTATGCCGTTTTCCTCCACGCTCTGCTCTATGTTCCTCACATGTGGATTGTTTTGAACGTAGACCTTGCTGCCCCAACTTTGACCACGATGAGTCGTGCGTGGATGACTGTAAAATCGCTAGGATCTACCCTAGTCGGGAACGGGCAGCCATAAAATGCCGATTTCGTACGTTAACCCATGCAACACAACCATATCCCCTGAATTTAAATGAAAGCCCATCATGGGACAGCAACTGAAGCTCTCATGTAAACTCATGGAACGGAATGGAGACGCAGATTACTAATTGCCCCTCCGATTGGGATAGATCCAATCCCTAAAGCGGCTTTTACCCTACAGGCTCCGGCGTGCACCTCTTCTGTCCGTATATCCCTAGGGCTGGGAGAGGGTGGCAGGAAGGATATGGGCCCAGCCGCCGTGCATACTTTGTTGATATCGACAGTGCGCATCAGCATTTGAGCAGAGAGGGCTCTGCAAATTCCGCGATCTTCAATAGTAGGAAGAAGAATCGCAGCCTCGTTACCACCAGCAATGAACCTTGGTGTCCCCAATCTTACCCAGTTTGCTCGAGCTGAGTTGCTAAATTATCAAGCCTAACCTGCTTCTTACAGCGTTACTTTCATGGCAGCTAGTCATATCTCAACTAATGGCTCCACAAATTTATTCACGAAATTACCGACCGTTGTTTAGGATACGCCAACGAGTTGCTGAAGGATTCAGTCTGTCTAGAGAGATGCTTCGATTCACACTATGTCGCCCAGCCGCCGAACGGCTCTCAGCCGGGAATCTGTCGAAGGTGCCGTAGAACTGATGTGCTGTAGAGCGGCTGTTTTCATAGGACGTCAAGGAATTCAAAATACAGCTTTGAATAAGCAGCCTCAGATATCCTTCTACCTCCGGGTCTTCGTTTTGGACTAGACTAATCTTACTCGTTCTACCAGCAGTTTTGCAGTTTCACATGCCTTGTTGTCGTCCTGGGTGTGACAGCACAATTAGTTGAAGATGAGAAAAGCATGCCGAAACCATCACCTTAACCGGGTCTCCACGACCATCGACTTTGACGAATGGTGTCTGTTGACAACCTTCCAGGAGTAGATGTCGTGGTTGCCGAGCTTGACAAAGCAGGAGCTGTCGAGGTCTACGTACATACAGGGACAGTGGCTCCGTTTGAGTTCAGCTCACCTACTGCCTGCTTTGCTCAACTTCATCGCGCTACAGTAGTATAGAGTAAGACGGCCTAGTGACGATCATGGAACGTTTTTCGTGCAAGAAGAAACTGTAAACAGCAGAAGCAAGGAGTGGTTGATATGAGCAAAATTTCAAGAAGTTCGGCACATTTTTTCAGCTGCCACCCTCTATGCGATCGCGGTCACGGTTGTGTGGGACCATCGGCATCTGAGTGCAATTTATGCATGCATGCTACGCTGCCCGGAACTCCGAATGTGGGTTCTCTTGGCTACGGACTATTTAGGAAACAAGAAATCCAGCGTTGGGCGAATTTTGAAGGGTGTGGCGTAGTAAGCAACCATAGCGTTGCAATCTTCCTGCGTTTCCAGTATAATTTGGTTTATCATATTCAAACACCTATGTATTGTTATGGGTGTCCAGAAAGTATCCGCAGAAAAATTCGCAATGTTCCAGATTTTTTCTAGAATGTTCTGAATATTTCAACATAAGTGCTATATAAAGACACTATACTGCTGTATCTTCATAGTATATCCATCTCCGGCTTCCTTGCCTATTTCACTGTACACTGGTCGAACTGTTTACCCATATTGGACACGTACTCCTTTACGAGTTTGAATCTGGGCACTCCGCTGCAGAAGCCTATCGAAACTTGTGCCGTGTATTCGGCTTTAGAGCTCCTGTACGGTCTGTGTATAGCTGGTTCGAACGCTTCAGAAGCGGCAACAGGAGTCTCGAAGATGAGCCTCGCTATGGTCGACCGATAACGATATCTTTGGACGAACTGCGGAAACTGGCGGAGCAGCATCCACATGAAGATGTGCGTGATTTTGCTGCTGCTCTTGGCTGTTCCCGATCCACCGTGGACAATGGACTGCGATCTCTTGGAATGGTCAAAAAGCTCGGTCAGCGGCTCCGACACGAACTGACCGACGACAACCGGCGAAGACGTCTGGACATATTCACTCACCTGCTCTCCCGAAGTCGCCCTTCAACTGGCTGGACACCATCGTCACAGGAGACGGAAATGGGTCCTTTACGTCAACCACGCTCGTAAACGTGCGTGGTGCCAACGCGATGGAGTGCCGAAATCTTTGGTAAAAGGTGAAATTCATGCGAGTAAAGTCATGCTGAGTGCCTGGTGGGGAGTTTATGGGATCTATCATTTCGAGCTGCTGCCTGACAGCACGACAGTCACTGCCGAGATCTACTCCGCCCAGCTGCAGAGACTGGCCGACAAGATGCGCAAGGAACAGCCCAGGCTCGACAAAGTTGGCTTGCTGCACGATAACGCGCGCCCACACATCGCGAAGACGACTTCTCAGAAAATGCTGGAACTCGATGGGAAGTTCGGCCGCATCCACCGTACAGCGCAGATCTGGCTCCAAGTGACTACCACCTTTTTCGATCACTTCAGCATGATCTGGAAGGGAAGCGTTATGAATATCGTCAAAATTGACCTCCGAGCTTTTTTCGCCTCCAAGTCGCCGGATTTCTACGCCAGAGGAATTCGAAGTCTTGTGAAACGTTGGCAGAGGATAGTCGATGTTGATGGAAATTATTTGGTTGATTAATAAAATGTTGATAAAAAATTGTGTTATTTAAAAAATTGTCGTATTTCTGCAGATACTTCCTGGACACCCTAATTTTGGTGCCCTACGTAGTCTTTTCCTCGATGTGCTTAGGGGCTTTCTACCTTCATTAGTATGTGAACCATTTTACCAACGGATTTATTGAACTCACCAGTCGAGCTCGTTTCAGAAATGCGTAGCGAACTGCCCGGAAGACCTACCGTTCCTGGATGAGTTTAAGATGTGTCATCGCGTTGATTTGAAGAAAGAGCGCGAGCGGCGGACGAAGATGATTCTCGCCATTCTTGTCGCTGTGTTCGCGCTTCTGCTAATCGTCATGCTGGTACGCCTGTTCATAAGCAAACTCTTTCCCTTTCTAAGCCGTCGTGAAGCAACAGTAGTCATAGATCTGCCCATAGTAGCTGCCTCTCTTATGGAGAGAGTGGTGGGAGTCAGTCAGCCTCCACACTGTCCCACTTGGCTGCCTCAGCAAGCTTAAGGCAGTTTCTATAGGAACAGTGAGATGAACAAGTGGACGCTGCGATCGAGACGCTGAGGAATATCCGGATACTTAGAGACACCATCTCATTTTGAAGCGCCTGGTCTCATTTTCCATCAAGTCAAATCCTGAAATAACGTTGTATGGTTTTGTCGGATTACTTTAACCATCTTATGGTTAGAAGATATAGTAACGCTAACGCTTTAGCATAGCAAGGATAAAAGATAAAGAATGGCGTTTCCCAATCTCTTTTGGTATGCGCCACGCATTCTACTTCTACTTCTAAGGCGGAGAGATGTAACCACGAAGATTGGCTTGAAAAACTATTGAACAAGTCAAATATTTTCGCTTATGGTATGCACGATCTTTCATTGATTCAAAACAGTTTTTCAATCAAAAATTTATTTTAACTTTTGTCATACCGGTGTCGCGAAGCTCCAGCGCAGATCTGTATACTTAAAATTATTCGGTTACCATGGTCAATTCCTACGGATACATTTTTCCTTAAGGCTGAAATATTAGCAACCAATAAATAAAAGGATAAAGGACGGCGTTACTCAATCCCTTTTGGGATGCGCCAGCGCATTCTACTTTTACGGGATGGCGTGGAGGCGATTTGAATGCGTGTTTGGTCATACAATGACCTGCGGTGGCCAGGCGATGAACAAGTCAGCGCTTTGTCCTTCCCAGACAAATCTGGTACCATTTCACCGACCTCGGAAGGATGGGAGGCTTGCTTGGCTTGGGCGGGAAGTCCGAACCAGGAACCTGGTTGAGTGCACGCGACAGTCGAATCACCTCCGACTGTGCTACAGACCCCTATAGATTCGGAAACCACTTGCGAATATAGCAAGGATTCCACTTGTTCTGAATATGAAAACCGGATCGTATTTATTAGGTTGTAACGAATTAAATGGCACTGGCTCGTGCCATTTTTTGGCGCGTCTTTACGCGTTTGATCAAGAACAAACCGTAAGATGTGGCATATCATTTAGAAGCGCAAACTTTGCTCTACCGGTGAGTACCAAATTTTCTATGTAAAAGTGGGAAAACCTTAGAGTTTTATTGACTTTTTTGCAGATGGACAAAAGGGTAATCCGTGGCATTTACTTGTATGAATTCAAGCTGGGCACTACAGCTAAGGAGGCGGACAAGAAGATCAACGCCGCATTCGGTCAAGGATGTTCCACAATTCGGACTGCGTATCGTTGGTATCAGAAGTTCCGGAATGGAGATCAGAGCTTGGAAGGACATGAAGGTCGTGGGAGGCATAGTGATGTTGATGAGGACAAGCTGAGAGATGTGGTAGAGGAGGATCCACACAAAGGTACCAGGGAGATAGCGAAGGTTCTTGGCGTCAGTCACAACACAGCTGCCCGGCATCTGAAGGAAATTGGAAAGACCAAAAAGCTGGAAAGATGGGTGCCTCACGAGCTGTCTGAAGAGCAAAGAAGCCGACGATATGAGATCTCGTCCGCACTGCTTCTACGGAACGAAACGGACCCATTCCTTGATCGCATCGTAACCTGTGACGAGAAATTGATAATGTACAACAACAGGCGACGATCGGCACAGTGGGTGGACAGCGATGAGAGCCCCAAGGTTTTTGCGAAGCCGGAATTGCACCAAAGGAAAGTAATGGTGACAGTATGGTGGTGTTCGCTGAGAATTATTCACCACAGCTTCCTCCCTCCCGGTGAATCCATCACGGCAGAAAAGTACTGCATTGAAATTGAAGAAATGATGAAAAAGTTGAAGGATATCCGGCCGGCCTTGGTAAACCGAAGGCGAGTTCTCCTTCTGCACGACAATGCTCGCCCCCATGTAGCACGAACGACGTTGCAGAAATTGAATGAGCTGAGCATTGAAACTCTACCACATCCTCCGTTTTCTCCCGACTTCTCCCCAACAGACTACCATTTCTTCAAGCATCTTGGCGACTTCTTGGTAGGGAAAATATTCAAATACCAACAGGATGCCGAAAGTGCCTTCGAAGATTTCGTCAATTCCAGAACTTCTAATTTTTATGCTTCTGGGATAAAAAAGCTTGTGTCACGTTGGCAAAGATGTGTAGAATCAGAAGATTTTTACTTCGATTAATAAACTTGCCTACAAGCCGAGATATTAACCGTTTAAATTTACAGTGGTTCAGTGCCATTTATTTCGTTACAACCTAATAAGTTCTGGTATAAGACTAATTTTGCTTTGGTTGAGTGATTTAAGAAGGTTGCAGTTTAACATTCCTGAGCGTAATGGAGGGAGGCGGTGAGTGTCGACTGCTCCCGAATCATGATTTTCAGTTCGGATCCCATTCCGGCCAACCAGGAATTCTGTCCCTCCGAGAGCGCCGAATTGGTGCCAAACCTTCCTTGGAAGCATGAACCACTGACAAGTCCATCGCCTAGCCACTGCAATTATTCGCATAGGCCGAGTACGCATTCAAGTTTCCTCCGCGATCTACGTGGGAGAAGGCATAGCCCATCCCAAATGGCTATTAACGCCGCCTTTTATCCCTATCTTCACCATGTCTATGGTCTTTCTTCTCAGTCAACTGTGCACCGCCATGAAAGAGTCTATTAGCGCCTGAAAGTGTCTGTCCTGAGGCTCCTTACGAAAGGTGTTTGTATTCATTCGAACGTCCATCAGAGTGCATTCGGGTTAAGTTGGCTTATCTCATGCATGTTATCTGGAATTCCGAGAATTTTTTACTGGTAAAAAACGAAAAAACGACAAGCTCTCATCAGCTGGTTTCTACATAATTTTTTTGCAACAATCTAGCTATTTGATGTCTACGAATGTGTCTCACCATCCCCTCTTCACCACCCCCCCCCCCCCCAAACACTGGAGATTGATAGTAGAATAGAACCGCCAGATGCTCGAAGAGTCAAGGGGAAGACTGCGCCTACTCCTCTTCATAAGAAAGAGTACAGTTTCAGCCATGCTTACGTCAAAGTGCGTTTGTGAGATCGCTGCAGTTTTCGTCATTTATTCTGTTCAGATTGTGTGCATGAGATGTCGAACATTCAAACGGAAGCTTCTCAAGGAGCAGATCAGCAACTACGTCGACATTCCTGAAATGACTCCCATCGGTACTTGCATCAACGTTCATCTTGCACTTGGGTGCTCCTTATTCTCATCATCGATACTAAGCAAATGAGCGTTTCGCTTTGACATTATTTTGTAGGAACACTCTTGCAACTGCTATAGAATTACCTATCCTCTTGTCATTTAGTAGTGATATCGACACTGATGGAGGATTATTTATTCACCATCTGCGCACTAAGATAAGTACAAAAAAGCTCCACTGTTGGGGCGATATATTTTGCTACGCACGGGTGTAGAGCGGGAAAGACTAGCTTGACATTTATAAGCTATCGAAAGACTGCAGTACTGCTCCTGCCTTTTGATTTTTGGGCCGGTTAGGAGCAAAAGCCGACGTTTCTGCCGTTTTCCATAACTCCTTCCATGGTAGCCTGCTCAGAAAATAATCGCAACCACTTTGGGCGATCTAACCAATAATATAGAAATCATTGAGTGGTTTTAGAAAAATAGATTCGGTGACTTATATAATCTCGACCGCTGAGATTTCCCTTTGTCGCCCAAGATGATTGCACCCATAAAGTAAATTTCTCTGACTGCCCAGAATAAACAATATTATTTGACCTGTTTTTAAGGTAAATTTCATACGGTTGCAATTATTTTTGAAATTAGTTTACATCGATGGTTGTAATCATACTCTGAGCAGACCACTTTGAAAGGAGTTACGGGAAACCGACCGGCGAAGACGGCTAACCCTTCCAAAAAGAGACAGGAGTAGTGGTGTAGGCTGACCCTTGTTCGTCCAACTGCTGGACTTGTATAGAAGCGATCTTTGTCTCACAGAAGCCTCATCTTTCTTGCACAGCACACTCCAGTCAGTTGTTGTTTGAGAAAGTGGGGTGCCTGGCTGTTAAGCCATCACGGAAGGATGTTGAACAGTAATCATAAGCAGGGAAATGTATTTACGCGTGACCTAGATTGTTGGGCACTGACAGTGCACTTGGAAAAGGCGCCTTCTCTTGCGTATTCCAGAAACTGGCAGAGCGGGAGTTGTTGGGCCGTGTCCCGGAGCCGCGATCTGCCCTCTACGGCCCAAGATCTGCCCAGCTACGGCCCAAGAATGCAAAAGTGAGCGGAACCACCTGCCCAGCTCGCAGCACTTTCTGCTCATTTCGAGGGGAGGATGTGCTGCCGAGCTCGGGCAGCACGTGCTGACCTCAAAAAGCATGACCGAGATGACCAAGTGCTGCGAGCTGGGCAGATCGCGGCTCCGGGACACGGCCCAACAAGTCCCGTTCTGTCAGAGTATCGGTCGAAGGCTTCGATCATGTCCGCAGCAGGCAAGATTTCCACCCCACTGGGATGGATGAATGAATGCTAGTGGTGTCTGGGAGGAACAGAACTCTGACTTGACCGCAGCTAGGCGACCGCAAGCCACAGTCATTGTTAAGCTCTTGATATCCTGTAGAAGTGGAATTCGTGACGTACACCAAATAGGGGTTGATTAACGTAGACCTTCTCTTAGCGATGCTTTGCTGCGATCCACACCTCACAGGACCAATCGGCACTACCCGTATATCGGGATGATGATGCGTTCGATCAGACAGTGCCTGTGGCGTAATGGCGAGAAGCGTTCCCGAACTGTCAGAAGCAGTAGCGGGTTCAAGTCTGGCCTGGCGCTAGAGTTTTGATCGCAACAGAACATCGTTATAAGAGTTTACTTCCTGGATACCAGCCACTTGAGGCTTGAAGAAACTGACTTAAATCAACGTAGACCTTGACTCCTTTATTAGCCGCTAGTCTTTGGTGCCAACGACCTATTGAAGGTCCTAGCAGTTGATCAGTCAGCAATTTCATCCATTTCCGTTTTACCAGCAAGCCGTGAACCACCAGCGATTCTCTTTGCCATTGCAGATCCTTCCATTCGCTCCAATATGAGCCGCGTCAACCTGATCACCGCCAGCGAGCTGCACACGAAAGGAACACAACTGGGTGCTGGCGCGTTCGGAGTGGTCTATGCGGTAAGTGTCAAGTATTCTGCAGCTCCACCAACGCATGGGATTCAACAGCTTTTCCAAGGCAGAAAAGGCGTAAACCGATATTGCACCTTCCTGAGTACCATAAATGAGAGCTGTTTAAGGGCTTCTGGTTTCCGAAAGGTAAAGGCAAGATCAAAGTGCCGGTTGCGATAAAACTGGTGAAAGGAACGTGCACTGGCAAGGAGGTACGTTTAGAGCGTTTGGCGGGTGAAGGAAAAATGAAGATATCTCTTTGTCGTTCAAGGAATCGGAGATGCTGAACGAAGCCATGCAAATGTCGTCACTTCGACACGAACACCTTCTTCGGCTCGTCGGCATTTGCCTCCACGAGGAGGGCATTCAGCTGGTAAGCTGTTATGGCTATGAGATTACAGATACAGGTGGGAGACATGCATACTCTGTTGCAGGTCACCCTTCTTCGGCCTCTTGGAAATCTGCTGAACTTCCTGAAGAAGCACAAGGCTCATCTTTGCGGAAAAGATCTTCTTCTCTACTGTTACCAGATATCTTCGGTAGGCGAAGTGGTTACTGTTTCTGAAGCAGGCCTTATTCTATGCCAAAGACAGTGAGCCTTGCTGAAGCTGGGCCACCTAGCTGTTTGACATGCTTGGACGTATTGACGAATTCATTAATTAGGGTGAGAAGTAGTCACTCTTCCACAGAGCCTGTCATCCCAGAGTTATATGTCGAACGTATTGAGAAATTGCCTGACTTCTGGTTAGTGTTTAATTCACCAGAAGCACAGGAAAGTTCAAAAGAAAAGGAAAACGAGCTACTGAGCAACAAGAGTGCTTCTCCAACAAGTAGAAAGTGTCAAGGGTGGATGAGGGAGTACTGGCGAATGAAAAACTGTTGTTAAAATTCGCTTTTTTGTCCTCGGCTTCTTTTGACAGTTAGACTGAAAACTGAAAACACTTGAACGCATTTCTATAACTAAATTTTTCTGCTAGTTGCCTAGGTTTTTCATTTTCCCAATATTTTTATTTTTCTCATTTTATCATTTTCGCAATTTTTAAGAGTTGGGTGCCCTTATACCTATAACTGATACCTACAACTAAATTTCTCCACTGTTTGGCTAACCTTCGCTTCCCAATTATACACATGCCTCGTATGCTCACTATCACTATCAGTTATTTCAGTCTAATATGAAAGTTAAGGGTTACGTGCCTCGATGGCTCAGTTGGAGGAGCGTTAGACTGAGGATCTAAAGGTTACCAGGTCGATATTGGCTCGAGGAAAGGTTTGGTGTATTCTAGGCTGACACTAGATACGGCATTGTGACACCAATAATGCGCCCCAGAAACCTTTTCAAGAACAAAAAAGAGCAAACGAATAATAGACACCCTCTAGCTGAAAAGACATTCTTGTAGTCTGAAGCTCCACAATTACCTTCTGCAGTTCCTCTATAAGGATCGACCTCCTTCTATTTAGGCTATGAAATACCTGTACGAGCATCGAATAATTCATCGAGACCTGGCTGCAAGAAATGTGCTGGTGAAGAGGCACAACCATGTAGAGGTGACTGATTTCGGACTTGCGAAGCTGCTCGACTACGGCCAAGAGAAGGTGAAAGTCATGGAAGGAAAGGTACGAGATCTCTTTCAGAAATGCTTTTTCAAGAAACCAATCCTTGATTTCCAGGTTGCCATCAAGTGGCTGGCGCTGGAGTCGTTAAGAGACCAGAGCTACACTCACCGCACCGATGTGTGGGCGTTCGGCGTGACGTGCTGGGAAATCCTTACCTTCGGGCAGGTTCGTGATTCAATTCAAATTACATATTCCTACTCAGCATTACGAGCTCTTTCTAATGACCCTGATCTCCACTTGAAGTTTCATGGGAGGTCCAATCCCTTCCCCTGGTTGGAGGAGGCAGTGGGTGTTACATGCACCTCAATGGTGGTTCTTGGTTCAGGTCCCAAGCAGACCAATCAAGCCTTCTACCCTCCGGGGACGGCGAATTGTTTTCACTTGTCTAGAAAGGATGCCACACCGATTTTCCCAACGGCTTCCCACCACAGGTTATTCTGTATGGAATTACAGGCCAGGTCACCTCGTTCAAATTGCGTCCAGGACATGCCGAAGTTGAATGCATGCGGTATTTCCAATGAGGTTGATTAACGACGACTTCGTTTCCTTTATAACAAAACAGTAGAGTACTTCATTCCATCGTCATTCAGCTGTTCGGCATCAAAACTGGCTTCCACCATCTCGTTGTCCCCAAGTTCTTCACAAAATAGTGTTTTTTATTGAGTTTATTTATAAAAAAGGTAATGATCCGATTGTATTCTTTGGGGGGGGGGTGCTGCTGAGCAAAGATATCGCAGATTCCTTTTTCCTCGTTGAACTCGTTGATCCACTGCTTCGTCTAAGTCAGAACTGAGCCGTTTGCTTATTTTTCTTGACACACGCCAGACCCACGTGAACGTCCTTCTTCGTTTCCATTCAGTCGCTTTCATTTTCATTTTCTGGATTCTTTGCGAACACGCGAACAAGGTACGACAAGAAGTCCCCCCTCATTGCAGAGTCCTTACCAAGGCATGGATATTTGCTCGATAAAGAACTTCCTCAAAGAAGGGAATCGTCTCTCGCAACCGAGCAACTGCTCCTCGGAACTCTATCAGGTCCTGCTGCAATGTAAGTCATTCACCGCTTCACAGAGAATTTTGCTTTCCGCTTCTGAGCCAAACAGTTGCAATCAACCGCCTACTCCGCTCAGTTCGGAGGTATATTCCTATCCCGTAAGGCTGTCAGATTTGGACAGAGCACGTGACCTAAACACTTATTTCTTCAAATCCATGTGTCCATGCCTCTAATCTGCTTGACGTCTTTGTTTTCCACGTGAAAGACATCTTCCATGATAACTACGAAGGATCAAGTAGAGCACCTCATTAGTGACATAGACTATAGCCAAATTTCTTGCACGGGAAGAACTTGAACTGGCATCTTTATTTTTCGAAAACCGATGTCCAGTTCATTGCATACACCAAGGTAACAGTGTGATCGAGCGAAGCACCCACGACAGTTCAACTCGAAAATTGACCAAAGTGAAGATATTTCGAGTGTTCGTTGGATGAAGCATTGCCAACGATGGATGGATGGAGCCTGAGTTCAAGTCCCTGACGCAAGAGTTGTTGATCGCAGCTTAGCATTCTCGTGCTACCTACGAAATCAGGAAATCTTATTTAAAAAAGCATTTCTGGAAATATTTGAAAAAAATGTGAAAAAATAAAGGTGTTTCGCTTTTAGAATTCTGCATCGTCATTTATATTCCTGCTTTATTTTATTCCTTCATATCCATTTCTTTGATATTTCCCAATTCTTCGTTTTACATCCATTCCTTTAGCAGGTAAAACTTGAAGATAGCTATTAGGGTGTCCCATAATTTTCTGGGCTATCATACCATTTTTATTAAAAGTTATTATAATACAACAAGATTATAACAAAGAATAGCCAAGCGATATATCTTCCATCTGTGGTCACAGCTTTTCTTCAACGATTAGACAGAGAGTTCACTGCATTCTCCCGGAAAGAAGCTGGCTTGCTGCCGATCCATTCGTCGACTGGGCACTGAACTTCTTGACGTTGCGAGCATCGTTTGTTTCTGAGAAAGTAAGCAAGACTTCTGAATGCTGCATAGTTACAAGGAATGATATGTGGCGAATAGGCACGATGAGCCACAAATTCTATATACTCGTTCCTTATCGTCTCCTGCGCTCGTTCCGCTCGATGCGGTCGTGCATTATCCATTAACACACGAATAGTACCGAATCTCAGGTAATTCTCAAGTAGCTTGCGCTTCATTTCCACCATATCTTCAACGAGCAAGTCTGCTGTAATTATCTGTTCATCAGGCAAAAGCGAGTAGTGCCGTACTCCACGACTCCCGAACCGAAATGAAAGCAAAATCTTCTTCCCATGTGGGGACGGCTTCGGAATTCGTTCTGGTCTTGCTGTTCCGGACCAACCGTGTGGTGGTATCGTACGTGCACTTCTCGTCCTGTATCATAATCGTGCTTAACCATGCAGTCGTTCTTGAGCGGTTGAGATTATTCTAACAGGTGATCATTTGCTGTCGCTTCTGAGACGGAGTCAGTGCATGCGGGATCCACTCTGGCAAGATTGCCCTTCTTCTTTGTTTCAAGTAACGATGAACAGTGCTACGTGGAGCACTGGTAGCCTTCATATCGCCCCAACGGTTCTGGCAGGTTGCCTCGCTACAAGCACTCGCCGTTCGTTCGGTCCGATCGGTCTTCCAGTATTCTTCTTGTCCGTAATGCTGTACATTCCCTTCCTGAAAAGATTGAACCAAGTTTCACACTTGGGCTTGCTGCAGACGTCTGTATCTAACAAAGCAATGATAACCTTGGGAGCAGCGTACGCATACAGTCCAGAACGAACGTGATGTAGAAGCAAGTCGCGATACGTCGATTTCTGCTTCATTTTCAAAAAAATTGCCAAATTTCGGTAGTAGGCCGATAGAGTTAATCGATATTTTCGAATCGCCTTGTTATGAGAACACCCCGTTTGGATCTTGTACAAAGGAGTTGCCACGCGCCAAACACTCATGGCTCAAATAGCCCAGAAAATTAAGGGACACCCTAATAAATATTTGCTCGTTTTTCCCTGAAGAGATTTGGGAGGTGCGGAAAACAAAGGTTGTTTTGAAGACAGTGGCAAAACAAACCTTAACTATTTATTTTCTATTACAATTCCACTTTCTTTTTATTCTTTGCAAAAGTTTCACTTTTCATTCTTTAGCCGCCGTTCTTCTAAGTAAAAATGAAAAAAGATGTTGCAATGCATGACTTCGCATGTCATTTCAGGCTGGATGGCAAATCCAGAATCTCGACCAACCTTCACGATGTTGCACGATCGTTTCCTAAACTTCTGCCGTATCCCTCACCTCTACGTTGTGGTACGTTCGGAGTTCGAATTTCTTGTTAAATTTTTCGAGAAACGAAACGACGAAACAGTTTTGGATTAGGTAGAATAAAAGAAGTAAAGAAGAAGACAATTCTTATCGCATTGGGCATGGCGCAAGGTCCAAGCCATGGACAACTGTTCCTCCGTCTCACCATGTTAGCATGGACTTGTATCTGGTTTTTCATTAATCTGAAGATGCGAAATGGTTCATGTGGGAAAGAAAGCGACTGTGTAGGGATCGACGTCCACCATAGAAAGAGTGCTCAAAAACTACTATCAATACTTGAGTGAGCTGCAGCAAAGTTTAGACGTATCCCACTGTAGTACGCTCACTATAACCCTTGTATAGGAGATTAGGTTAATTCAGTGTATTGTCTTTGTATGATAGTTGACTTTCAGGTATATCGGCATTATTAATTTATTTATTTATTTGGTGTTTATTTATTTACTTCTTCATACTAGTGCCAGTTGATGGGGGCGGGGCGTGCGTTTCCTACACGATCTCGTCCGCCGCCCGCTCCCTGCCCTACCCAGCCACCCATTTCGATGAGTTTGGGACGCGCGATAACTGCGCCTCCGCTTGCAGATTCATTAATTGGCGTGACGTCGCCCAAAAACCTAACGTCTGGTAGGTGATGATTGGGAAGCGTTGTCTCGTGGGCCTTTAAATTGCTTCTTCCTTCAGTGCGCGCTTGTAGTTAAGAGCTATTCCTGCAAGAGGAAACTAACCTCAGCTCAGAAGAAGATGACAGAAAGTCGAACACCAAAAGCACATGAGCACTTGTATACTAGAACATCATCTTCAAGACGTTCTCCAAGGCGCTTTTTATACTTCCCCAACGGCGCGGCCAGCCGCGCTGCGCTCCCAATCTGGCACGCCGCTAGACGATTGCAGTTAAAAAGGGGGCGTCAGGGACGCGCGGTCAGGAGCTTCTACGTACTACTATGGACTGTGCGCCTAGAACGAGTTCAGCAGAAGAGGGATGGAGGGACCGGCGAACAGCACAACGAAAGAGCTCGGTGCAATTCCCACGGTTCGTTATTTAACACATTGACGACATCGCGCGTTTCGCATTGGTGCGCGCGTGGGGCAATCGATTTCTAAGCCATCTGGCGCGTACGCATCATTTATGCTGCGTATTGTCACACAGGGTCGCCTTTTTGTCGCGTTAACAGTGTGGGCGGAATTTTGCAAAAAATATGAACATAATGTCAGCTTTGAAAGGTCTTTGGTGAGGGATGAGCGGAATTTGCGTTTCATGATCGAAATTCTCGTTCACAAACATTTTTAGTCCTTCCGTCCCGTGTTTTATGTTACGGTATTTTGCCCTAGTGTAAGTAAGAGATGCGGAAAACTTGCGGTTCAGAGCGGATGGAAAATATCTGCAAGCAGAATATTTAGCAAAATAATTTCTAATGGAGCTAGGCTAAAGGTAGGGCTTTATGCCATAAGGTGGTCCGTGACTATTTAGGCGTTTCCCGGAGCATGAGCCTTTGGCAGCTCTTCCACTTCATCTTTCCCTTGATGATGTGTTTTAGTTTAAGATCAATTTGCAACAATTTCTTGGTCCTATTCGAGGAAACCAAGTAACCTCTTCTCATTACACGATATCCAAAAGGGGTGTACTGGTTTGGAGGTATCGTCGTCGTGCTATTAAATTTTCTCGAGTACCACCAAAGCATTTCATTGCCTATAGCTGTTGAAGCTTCTCGCAGTTATAGACTATGGGAGCACTGCAAAAAAGGCAAAAACAAAATTGCCACCAAATCGAGTTTGAAGCAAAAATAATGCGTACTATCCCACGCGGGGCGCGTGTAGCGCAGTCGGAGGAGGCGCGACTGTCGCGTGCACCCGATACCAGGTTCCTGGTTCGGATTTCCCGCCCAAGCCAACCAAGCCTTCCATCCCTCCGGGGTCGGTGAATTGGTACCAGACTTGTCTGGGAAGGATAAAGCGCTGACTTGTTCATCGGCTGGCCACCGCAAGTCATTGTATGGCCAAATACGCATTCATGTCGCCTCCACGACATCCCGTAGAAGTAGAATGCGCTGGCGCATCCCAAATGGGATTGAGTAACGCCGTCCTTTATCCTTTATCCTTTATCCTACGCGACCGCCTACCGATCTTGTCTGGAAAAGTTATATCACTCGCTTGCTTATCAGCAGGCCACCGCAAGTCATTGTATAAATCAAATACGTATTCAAATTGCCTCCACAACATCCTGTAGAAGTATGCGCCTTAAGAACATTTTCGAATAGTCTGCAAACGTAAGAGGTTATGCTCACCGGCCTGCAGTTGTCTACACAACTTGAAGGCTCTTTTCTAAGCAAGGAAGTAACGAAGGAATGCTTCCACCGGCTTGGTATTTCCTAAAAAAGCATTTGATTAAATAAATAAGCAAGTAGTTAGGCGATAACATGAGCTATATTTTTCACAAATAAGGATGGGATAAAATCGGGAATTAAGGAGGACGAGGAAGGCAGGGATTGCAGAAGTTTATGAAACAAAAGCCCATCAAAGAAAAGGAAAGATTCGGTCGGATGCTGAAAGACAAACGGAGGATAGTAGCCGTCATCCTTCGTATACACTTCACAAAATTAACCCGTTAGTCGGTCTGCCTTATCTTTCTCTGAAACAGCGGAAATTTTATTTTTCTTCAGATATGGAATCTTAGTCGAAGGCTTCAACTTTTTATTCAAATACTTAAAAAAGCCCTTGAAGTTCCACTGTTGATAACCCTTTTCCCCGCAGCCTTAGCATACTTATCCAGCTTGCCTTGGAACTTGCAAAAGTAACTTCGAAGTATTTCCCAATCATGAACAAATTTGGAACTCACGTCCAGTATAAACAGACAAGAGCGATGATAAATTATGTTCTGAAGATACGAGGGAAGAATAGAGCGCCCTGTGCTTTCTCTCTTCAAGGGTACCAAGAAGTCAACGGCGTGGTTTAAATTATGCAAGAACATTTCGTAGTTCTCATTAACAGTCGGGACAGTCTCAAACGAATCCATCCAGGCTACAGAATATGTATATATTATTATTATTTATTATTTATTGCATGGGTCAAATCCATATGAAGAACAATGTAATTAGAAACGGTATAGAACGACATCCACATCAAATTGGCTAACGATCCAGATCAAAGTGTTATAGAATGATTAGAAAGTACGTACGACAACAAATGCCCAGAGAAAGAAGAATGGAAGGGAGAACAGATCAAGAGGGGCTTTGCCACAAGATCTCATTATGTCCTGGAATTATTCATGAATTGACTTGCATTCGTAATAAATGGCTTCAGCTTGTACGGAATAACTGAGTTTTTGGAAAGTTTTATATAATCCGAACCTGCTCTATTAACGAGAAAATTATGTCGAATAGAAGATTTTGCAGTACTTAGTGAAAGTTTCTCTCCTCCACCTCGGGTTTTAGATGGTCTCACTATGAAGAAGTCACGCTTATCAAGTCCACAGAAACCATGGAGAATTTTGTGAACCATTACGAGGTCGTATATTCTTCGTCTGGATGAAAGTGTCTGTAGTCCGAGTTGTTTGTTTCTTACTTCACTGCTGGGAATAGCATGGTAATCAAAGCCACATTTCCTGATAAACAGTTTTCTAGTGAAGCTATTTTAGACTTTTTCAAGTCTAAGTATATTCTTCTTCTTAACTGGGTAAAAAATTGTTGTTCCATACTCAAGTATCGGCCTAACGTAAGTCTTATAGGCTTTAACGAGGACAGAGGGGTTTTTTGTGGAAAGACTTCTAAAGAGATTGAGTACTACAGTCACTGCTTTGTTTGCAATTTGTTTACAATGCGCGTCCAAAGTCAAATTTGCGTCGAGGAGAAATCCAAGATCTGTCGTTTGATCAGTGCTGGTAATCACATTTTCACCTAACTTGTATGTGTAGCGGGGATTTCTCCTTCCTAAATGGAGCACCTTAGTTTTTTCTTTTGACAAAGGGAGCCGCCACTCGTGGGACCAGTGATCAACAGCATCCATGGCTCGCTGCAGAAGGTTTTGATCATGGATTGGTGAGCTATGGTAAATTTTCAAATCATCAGCAAAAGCTATGCATTTCACTCCTGAGCTCGTTATTAGTGACGGTAGTTCGTGGGTATAGATATTGAATAGAATAGGGGATAGAACGCAACCTTGTGGAGCGCCACTAAGAGTCGGTTGAGGTGCTGAATAATTGGAATTGGCGCGTTAAGTAAAAGTTCTGCGATTTAGAAACTCAACTATCCAAGAAATTATTCGAGGATGTATGCCCACCATGGTTAGTTTAGCTTTTAGTCTCTTATGACATATCCTATCGAAGGCTTTTGCAAAATCAAAATAACTCACATCAAGCCATCCTATGTTATCTATGTCACTGGTCCAGACATTCAAGGCCTGTATCATAGCTGTCTCAGTGGATCTTTTTTCCTGAAAACTATGTTGGTTTGAAAAGATTATGTTGTGTTGATCCAAATGTGCAACAATTCTCTTTTAAGAATTTTTTTGAAAAGGGGAGCGAACATAGATGTGACACTAACCGGCCGATAATTTTGCGGTGTCGTAAATGGGGGCTTTTTTGGTATTGGTGTAACTATAGCGCTCTTCCATCTATGCGGAACTTCAGCTGTCACAAAACATAAATTGTAAATGAATTAAAGAGGCTTGACAATA
>OX377205.1:32838312-33101156 GCA_947396885.1 Heligmosomoides polygyrus polygyrus | reverse complement strand
ACATAACACTAACGACAACATAAAAAGGCAGCTAGTTCGAAATCGACTCTATGATAGGCAGTGCATATCGGAGAACTGCGTTACTTGTCCAAGTGGCCGTTTGGGGAATTGCTCAAAGATCGGAGCAATTTATGAGATAGAGTGCTTGGCCTGTAACGCTAAATATATTGGGGAAACGGGAAGGGCCTGGCAATACGCATGAAGGAACATCTAGCCAGCAAAAGGCGTGGATTGCTCACTAGTCCACTTGGTAAGCATAGAATGGATGTGCATAACGGGAACAACTATGAGGTGAGGTGTAGTATTTTGGCTGTTGAGGGAGAGATCTCCGCTAGGAAGGCGTTGGAGGCGTTCTGGATTTCCTCAAGAAATCCAGTAATGAACAACCGAAATGAGTGCCCCTCTGTTACGAGTGACCTCTTGCCGTTTGTACCTCATTGTGAACTGTAAGTGACCGGTCGGGGACAGTTCCCACTCAGTGTGTCTCATTCGCCTCTACTGGTTACTTAACGAGGGCGATCGTCAGCCCTGCGGTGGATCCTATGCGTGAGTTCGTCCTATTCGTTTGGGCTATCCATGGTGATTCTAGGGGTGGGTCGAAAGTGTCTAGGGTAGTTGAGGCGCTTGGTGGGTTAGAGCGCAAACATAAACCTGTGCTCCACTTTTAGGCCTCTGAAGACGACGGAAAGTCGAAACGTCAGGCCGCAAATAAAGATCCACCTACAAACCTCGTGTGGCACAAAATACTGACACATAAGAACTGCCCTTTGTCTCCTTGCTTCCACTTATCTGCACCTGAGGAAGCCCTGACTAGTGTCGAGGAGATGACAAATTTGGAATCAAATAATTTCATTTGAGCCTCAAATGACTGCTACTGAGGTTTTTGGCGTTTTGTTGCAAACAAAACTCCAGCGCCAGGCGGGGACTGAAACCCACACCTTCGGCTTACCGGGCAGGAAGCTACGCCATTACACCACCGGTGCTGCTTGATCGTACGCAACATTCAGGAAGGGGATGGCGGTTCGAGACCTGCCTGGCGCTAGAGTGTTCATCACAGAAAAATGTTGTTATAAAAAATCTTGGATCGTCGGACAAAACTGCTCTGTTTTAATAATTGAATAATAAAGGATAAAGGACGGCGTTACTCAATCCCTTCTGGGATGCGCCAGCGCATTCTACTTCTACGGGATGTCGTGGAGGCGACATGAATGCGTATTTGGCCATACAATGACTTGCGGTGGCCAGCCGATGAACAAGTCAGCGCTCTATCCTTCCCAGACAACTCTGGTACCAATTCACCGACCCCGGAGGGATGGAAGGCTTGGTTGGCCTGGGCGGGAAATCCGAACCAGGAACCTGGCATCGGGTGCACGCGACAGTCGCGCCTCCTCCGACTGCGCTACACGCGCCCAATTGAATAATATAATATATAATTGTTAAAATTGTTTTCTGAGCGAGTTGGCTTGTCCGTTTAGTAGAATGTATTAGGTTGTCCGGAAATCAATGCGGGTTTTGGACCTCCAACCTTCAAAACGACATATTTCAGCCCAAACACAACTTTATTAATCGAGGTGAGAACCGTTCGAGTCTGCACTTCTTTGACAACGAAATCCTAGCTTACATATTCCTGTAGCGTAGAAGTCTGGAGTTCTGGAGCGGATGAATTCGTCGAAGGCAGTTTCCACCTGGGTCGGTTATTGAAGCATTTCTCGCTCAAGAACTCATCGAGTTGCTTGAAGAAGTGGTGGTCGGTTGGCGAAAGGTCCGCTGAATATGGTGGGTGTGGTAGAGTTTCGTAGTTCAACTCGTTCAACTTCTGCAGCGTCGGATGTGCAACATGTGGTCGTGCGTTGTCGTGGAAAAGGACAAGCCCTTTTCTATTGACCACTGCCGGGTGCATAAGTCGGAATTTTTCATGCATTTCGTCGTATCTTTTAGACGTGCTTTTCTGCCGTCATTGTTTCGCCCGAATTCAAGAAACTGTGGTGAACTAATCCAGAAGCAGACCACCACACAGTTATCTCGATCTTCTTTTGGTGCAATTTCGGTTTCGGGAGCTGCAGCGGCGCTTCATCGCGGTCCAACCATTGAGCCGATCGTCGCCGGTTCTCGTAGAGGATCCACTTCTCTTCCCAAGTTACGGTACGGTCGAGAAATGGGTCGTTCTTGTTGCGAAGAAGCAGCGCTGACGGCTCTTCGAACCGCCGACGATTTTTTGATGGTCGTTCAACTCGTGTGGTATCCATTTAGTTTAGTTTTGCCAAAAAAATCCCGCTCTAAAGTTGGATGTCGAAAACCTGCATTAATTTCCGGACAACCTAATAATATCCAATGATGACTACTGTCTCTTTTTTTAAACATTTTATCTCATTCTGCTTATTATAAGGTATGTCGTTGTCGAGGACAGCACTGAGTTTTCCACTATTGTTTTTTTTACTTAAACTATTGGTTCTTTTGAAACAACTTGCACCTCCAAAAAAATAAATATTAGGTTGTAACGAATTAAATGGCACTGGCTCGCGCCATTTTTTGGCGCGTCTTTACGCGTTTGATAAAGAACAAACCGTAACGTGTGGCATATCATTTAGAAGCGCAAACTTTGCTCTACCGGTGAGTACCAAACTTTCTATGTAAAAGTGGGAAAACTTTAGAGTTTTATTGACATTTTTGCAGATGGACAAAAGGGTAATCCGAGGCATTTATTTGTATGAATTGAAGCTGGGCACTACAGCTAAGGAGGCGGACGAGAAGATCAACGCCGCATTCGGTCAAGGATGTTCCACAATTCGGACGGCGTATCGTTGGTATCAGAAGTCCCGGAATGGAGATGAGAGCTTGGAAGAACATGAAGGTCGTGGGAGGCATAGTGATGTTGATGAGGACAAGCTGAGAGATGTGGTAGAGGAGGATCCACACAAAGGTACCAGGGAGATAGCGAAGGTTCTTGGCGTCAGTCACAACACAGCTGCCCGGCATCTGAAGGAAATTGGAAAGACCAAAAAGCTGGAAAGGTGGGTGCCTCACGAGCTGTCTGAGGAGCAAAGAAACCGACGATATGAGATCTCGTCCGCACTGCTTCTACGGAACGAAACGGACCCATTCCTTGATCGCATCGTAACCTGTGACGAGAAATGGATAATGTACGACAACAGGCGAGGATCGGCACAGTGGGTGGACAGCGATGAGAGCCCCAAGGTTTTCGCGAAGCCGGAATTGCACCAAAAGAAAGTAATGGTGACAGTATGGTGGTGTTCGCTGGGAATTATTCACCACAGCTTCCTCCCTCCCGGTGAATCCATCGCGGCAGAGAAGTACTGCATTGAAATTGAAGAAATGATGAAAAAGTCGAAGGATATCCGGCCGGCCTTGGTAAACCGAAGGCGAGCTCTCCTTCTGCACGACAATGCTCGCCCCCATGTAGCACGAATGACGTTGCAGAAATTGAATGAGCTGAGCATTGAAACTCTACCACATCCTCCGTTTTCTCCCGACCTCTCCCCAACAGACTACCATTTCTTCAAGCATCTTGGCGACTTCTTGGTAGGGAAAATATTCAAATACCAACAGGATGCCGAAAGGGCCTTCAAGGATTTCTTCAATTCCAGAACTTCTGATTTTTATGCTACTGGGACAAAAAAGCTTGTGTCACGTTGGCAAAGATGTGTAGAATCAGAAGGTTTTCATTTCGATTAATAAACTTGCCTACAAGCCGAGATATTAACTGTTTAAATTTACAGTGGTTCAGTGCCATTTATTTCGTTACAACCTAATAGAATGCTCAACCCTGTGCTGCTTTCTGAAGCAGATGAAGGTCACTGAAACCTAGCAGAGGCACGATGATAACTCCTCATTGAACTTAAACCCCGAATCGTTGTGTTTCCAGGTCAAGTCGGAACGCGAGGAAAACCTGGAACTGGTGGCATGTAAGTCTGTTGTTTTTCTTCTATTTGTGTATTTGCCTGACCTTTAGGTCAGACTGAGAATCAAGCGTCGCGTCTTTAGGTTGCTCTTGTCTGGACATGGCGCTAAAATATTAAATCACTTCTGTTTTTTCTGCTGCTGAAATTCACACCAAGTCACAGCGTGTCATTTTCTGCCTAGCGGTTCTATTTCCTGCAAATTCTTCACCCATACTCCATTCTATGAAGGCTTCAGTTCCAACCACTAGTCCGGCCCAGGAAAGGAATAGTGTGGAGACGCTTTTACACAAATATTAAAAAAAATAAGATACATACAAGCCGCAAACGCGCGCGGTCCGCAGGGGTTTGGGAACGCACCGTTGCTCCTAACGTAACCGCGACAACCAATCAGGCATCAGGCGTGCCTTGCCTGCTCAGTAGCGCGGGCAGGGCGAATGATTGGATGCCGCGATTACGGTAAGAGAAACGGCGCGTCTTCGCTCCGGCTCTACGTTTCCGCACCCACTGCGGTGCGTCTTCGCGACATGTACCAAAAATAATATAATATACTGGTGATTTAGTATATAATCCGCTAAGTGATGAGTCACACTATCGATCGACGATGAGTCGTAAAATAGAGAAATTACGGGGCACAAATTAAGGCCAGAGATTAGCGGAAAATACCCAAACGCCTTCGTGCCTGGCGACTCATAAACGAGCTGAACACGTCGCCTACCGTGCATGGCGAGCCGTAGACGTACCAAACACGTCGCCAGTTTTAGCCCTGGGGGTAATCAAAGTCGCTGAACATGAATTTCGTCTTTGAAGTATAGATTACCATCGATCGATATCGATCAAATTATCGATTTTTCATGGATGTCGTCCAAGCAGTCCGAAACTTTACCCCTGGGGGTAATCGAGGTCGCCGAACATGATTATGAAATTCGTTTTTGAAGTGCAGGTCACCATCGATCGATATCGATCAAATTATCGATTTTTTTATGGATGCCGTCCAAGCGGTCCGAAATTTCAGCCCTGGGGTAATCGAGGTCGCTGCACATGATTATAAAGTTCGTTTTTGAAGTGCAGGTCACCATCGATCGATATCGATAGAATTATCGATTTTTTATGGATGCCGTCCAAGCGGTCCGAAATTTCAGCCCTGGGGTAATCGAGGTCGCTGAACATGATTGCGAGTGAAGTGAGTGATATTGGCTTAGTGACTCTCTAAGATCGCGCGAAGCGCGCAAGTGCGAGACATGCGGAGCACTTGTCCTATAATAATATAGTAAATAATTGTTAGAAAGGTAAAAAGAATTGGTCGGATTCAATGTCTCCCGACTCCCAAGTTCAAATCGTAGTATCACTGCTTACACTGGAATAGTATAACACACTAGGTGAACTTTAACATGACCTTCTGCATAATTATATGTCTTCACTGAAAGTTTTACAAAAATCCGAGAAAAACTGGTAAATTACGCGAATTAATTAGAACTTCAAAGTTCAAATCCTACAAATTTTCGCTTTCTTCGAGACCAGAAGCGATAAGAGGAACTGTTCAAACAAGAAGGAACTGTGTAGGTCGGGTTCATTGGTGAAGGCCTCAATCCTCATAGGAAGGTCTCCACGCAAATGGTTGGCATGGCGGTCATTTCGCACTTCTGCGGACGTCTCATGAAGGTCTTCTTCACCTTCAGAGATTCCGTTCATGCCACTGATGGGACTAGTTTGCGAACAAAGGCCACGTCCCAGTATTGGCGGGTCACACTCAGACACCCACACACAGTTCAGGCTGGCATGAAAACAGTCTGTCTGCTCAAGGAGACGCCTCATGCTCGACAACCAAACACTTCCGCCCTCCCACCACTTCCTCTGGAGCGACTTCTTTGCTGGCTGAACCCGTTATGAGGGTAGAGGATCGGTTTCGCTTCAAAGGAAACCGCTTCTTCCTTCGAGCAAAAAGCTTCAGCTCGTTTGTTCAGCTCTCTCCATCTTTTTCCATCACTTCTTCTGTAGAATCGGCATCTTTAATGCTTTCGCGAGAGCAGTTCGCTCCATAGATTTGCCGTACAAAATTTTACGAAGGAATTAGGTGGAAATCTGATCGAAATATTGAATACCTGGTGTAGAATTTTTAGAATTCGTGCCAATCGTGCCAAGGTCTGAAACTAACCTAAGTCCTGCTGTTTCTTGAACATTTTATTTCAAATTGCATTGTGACTTTTTTGCATAGCGTTATACATCGTTCAAAAGAGAATAATTAGTTCTATCAGAGCATATGTTTAGATTTTTTCGCGCTTCGACTATTGCAAATTTTTCGGCCAATAAAGTGAAAGACTAAGAAAGGAATAGTAACCCTCGCCAACAGCCTCTTCTCTCTGAAATTGTTTTCGTTCATTTTCATTTCGCTAATTTTCACGGCAAAAAGTGGAGTGTCAAGAAGACGTAAACAATTTCTACAAACAGCTCTCACTTAATGGCTACTTTTTTGAACAGTTCATATGTCCTTCGAAAGAGAATGCTTTGCACCAACAAAATTTATGTTTTATTTTGTTTTCCACTTTGATTTTTATCAAATTTTTGGTAGAATATCATACTCTATAATAACGCGCTAGGCAATGAGTGAGTGAGTAATCGACCGGTGCCGCCGCAGAAATTACAAAATATTGGGGAAAATCGATGGGGGGGGGGGGGAATTACGTCACGAAAATAGCGAAAAATACTCAGACGTCTTCTCCCTACCTGGAAACTTCGGTCCTGAGGCAATCGAGGTCGTTGAACACGAATCTGAAGTTCGTTTTTGAAGTATCGGTCGCCATCAATCGATATTGATCAAACTATCGATTTTTTGTTGATGTCGACCAGGCGGTCCGAAATTTTACCCCGTGGTGGTAGTCGAGGTCGCTCAACACGAATCTGAAGTCCGTTTTTAAATCATCGATGGCCATCAATCGATATTGATCACATCATCATCCCACTATATAATAATGCGCTAAGCGATGAGTCATCGATGAGTCATATCGATCGGCACCGCCGCAGAAATTATAAGATAGGGGGAAAATCGGGGTGGGGAAAATGGGGGCAAAATTACGACACGAAAATAGCGAAAAATACCCAAACGTCTTCTCCCTGCCTGGGAACTTCAGAAAAATTAGAAAAATTAGAAAAACGGAATTAGGTTCTCTGATCGAAGTATAGAATACCTGGTGGAGAATTATTTAGAAAAATCATGCCAACTATTAGATTGCAGACTTGGAAAAACTCCCAGTCGTTTTTTTTACAATTTAATCTGACATTTACTGAAAGTGTTCTACATAACTTTAAACAGCATTCGAAAGAGCTCTATCAGAAAATATGTTTGCCCTTTTCCATTTCGATTTCTGCCCATTTTGAGGTCAACAAAATGGAAGGTATAAAAGAAAACGAAAAACAACCTTCGCCGACAGATCTTCCTCTCTGCTTACGTGCTGTATTTCTTGTACAGCGTTATACACCATTTGAAAGAAGGCGATTTGCTTTATAAGAGCATTGGTGGATTGTTTTCGTTCATTTTAATTTCGGTAATTTTCAGGACACTGAAGTGGAAGGGCGTTCAAAAGTGATAAATTACTATCACTAACAGCTCCCATTCTTTGGCTGTTTTTTGGACAATATTATATGTTGTTCGAAAGAGAATGCTTTGCACTGCCAAAACATATGTCTTGCTTTCCCTCCCCCCCCCGCCCCCGCTTTTTGTCAATTTTTAATGGAATATTTTAATTACATATATTTACTGAACAGTCATTTTAAAAGCCTAATCATCATTTTAACTAGGTTTTCAACAAAACCCTTAGAAACTGTACAACAAAAAACATTTAAAAACTGTGCTAATTACTCTCAACGTTTCTGCAAATATGATTGAAATTTTAGCCTTCATTAATATATTCAAATCACCTCCACGACATCCCGTAGAAGTATTCGGCTGTCGCAAAATTAACAAAATTAATCGCCGAAACGGACCGCTTACTTCAAACTGCTTTAGCGCAGCTTAAACCCAACTTTATTAATCGAAGTAAAAGCCACCAGAATCTACACATTTTTCCAACGAACACGAAATGAATCTAATCCTTTACAGTAATAACTGAGATCACAGGAATTCACGAAATCGAGGAGGGCACACTCAACATCGGGCAAATTAGTGAACTGTCTCTGACGCAGATGAGAGTCAAGAGCTCGGAAAAAGTGATAGGCAGTGGAGGAAGGAGCATTGAGTAACGCCGTCATTTATCCTTTATTCATTATAGATATATCTTCAACATGAAATATAAAACTTATGTTTTATTATAAAAGGATAAAGGATAAAGGACGGCGATAATCGTTCCCTTTTGGAATGCGCCACGCATTCTACTTCTACGGGATGTCGTGAAGGCGAGTTGAATGCGTATTTTGGTCATACAATGACCTGCGGTGGCCAGCCGATGAACACGTCAGCGCTCTATCCTTCCCAGACAAGTCCGGTACCAATTCACCGACCCCGAAGGGATGGAAGGCTTGGTTGGCCTGGGCGGGAAATCCGAACCAGGAACCTGGTATCGGGTGCACACGACAGCCGGCGCCTCCTCCGACTGAGCTCCACGCGCCCATGTTTTGTTATGTCGCTATTATATTATTTTATGTTTTACTATATCGCTTCGTTATTAACTTATAGTCAGCAATTCTAATATTAAGATCGAGATAATTACAATCGAAATCTGTCCTAAGGGTTATCTCAAGTTTAAGAGATTTTTCCCTTTTCTTCACTAACTTAAGCAATTCTTGTGTGTATTCATAATTTTTATTATGAATTATAAGAATATCATCTATGTGTTTGAACGGGTGTATATGGTGGCCGAAAAACAGCATTTTTTGCGATGCTACTTTTGGCGTTGAAATCGGAGATTTTTGCTGTTTTTGTCGTGAAGTAAAGCGAGTAAAGTTGATGTCATTTGTGTTTGCGAATTCGTTTCGTTTAAGTAGTTTTTTGTTACTTATGAAATACTTTGAAAAATTACCCGCACCTTTCGGCCATGTTATGATTTTGGGTTATTAATTTTTCGAAGTTTTCGAAAAAAAATTCAGTTACTGATAGCGTTTGTTCGCGAAGAAGTATTCAGTAGCAAGTCGTTACCCAACCAAGGTACCCCTCAAGTGGCATTCGACTTCTGGTCGGCCGTCTCCTCGACAAGTTGGTCTGATGTGCTGGCGATAAGCGCCGCCATGGAGTGGCGGTCGGTCGGTCCGTGCAGCAGCCGAGGCTTTTGTTGTTCGGTGTTTGTTCGGTTCGCTCTCGGCGGTGAACGAATCCAAAGAGCGGCAAATATCGCGCTCGTGAGAAGGATGGCGGCCGGTCCGACTCCCTTTATCAGTTGATCTTCACCTTCTTCAGATGCAACAATCGCATGAAGCTGTTCAGCATGTCTTTCGCTACACGTTTATGATCGTGTCTTAGATAGTGAATTTATGTCCAGACCGCAACAGTTATGATTTCTGTGATCTACCAAAACCTAATTTCCTAAAGGGCTTTTGCCCGATTGCACCCGGTTTGGTTTTCCCGCTCAGAGCAATCAAGCCTTCCTTTCACCTGGGTCAGTGAATTGGTATCAGACTTCTCGGCTGATCGGCTGGCCACTGCAAGTCATTTTATGGCCAAGTGCGCATTCAAAACGCCTCCCAATATCCAGTAGAAGTAGAATGCGTGGCTCATCCCAAAACGGATTGAGTAACGGCGCACTTTAGGGCCTTTCCATACTTTGCAACAAGAGCGACTCGCCGCCTGTGCAAAACATGCATATCGATTAAAACCGAGCGCGTGCCCCTCAGAGGGCCCGTTTATACTTCGACGCAGAGCGACGCCACGCCATGTATTGTGGCCACAACGATGGAGCGACGCGATCGATCAATATCGCCACTATACACGCAATCGTGTCGCGCGGCGATGGAAGTATAAACGGGGCCTAGAAGAGTTCATACTCGAGCGCCGGCGCTGTCGCTCCAATCGCCATTGTCGCTCTAGTCGCTCTAGTCGCTGCTGTCTCGAAGTATGAACAGGTCTTCAGCCTTTATCCTTTAGTGCGTACTGACTATTTACTATTGTGTCTGTCTGTTTTGTCAGGAAAGGGCAAAACACTGTCTTGTCCATCGGTTGAAAACCGCAGATTCAAACCCCCTCCGCAATGTCACGTACAAGTGGAATGCATGGCGTATCCTAAGCATGGATTGATTAACGTCACCATTTCTTCTTATTGATCCTATCCGCTTTACACGCGTTTGAGAGCTGCGTTGTTGTCTGAAAAGATTGGATAGAGAGGCAAGTGCTGGTAAATAGCTTTGGAATGCGCCACGCATTCTACTTCTACGGGATGTCGTGGAGGCAATTTGAATGCGTATTTAGACATACAATGACTTGCGGTGACCGGCCGAACAAATCAGCATTTATCCTTTTCGCACAAGTCTGCTAGCAATTCACCAACCCCGAGGGGTGGAAGGCTTGATTAGCTGGGCTGAAAATCCGGACCAGGAACCTGGTATTGGGTGCACGCAACAGCCAGCACCACTTCCGACTGCGCTATTCTCGCACACATTCTTACATATGATTTCTCCAATTTTTATTCATTTCGAAACGCTAAGAATTCATTTACAATAGTTATGTTTCAGCGTTTTCTCTTTCACATTTCCATTTTGATTGTAGAATTTTTTCACGCAAAGCACATAGCGTACAAAAAGTGACTGACAAGTTGTGGCCGGAAATCTTACCGCCAGCAAGATCTGAACCAGTATTCCCCGCCTTAGCAGCCCAAATATGATCTACATGCCATTTCACATCAAACCATGCACCACTGAAACCAATCTAATCACCTTTACAATCAAAAATTCGTACTTGTTCTACGCAATCTCATCTTGTAATACACTCCAGACGCGCTTAAAAATATGTATGTATAAAATCGTTCTTGTAACTAAAAAACAAATTTTACTTGACTTTCAACTGACTGTAAATTTTTGAAATGTATCCACTCTTTTAGGTCAGAGTAACAATAGATTTTCGAAGAAGGTTATAGCAAATTTTCCAAGCCGAGATGTAGTCTTGACCTATTCAGAAAGTACTAGCTTAATTCAGAAGACTACAATTTGATTTGGAGGATCTTTGGGACTTCGATCGACAGGCGCTTCTTGTTGGGCTTGAAGAATACAAGGTAGATCGAAAAGTCATACTAGGGTTTCCATTCCTCTTCTTTGCTTCTTTATTCCGCTTTATTCCCCATAAAATGCAAATTAATCAACGATATAATCACCGGGGCGCGTGTAGTGTAGTTGGACTGTCGCGCCGACTGTCGCGTGCACCCAATACCAGGTTCCTGGTTCGGATTTCCCGCCCAGGCCAACCAACCCTTCCATCCCTCCGGGGTCGGTGAATTGGTACCAGACTTGTCTGGGAAGGATAAAGCGCTGACTTGTTCATCGGCTGGCCACCTCAAGTCATTGTATGGCCAAATACCCATTCATACAGCCCCCCACCCCCCGACATCCCGTAGAAGTAGAATGCGTGGCGCATCCCAAAGGGGATTGAATTACGCCGTCCATTATCCTTTAATAATCACCGGATGGCAGACATAACTCCAACGCCGCGCAAACGCCCCAGGATGTGGCGCTCGGTGCGCGACGAAATTGGACGAGTTGTCGTGTCCGAATGCTGCCGACAAGGACGGCCAGTGACGTCAAAACGCGCGTGGTAGCCGCATCTTGCTGCTGGACGCGCCAGAGCGCGAAATTATGTTCCGGCGACGTTGACCGTGTAGAAGAAGGAAGAAGACATGAGATGTCTCCAGGTAGGGAGTAGGGAAGTGGGAGCGGTTGTTAACAAAGTGCGGGTGGAATGGGAATCAATCCCTTTCAAATGAGTGAAGGGAAACAGTCAAGGATCTGGTGAGGAAAATTCGAAACAAGAACTGGGATGGGATAACTAAGTAACCAGAAGTCTTGGAAGCAAGTGTTTGCAAGTTTTTATTGTAAGGGGGGGGGGGGATGAGCAAAAACTTGATTACTCCACCCACATTCTCTGGATTTATAATTGATTATCTTTACAAGAAAAAAACGGGGCATATGTTAGCCGTATGTTTCTAAATTGTATACAACTCGAACTACAACATGAACTGAGAAAAAGTCGGGAGAATCGGGGGAAAAAAGTGCGATCCAGATCAAGTGCATAAGATTTTGACCCAGTAGATGGAGAATAATCATAAGAAGGAGAAAACAGTATGAAATAGCGACCCAAGAGAGCCTCATATGTTTAGGGCGTCTTTTCCACGGGTTCTCTATCGTGTCACATCCCTTCGGCGGTTCCTTGTAGTTGAAACTTTGTGAAACCTTTCTTAGCCAAGAAAGCCTTTAGGAAGCGGAACAATTGGCAATCTGAGTGGCTGTGTGAGGGGAATATGGAGAATATGTGGTACGGTATCCCAGTCCAGCACCTCGATTTTTGGTGGGCCTTTTGCAGAGAAGCTTCCAGAATATTCTAAGACTACCGCATGGTAGATCATGGATATCGATCGAAAGTCGGAAGTTTTAGACTTTTGAAAGAAAATCTGTCAAGACTTCTCGATCAACGTAGTAATACCAGAGTTACCTGGTCCTATTCCCCGCCTGAAGAAGTGCCTGCTGGTTTCTGTTGCTCGGCCAGATCAGCTGTTTTCTAACCAGAATCGCTCCATTTGCACCAGTTTTTGGTTTTGGTGTTCCTCCCATAGGGATGAGCGAATTCATCGTCAAACTCAGGCTATTTTAACCTCTGTGTCTCAGGCACTGAGCACACTTCTTGAGGGATTGTTGAGAATGAAGATTTCTCTTGTAAGTGCGCAGTCCATTTTCAGGTAAAATTGGAGACTTTTCAAATCAAATTGAACACTCTTCTAAACTAGCTTGACGCCTTTGAAATCAAGCTGAACAACCTCCAAATAAATCGAATTTCCTGTTCTGTCTGACTAACCCGTTGACTCGGCGCGGCCTGATTGGCTGTCGCTTTCCCAGCACCCATTGCTGCCCACATTCACGACCAGTACCATTCACTCTCTAGTCGCCTTTTATTCGGTTCGCTGCTCCACGTTCGTTTCAGCAGCTTTTCATGCATTGCTCTTCTGCTGTTCCATACCGATCCATTGTCCCCGTTCATCACCACTCTGTTTGGCAGCGAGGGCTGTTTCCAATGCAAACACACTCCATGCACCACGGGCGACTGTATCAAATATTCGGCCACCATCCCGCCATTGTTCGGCGGCTCTTCGGCGTTCGTTGCAGATCCTTGCTGCCCAAGTCATGTTCGTGTTGAAGTGCCTAGTTGTCCCACCTGAAGGCGTATGTAGCTGTTCTTATGATGCCTGTGGCATACACTGCAGATTGAATTCAGTTTTCCACCGTTTCAAGGCGAAAACGCAGAGCGCTAGGAGAAGAACGCTAGGTTCTATAAGTCTTTAGATCACAACAGTCAGAAGATAAGTTGATTGGGATTACTTGAAAAGGGTGTCAAAAAGGACAGCTATTATTTTCATTTTATTCCTTTATTTATTGAAATACTCTGTATAAGACAGGAATGAGATGAACCTGCAATAGATGAAACACCAAAACTAACAAACAAAAGTAGCCCCTAAATATCTACACACAGATAATTTGTTTTGTTGCGATTGATTATCAGATTATTTTTATGTTTTTTGAATTTTTAAAATTATTGAGGTGATTTAAATTGTGAATATTCCATTTCTACCTCGAACTAGACACTCTTCCAAGCAAGCTTGTCGCTTTTTAAATCAAATTAAACATCTTCCATATCAAAACTAGCGCGTTTCAGATCAAACCAAACTCCCAGCACTGGTAGAGCAATTTTTGGGATCCCTCCTAGTTGGAGGGGGGGGGGGCACTGCTAGGAAAACGAAATAGAAATAAGACTCTCCTCTCCGAGTAAGAGATTCCAGAAAAATGTGCTTTCGTAGGTTGGTTTAGGGTATTGTTCTTGTAAAGTACAGTACCGCGCATGTCTTTTGGTCAATTCCCGAAAAAGCCGCTTTGGAGCGTTCCAAAGCGGCTTTTTTATATAACTTTCTTTAAAATCAAGCGCTTGTGAAAAGAAACATATATTTGAGCTTGCCAAGCCAAGCTCTATCTTTTGACATATAAATCAATAGAGTTGAACAATGCATATAGGCCGGACATAATCAATCGAGTGGACGCGAGAGCCTGTAGAGTGACAGTTTGGGGAATTTTATTGAAATTCCCAGCCGCCCTACTCAGAAATTGCCTTAAGACTGTTCAGCTTGCCTTTGGAGTGCGCCGTGAACAATGCATATAGAATCGAACCTATCAATCGAGTGGGCGCGCCCACTCGCAGAGTGAGGTCGAGTAAGCGCGAGAGCCTGTAGAGTGACCGTTTGGGAAGTTTTATCGAAATTCCCAGCCGTTCTACTTAGCAAATGTTTTAAGCCTGTCCAGCTTGCCTTTGGAGTGCGACGTGAACAATGCATATAGAATCGAACCTATCAATCAAGTGGGCGCGAGAGCCTGTAGAGTGACCGTTTCGGGAGTTTTATCGGAAATTCCCAGCCGCCCTACTCAGAAATTGCCTTAGGACTGTAAAGCTTGCCTTTGGAGTGCGCCGTAAACAATGCATACAGAATCGAACCTATCAATCGAGTAGGCGCGACCACTCGCAAATTGCACGCGCGAGTGTGTTCAATGCGCAATAACTCTGTCGAGATCGAATCGTTCCGGTTGCGGCTTGTGGATTTCGTAGACAGTAGAAAGCTTTTGTAGTACGCGAAAGTGCAGCGTTATAGCTTTTAAAGAAGCGAAATTATAGGGGCGCGAAAATGCAGGTTAGCCGTGTGGGACACGATTTTTTCCGACTTCAGTTGACCCCTGCAGGAAGACGCGGCGTGCTAACGGCATGCAAGCGCGTATGCTAGCAGAACGCTGAAGGCACTTTACGATGACATGCTCACCACTCCTCAGCTGCCTGAACTGCCTTGGCCTCATCTGCCAGTTTAGAGCGGCGTAAGAAAGCGGTTAGAGTTTCTTGCGCTCTTACTCACCCAGGTTTGAGCTTTCGAATCTCACAATAGTACCGTTATCTTCAGCTCGAAGAGCTCTATCGAACGGTGGTACTCTTGACCAATTTCGGAAAAATGGATTTTTCGACGATTTCCCATCGAGGACGTGGGCGCCCGAGCCGAGCCTGCGCGGATGATGACGTCATAGAAAATCGATATCTTACTATTGGGCCATGCTAGATACAATTCGGTCCAGCTTTTCATGCTGAATTGAATGGTGTTATTAGGAGTAGGAAAAACTGTAATCTGGGCGAGTAAGAGCGAGGAGAACATGGACCGTTGTTGTATTGCATTGCACGCGTGGCCGTGTTCTGAGCGCGATAACTCTGTCCCGTGTGAACCTTTCCGGCTGCAGCTCGTGGGTTTTGTAGACTGTAAAATGTTCGAATAGTTCGCTGAAACTGAGCAATGTAGCTTATGATTGGACTAAGTTACGGCGCTGTGAAAATGTAGGTTAGCCTTGTGTGACACGATTTCTTCCAATTTCAGTCGACTCCGCGGGAAGACTCGGAGAGATACCGGCCTACAAATGCATGGGCGAGCAGAACGCTTGAGGTACTTTACGACGACATGCTCACCACTCCTCAGCTGCCTAAACCGCCTTAGCCCCAGCTGCCATTTCAGGGCGGTGGACTTAGCGTTGAAGTTTCCTGCGCTCTTACTCGCCCATATTTGAGTTTTCGACACTAGCGATAACACCGTTAGCTTCAGCACGAAAAGCTCTATCGAATGGCGTCACTCTCGACCAATTCTGGAAAAAGCGATTTTTTGACAATTTTCCGTCGAGGACGTGGGCCGAGCCTTGCGCGGACGATGAGTCATCGAAAATCGATATTTTCGAAATTGGCCAGAATTACTCGTTCAAAATCATCTAGTGGTTATTTTGTGCGCTGATTACGAAACCGACGTCCGTTTTTGAAAATTCGCCGATTTCGGTAAGTTTTGGATTTTCTTCTGGATAACTGAGGGTGGTCGTGTCAGGGTCACCAATTTTGCTCAAACTTCATCTAATGGTAAGGGCAGGGGTAATTCGGAATGTCTAACACGATGAAGAAGTCCATTTGGCTGATTATAGCAGAAGACACCTATACTGATGACTGAGGGCTCGGCCCACGCCCTCGACGGGAAATTGTCAAAAAATCGCTTTTTCCAGAATTGGTCGAGAGTGACTCCATTCGATAGAGCTTTCCGTGCTGAAGCTAACGGTGTTATTGCGAGTGTCGAAAACTCAAATATGGGCGAGTAAGAGCGCAGGAAACTTCAACGCTAAGTCCACCGCCCTGAAATGGCAGCTGGGGCTAAGGCGGTTTAGGCAGCTGAGGAGTAGTGAGCATGTCGTCGTAAAGTACCTCAAGCGTTCTGCTCGCCCATGCATTTGTAGGCCGTTTGCTCGCTGGATCTTCCCGTAGTGGTCGACTGAAATTGGAAGAAATTGTGTCAGACAAGGCTAACCTGCATTTTCGCAGCGCCGTAACTTAGTCCAATCCTAAGCCACTTCGCTCTGTTTCAGCGCACTATTAGAACATTTTACTGCCTACAAAACCTACAAGCTGCAACCGGACAGGTTCACACATGACAGAGTTATCGCGCTCAGAACGCGGCCGCGCGTGCAATGCAATACAACAACGGTCCATGTTCTCCTCGCTCTTACTCGCCCAGATGGCAGTTTTTCCTACTCCCAATAACACCATTCAATTCAGCATGAAAAGCTGGACCGAATGGTATCTAGCATGGCCCAATAGTAAGATATCGATTTTCTATGACGTCATCGTCCGCGCAGTCTCGACTCGGGCGCCCACGTCCTCGATGGGAAATCGTCGAAAAATCCATTTTTCCGAAATTGGTCAACAGTACAACCTTTCGATAGAGCTCTTCGAGCTGAAGATAACGGTACTATTGTGAGATTCGAAAGCTCAAATCTGGGTGAGTAAGAGCGCAAGAAACTCTAACCGCTTTCTTACGCCGCTCTAAACTGGCAGATGAGGGCAAGGCAGTTCAGGCAGCTGAGGAGTGGTGAGCATGTCATCGTAAAGTGCCTTCAGCGTTCTGCTAGCATACGCGCTTGCAAGCCGTTAGCACGCTGCGTCTTCCTGCAGGGGTCAACTGAAGTCGGAAAAAATCGTGTCCCACACGGCTAACCTGCATTTTCGCGCCGCTATAATTTCGCTTCTTTAAAAGCTATAACGCTGCAATTTCGAGTACTACTAAAACTTTCTACTGTCTACGAAATCCACAAGCCGCAGCCGGAACGATTTGATCTCGACAGAGTTATTGCGCATTGAACACACTCGCGCGTGCAATTTGCGAGTGGTCGCGCCTACTCGTTTGATAGGTTCGATTCCGTATGCATTGTTTACGGCGCACTCCAAATGCAAGCTTTACATTCCTAAGGCAATTTCTGAGTAGGGCGGCTGGGAATTTCAATAAAATTCCCCAAACTGTCACTCTACAGGCTCTCGCGCCCACTCGATTGATAGGTTCGATTCTATATGCATTGTTCACGGCGCACTCCAAAGGCAAGCTGGACAGTCTTAAGGCAATTTCTGAGTAGGGCGGCTGGGAATTTCAATAAAATTCCCCAAACTGTCACTCTACAGGCTCTCGCGTCCACTCGATTGATTATGTCCGGTCTATATGCATCGTTCAACTCTATTGATTTATATGTCAAAAGATAGAGCTTGGCTTGCTGAGCTCAAATATATGTTTCTTTTTACAAGTGCTTGATTTTAAAGAAAGTTATATAAAAAAGCCGCTTTGGAACGCTCCAAAGCGGCTTTTTCGGGAATTGACCAAAAGACATGCGCGGTACTGTAATTGCTGCTAATGTTGCACATAAACATACTGCATCTGGAAGTTCAGAGATAGGGAAGAAATTGTGTTAAACAGTCAGACATTCCAAGTACATCTTCAGCGTCTGTAGCACATCCCTCCGAACTCGGCATGGACGATGGTAACTATTTGATTCCGAATGCGAAGCTGATCAATGAGCACGCAACGATGTACACTCCCGTGGTTGTAAACGAAAATGGAGCCACAGGTACGCAGCTACTCCTTGTCTTCATTTAAAAAATTTGGCCTCCGGGGATTCATATTCGGTGGGACAGCATGAGAGTCGTCGTGCGGTCATATGGCACCAGGGGATTGGCAGCCTGCAAATTTCTAAAACTTTATTGGTTGTCTAAGGCCGTTTAAAGTCTCAGAAAGGCTTTTGAGGTGCGTTGACGACTGCTTCTTGATCATTACAAAACTACGCCTCTAGGAAGTTACCAGAGTGCATAAACAACTAGAAACTAATAGAAAAAGATCTGCGAGAACAACCAGCGCAATACAGTTTCTACGCCTAATTCTTTCCTTCTGTTACAGCTTCTGTTGTGATGAAAGGGACCATTTGCTGCCCCACGGCGAGATTGTTCCTTCCCAATGCAACACCCTTGGACAGTTGCGCTTTAATTCCCGGTACATTTTATCTCTTTTGAAGCGGTATTCAGGGTGTCCCATTGTTAATGTTTCAAGAACTTGGAGGTATAATTAGATACGACTGAGCGAAATCAGTAGAAGTTCAAACATACTGTAGGATGCATTGAATAGTGCGTTAAATTTTATTCGATAAATTTTTAACGACAAATTTTGTCGGCAAATGCGGTAAATCCGTTAAATCAAATTGTCCTTAATTGCAGGCGATTCGGCGGCATTGTGGAAGACATGTATAATAGAAAAAAGTCATACGCTCTTTTCATGCATATATCTCTCACATGTTTGTAACAGTTATATGTCTATGAACTGCTCACTTCAAGTGACGATATCATCAGCAAGACGACACGACGATATCACCCCTTATCCTCAACAAAACCACAGAGCAACTAGTTTCCCGACAACAGGATTTCGAGATCAATTTGAAAAATATGTTCCGATCCTTAAAAGATCATTAAAGCTGTGCGTCGCTTCTCTGTGAAAGTCCATTAACCAAACGCTTACTTTTTGTAATTATTTGCTTTAACCAGCCAAATTAGGACCTCTTCACTGCACTAGAAGCGAGCCAAGAATAGGCGAGAGGTTTTAAAGGTTACAATTATTTGTTTTAAAGGTTACAATTATTTTATTTGTGCATGAGCATTGCAGATACTGTTAGAGTATCGTCTCGATCCGCCTCTCTCCACGCGGCAACATTAAAATTTAGAATAATTTTGAGCATTTCGGTATGCAAAAGTTACTGTGATTTATCTCAGTTTTTAATCATTCCTAGCATTGATAGTACCACGACCACCTATACTTTTGCGTATCGCATTTTGGTTCTTTCTGTGCACAAGGTTTATCTACGCGTCAGTCTAGTTCGTGACCGTTTTCTAATTTTTTCAAGAAGAACAGCTTCCCTATGCCTGAACAGTTCAACTATTACGCCTTCCTTATAAGCTATCGCCTGGGGAGCGTTTCAGTTTACAGAGGATCTTTGAAATGTAGGGCTGCCATGGAATGGCCCAATCATTTACGTGCTCATAGGATAGTGTGGCAGGCGTTTCGAGGGTTGATATTTCCTGTGATCACTTCGTAATCGATTTTAACAGAAAGCCACGGGTTACTATTTGGGTACAAAGCCTCCGTCCCATCATTGCACTGCTTTCTTCCTTATTATGTGGCCAATCGTTGGCTTGTTCCATTATTTGTCCTATTATCATGCAGTTATTGGATCACAAATGAACATTAAACCTTAAATTCCGTCAAATGAATTTAACGAAAAATGTCGGTATGCCAGCCAATCGCTTTTTATGCGGAAGGCGCTATCAAAGGAGAAAAAGTTAGTTTAAAATCGTACTAGTACAAAACGTTCTCAAACAGCATTCCAAGTTCTAAATGCTTTGCCACATTTTGTTCTGCGATGCCTCCCCATTGTTAGCATTTCCTGAAAGCACCGCCACTGACCTCAACCGTATCCATTTCCATCGCGTCTCCAACAACTTTAAAATACTTTTTCTTAGACTTAATTTTAAGACCTTGGAAGGGACTTCATTTTCTTAGTATTTTCTCGAAAGATCTGGTATCAGCTCGTCGATCTTGAACAGTTAGATAGTATGATTAGTGGCCAATATAGTTGTGCTCGAAATTTTTTTTCGAATATTCGAATGGTTTCGAATCCTCGCAAATTTCGATTATTTGAATTCATGCGAAAAATGCGATTTTTTGAATATTCAATACCGAATTCGAAAATCATTCGAATGCCTATTCTAATAGGTCACTCGAGCTCGACTATAGCAGCTAAGTCTTCAATCGCTTCGGAATGACCGTGAGAGATGGCCCGCCAAGTGTGTCGCATGGGCCCACATTACAAATAATGGATAACTGTTTGTCGAGTTTATATTTCACTCTTTTCGTAACTGCGTGTTTTGATTCCGACTGGTATTATCACGCCGGGTTCTACAAAATTTCACAAATAGACAAGCACAGTACGAGTTGTCCTCCATAGCTTGATTGGCTGCTAGTAAATTTTGACACTTTTCAGAGCTGGTTAACAGTCACGACTACTATAATGAAACGAAAGCAAAGTCCGAATACTACAACGATGTCATCGGCAGTCGACCTGTGGATCATCTACTGGAAATTAAGGAGGAGACCTCTGAAGATGCAGAGAAAGAGAGCTGTTTATGATTGTGTACATACTCTAAAACACAACACCAATAGGGGTAGTAGTTACTAACCATAAGAGGCAATTGTTGTCCCCAGCACCATACCATTTTGCGCCTGCGGATCGCTTCCCTCAAAGGATTGCACCTTCAGAAGTGTTAGCACAACAACGAAACATTTTCGGAAGCAATGAAAGTTGGGAAGTCAATGTCAGTTTTCTGTTCACCTTTGAAGCTTACTGATTTAATATCTAAAATCGAAAGAGAATAGCGCTTCGCAGGCACTCCTTCAGATCTCCATTGTAGCGGCCACATCACATCGTGGTAACGTAAATCTCTTCTTGAAATTCTTCCTAAAATACATGTGGAGAGTTTCAACTTCCTGAAGGCACTTCAAGGAATAGACTCCATTTCTTTCACACTCGGTGATTTCCATGTTGTCGTATAATCTGTCATAATTGGACTTCTGTTTTTGTCGGCTTGCCCAATCTATATTGAACATTGTGAGGTTAACCACTTTTGCGTGTTGGCTGCTTTCAACGCTCTGCATGTGTTGTGCTCATATTCGGGTTCTATTTACGTACGTTCATGTGTGTGTACGCGTTTAGTCAAGTGTGTATATATGATTTCTATTATTTATGTGTACCAATATGTTTCACCTATGATTTTAATAAAATTTTCTCATGCTGACCTGTGTATTCCATTTCTAATCAACAACGTTCAGATGTCGATGTTGATATAGGGACTTTCTATGAAAATTTAAAAATTGATATATATATATATATATTAATTTCTACAAGCACTATAATGGGGTTGAACTTATTTCGAAGGTCAGGAAAAAGTAGAATGTAAAACCCTGTGAAACATATATGTTGTTTTTCTGCGTATATGTCAAATTATATAAAGAGATGCGCCGCGCACCCGTATCGCACGTTACAATTTACATTTGACTGAAATCAAAAATGTTCCTGCGATTGGTTACACACTAATCAATGTTAGAAATGAAACAATTGCTGAGAAAATATCTCAGCAGTAGCTTCAAGCAATCAGAGTAAAACCATTGTTTCAGAAACTAGAATTTTTTCAAATTTTGTTGAAATGTCAAACAATGTATTCACCTATTAATACTGCTGTGCCAAACGAGGTTAGGTGGATCAGTTTTATTGAGCGGCCTAACGTTTCGACCTGTTCGTCGTTTTCAGAGGCCTAAAAGTGGTTCAATACTTTGGATTTCTTACTTACCCGGCCAAGCGCCCTACCCCCCCCCCCCCTTTCCGACATCGTCCTAGGTGCCAAAGCAAAAAGCCCAATGCATGAAAAATAAACTCACCTGCTGATCCACCGTTGACGCGGAGCGTCGTCGCTACCGCTGACGTTAGTAGTCGAGTGGTGACTGAGACATACTGTGTCATCCCGCACTGATTATACTGAGTATACCAGTGTCATTCGTAAGGACACACATGTCACCGAGGGACACTCATTTCTTGCCATTGCTTTCCCATTGTACTAGTGACTTCTTGCCATTCCTTTTCCATTGTGAGCTATAGAACGACCGGTGGTAAAAAAAAAGAAGGGAAGCGTTGCAGAGGTGGTATGCAGTTGCTGAGGTGGTAAAGTTTTATACGTGTTTGTGTAGATCTCAAAGAGACAAATCGAATGGTGCCAGCCTTTTTTCAAAAAACCTAAAACTGAAGGAGTTATGAGCATGCGACGCTTTGCGACGCTATTTTTGCGTTTTTTCGCCCACTTTTGACCGTGCGTCGCGAGCGGTATTGTAGAGTTCTGTAGCAAACGTAAGCAAGCCTCTTTTTAAAGGTGTTGATCTTGAACACTTCAGAGATCTGTACTTGGCAGCGTTCTTCCTTACTTTTGTGCAAACGATGGAGTATTCCGTAAAGAGAGTGATGCTCTGGCGCTGGAAAGGCCACGATACTAACGCTGTCCGAGCTATAATCTCAGCCAGGCGACGTCTTTGTGTCGTAAATTTTTGCCGCGTTGTCTTCCCAAGTCGTTGGCATCCTCGAAATATTGCACACTGTCCATAGTAGTTGAATTGCCGCTTTCACCGGAAGTCCGATTACCACCGGCACGTGCAAGAACACATAGCATCCAGGTACCAGGAAATATTAGGTTGGACAAAAGTCTTTTCATTCTTTTAAAAAGATTTATTACTTTACAACCACAAAGTCAAATTAATTGGGATAGGCTCCGTTTTGGTCCACTACACTTTTCCAAGATCTGAGCAATTTTTTAATTCCTCTCGCTTAAAAGACTGTAGTTCTGGAGTCGAACCATCGCTGAATCCAATTTTTGAGGTCTTCATCCGTTTCAAAATATTTATCTCCAAATTCTTGCTTGAGAGCATGGAAGAGATAGTAGTCGGTAGGGGCGAGGACAGGGCTATACGATCGATGTGGCATTGCCTCTCAGCCTAGCCCTTTATTGTTTCTCTTGTGAGTCTTGCAACATGTCGCTTTGCATTGTCATGAAGAATCATCACCTTCGACTTCTCAGGCCTCTTTTCTTGGAGAGCTGCGGCGACGTTGTGGAGTTGGCCATATATGGCAACAGTAAGTGCTCCTCCACTTCTGAGTGTTTCCCATTAAATCTTTCCTCTGATATCCACCAAACACTGAAGAAAACCTTCCTTTCGTGAGCATTGGGATTGAGATCAGGCATAGGTTTCTCTCCTTTTTGTACCCATTGTCTTTTTCTTCTAAAATTGACATACAGAACCCAGGACTCATCGCCCGTCACAATCCGCGGCAGAAACGATTTTCTTTCGTATCTGGACAGAATAGAAGCAGCGATGGAGAGCCGTTGACCTTTCCGAGTGTCTGACAAGGCATGTGGAATCTAAGCTCCAAATTTCCATGCAAAACCAAGATTCTTCAGATGGATTCCCACTATCCTATGAGACATTTTAAGTTTCTCCGCAAGTTGACGTGTCGCCTGCCTAGTATCGGTACGAAGAAGATGGAGTAGTTCAGTGTCCTCCAGTTCAGTTGGCCTTCCTGACCTTGCTTTGTCCTCGAGTGAATAATCTCCCTTCAAAAACTTTCCGAACCACTAATAACAGGCGCGATGAGTAGTAGATCTTAAGCCATATATACGGCTAATTTGGTCGGTTGCCTGACGTGCTGCAGATCCTTTAATGGATTCACGAAGAATGTCGTGCTGAAAATGGCCCTGAGGTAGATCTGGCGTTGAGTCCGGAAGAATGGGTAGATAATGAAATACAAGAAGGGTCTTGACCTATGTTTGCGTGCGAATGGTAGACAAGTGTGATAGGATTACGAAAACAGCTATCAATATTGGCTAGTGCGTTTACAAGGAGATCGGTAAAAAAAATTCGAAGTGTGAAGAGACTTTTTTTCAACCTAATATATCAAAACCGAGGTTGCCAGCATTCCGGATCGGAGACGTTTGCCGAGCAAAATGTGCATCTTAAAAAATCGCAGAATGGTCCTTGACAGCACTTGACTTTTACGGTATTTATAGATCGCCCATCATCGAACTTCCATTGGACGCCCATCATCGAACTTCCAAGTGCTCGTGAAGAATGGTGTCCAGGAAAGGTCAATCTTTCTTGATATCTTGGGGTTGCCACCTGGGCACAAAAGTTCTCTGCACAGATCTCATATGGGACTCAATTTGGAGATGACAGTGTAATGCCGCCTGGACTGTAATGAATTGAATGTATCGAATTGTTTTCCACTGCTGTGGTTACGTCGATAACATTTGACATGATAAGCGAGATTTGAAGTAACGCCGAGGCGGTGATAGTTGATAGTTTGAGGTCCTTTGTGCGGGTGCTGAATCTTCCTCCGTCTCATTCACCTCGTTCTCGTCTTCTTGGTAATTGACCCTTTTACGCTTTCTGAAATTATATCGTGGGTGTCTTTGCGATGAAGGGTGATCCACGTCTTCCGAAGTCCCTTAAGAAGAAGGAAGGTTCCCTAATTTTGTTGTCGAGTTGCAGACAACCGTTTTTAGGTTACTTCCTTATTGTTTTCTTCTTGATGAAGTTTAAGCGAGACAAGAAGATTTATAGGTCGCCGTAGAGGTTGCCATAGGTCGACGGGAAGGCCTCCTCACAACCGCTTCCCGTACTTCTACCAGTCTTGTTGGCGACTACCTTATCTATTCTTCCCATTTTCTAGCAGTGCCGTAGCTGAATTGGGTCACACAACAGCACCACCTCTCCTTCAAAAGGAAATCGTGGACATCCCTTCTTCGACCCTATATCGAGTGTATGCTTCTCTCGCAGGGCTGTCAGATATTCGTTCTGCCAGTTGTTCCAAAAGTCTTCTGCGAATTTGCTGGAAGTCTCTAGGGTTCTTATAGCTTAATTTTTTGTTTGATGTACAACTTCCCTTTCCGAACGACGGTAGCCTGGGTCCTCTGAATCGTCACATCGGACCCCTAGTGGGGAAAAGATTTGGAGATCCCTTTTGTATAAAATCAACCGGACGCAAGTCGCTTACATGCAAGAGCAGTCGAGTATTGAGCAATCCTTCGATTTCTACCAGAACGGTGGTCATTTCCTCTAGGGACAGCACTGCCTTCGCCAAAGTCTTGTATAAAGATTGCTTGACTGACTTGATAAGACTTTCCTAGAATCCTCCTTGCCAGGGAGCGTACGGCGTAATATGTCGCCAGTCAATCTCTCTCGCACTTAACAGCTTTGCTACCGCTGGGTCGGATCTTGCTGATTTCATGCTTTCGTAGAGTATTGCTTTCTCTAGTTTGAAGCTAGGTGCATTATCATTGGTTAATGAATCTATCTGGCACTCCACTTCTAGCGAAAAATCCGCGGAGCATGTTAAGAAACGCTGTTGATATGAGATCTGCCACGACACCTAAATGTACCAGCGAGTCGTCATGCACGTAATTATTGCACCGTAGCATTTTTTGACCTCCTAGTACCGCCTTTATGGAAAGCAGGCCAAAGTAATTTAACCCGACATATTGGAAAGATCATGATTGCACCACTGGTTCTTTTGGCAGATCCGGCTGTCTAGGGTACTTGTAAGGGAGGTTATTAAGCTTCTGACAGTGGAGGCATTTTCGAGATATGGAGAGTATGCTGTGGACGCAATTACGTAATCCAAAATTCTTGCCTTTCCAGCGCTATTATATGGTTTTTCCCAGGATGCCCTTTTTCAGGAAATCTGGATAATAATTTCAGCTAGCAGAGTTTTTGAAGAACGAAAATCGGGTATTTTGCGTTCTTGCTTAACCGGGCCCTCCTAGTTGTCCGTAACAGCGAAGGATTCCTTGCACATCCGGTCGGCTTGAGATTGCTTAAGGATTGTACGATTTGCTTGCTAACCTTCCGTTTTTGATGGAGACGTATGGTTACGTCTTTAGCAATCTCTACTTCCTTTTCCGACTGGTATTGGAAAAGAGTCGATGGTGAGAGTCCTTTTGTTACTGAAAAGGTGAGATTCTTGTTTGGAGTACGCCTGCTATTGCCTCTTCTCATTATGCCCAGAAGGAAGCGTAAAACATAGGCTACAATTCCCTTTGCTCTTCTAAACCTATGCACTTGTCTTCCCTCTAAAAGCTCATCATGGTCTTGCCTGGAAGATCCTGCGGGTTCTATGACAGTTATTCCTACTACAAACTCTTCAGAATCTTGTACACCTTCAGACCTTTTCCTATAGTCAAAAATTCGAATATGAACAGGCCATGCAATCGAGTTAGACTGTAAAAAACGGTCCTATCCACCACCGTATCTTCTTCTTGTTGTGCAATCCGCTGGATTGTCACCCGAGGCTACGTAACCACATCGAACGAAGGAAACCTTTTTTCGCTATGTCATTGCTGATATTGTTGACCTCGACTGAAAGGTTGCGCACAAATTGTTCCATTTTCTTTTCAGTTTGAACTAGCTGAGAACAATTTCTGAGTCAAGAAGAGGTAGACTTCTTGGATGTAAAGAGATGGCTGTAGTCCAGTTAGTTCCAGTTTTTGTTTAGTTCAGAATCCAGTTAGTTAGTCTCGCAGCAAGTGTGAAGGCATTGAGTTCTAACTTCGGTATCGTGAACTTTCCCTGCATTGGAGTAAGTTTTGGCCTTCCTTGATGAAACGGGCTGGGTGCAAGTTATGTGCAAGCTGCGATGGCATTAGCATTGGCATCGGCAAATGTGATCAATCCCAGTACTACCTTTTGGTGATAGGAATCTTGGAACGTTGCACGTAAATTCCTGAATTTGCTCCAGAAGATGTTTCGCCTCGTCCTATACTTCTTTGGAAAATTCCGTGTCCTAATCATATTATTACTTCCAAAAGTGCTGTAAAAATATCTTGACTTTATGAAGTAGCGGAATCATCCATCCCATGGAATCACAGATGGACGCTATTGAACAGGTAATAGATCTCTTGGCACAGGATTTGGCGGAGCCCGAAGTGACATCTCTATTGTATCTTCGCGAACGTTCCATGTAAACACTAATACTTGAGGATATTGCTGAGCGCATTTTTCCTGGCTTTTTGTCTCTTCCTCAGGAGGTTATTGTTTGAAGAAAGCTCACTAAGGTTCATTTTTAGGTCTTGGAACATTTACATACTTCCGCTGGGCTTCCTCCAATGTATTCGTCGTCAGTACCAGATTGTCGACATAAAGATTCCGACTGATGCCTTGCACAAGTGAAGCTTCGCCTTCGTAGTTATCCAAGTGATATTGAGTAGCTGCAGCCAAAAGAAATGGCGAGGAGTTGAGGTCGAAAGTTACTCTTGTGAACGTGAATACCTCATATATTGCTAGGAGTCGGAGGCAGCTTATGATCTTTCAACCATAAGCACCGCGTAGCGTCGCGATCTTCTTCTTGGCATCGAATACTATGCGTAACTTTGTAGTGTTATTGTGCGGGGTCAATACCGGCTGGTGTAGAATATTCTTTCTTCCCCTTTACTTTTTTGATAACACCTTGTCGGAATTGGTCGTTAAATGTGTTATCATGCTGTTCTAAAAGTTCTCTGCTCTTGCTCATTGTGTTCCAAACGCTAACCAGACGCCTATATACTATTGCTCGATTGTGCGGCAGGGTTGGATGTTGGTGCTTACAAGAAAGGACGTAATATCTATCCTCTCTCTTTTGTATTGATTCCTTGAACTTTGGCCAGACTTCCCTGCCCATAGATTCTTTTCCTTCCTTTTCGGTGCCTGCAAACTCATCCGTTTCCGCGGCATCCAAAGTCAAAAAGTTCTCCCACTGTTCTTGCTCATCAGTCGTGACCTCTGAATCAGTAGCACTGGCGGTGCGTGAACTTCCGTATTCTTGGCTTTTCCTGATACCAAGTGACCCAGTTTTGTGAGTAGTAAATGGAGACCAAATGGAAGCGCGATTGATGCAACGTCACTCCGAAAGAAAGACCAGAGCTGGTCACAGCCTAGTAGGATTATTGGTTTAATAACCTACACTACTCTTAGTGAGTGATACTGACAGATCTAGCGAGCGTACATAGCCCAGGTCCTCATTCGATATCTTTGGAGAGATGAAGGCAGTCGTCAAAACCTCGTTTGTTAACAGTTCTAGTGAATGTAGCGTTCCATCCTTATCCCACACATCAATATTGGCTAATTTACACTTTTTCTCGTTAGCTTTCTTTCGTCCAAAAGTACGCAGCCTAATATGCTTCTCTTCTAGCAGAGCCAAATTGAGCTTCTCGGCTAAGGCACTGTTCACAAACAAAATTTCTGCTCCCGTATGTTGCAATACATCGACCTTCGTGAGTGATTTCGTATCCGGGTCGAGAACCGTAACCTCCCACGTTGGTAGGATGGTCGATACGATGCTTGCGAGCTCAGAACTGATTAAGGTTGCGCTTCAACCTTCTGTTTGTTTGTTGTTTTCTTCCGTGGAAATAATAGCATGTGTCCGAACTTTCGTTGGGGCGCTCTTGAAAGTTCGTAGTGCCTCCTTAGCTGGTGCCTTTCCTTCCTTCGGTCCAACATCCTCCTTTCTCTTTGTTCTTCCAGACGGCAGATCGATCCGCTGTCTCTGAGCAGATGACTTGTTATTGCTAACCCTTTTAAACACCAGGAAGAATGACGAGGTCCCTTGCATATAAAGCCTGGTCGACCATTACAGCTGGCTGTAGTATGTTTTGCCGAGGCACATATCAGGCATAACCTCCTTTCTCGGATATAGACGATCGTTCCTGAGGCGTGGGGTATTTCTTACACCTTTCGCGGGTGTGATCTTTCCTATAATACATGAAGCTCCTTGTCACTGATCGTCAAGATGCGATTTTTGTATCGTACAGCTTTTCCGATGGGTCGTGCTATTCTCATGGCTAAATGTAAGACCATTTCTTCTGAACGGAGGATTTCGTCCACATATACATCACATCACCACTGTGCTGCGGCTGGTTACTCTGTGCTCTGATTTCACGCGGAGGAAATTGTGACTTCCTGCGCCTTCACTGGTTCCCGAAATAGCTCTTCTGCTTTGGAACTTGTGGTGGGTTCCGGAAACTACTTGAGTCGCGAGCCACCTTGTGAAGTAGTTTAGTACAGGCGTTTCTTGCCAGTTCTTGCACATTGCCTGCTGATCGATTGCCGATTTCTGTGATCGCTGACCACCTCCAACTATGTCGCCATCGAGGACTTCGACACAGAAGAAGGCCAGGACCGAGACTGCTGATGGCGAAGAAAGCGGCCTAGGAGTTGGCCCGACCGAAATCTCAGCAGCGATGAAGCAACTAAATGCAGATAAGAAAACGCCTGCATTTATCAAAACCCTTATATGCCATATATTTAATGTGCAAAAGCAGCTCTGCTCAATTATGGAAAAAAATCAAGAGTTGCAGGAGCAGATAGCTTTTCTTCGGGAGGAGAACACTGCACTAAAAGCCGCCCTTGCTGATGCTGGTAGAAAAGATACCTCACATACTCCTCCTGAAAGTACAGTTAATGTTATGGCTTCCATTGAGGAAAAAGAAAAGCGCTCAGTTGTCATATCCGGCGTTCCTGAATCTAAGGAGGCTAAGTCCACCGAGAGGGCTATCTATGATTTCGAATTTGTTAAGAATGTTTTAAATCATCTTGACATTGAATGTATTCCTCAGATTTCCTATAGGCTTGGGAAACCCCAAGCAGATCGTCCTCGTCTTTTAAAGGTTGTTCTACCTAATACATTTTATCAATCTTTGTTACTTATGAGAGCTTACCGATTGCGTTCCTTTTCTTGTAGGGGCGTGTACATACGGCCCTCACTCACCAAGGAAGAAAGGGAGCGCAATAGGGAAGCCAGACTATCGCGTCGGATGTCGCATGATGTGTCGATCTTGAACTCTCAGACTACTCAACTTAACGCTTCTTCGATAAACTAATAAGCACTCCTCGGATACCTGTCGCTGATCTAAAATGCCTTTATTGTAATGTTCGTTCTCTCCAAAAGAATACCTTGGCACTCCAGTTTTCGATAAAAAGCTTAAAGAGTGACATAGTTGTTATCACAGAATCTTGGGTAAATGAGTCCTTAGATATTGCGCCACTTTTGGGAAGTTTGTGTAGCAATTTCTCCTATGCAAGGTGCGACAGAACTCATAAAAGAGGAGGTGGAGTACTCGTACTTTTTAGGGTTCCAATCATTTTTGAAACTGTATGGTCTGAATCCTTCGCTGATGGGTTTGAAATACTTTGCTGTGACGTAAAGCTAACCCAAACCGTTTTGAGGATTATTGCTGTATATAGAGCTCCTAATTCTTCTTTGAACGGTACCATCCAACTTATTAAAGTGTTAAGTGACCTTTCCTCTTGCGACGTGCAATGTGTTATAATGGGCGATTTCAATCTGCCGGACATTGACTGGTCCAAGCAGGCCCCTTCTATCGAGACGTTTTGTGGAGATGTGCCAATCGTGTAATCTCCATCAAAATGTTTTGACACCGACTCGCCATCACAGTGTCCTAGACCTAATTCTTACAAATCATCCATGTCTTGTCAAAAACATTAATATCCAGTCACCATTAGGTTCTAGTGACCACTCGAGCATAGCTTTCACCATTAAGTCTTCTATAATGAAACGAACCTATCAACTTCGTAGATGCTTTTACAAGGCCGATTATGACCGGATCTGCCAATTCTTACTGTCATTGGATTGGAGATCACTACTTGAAAGATACTCTAACGTTAACGACAAGTATGAGTTTTTCTTATCTATTTTGCATGAATGTATTGAGAGGTTCGTTCCTATTGAAAAAATTCCATTAAACTATGGGAAGCTTCCACCAAACCTTGTAAGGCTTTTTGAGCAGAGAGAAAAAATGTGGTTGAATTATCACTGATATCCTTCTTTTAATAACTTCGATCGTTTTAAAATCTTAAGCGATAGATTTGATCGTCTTCTAAACAGGTACCAAAAATACGTTGAGAGAAAAAATCTTGAAAGTCCAAACAAATCAAAGTTCTACACACTACTAAATTCTGTGCTGAAGCGACCTGAAAGGATTCCTACTTTAAAGGATGAAGCAGGTAGTTCGGCAATAACTGCGTTATCAAAGGCGACTATGCTGGCTAGACATTTCCAAAAATCATTTTCGGAGTGCCCAGCCAGTGATGATCACTTCGATGGTGAGGAATCTCCATAAGTTATGGAAAGCTTAATTTGGTTCTACAAAGAGGAGATTTTCAAAGAACTATCTAATTTGCCCGCGAACTACACCATTACTCCAGATGATGTACCATCATATTTTATACGGAAAGTTGCCATTGCCATCTCTTACCCGCTTGAGCATATATTTAATGCCAGCTACATGTCAGGAGGAGTACCAGCTGGTTATAAACATTCGTTCGTTACTCCTATCCCAAAGAAAGCACCCTACCATCTTGCCGCAAACTATCGTCCTATAAGCATTACATCGGTTTTTGCAAGGATATTTGAAAGAAAGCTCAAAACAGCTCTTGTTAGTTATCTTGAATTGAATTCGCTTATTCCCAAAAGTCAGCATGGCTTCCGAGCTGGTAGGTCTACTGAGACATTAATGCTGTCGGCATTGAATGACTGGACACAGGCTGTTGATCAAAAGATCAATGTAGACGTTATCTACTTTGATTTTATGAAAGCTTTCGACAAAGTTCCATTCAGCAAATTGATCGTGAGCCTTGAAAAAATAGGTGTTCATCCTACTATATATAAAAGAGTAAGCGGTTGTCCGTCCGTCTGTCCGTCCGTCCGTCTGCCTATCCGTCTGGCCTTTCCTATCCTAGACGTCGAGTAACAGGCGTCCGGGTTCAGACCATGTGTCACCCATGTCAGGTCGAGAGGGTCAGAAGGCGTGTCACCGATGTCGCGCAAAGGGCTTTCGTACTCACCATCAGAAGACATGTCACCGACGTCGTTCTACAGGCGTCCGAATTCAGAAAAGGTGTCACCGACGTCGTTCAGTAGACGTCCGGGTTCATAAGAGGTGCCACCGACGTCGTGCAACAGGCGAACGGGTTCGGAAGAGCTGTCGCCGACGTCTCTTTTTCCCAAAGGGGGAAGGGGGGGGGCAGGTACAGAAGACATGTCAGCGATGTCCTTCAAAAGACGTCCGGCTTTAGAAGACGAGTCAACGATGTCGATTAAACGATGTTCGGGTTCAGAAGGCATGTCACCGATGTCACGCCGTGAGCGTGGGAGGACAAGTTTGGGGGGGGAATATCTTGAAAAGTGAAATTCTTGAAATTCGTGAAAGTGACCTGGAAGGGGGAGGGGGGCTAGAGGTGACACGGAGACGGGGAACCAGTAATACGGGATCTCTAAAATGGGGTCAGTAGACGGGACCAAGGGAATGGGGAAACCAATAATGGTGTTCAGTAGACGGTTACCAATAAGGGAACAAGAAAGGAGGAGTTAATTAAGGATGGTTACCAATAAGGGCAATCAAAAAGAAGGGGTCCAGCAGCTGAAGCGGGCAAGAGGGGACCACTAAAGGATGACCTGTTCGAGAGAACCAGTAAGGTGGGGTGGGGAGGGAGGGTGGCGTCCGGATTCAAAAGATGTGTCAGTGTTGTGGGGCAACGGGCTTCCGCGTTCAGAAGACGTGTCTCCGATGTCGGTCAAAGGCTGCTTGGGATTGCAAGACGTGTCACCGACGTACAGAAGCAGGCGCGTTCGCTTATCCGTTTAGTATCTCTTATTATTGACAGTTTTGAGGAAAACATTTTTCTAAAACATAGGAGAGAGGTGATGCGACCAGTGAAGGGTGAACCGGAAATGGGCTGACAATAAAGGGAAACCAGTGATAAGGGTCCAGCTAAAGGGGGTCCAGTGAAAGTGGTGGGCCTGCTTTGTCCTATTCCGCTATACCATTCTATATAGCAAAACCAGTTTTTTAATGAATGAGAGAAGGCCTAAAGATGAGAAGAAGACGTTCGGGGTGTTCTATACTCCGGGTTTGGGGCGAAGCCCCAACCATACGTTTGGCGGCCGGCAGGCCGTTGAACGTCTGGTTCAAGAATAATTACCTGGATTAAAAACTTTTTAACAAATAGATCCTTCCAAGTTAGAGTCAACGAATCATTTTCTGAATCATTCGCGGTTGCTAGTGGGGTCCCACAGGGCGGAGTCCTTTCTCCAATTCTTTTTACTATATATACCTCAGGGATTCCTTCCTTAATTGATCGACACGGTATCACCTGTAAAATGTTTGCTGATGACAAAAATATACAAGAATATTGTGAATGAGGAAGATCAAAACTCCCTTTAATGTGCAATAAATTCAATTGCTGATTGGTCAGCCAAGTGGATTCTTCCACTATCCGCACAGAAATCGAAAGTATTTCACATTGGAGGGCAGCTCAATAGAAAGTTCTATCATCTCGATCATCAGCCACTCAGCAGTGCCCCTACTTTGCGGGACCTGGGATTCATTCTAGACTCACAGCTTTCCTTCAAGCAGCATTGCGAAGATGCGGCTAAGAAAGCGGATAGAATCGTGCATAATATATTTAAATCACTGAAAACAAACTCGGTCGTTCACATGGTTTTCGCTTACAAGACATATGTCAGGCCTGTACTTGAATATGGCACCACAGTATTTAGTCCCAAATGCAAGCGTGAAATCTCTTGATTGGAATCTGTACAAAATAGCTTTACAAGAAAACTCTGGATAAGAATACATGGGTTTAATTACACCAACATTCCATCGGCTTTTGTGAGGAACAAACTCTTCAATTTACGCACCCTTGCCTCTCGTAGGAAAAGATGTGATCTAATAACTGTCTATAAGCTAATCAATGGTATGTTGGATCTTCCTCTTCAGGAATTTTATTCACTATCTAACTCAAACACTAGAGGTGGTCAGATCAAGATTCAAATTCCAAAAGCCATTAGTAATATAAGGTCGACATTTTTTATAAATCGAGCTGGAACCGAATTTCAAAAATTTTCGAAGAAAAACATCCTACCAAAATCGTTAAGGCAATTCAAAAGACTTATTGACAGGTGTCTTCAGGATGTTCCTTAATAGTTTACTTCCTACTGTTACTGTTGTCTGTCGTCTGTGGCTAACAATATATGTTTTATTCGTTCTGTTCTGTTTTTAATGGTCATGTTTTGTTGTGCCATTTTTTGCGTGGACCTCCACGTATAGATAAGTAAATAAATATGTGAAAAGGATTTCCATATTGAGAGCATCATCCGGTTGCTGCCTTTGCTATCTTGTTATCAGTTTTTTCTTTCAAAGTCCGGAAATTTTGCCAGGACCTCTTTAATTAGCCGGGAGCTATTGACTTCTTCTCCCTTTTCCTTTAGTTAGGTCACTATTACCTGCACTTGCTCCGGAGGAAAGCGTATATCCCTCACGAAATTGCTGCGCCACCGCAGGAATCTAGTTTCACAACCCAGTGGTTTACAAGAAGTTTCTTATTGTTGTACTTATTGAGCAAAATTCTACTGCCTTGGAGTAGCAGTTTTCCTTCGTCACTTGAAAATTCCTGTTTACCTAGCTTTGCCTCTTAATGCTCTTAGAAGGTAATTGTATTTACCATTTCCAGAAGTTCTCGCGTATGATTATTGTTTTCGAACAGTTCCGATAAATTATCTCATTCCCATGGGCTTCCCCTGAAAGTCGGAATGAAAATCCATGGCAGTTCGAGCGGCTTTGTTTGTGGTTGACTCGCCGCTGTGCTATTATTTCCACCTGATGTGCTACCATTCAGCGCCCGGAGTCGAGCTTCTAGGAGTACGGAGAGGTCAAGAGCCGAAACCACGCTTCCGCTTCCGCCTTAGCGATATAAATCTCGTAATCTTCGGTTTTCTTAGCTCCCTTATTGTCCATGTTGTCAAGATTTGTTGCGCACTCTGTTAGGGTTTTTTTCTACCTTCGAAGACACGGTAGCTATTGCTGAAATATACTGCTCCAGCCGAATCACTAGTTCTTGCTTTTCCTCTTAGGGTGCCTGCTCTTCTAAGACTGCTAGTTCTAACTTCACACTTTTTTAATTGGAGACTATGTGATCCAATTTATTGGTAAAGGTGCTGACTAACCGCTTTAGGGTTCCCTTTAGGATTGCGAAGACATATTGAGGATCTTGATAGCTACCGCTTCTTGATCACCGATTTATTCTTGAGATTATTGACCAGTTCGGTTATTGGAACGTGACGTTGTTTTTATGGCAACGTTCTTGTACAAAGAACAGGAAAAAATGCTGTCCAGTTTTATTGAGTAAGCCAAAATGGGTAAACCGCAATGTCTTAACTGAAACGGCTATTAAACTGATCTGCACCCTGTCGTCGATGCACCAGTTTGTTGTGGTTTGTGGAGCTCATGAAGTACCAAAGCCACGCGAATTAGGAGTTATTGTTAAGCTAAACTGCTCTCAGGGTAGCAAGCACCAAATTGCTGAATAAATTATCTCCTATACTATTAATGCAACCTCTTGAGCTCCTGCACAAGTTCTTGGACGAAGTGGACAGGTAGCAGAGGGGGATCGATGGCGTGAAAAAGCCGAAGACGGGGCACATGATGACGTGAAGAAGCCGAAGACGGGGGCCCCAATAACTGGCATCGCCGTCCTTCATTTATGTTGTCACTCGAAAGAATGTCAGCTTCAACCAGTCCTGCAAAACTTTCCCATTAGATCTGCTACTTGATAGGAGAAAAACAGAAAAACTGGAGAAACTGTGAAATGTTTTCTGACCCTAAACCTGTACTAGCGCAGATATAAGAAGCATATACATGCACACTTATATGTGCACTTATACGTTTCTACATATATATGTGTATATGTAACTAGAAAACAAACAAAGCCTGGAAAGATTAGAAATCATCATCATTTTCAATAGCGTTTGTCCCGCTTGGTGGCGGGGTCCGCTCTTCTGGTCTGGTGTCGCCACTTCTCCCGATCAAACGCTTGGTCGGGATGGACACCAGCTAACTTCAAGTCCATATGCAACGTATCTAGCCAACGTTGTTTCGGACGTCCTCTGGGCCGTTTTCCAGGGACTTCAAGATTCAGGCCAATCTTACCCACGGTGTCGTCGTTAGCGCGAAGGACGTGGCCATACTATCGTAGGCGTGCTTCGTGCAACTTGTCAGCTATCGAGGCGACACCGAACCTTTGTCGCATGGTTTCATTGCGAACGCAGTCCAATCGCGTTACTCCAGCCGTCCACCTTAGCATTTTCGTCTCCATTACACTGAGGCGGCTTTCGATTTCCTTCGTCACGGGCCAGCACTCAGCACCGTACGTCGCTATGGGCGGACGACTGCTCTATACACCTTTGATTTGAGGTACTCAGGAATTGTCTTGTCGCAAAGCACCCCAGTCAACGAACGCCATTTGGACCAGGCTGCACTCACACGTGCGTTCACTTCCAACTTTAGACTGCCATCGGACGTGACTGTTGATCCAAGATACTTGAAAGATGTAACTCGTGAGAGCTCAGTACCATTGATCTTAATGGATCCATGCTCATTGACATCCGTCGTCAAGTATTCCGTCTTTTTGACGTTTAGCTTGAGTCCGATGCTCAATGCTAAGCGATCGCACCACGCCTGTGCCTGTCGCTCGAGCTCTGCTTTGTCTTCGCATGCAAGCATGACGTTATCGGCATACAGCAGCGTCCAAGGAGCTGCCCTTTGGAGATCGCGTGTAATTGCATCCATGACGATCACGAAGAGCAGTGGGGAGAGCGCAGATCCCTGGTGCACTCCGACAGATATTGGAAACTCCATCGAGGTGCCCGCTGGTGCTCGCACTCGGCTTATTGGGCACGAGTAGAGAATGCGCGCCCACTCAATAAGCTCTTCAGGGATACCATGTCGTCGCAACGCGTACCATATCACTTCCCGCGGAACGCGGTCGAAGGCCTTCTCCAAGTCCAGGAAGGCAAAATGCACCGGTTTCTGTTTCTCGCGGTGCTTCTCTAGCAGAAGACGAACGGCGTGAATGGCATCAACGGTGCCACAGCCAGATACGACACCACACTGATTCGTGGAAAGCTGTACGACATCCCGGATACGTCCGTCGACAATTCGCTCAAAGATTTTCATGGTGTGCGAAAGAAGGCGAATTGGACGGTAACTAGCACAGTCTGCAGGACTGCCCTTCTTCTTCCAAATCGGAATAGTCGTGCATTGCTGCCAACCCTCAGGCACTTTCTTCTCAGCAACAACCTGATTGAAAAACTCAGTCAGCCAGTCAGCAGGGCACCAGCCCTTCGACTTCCACAGGTCAGCTGGCAGGTCATCGGGCCCAGTGGCTTTGCCTGACTTCATCTTCCTCAGGGCTGCTTCAGTTTCGCTCACTGTGATCTTCTGAACGGGCCGTATACAGGTGATGCAAAAGGAACAGCAGGATGTTCAAATTCTACATTCGAGATTTCCTCGAAGTACTCGCGCCATCTCTTCACAGCCCTCTTACGATCCATCAGAAGATGACCGTTCTTGTCGTTAATGCCAAAGAACTTCTCGATGTCTTCTGCTTGGCGACAGCGAGCTTTGGCGAGGCGGTAAAGATAACGCTCGCCATCGCGCGTCTCCAGTTTTTCACTCACATCAGCGTAGTGTGCGGCTTTAGCACCGGCCACAGCCTTCTTTGCCGCTTTCTTCGCTTCTCGATGATTCCGCCAATTATCGACTGTTTTATCACCGATAAATACGTGATATAGCCGTTTCTTTTCCCTGACCTTCTCTCTGACATCGTCAGTCCACAGCCAAGCCTGCTTGTCGACCCAACGCTGTCCAGGCTTCGTTGTGCCGAGTTCGAGACGCGCAGCCCGAGTTATCGCATCGGTAGCATCCTTCCAGGTTTCGTCGACAGTTGTTACCGTCGGCAACCGAATGCGAGAAATAACAGCTGCTTCCTTCTCTTTCAGTCGCCACCATTTGATTCTAGCCGTCCCGCATCGCTCAATACGTTTACACCTCGGAGGTGTGATCTTCAGCGAGCAGATAAGTGGACGGTGTTGCGTGGCAACCGTCTCATACGGCACGGTCTTCGCGTCTGTGACAAGACCTTGGTCGCGACGCCTAACAAGGACATAGTCAATCTGCGTTTTGGCGTTCCAGCTATAAAACGAGATGAGGTGGGAGTCACGCTTTCGAAACTTAGTGTTCACGATGATGAGGTCGTGTCAGTCTGCAAACTCAAGTATACGCTCACCATCGGCGTTGCGTGACCCATAGCCAAAACCACCATGACAGCTGTAACCATCATTCGCTGCTCCGACGTGACCATTAAGGTCACCTGCCACAACAATCATGTCTTGTGACGGCACTTCCGCTGTCTTCTCATCAAGCAGGGACCAGAACTCGTCCTTGGTTTGCTCGGAGCTACCTGTCTGCGGAGCATACGCGGAAAAGAAATGACATCGTCGCTCTTCTACGGCGACAACAATCTTCATCAAGCGGTCATCGAAACGTTCTACGCTTGCAATCGCGTCACGGAAACGCTCGGAGACGATCATACCGACACCACTGGTGGTCCTGGGACTTCCACATAGAACGGCCTTGAAGCCACGTCCTATGTCCCTTGACTTGCTGCAGGACCACCTCGTCTCCTGCACCGCACAGAAATCTATCTTTCTTCGCTCCAGTGCTTCTACCAACTCGCACGAGCGGCCCGTCAACGTACCCACATTCAACGTTGCTACGCGGGTCTTGCCTACGTTACGGGACTTTCGGACTAGCTCAGTTGCCCCCCGATGCCGTCCTCGCATCAGGGACCCTCGCATACTTCTCACACCCGCCGGGCTTTGCGAGTGCGCGTCGGTTCCCGCGGACGCCGTAGCACTATCTCGAGAACTCTGAAACGTCATCGACCATATGATGTGACACAGGATGTTCGTAGGCCGGCCTGTCACTAGGGCCTGTCGCCTGCATTCGATTGTCCGTGATTGGCTCGGCTCGCAAAAGCAAGCAGTTTCCAGTGGCACCACGTGGAGGAACGGACATCGCCACCGAAAGGTTAGAAAATGCGTATATATAACGAAGTGCTTTGCTCTGGAACTATATATACCGCTATTACTAAAGCACTAAAATCAGAGACATAATGAGATTATCAAACAGAGTTATAAACAAAAACAATCTAAACTCAGTATATTTAACAATCCCTGAAGTGAGTTATGAACGAAAGATTCTTTGCTTTTTGTTCAAAAAAGGTTTGATACGATGTCTGCCAGCGAGTTAAGCTCCAAGAGTTTTTCATTTGATTCCTATACAAACAAAAGTTAGTTAGTAACCGTTCATGATAGGAGAACGAATGGCCTACGAACGGTGACTCACCCTCCTGCTTCACGTGCTCGAAGCTGATAGCTGCTACAGGAGCACGTGGTGCAATTGTGCAGCGAAGGGGCGGGGTAGGAGTACAATAGCAGGATTTGAAAGGACAATAGCAGCATGCTGCTATTGTGCTTTCAGGAGGGATATAGGTTCGTATTTCAATAGCACGACAGCACCACGTGCCGGTGGCAGCCCAGCTGCCGCTATTGCGGAGCTGCAGAAAGCGCGCTGCAATGAAATGATTCCAGGGACATACGCAAGCAGCGCGTGCTACGACCAGAGCAGCATGTGATGCTATTGTGCTTCTAGAAGCAGGATAGCTTAGTGCTTCTAGGGGCACGAAGCTGTTGTGCTCCTAGAAACACGGTAGCATCACTTTCTGTTCATTTCGCATCATGCTGTGAAGCGCTCTCCAAGCACACGCGTTCGAAAAGCAAGAGCAAGCGCGTTTGAACGGGGAGAGCCCGGTTTGCACACAGGCGAGGGCACGCCCGCTGAGATCCAGCCTTCGCCCCTTTTGCTCCGCCCACTTTGGACAAGTTGGCGGCACACACTGACGTGCATTAATTAGACGTCGCCAAGTGGAACATTTCCTTCCCTCCTGCAACTAATGCTGCTATAAGTTTAACTAGCTCTGCAGCTACTACTACGACTACTATCCTGCTATTATATTACGTCGACTACTAACGCAGACGCCAATGTATGAACCATTGACGGTAAGTTAGAAACCGCTTTCTAAAAGCAAAATATCCTTTTGTGAAAGCTTTCATTATCGCTTTTGCACATCCACTGCATTCGTTTGCCATTTCACTGAGGGTTCTGTGCATATTTGACTGCATAGATCCCTTTTGATAAGCAAAACTATGCAGAAGACTTTGCCTTGTGACGAGATCTACTGTATTGGTCCCATTTATTATAGGTTCACCTTTTAAGTGGAACCACGATATTTTTAAGCAACAATGCCAAGTGCAACCCGACGGAGGAGGTCGTGTCTCTTCCTAAACTCGAGGCTCTACCGTGAAAGCAGCGAACCAATATATTCCTCTGCATTTCTAATTTAGGTGTAAGCGTGCAATTTTCTTATTTTAAAAAATTTTCGACTCTTGGTGTTCTGATCATTCGACAGGGTGCCCTTTTCGCTCTAGAGTTACTCACGATGTCATATTCGTCCCTCTTTTAGACGTTGGTCCCGCGTATCGGAGTAATTGCTTGCTGGTCCTCTACGCCCAACAGATCTCGTGACCTGTGCCCCTCCTCGCACCTCTTACGGTCCTTCGCACCTACATTGGCTACCCTCAAGGGATGCTTCAGGAGCTTCTTGGCAGACGTAAGGGGCCGCAAATTGCTAGGTATCAATGTTCTGATCCTCGAAGAAGCCCACGGTAGGAAAAAGTCCAAAAAACTTCTCTAAGTAGAGCACAGTTAATAAGGGATGAGGTGGTGTGTGCTCAATTTTGTGTGCGGACTCCTTCGGTATCCTGCGACTCGATCTTCTGTTTTCTTCAACAGAAAGGGATTTCCCTACAAGCCTCTCCCACCTCACGACAAATAGATGGAAGAATTCGTTTGCCAACAAGGCGCTTAACAGTGATGAAGTTAAGCAATACTTTAACAGACATTTTAAAGAGTAAGCGTTTCCCTCTACCAAGCCATGGGTTTGAGGCAGTACTATGGCGGACAAGTTGGTCGATATCCTGCGACTTGACCTTTTCTTTGCTCCAACAAAAATAGTTTTTCGGACAACGCTCCCCCTCACCAGGACCGTGACAAGGACTGCAATAAAGTTTATTTATTTATTTATTTAATACACTCAACAAAGGTATGCTCAGCAATAAAAACTCAGGAAGAAGCAGTAAGTATACTGAAAAGACCAATAAAAACCGTAAATTATTCTCAAGTCATTGAGCGCAGGTTTTTCAAATAATAGTGTGCCTAGGAAATTTAAGGAGGAACTGTCTTCAGTATTGTTACCTACCCAGCCTGCAATCCTAACCTGCAAATACCCCATCAGTTGGCTATGATGCCGCATTTCTTGATCAATGGAACCTGTCGGAGCTTCGGAACACGGGTATACCAACATCCCACGGGGAACCGACAGGTTGGGTAAAGCAGGCTAGCGGGATGCAGGTTGTGGTGATAGTAGCCCCTTTAGACAGTCAGGATTGGATAGAGTTACCTAGCCTGCGCCACCACTTACTGTATGAAAACTCAATGCATGGAAAAGACTGACTGACATCATCAAGGAGTAAAACTATTAAAACTGATATCGTCAAGAAATAAAACGTTGAAAACTAGTTCCAAAATGCGATGCTATAAAGAAAACAAAAAAACATTACAGAGAAAGATAAGAAAGAAAAGCATTGAACAGCTTAAGAATAAAAAGGAGGACAAGGGTTTGGGACACCATAATCGGCAAGTAATCAGGATTGGTTGAGGCCAAAGACTACGAAGACAATTCTATAGCGCTGCATCTGAAATGAATTCAGATCACTGGGAACGAGAGTAAAGTAACATACGGAGAAGATTAAGCTTATCCAGTTTACTCCTGAATGCGCGACTATTCGTAGCCTGAAAGACCTCCGGTGGGAGCAATTGGAACCACCTTGCAGATCTGATAAAAACGTTGTTAAACATCATGGCGTATCTCTTTCTATGGACCTTCAAATAGCGAATGTTAAACCCACCTGTCCTTGCACTGCTAGGTCTAAACACCCAGTACTTACTTGGCATAAGATTGAGTTCTCTGCGAAGAATTCGAAATGAAAAGGTAAGCCTTTCTTAAGTGAGGACTCCATACCGGCGAACAGTATTCCAGGTGGGGTAATACGTACAGCTTATAGAGGCGCAACAGTATTCCCTCATCTGAACACTTCACATTTCGAAGAATCGAAAATAAGCTCGAATAAGCCTTTCTTACGACAGTGTCAACTTGACTGGAGAACCTAAGGCTATCATCAATTATAATTCCAAGGTCTCTGATTGAGTTCCAGTGTTTCAGTATTGTACCATTGATATCGTATAACGGGGTTTCCCTACTTCCCATGCGCATTACAGCGCATTTTTGAAGGTTAATGGGGATACCCATCATGGTGGCCCAGTGGTACAAATTTTCAATTGATTTCTGGAGGGCAGAGCGAACCTCAGTGCTATCGTTGAAATCATAAGTACCATAAATTTTGACACCGTCCGCATACAGCTTTATGCCAATGTTACTAGATGTTCTCGGCACCTGAGGAAGATCAATCGTGTACATCAAGAAGAGAAGAGGTGAAAGAACTCCTCCCTGAGGGACACCACTTAGACAGGTGTACCTCGTAGAGAAACTCAATCCAACTCTAACAGTCATGCCTCTGTTAAACAAGTAAGACTGAAACCACTTAAGAAGATTCCCTTGAACACCATGCATTTCTAACCTTGTTAGTAGTTTTTGATGACAGACCTTGTCAAAGGCCTTCGAAAGATCAACGTATATAACGTCTACAAATTTTCCGGTGTTGATTGCTCGGCTAAAGTCATGCACGGTATCAGCGAGATTTGTCAACGTAGAAGCACCTGGTAAGAAGCCGTGCTGTTCCGGCGGGATGATATGAAATTTGCTAAGCCATGAAAGGAGCCTTCCATATATTACCTTTTCCATGACTTTTATAGCAGTTGGAGTGAGACTAATAGGACGAAAATTATAGATGGAGTCTATATCTGCGGAACCTCTCCCAGCATTAGAGAGAGATTGAACAGATACGCAAGAGGCATGGACAGGGTATTGTAGCACTTCCTGTAAACTATCTGTGGGATGCCATCATATGGTTCGGAGGTAGAAGGCTTTAATTTTTTAAGTATGACGGAAATTTTGCTTGGATGGAAATAAATATCAGTACACATGTGCTTGATAGAACACACGCTGTGCATCTGTGCATTCGCGCTCACATCATCACGAGAATATACACTAGCAAAGTATTCTGCAAGCGCAGATGCTTTCTCTTGATCGGTAAAGAGGTTATCACCACCCTTATTGGTAAGCGTTGAAAGGGAGCTTTTGGGCTTGATCTTGCTACGAATATATTGGGACATTCTCTTGTGAGCACAGAGACGACGCTCATAATTAGACAAAAATTTCTTTATATGATAAGTAAGATCACTGCAGACATTGTTGTAAGCACTATTGTTCAAAGGGTTCGGTAGTTCTCGAAATAACCGCTGTTTTTGCTCGAACAGGTTGAGTATATGGGGCGGGTACTTAAGGGTCAGCGTCTGTGTTTTCGTAAACGGAACAAACGACAAAAAGGCACTGTAAAGGATTTTACAGTACCACTGATAAACATCGTCCATGGAGGTGTAATGGTCGAATAATTCTAACCAGTTTATATTAGACAAATAATTATTCAATGCAGGATAGTTAACCTTGAGAAAATTTGGAAGGGGAGGTGCTTCTAAGTCGACATATCTAATAGGCAATTCAAATGATACCATATTGTGATCGGTGTTGCTAAGGGTGAAAGGATGTTTATGTTATAAACGTTTAAGGAAGATGTAAAAACAAGATCAAGAATGGTACTTTCATGTGTAGGTTGGCTAACATGTTGTTGAAGGCCAGCATCCTGGAAAAAGTGCAGGTAAGCAGAACTAATAGCGTTATCTCCTCGAACATTCACCCAGTCGATCTGTAGATTAAAGTCGCCCAGTAGGATAGTGCTAGCATGCGTTGATACAAGTTCTTGAAGTGTCTCAATCAATCTTTCATCCTCGCATCTGCTGGAACTAGGAGGTCTGTATAAATTTATGAATCTCGTGTAAGACGCTTTCTCGGGAGAGAAAAGGTCGAGGCATAGTACATCCGCCTTCCCAGGAGACCCGAAAACATGAGGAACAATGCTTAAATTTCCCTTTACTACACAACATACACCACCTCCAGGACGGCTCTGACGATCACATCGGTAAATCATATATGGTAGACCACCCACAACTTCGGAATCGCTAACATTCTCAGAGAGCCAGGTTTCGGTGACGAACACAAGGTCAGGACTATTATTTACTAGTAGTGCATGGAAATGTTCGATTTTATTAACCAAACTACGAGCGTTTAGTAAATAACACTTCAAGTGGCTACCATGCAGGCCTACATGTTTCCCGACCTCCTAGGCAGATCGGATGCACGCCTCAGCTCACCGCGATACACGACCCATTCACGGTCAGCTCTGCCCTTGTTTAGCTCCCGCGCCCGCTGCCTCAATTCGTAGTCTATCCTTCTTTCCTCAGCCGTCATACTACGTCGTATGAACAAATGAGGGAATCCACAACTACGAAGAAGACGAGCGTTCGCGAGAGCACGGCGCCAATGAGAGACGGACGGCAGAACCACCTTGACTAGGCGTGGACGTTGGGGATCAGGCCTTCCGACGGACGACACTCTACATTTAGGACGTCTAGGACCCGAGAAACGTCGCCTTCAAGCGCTTTCTGCCTTTCAGACGGAAGCATGTCCGGAGTGGACTCTTCAAGCCCACAGATAACTATACTTCTTCAGCGCTTGTCGTTATCTATCACCTCAGAAAATTCTTGAGGGATTCTCCGAGCTGCCGCCATTAAGACACGCTCGATGGCTGGGTCCTTGTTCATTTCGATGGCTTTTCGCAGCAGTTCGGCAGCCGACATTCCAGCAAATTCATTCTCGTCGTCTGGCCTATTCTGCGTTCCTCCACACTCCTGATGTTGAGTTGAACTCCTAGTCGTCTTCCTTGCATTAGTCGGCTGGGGTTTTGGTGCCATTTTTGATATTTGATCTACCTAGGAGAGAGAAACTGATTAATAGAGAGTTATCGGAAGCGCACGCAAAGATTGAAAGTGGGGCTACAAATAGATGAAACAGAAATGAGAAGAAATGACGATCAAGCTACAGAAGTGAGACTGTGGCGAGCAATAACTGAACAGAAAAAACCGAAAATGTTAGTGTGAAACAGCAATAGAAAAGGCAGAAAGAGCAGAGCGCCAAAAACACAACCGCTCAGCGATGTACACGATGCAGGTTCCCAGAAGTTAAAATATATGTATAGTAAAATAGTAAAATATAGTAAAATATAGTATGTATAGTAAAATATATGTGAAGTTAAAATATATGTATTAACAATCATTTTCAAGAGTAAATGATTTGACTGCTTCAACAGAAATTGTTTTCCGGACAACACTACCTCACCCTCCCCATAGGACTCGGCAGGGCCTGTGATGAAGTTAAATGATAATTTGGCAGACATTTTTAAAAAGAAAACGATCTGAACGCACCTTACACGACGTCTGTATCACGTCTTCCAAATGCGAACACATGTTTCATAACGTCTGTGACACATTTGCCGAATACCGACGCACGTGCCATGACGTTTCAACGACGTCTATAACAGGTACTCTGCACCGCGACATACGTGGCACGACCTCAGTGACACGTCTTCTGCATCCTGGTACATGTGGCTCGACGTCCTTGGAACGTCTCTGAAATGCGACACACGTTAGACAATATTGAGAGAAGACAACGATCTGAACGCACCTTACACGACGTCGGTATCACGTCTTCCAAATGCGAACACATGTTTCATAACGTCTGTGACATATTTGCCGAATACCGACGCACGTGCCATGACGTTTCAACGACGTCTATAACAGGTACTCTGCACCGCGACATACGTGGCACGACCTCAGTGACACGTCTTCTGCATCCCGGTACACGTGGCTCGACGTCCTTGGAACGTCTCTGAAATGCGACACACGTTAGACAATATTGAGAGAAGACAGTGGTCCCTTTATAGGCACCTTTACTTGTCCCTTTACTGGTTCCCTCTCAGTGGTCCTCCCTTCTTGATACCCTTTATTCGTCTCCCTTTTATTGGTCCCTGTTCACTGGTTTCCTTAACGGGTATTTCCTCAATGGTCCCTCTTCACTGGACACCCTTTGCTACCCCCTCCCTCCTTACTGGTCCCTTCTTACTCTTCTGAATCCCTGCGCAAGTTGGACATCTGCGGCATGTCTCCGGAATCCTCACTTGGGCGACGTCTGCGATACGTGCTCTAAATCCCAAAGCAAGTTGAACGATGTGTGTTACTCGTCTTCTGAATCCCGGTACACATTAGACCACTCCTTTATCTTACGGCGCTCTGTACTATATAGCTATCCCCAAACTACCATAGCACCATAGATCGTTATGACAGATTAAGAAAATCGTTCGACCATCTACTGCACAACTCCACTTAAATGGGATTTCCACCATCAATGAAGCAATCTGGACAGGTGTATGGCAGAGAGTTCCTCAAAACAAATATAACATATCATGTGAGCATAGACGCTTCTCTAGTTGAAGCAAAAAGAAAAGCTCATGCCCATCTCAACGATGCAAACATTTGAAGAGTGGATCTTTCGATCATCATGACTGTGTCTTTAGGGAAATGGTGGTTTTCTATTCCATCTCTATGCTCGTATTGTAGCTACCCCACATTCCTAGCAATCGTCTCCTTCTTCAATGCAACTTCCATATATTGCTGCTGAGTACAAGAGCATATCCGTAAGAATTGCGCGTGGGTGATATCAAACAGTACTCACCAGCGAAATGAAGGTTGATAAGCGCCTGCTGGTCCCGCGACGGCCGCCTCCATACGGTGCGAGAACTCGTCCAACCTTGCTGCGGAAAACTACCTGTGGCAATTTAGACGCGAGGTGGGAAAACTCGTTCAATTCTTGGCAGAAAACTCGGCGTTACCATTGGTTGCTGTTCTTCTCCCTAACCTTTCTGCCCGATCATGAGCATCTTCATAGTTTTCTTCGCGTTTACTAAGCTTTGCGGTCCCCGAAATACTTCGAGAAAACAAAAAAACGCATATGAATCTCTAATGTGTGCCTAGAAACTTACAATCATGCGAGGAGGTCTAAGGTGTATCAGCAATGGCGATGGAGAATTCCACTTTGTTGACTTCAAAAGCCCAATACTTCGTCACTTGGGACTACCTAAGAATCAAATCAGGTGTAGAATCAATTCTATAACTTGGAGTTACCTTATGTGAGTTAACTAGATTTCGCTCCAAATTTGAATGACCCAATTCGCTGGTTGTTACAGCTGTCTCACAGTGTTGCAATCTTTGAGTTAATAACTAAGACTGGTATGCTTCTGATTCCACAGAACCGCTGCCACAATAATGTCTGGGTCAGATCGAATTTAATGGCCATATTAGTCCTTAATTCAGACTGATCGGTCTTGGACAGCGATGAGAATGTGCCTCCACTTTTATAAGAAAAGTGTTGGAAAAAAACGCAAAAGCGCGCAAAGCTTGCTAATCCTAATAGACCCTGGAAAGCGATGAGAACCAGCGATGGTGGCACTTACGACGGCTTCATCCAAGCTCCCAGACAGAACGTCCTCTATATAGAGGAGGAAGGCATGAGTGTGTAGTGGTTCGTCGACAGCGGAAATTAAATTTCCATCTTCCACCCCTGTCTTCGACTACTTCAGGCTCCCTTATGTAATTCTTCCCGTAAAGTTAGTGGTCGATGGTGCGGCATACTTACTTCGTGCGCTGGGCTACTATGCTTTTTCTACCTGCCCAGGTCCTCCTGTATTTGACGGTGTGCTGGGAAAGGCCAGCCATGAAAGTATGTGGGACCTACGCTCGGTCCTGCTCCGTTTTCAACCAAGTCTTGGGTTCTCAAATTTCGGCAGTGGCTTGCCCAGTTTTCATAGTAACATCCATATACAGAGGAAGACAGTATTTCTGTCTTAAGTCACCTTTTACCAAATTCATCACACCTCGTGGCTTAAAGTACAGCGACTGAACCGAAATTTCAAAGATTGGATTAGGCTTGACGAGCTGCAATAGGTTGTGAACACAACCCTAGACGGAGCAGTAGGGTTGCGGACATTCTCCTAAAAGGATCCATATGTAGTGCAGCTGTGGAGAGAGTGTGGTGGTTAGGTACAAACCACTCAACTAGCGACTTGCGCTCAACTCTGTTTTCAGCCAAACTTGGGCTCGTAAGGGCAGCGTAATTTGAAAGTTGCCCTGTCTGGAATTAAGCGTAAACACTAATCTTTAACTGCTTCTCGTTATTTGCTTATATAACTCACCATTGTGTAAACCGAGTATTTGGTCGCCCCCTAGAATTTCGTCAATAAAATAGTTTTTGGTGATATCTGTAATAGGTTTTTCTTGTAGAAACAAAGGAGGTGATGAAATGTGATGTCATAGCGCACGCTTGTATCCGTTCAAAAGGACTCTAGCCCGTAGCGGCAGAATATTAGCATATTGTAGCGCTCGGCCGCGTGTTTCCACCGCTACACCGCGCACACTTAAGCCAACGCGCAATCTTACTGTAACAGCGTTGATCCATGGCGCGCAAAACATTCTTGTGGCCCTGCCCATCCAATCCACCTATCCTTACGCTGTGATATGTTTTTGGTGCAGTTGTAATTCCTTTCACTGTTCCGCTTCACAAAAATGGAAAAATGCAATATATCAGATTGTCATGGTATCATATGAGTCACATATCGCACGGAACTTTGCCCTGTTGGTGCTAGGGCTGGTGCAAGTGGTACATGGCTTCATAGCATTCTCATCACTGCACCGCGGAACGCTGTCGCCCGCAGGCGAAAAGTATGCAGGGCGTGCAGTCTTTCCGGTAGATCATGTTCTCGTTTATTTTCCTTCGTTTGCACATTTACGTCAATGCATTTTTTTCAATTCATAGTTTCATTCAGTACATTTCGTTGCTGCTTAGACGCTTAAAAGCAGTTTTGGTGCTATTTTGTCAGTGGAGCCCGAAGGACCACTTCGGGCTCCACTGACAAAATAGCACCGAAAGTATTCGAGAACCGAGAAGAAGCAGCTCATATGGCAAAACGTGAAAAAATAAGGACGTGGACCCTGTGGTGTAAAAGAAATTCCGGATAATAACCTTTATTTTATCCACGGAAAGATCACAATACTGCGGCCGCGAGTCCGGCTTGCTGGCGACAGGCTATGCTGGCTTCTTGTGCTGGTTGACGGTTCCCGGAAGCTCTACTGCTGAGATTGGCTTGTGGCGGCTACTGTTATGCGACGTTATTCGCCTACTGCTGGCGGTTGGGTCTCATAGGCACTTCCCTTCGCCCTCTATCGGCGTATTGATGAGTTGTGAGTTGTGTAAGGATAATAAAAGGACGACCGAACAAGTACCGTCATAATTCCGAGACGGCCGCTAAACACGGGGAATGAGTCACCACCATAAAGCGAACAGCCGTGTAGACGTGAACTCTCAAAGATGCCGAAAGGGCAATCAAATCAGTACCTCATGTGTCGTCGCCATTCTCAGTTGCGTCGCTTAACAACAACGATGTTCGCGCAGGCCAGTGGCTGAGAAAAGGAATATGGAACTACGAGAGTGAACGGCATCAAGGGCTATTAAGACACACCTGCCCGTTCCATATAAAAGCAGCCGCAAGGACAACAGAGGGGCGCTCTCCTGCTCCTCTCCTTCGTCTTCCACTTCTCCACGACCGCCATGTGAAAATGGTTGGCCGCCTTCTCACATCTCTTCCTCGGTCCCTTCTCCTTCCCCTTCTCTCAACTCCTTTACTTTTAGTTCACATAAGCTTATACCTAATTTTCTTCCTCCATGCCAAGCCTATCGCTTGCTCTTCACAAGTTCACATGGTAGTGTTGTAGTTTGATAATAAACTCTTAGTAATGAAATGTGAGTTCTGTTCTAGTCCTAGTCGAACTTAGGAATGTCGTTTAGTCGCGCCAGGTCTCTGGCTCCTTCGTCGAGTCCGCATGTCGGACACCTTCGTCGATCTTCGCTAAGGTGCAGTCTCCGGAGCCTTGAGGTCGGGAAATGCTTCCCGATCAGGCCCCCTGGGGCTGCATCCTTACAGTTGCGTTTCAGCCGTTTTGGCCACCAAGCCGTTCTTAGAACTCAATGAGTTACTACTTTGAAATTCTATGGCGTTGTGACAACAAACAATACTAACACTTTTGCAAATATATAGTAATTCAACAGAACAAATACATGCCAAACCTAGCCAGGGTTTTTTGTCGTTTGCATGCCGTCCTCAGCAGCCAGACTACTAACGGATTCTTTCTATAGACTACTAACGGATTCTTCCCATATTTCCTCTCTTCTGTTTCATGAGGTACTCTACTGTTTGGAGTCGCCTTGTGACAGGTCGTGGCTCCAGTAGCTTTTTTGCTGCGCGATTTAGGAAAGCATTAGTGTGCGAGGGGTGAATTTTCCAACATACAGTACGGCCTATTCCCAAGGCATGAGTCCCGAAACGGAACACTGCCGCTTAACCTTCCATATAAGTCTGACCCTCTGGCCTCGATTCTTCTGGCTGGTTCTGTTGGAACATTGACAACATCAGCACGTCTCTGCCTAATTCCACGGATCGCCTTTCCTCGTGAGGTGGCGCGTACATACGCGGTGTCTCTCCGCACTGAAGGCGCCCAAATGCATGCATGACATGGTTCAGGGGACCTGCTGGCATGGCATCCGGACACACTACACAATTGTGAATGAGACAGGACGCTGATTGAATTGTGTTGCTAGTACATCAAGTGTGGCAATCCGTTACCCTCTCCCATGTCTTTCTCTGGTCTGAGGAGAGCCAAAGGGAGTGCGATTATAGCAGAATTTACCGGTGAATTATCGAGATCGCGTTCCGCCGAGACGTTCGATCGCTCATGCATATTATGGACTCAGTGTGATACCCTGTAAAAAACTGAATTAAATTATCATGTGAACTAGGGTAGCAAAATACCGAATACTAACCGGTCAACTTCTTGGGAATTTCTAGAGAAATTTACTTCGCCTTATACAGTGTCTGAGGTAGGTGTCCCATGTCCCCTCCCTAATAAGCTGATACGTGCTTATCCTATATGATACATAACCGAATTTGTTTACAGACCTGGCTACGAAATCCAGAACGTAATTCCGGATTTACGTATCGCATTAATCCAGGGGCACATAAAACGCCGAATTCTCCGAACACATTCATGTAGCCAACTGTCCCAATATGGATCGACTATCAATGTATGAGCTGGTGAACTTTTTTGAACAATGTGATGAAGCAGGTGTGAATATTTAATAGTAGACAACTTTAGGACTAAAGTTTATATTATGTTTTAATGTGAGGATAATATAGGCCAAAATGAGCTATGCGTTTTGGGAATACTTCACAAATTAGGCGACTTTTTGTAATATAATAAACAAAAAAGTGCCAATTCAGAATGAGTCGGGATCAGACCTTATCTCGAACGGATCTCTATCTTGAAACTTAGAATGAGTAGATACAGATATCGGTCTAAATTTTATTGAGGATAAGTTACAATTTTAGCCTGTATCTACGAGTAAAGATAAGGAGCTATTGTAATGGAAAGAGTTTACTCGCTCCGGACATCGCAGTCAAAGGCGGTTATATCGAAGTGGGAGACATATAAGGGAACTGAAAGGTTTGACATTAACAATTAATCTAAACCACTACTGGGATGGGACTACTCATGCTCAGATTGGCATGAGGCAGCCGTAAGTTAATGACTGATACGGAGCGCAAAAATATGTTTGGAAATTGTAAATCACTTAATGCAAATGTTATGTATGGAATATTTACCTTTTAGGGAAGGCAAGATCGCATTTGCTTTCTTAATTGTTACATGAGATGCTGGCATTATGTGTATATATATATATATATATATATATATATATATATATATATATATATATATATATATATATATATATATATAGCGTTTCTAACTCAGGGTGACGAGTCGGACAAAAAACTACATTCAAGCTTCAGCATTCCAGTATTCTATTGCAGGAACACGAAAAAGACCAAACAATCTCGAAAAAAACAATACAGAAGTTAAGAAAGGTAGAATTGAGAAAATAGAAAGAGTTGCAAAGAACTCATTGTTATGAACTAATTGATTGTTACGTTGAAGTTGGCTAATAAAGTTTGAAAGTTTGAAAAAAAGGGTTGCACCACTCAAAGTACATTAATCTAGTTAAATATTACCGTAGAATGAAAGGGTGGAAAGAACTGCGAATGAAAAGGCATTAACTAGGCGCTGACCACTAGTCACATATCTCCAATGGTGATGAGGAACTTCCTCAAGAAACAATATGATGAAACAAGTTGAGTAGGTAATAGAAACCCGGCACTCGGTGCCAAGTTAATGTGCGACACCGGTTTCCCTCACGTGTCATGCAACCTCAGTACGAACAAAAGCAAGCAATGTCAAAAAGGTGCCAAAGGTTCGTTTCGCCACTATTTCAGATGAAAGCTTGTTTTGTACTTCAGTGATCCGTCGGTTAAAGGGAGTAAATAGAAGAGTGGGTGAGACTTTAAATATTAAAGAAGAAAAGATTAGATGAAAGATATGTAAGATTGAAAATATCCTACAAAAAAATTAGGAGAAGGCATCGAACAAATTAGATTTGATAGTGGGCGCATACTGACTGAAGGGTAGCACGCTACCAGCACGTTCGTTATGTACAAAAAAGGAGTGTTAACCAAATTCTGTAAACTCAGGGACGGGGTGCAAGCCTCCCGCAGTAGCAGCCTCTGTCTATCTGTGAGGCGACCGCGGAACTCCTGGAAAAGGGGGCGTGTCGGGGGCGTAACCTAAGCAGCATATACTCCAGCACATAAGGTGCAGTACGTACCGCGTTGGTCCGCGAGAACCGCAGCACACAGGTGCAGTATGTACCGCGTTGAGCCCGCAATCCTGGGAAGGGGCGCTCCCCCTGGCTCCCCCTCCTGGGAGCCCTGGGCAGGGGCGCTCTCCCTGGCTCCCCCTGGCTGCCCTGGGAGGACTCCCAGAGCCTGTGAGCGCTCCCTCTGGCTCCCACTGGAGTACCTCCTTCCTCCTACCTCTCCCACAGTGCTCCAAACAAACCCTATGGTGGTGAAACTGTCCATACTCCCTCTTATAACCCTCCTAGTTGTCCTACTAACCCTTGTAATGGTTCAGCTGCCCTTAAGAGCTCCATTTTGTCAGAATGTCTCAAAACGCTCCTTTCCTTGAGCTTCTAAATGCCCCAATATGCCTAGGCAGGTTCCAACGTAGGTGTAGGTATTCTTCCTCTGCATTTGTATTTTTGTATATGTATATTTTTTGTTTATTTATAATATTTTTTAGTTTTTATTTAGATTTATATTCACCATTTCTGTTCTCCTAATACTACTCCTACCTTTACCTACCTACCTAACCCAACCTAACGGTAGGGTATAATTTTTATTTTTATTTGTGGTTTATTGTTTCTATTTTTTCTAGGACCTTTTTACCTTCCTACCTACCTACTTGTGTGTAAGCGCTTCTGTGATGAATGCAATGTACTATTTATTTCAGGTAATGCACATAAAGAAATACACACGACTAATAAAGAATTCATTACTACTTCAGTATCTTCTTCTGTGTTTGGGTGACAATAAAAACTTAAGAAACGATGATGTTCTTCTTCAGCAACAGTAGCAATTGATTTAGCCAGTAACAATTAGAACATTCAAAGTTTTGGATCACAAGTTCGTCGAACTTCGTCGTCGAAAATGTCGCAGTCGTCCGCCTCGTTCGCAGTGGCAGCGGGAGTAGAGGTTTTGCGTGTCTTCTAAAATTTATTTTTTTACTGAAAAAGTATGTGCTGTGTAGACTTATATCTTAAGTGTGAGTATTACTTACAGGAGGTGGAACCAAGCGGCCATCTCTTGGCACATATTGGCGCACGTCGGCCCTACAAAAAGTAAAATAGAATAAGTAGTTTTGGTTGAAGTAAGGAATTCTATGTCATTTAAAATACACTAACATTGCTTTTGATAGGGCTTCCCGGAAACATGGACCCCAAATGGATCGGAACTCCTTGCGCTCTTGAAACGCTCGCGATCGCGAGGAGTTGTCGTTGCCGAGCGTCTCCCAGTACCTGAGTGAATATGCAGAGATTATTTAGAGTCTATCTACTCAAAATACAGCCCTACTAGTTAATCCTAGAGTAGTACCTCGTGGGGTTACGGATAAAGTCTTCAACGGAGGATTCGACGAGTTCATTGGCTCCCAGTCCGATTCCGTCTAGGCAACATCCCACGAGTGCTTCGATGACGGCGTCTGGTAAGTTCTTGAGCTGGGGAGCTTTCGGATAGCGATCAGTCCTCCGATAAGAGTATTCTTGAATTTCCTCAACTGGGTCGCAGGCCTGAATTTTAGTGGGATTGCAGTGATTCTGCCAAAGCTGTTAAAGAACCTAAAAGCTACCTTGACGAGGTAGTGTCTGAAGAAATCAGTAGCTTGGATGGAGTGGTCTTGCCGCTGAATTCGGGAAGGTCTTTTCCAGCTATGGAGGAAGTCGTTCAAACGGCACGGATGAAAATATGAGTATTGAATTCTACTAATACAGCTAGTGTACCGATATATTTTAATATATACCTTAAATGGCGGATCGGACTTGATATCCCAGTTCTGCTTTAAGTGGAGGCCATGGAGGAAAAACTGTTCAGGGAGGGTGTGGCTGGAGTTCTTCACCGCAATCGCCTCTGCTTTGGCGATGGAGCGCTGGTTAGCTCTAGCAAACTCGAGTCAGGCTACTTACTGCTTCTTTCTCCGATCCTGTGCACCTTGATAGGTCTTCCACACCCAAAATGAACTTCGAGGAGTACAGCGCAACTAGCAACGCGCCGAAGCAGTCTCTTCGAATGGCCAATACTGCCGTGCCCTTTCGAGGTCCGAACATTGCTGAAGGATGATACGATTCTTCCTCATCACTACATCTCACTAAGTTGAGTACTTAGTAACACTGTGCAGCCACCTTTAAAGACATTGCAAGTGATTCCCTCGGAAAGCAGATGGAGACGTCGGGCATGCAGTGATTCACCGTGAAAAACTCCATCATTTGGGTCCATCCTGGAGAAGTAAAAGAAGTGAGATAATTGTTCGCCTATCTCCTAAGGATTATTATCCCCACTCTAACCTCGAAGCCCATTCTGTCGCGCCTCGGCATCCATTATGAGGCTTTCATCCGTTCGTCGATCATGAGGGTCAGGGAACCTATTGAACCTTATTACGCGTCGACCGGATCTTTCTCCAGGGGACGTGCACAGATGGCACCCCTGCAGTGACTGCCAGTGTGGCAACCCATAGAGTGTTTGCAGAGCCTTAACAATTATATATAGGAGGTATCCTTAAGTGACCCATGCCCGCAAACGGTTGACTCACGGCGAAGTCGATGATTCCGTTGACCAGTTTTGGGGTGCAGATCCACGTATCGGAGGCGGTGCGAATGGGGATTCCCTCCCTTTGCAGCACTTCTAATTCGTGCTTCAGTCTGCAGAAAAATCCTAATTCAATTTTTTTCAACGGTATTCTAGGGACTTAAACGCACCCGCTGAACAGCTCGGCCAAAAAAGTTTCGGTGGGTGGCTTCCTTGTGAACATGATGCCGGCCAAGATGATGTTCTCGTACTTATTTTTCTCCTTGAATGGTAGTCCTTCGAGGCGAATGTATACGAGCCAAGACTCCGAACTTAATAAATGACAGTTAGATGCACACGTAGTGGAGAAGAACAATGGCCGTCGTTCCGGTACGGAGCTAGAGGAAAGACTAACCGCGAAAGTTTCTTGAACCTTACGCCGTCGACGTTCAAGGTGAGCACGATGGTGATTTTGCGATCTCGAAAATCCAAGACGGACTCGATATCCCGATCGTACTTTGGGAAAGAGGAAGTTTCACTCAAAACTGGGTTGTCGTCTGATTGATCCTGGCAGAAGTTAAGATAGTAAGCGAGCTGAACTCCAAGACTAGACATAGAAAGCGCACCCTGTTATGAATGGAGTCGTGCAATTCAGTTAAGAGCGGAAGGACTCTCTCGAGGAATATGTGGAGTTGAGGCTTGATGAGAACCGTGAAAATGGACGTACGCTTACAGGTTTTCGAGCGCTTTGGCCGAACACTGCGGTTCTGAGGTACTCCATATAAAAGTTCAAATATAAGAGAGTAAAACAAACCCTCGTAGCTGGCAGCCCTCGTTCTGGCACAAGGCCTTTGGACCGGAAAAATGTCTATCGCAAGCGTTGCAGTAGTAAAACTTAAGCAGTCCGAATCTCTCATGCGCATCATGCGCCAAACTGACGAGCCCGTTACGAATCTTTAAACATTTTAAATTTAATTTAAGAAATCTAATTTTTCCCTAATCTTCCTAATTTCCTAATTCTTCTATTTCTTTTTAATTTTTCAAATTTCAAATTAAATTTTGTGTTGCAGTGTCCGTTTTGATGTGAGTAGTTTTTGTTAATTGTGTTGTGTTGGTTTTTGTTAGCATGAGAAAACACACAATACACAAAAAAACTAAAAAGAAAAACATCAAACATCCATCAATAAATTAAAAAACACATCGAACACGAGGTTCGATAATACCGGACAACCGATGAAGTCCGGTATTCAATACACATCAATAATAAAAAAGAAAAACATGGAAACGACCCACCGGATCGACCGCCCCTGCGGATGAAGTCATGACGTCGCAGAAATCCTCCACGAAGCGGCACATTTCATCGCTAATTCCAAAATGTAGCTTGAAATTGGCATAGTACAGTATAGATCGGCTTCTTCGCAGCCTCGGCACCTTCGCGTTTCCTGATTGCATGTCGAACGTGTCCGGGTTGGAGTTCTCGTCAAGCGGAGTTGATCTTCGCTTGCACCCAGTAAGCATAGAACACACTACTACACCTGCACCTGTAGCGCGCCCCACCTCCAAATTTGATGCTCTGTGACTGGAAGAAATCATTCCCTTTGCTTTAAACCCTACTAAACCCTAAAGGCTAAATTATCGCTACATATTCCGGTGGACACTTGGCCACAAAGCATTTCAAAAAGCAGAACTCCAAAACCATCTTATTCAAGGCCACATTAAGGACGACGGTCCTCTTCATCAGTATCAGTATCCATTGTCGTCGCATCATCGTCCCCGTGCTCGCTTCCTCTCCCTCCTTTAGATTCGACTTCTGCTTCTCCGTCGTCTTCTGCTCCTTCTTCTTGCCTGCCTTCACCGATGCCTTCGTCCTCAATGTTGACCTCGGAGTAGTTCAGTCGCGAGATTTTTGGGCACAGCTCTCGCGCAGAACCTTCAACTCTGCTGATTCCACAGCTGAAAGAGCTCTCCCATCTACTATACCCTGCTTCTGAAGTCCAAAAACCTACGCACTTCCTTGCCACTAGCCTCTCGACATCCACGAGCAAATGTTTGACCTCACACAGCGTTACCGGCACCTACTCCGCTTCGTTATCCGGTCTCACCTTTCTTCTGGGCAAGTTCACATACCTAGAAGTGAGACCGGTGAGGGCAAAACACCGGTGAGCAGAGAACAAAACCACTATGCACCTGTTGCCCCTACAGTCTAAAACGAGCAGCTCCGGGAAGTTCGTCGATAAAGCTCGCCACGGATTGCACAGATTATTGCCTCGAAGACACAGATACTTGACACGTCGATTGACGTCTTCAACTCCAGCTATGTCCTCATCTGTCAAGGCGCACCCCTGCAGAAGGGTCTGTAAAAGTTAACCCCATTACACTTCACCTCATAGGTGCACTTGGACTGCACTAAGTTACCTCAAGATGCCGGTAACTCCAGAGATTTCTGAGTACTTCCTCAGCCCGACCCTGATCGTTCAGCACTTTGATAATGACCACGACTCTATCCGAGACTTCTATCGAAGCCATGTTCCAAGCCGGTCCACAATCGAAGCATGTTCCAAGCCGGTCCACAATCGGCCAGCCGCTCCAGGAACGAAGCCGTTCCACGAGAAAAATCGAACATTCACACTTCAAAAAGAATCAAATCAGCTCCCCACACATGGCCAGCCGCTCCAGGAACGAAGCCGTTCCACGAGAAAAATCGAACATTCAAACTTCAGACAGAATCAAATCAGCTCCCCACACATGGCCAGCCGCTCCAGGAACGAAGCCGTTCCACGAGAAAAATCGAACATTCAAACTTCAGACAGAATCAAATCAGCTCCCCACACATGGCCAGCCGCTCCAGGAACGAAGCCGTTCCACGAGAAAAATCGAACATTCACACTTAAAAAAGAATCAAATCAGCTCCCCACACATGGCCAGCCGCTCCACGAGAAAAATCGAACATTCAAACTTCAGACAGAATCAAATCAGCTCCCCACACATGGCCAGCCCCTCCAGGAACGAAGCCGTTCCACCAGGGGAGGAGGACCAGAAGAATCGAACATCGAACAAGAAACAAGAATCGAACAAGTTTACTTCAAAACGACTCACCCAGTCCTGCGTCCCGCGAGCAGCGTCCTATGCAGCTGAGTCATATCGATCGTCACGTGATTTTGAAACTTCGCGGCGCTCCGCGGAAAGTACGGTAGCCCTGCATCGCTGCGGGACCGCCTGCCACATGCACTTTAAGTGCAGTGCAGTGCTGTGCGAAAACAAGCACTACTGCCCAGCATATATCGCGAAGCTCGATCTTCTCCATGATGTTCTTATTCGAATTATTTTGGTTTTTCTTAATCAAAACCAAATCGGCTATGGTACATATGATACTCTCCGGCTCTCTGGATATAACAGTCCCCAGTTCCATGTCGCATGAGCGTCACCACGACATGTTTCTGTGAAATCTACGGCGACGGCGAAGTTGATATCATCTGGTAGGAAAAGATGTGGATTTCGGATCTTGGTAGTACCCAAGTAATTAGTTGCCCTACCGCCAAGAGTCTTCCAGATTTTTTTGCTAACTTAACAGGCAGCATGCACTTAACAATGATTTATTACCAAACAAACTGAATCACAAGCGACAACAAAATCTGTAGATGGAAGAAAATACAATAAAAAGGTCGATCACGGTAGGGCGCTGGTGAAGAGGTGATTGGAGGGATATTGTTCCAGCGTTGGCCTACGTATCGTCTCCTCGCGATCTTTATATCCTGAACATTCCCACTCATGCCAGACCTCTTGAGCGGCGGCTGATTTCCGACGTCTCTTGCCCAGTCTCTTCGCCGTTCAAAGGCTCAACTACACCGCGTCATTCTCAAAAAACAATTCTCGGCAAAACTCGAGCCTAACCCACTTGACTGTGGTCCAGAGTTTTGTCAAAATTTGACACATGTTATCGCTGTTCAATTGAGTGCTTCAAACCCTTCCATCGCTACAGTAATTACGAAATTGTCTGTTTCGGAAAATACCATTCGTTGAGTTCTTTAGCTCTGTAAGGATAACCGTGCTATATCAGCTGCAATAAGATCATTCGAAATCATCCAAGATAAGACAGGCCGTAATCATTCACCTATAAAAACGGATGGAAGTGAGGTGCGCGCCATTTTTAATAGTTTTGTGCGTCTGATCAACTCACACATTTGATATCACAGGTGCTTATTTACCGAAGAATGTAATGAAGAGTCTTATTTGATGCGTGATCATTTCAGCATGGAGAATCGTCCCCCGTCCCGTCCTTACCTCTTGTGGCGTGCAGACAATGCTGCGGCACTGTACTATATTGACCAGAAACACATCTACACAATCGGACGACGAAGTAGTCAGTCACTGCTTTTATGGTCGTGGGGTGGCACCTGAGCTGAGCCCACAATGTTGTCAGAGGGGGATAACACACGCTCCTTGGCGGTTGCTAACCTAAAGATTTCTATCTAAGGATTTTTTCCTCCGCCCTTTCTGGAGCCCTGCAATCAACCTACTGTGATAAGTCGGAAATTCACCTCCCCCCTCCAGGCGGAGCTGTGAGGACATGCCAACACCTTTTACTTAATGAACGCTGTGGAAGACGGGGTGTAGTGTGCCGACTAGTTGTCTGTGGCAATTTCGTAAAGGAATGCAACTTATAGCCAATATTCTAGATCTTGTTTGGCGCATATGCAGGTGATTTAGGACATCTTGAATCTTTATCATAACTAAGGAAGGGAACAAAGTAAACAAGGTCAAAGGGACAACAGACCATACGGGCAAGTGTTCTAGAAGGTCATATATTCCATTTCACCACCTCCAGCTGTAACTCATTTCAGTTGAAACTGGATCGGTGCGGGTTAGAAGTACAGTCGTATGACGACGAAATCTTCCTGCCTTGTTTTTCTTGCTCGAGTTCACCATTCTAGCACGATCCTAGTGTAGGAGTGGCGTCCGCAAGAAAAGCGAAATATTTTATCCTACTGAAGACTGTAAATGGAAAATATCGGAGCCTACCGGAGACTGCTCTCACCCAACTCCCTTTAGGTTGTTCAGTGCCTTCGCTTGTTAGGTCGTGCTCAACTGGAGCTTACTCCATGAGATATGATTTGGAAGCTGGAAACCTTTCCTTATCAGTTCCGATTTGATAGCGCTTCCTAAAACGAAACCGAGCAGTACACACCGATACTCTTAAGGGCTGGGCACACTCTTGCTGCTTGACGCAGCTCCAATGATGAAGAATAGGGCAGAGACGCAGAGTTCGTGCCTCTGCGTCAGGGGCGGCGACCCGCTTATGGCACACTTCGCTTCAGCGTTGGCGCCCAGCGTCAGCGCTGCAAGCGTCAGCTTCACGGAATGAGCTCGGTCATTCCGTGAAGCTGACGCTATCTCTCCTGAGCAAGAGATAAGATAAGTAAGATAGGAAGCCCTTTCCTCAACCAAACCAGCCAACCGGTCAGCTGAGCGATGGTTGGCAGTGCTCCAATACCGACACCAGAGAAAGAAAGAACGACCGCCCCTCACCGCAATCATGTCCTGAGCCTGAGAGCGACGCTCCGCCCCACTTTTGACGCACTAAAGCCGCTGCCGAGTGTGCCCAACCCTTTAAGCAAAGCATAACAGCACCAGACAGATAAACAGTTATATCCCGACAGTTGTCGGCCTGCTACTTTCAGAAACAGGAGCAGTGACAAAATAACAGTGCTCAATTAGAGGCCATCAATATTTAAGCAGCTGATAGATCATTGACCGGAAATAATGAAAGGGAAATCTCGTTCGAATCCGTTCCGCTACACTCCACCTATCTGGACTTCTCTTGTCCTTGGTACGAATCGTCGCCCAAATGAGAGCAAACTGCAAACTTAGGTAAAGAAAGGTTAAATCTCCTTGGACACTCATTCAAACTAACGTCAACATGTGATTAGTGACATTTGATCTCAAATGCTTCACGTCAATGATGCTGGGCTGGTGTAATCCACGTCTTCAGTGTTGTAGGCGACCGCCAATGACAGAGCTAGCGATTGTTACCTGTTTTAATGTGACTGCACGAAGTTAGCTTATCTCGAATGTGTGCTAGAAAAAAGAGGGGAGATTCAGTTCACTGTTCGCTGCCACGATTCCGTGAAATTCAACAATTTATCCCGTGTTAGTGTGGTACACCTTCGAGTTGAGTGGCACTGAAACACTCCCAGCCTTTAAGGGCATTCAGTTTTCTCGACATGTAGACGGACACTTACTCAAGGAACCTACCTACACCCCCCCCCCCCTCCACCCGAACCACTCCGCGCTCTTTCTTGGATAACTGCAGCAGAATTGAAAGATGGTGATATGACACACGTGGAAAAGGAACATACCAAGGGAGTGCAACAACGTAGTATTCTAAAATTTCCTGGCACGGAAGCTTCACTCTGTGTATGACCAGTTGACATTTTTAGAAATATCAACCCTCCATCTGGGCACATACTCGGCGTATTCTCCAACGCCATCCTCAACATGTTTTTCCCCACGTAAGCAAGAAGCTATAGGATGAAAGCGCTCTCGACATATCGGAAAAGCAACACATCCATCGTCTGATGCAACACCTATCGCTACCAGGCGACCCATTTCCAGCTCTATCTGATCAACTCACTCAACAGTGCAATTGTGTACTGTTCTGTGACGTCTGCGCAGACTTTTCAATCGTTCTTCTTCATTTATTTATTTATTTCCAAAATCGGATCTATACTAGTTGAGGAAGGGCGCCACTAAGAAAACGAAACAAGTACATGTGCTAGCGTGCAGAGTAGGGAATCCGGCCATCTTCTCCTTGTTAGCAATTTGTTCTAGAAATGTTAAGCATGAAAGCAATACTCAGCTACATCAGCATGTTTCCGGTCGAAGGCTTAGGGGAGGGGGGGGGGGGGGGGGGTGGGGTTGATTCCATGGGAGATGTGTAGTTATGTAAGGAACGCAGTGTCCATCTTCTCTCAAGATCTTCTTGGCTTGACTTTACTCCGACACTGTTCATCTGTCTGATCCCTAATCTGATCCCTAGACCGCTAGATAAGGTTTCATTGTTTCAGCTTGTGACATTCCATTTCCGAACTCTTGTCTGCTACCAATTCACGCCACTCTTCATAGAAATGTGCGCCGCAATAGGATCAGCTACAGCATTGCGTCATGCAGGTGAGAGACGTGTTTGCATATAAGTTACAATGAGCAGTTCTATCAATTAAAGCTGTCTCTGCAGTACTTGGCAGCGTTCCCTAACGACTTATTTTGATCTGATAATTGGATATCGTAGAGGCGACATGAATGCGTATTTGGCCATACAATGACTTGCGGTGGCCAACCGATGAACAAGTCAGCGCTTTATCCTTTCCAGACAAATCTTGTACCGATTCACCGACCCCGGAGAGATGGAAGCATTGGTTGGCCTAGGCGTGAAATCCGAACTAGGGTATCGGGTGCACGCGACAGTCGGCGTCCCCTCCGACACACGCGCCCAAATCAACCTTTTAAACGTCATTAATTCGTTAAAATCGATGAGTGGTTAATCGCTAAATGAACCTCTCGGTCACTTCTTATCAATCATAGGCTAGTCTTCCCACATTCATGCGCTTGGTAGTTCTTCAATCAATGAGCTCCACCAAAGAATGCGAAAGTCAGAATGCATACTTAGAAATCCGGAGTCATATGTATCTAGCTCTTACACTTGCAAATTTGTTGTGATGTTAGTGAATAAAATCATTTGTGGGTACTTCAATAATGCCAAACTGTGAATGACGGCGGAGCGTCCTCCTTGTTACTTCCGAACGGTTCCTCGTTGCTAAGGAACATAGGCATGCATTTTTATAAGCATTAAGATTAATAAAGGATGGGAGCCTCTTTCAGCGTTAGTATTATGTCTTGTTAACTTATTGAACATCTGAGCCAAGCCCTATACAGATGATGACATCAATGTTGATGAGATTTAGCGATAACAGTGTGGAGAATAAGTGCTTCTATACATTAACGTCATAATCCGTACACCTGCTCAAAGAGTGTTTAGACCATGTTTCCTCGTGACCTCTAAAACTTTGTCAGTACCATCGCGATCCATTCCGTGTATAACATTTACATATAAATATTTTTCACTTTCTAAAAGTAGTCCTCAAGCAGTAGAATGAATTCAGTTCGGGCCAGATGTCAGTCAACGACGAAGCCCTTCAGTCCGGTCGGAAAAGGGATCTTGCATTTCATGACGTCATTACATTACTAGAGGGTTAGTCTTGCCTCACATGTCATATACGAAAATTCACGTGGCTTACACTGCATCTATATTAAGTCAACATCTATTGATCAACCTCTTGTTTAGGAGCACACTGTATTCGTCTAACATTCAGCGAGAAACAAGGTTGTTTGAGAATTCAACTTGTGCAGAGAGATTATATAGGCTTCGCAGGTCGACAAAGTAATTTACTTTTAGCTGGAATTGTCGATGATTCGAGACCTTCTCTAACATGGGAATCTAAATCGCAGATACATGTTAGGTATCTAGAAGAAAAGAAATTTTTCACCATTGGAAGCGACAGGGGTACTACAGATACTTTTTAAAATAGCGTGTGCTGCTAATATGGAAACCCTAAAAATAAGGCTTTTAGCTTGTGACATTTCTTTCCCAACACCATACTTGGCCGGCACTCACGCCATGCTGGTGCGGAACATTCTAAAAGGAGCAGTTCAATTTTCTGTCAAGCCGGCCTTTTCCAGGTTAGTTTTAGGTTACAAACAGGAAGCGAACATATCCTTTCAGTCGATTTGGGACTTTTCACTCAAATGAGAATGTTTTTAGAAGAGCGAATGTGTTCGTGAACGGCTCGCCGGTTTCAAAGAGAGGAGCGAAAAATCTTTCCAGTGGCGACCGTCTCACGGTTTCAACAAGTATACATCAGTCGTCATGTGCAATACTTTAATTGGGTGAAGTTGAACGCTGAATCGTTCAGATCCACAGAGTGTGAAGTTCGTATTCAGCAGCGGAGAAAATGCATGCATAACGCCACTCGCTCCAGCAACGAGTAACTCTTCGTCTACTCGGACCTCTCCAAAATCGACGCGTAAGTTTCACATCCTTTCCACGTTTTATATGTAACTAATTTTATCGACCTTATATTTCTTACAATCCAGAGACTTCAAGCTCTGTCAGCTCCAACGCGAGCACCTCAACAAAGGCTGTAAGTGAAAGACAGGTACGTAGAATGCTAGACGGATGTGTTGAACTTCGTTTGAAGCTTGCTTAGTTCTGAGTTCTTCAATATCTAGTTAGTATTCTATTGTACGTGAAGGGTGCGAGAAAGAGGTATTGTTCTTCTTTAGCCTACAACCGATTCAGAATGTAGGGCTAAGAACTACGATAGATAAGATCATTTTATAAAAAAACTACAGTCACACTTAAATGGAGGCGAGACACAGTGATGGTATAGATGAAGCGAAGAGAGCTACTTTTCCAACGTCGCAGATCAAAATTTCATAGGAATCCTAGACGGATTCCTGGCAAATCAAGTGATAAGGGATGTGTTTCTTCAGGAGCAATATGACTCCACCCCCTTTCTTATACAACCGGTCACATCTTACGCTCACATATTGTTTGCCAGCTGTACCCATGAGCGGATTTCACTCATTTACAGAGGAGAGCTAAGTCTTGATATAGATAGAAGAGGTAAGAGAGCCGGATGTGGCTTGACTAACGAACCGTGCCAAAATGGCCTTCATCGTGGGTTCCTTCCCTGCCCTACATGCAAGTAAAAGGCGAATCTGTAATTGAACATAGAACATAAGAATATGTACATTAACCTTCTCTGTGTGTAGCTACACTCAACGGATGCTTCGGTGACCACCTCCCCGAACAACCAAAGCGCATTAGCGGAACGAATAACACCAATGCTTTGAGAATGATTTACAACTATTGCTCAAGACTAGATGAGTTTTATTTGGCGCACTATTCGTAATTATTCCTTTGTAGGAAACTTAAAAGGCAAAGATTTGAAATGTAGCAGTTACAACGCCATTTCATCTTATAAAAAACATGTCTTAAGAATCAGAGAGTGGAAACGATTGCATAGAAACCAGCAGCGCTGACGTTATCGGTTGAGTATAAGTTAACCGCACTTAAAAGGAGGTGGGCTGATTCGCGTTGTGAACGAGATTATAACTATAGACCACCTGCCCAAGCAACCCATCCAAATCCGACCACCTGGATCAAAAAAGTGATGTCGGCGAAGGGTATGAAGGATACAGTATTGAGGCACTGTTCCTTGCGGTTGATTTGTGACATTTTTGTCAGTGATCCAAAACGCTTTGAAGGCTATGCATTGCGACATACTAGGCTGTCCAATAATTCTTGTCCGAAAATTTTCAAACTTCTGTCATTTTCCTTAGAAGTGTTATAATATCAGGTAACTGTAAAAACCTTCTAGAAGGTTCTCCAGAGTTCCACGCTAGGGGTATATAAGGCGCAGTCGTCGCGTCTAGCTACCAGTACAAGCTAAAATGGGCCAAGGTCGAGTTCGTACGTTCGTGTACTACGAGTGGCTGCTGGGCAACGACACGGGCACCGCGGTCGCCAACATCTGCAGAGCGTGCAAGGAGGATGCAGTGTCCCAACGCACAGTTGGGCGCTTTCGAGAGCGGCGACACGAGCCCCGAGGACAGGGAACACCCGCTGAAGATCATGCTTTGCTGCTGGTGGGACGCCGAGGGCATGCTGTACTTCGAGCTGCTCCCCCAAGGCAGGACGGTCACCGCCTCCATCTACACCGATCAGCTCGAGAAACTAGCCGCTGCCATCCGAGAAAAGCGTCCCCGACGGGCCTCGGTCCACATGCTGCACGACAACGCGCGCCTCCACGTGGCGAAGGAGACCCAGCAGAAGTTGGCGGCGCTCGGCTGGGAGACAGTTGCCCATCCGCCGTATACCCCGGACCTCGCCCCCTCCGGCTACCCCTTGATCCGTCCGCTGAAGCACCATTTGGCCGGAAGAAAATTCACCAACTACGACAACCTCAAATCCGACGTCGCGGAGTTCTTCGAGTCACAGCCCCCGGAGTTCTGGGCGAAGGGCATCGGCGACCTGCCCAATCGATGGGCCACTGTTGTGGATAACTGTGGTGATTATATTGTTGATTAGACTTGTTTTTCAATAAAGTTGAAAAAAATTAAAAATGGTGAAATTTTCGGACAAGAATTATTTTACAGCCTGGTATCGCATTGAGTTGTTATGCAAGATCCAAATACGTCTTCATCGTGTTACAAAGTTGCTTGCTCGTTTTACCTATGCATCTATTTTTACGCTGACAATGTATAAGACTCGAACCTCATTTTTCCATGCAGACTAGCTGTGAGCCTCCTTTGTGCTCTCACTACTACCAATTCTAAGATTTACAAAACACCAATCGTGAACTCTCATGCAAAAAATGCAGTTCGTCGTGTTTTAATTATTTGTAGCGCACATCAAAAAGAGAGGAATAACCTTTGTAGGACCTTTTGAGATTTGGAAAGTAAATGAAAAAAGTGTAGATGAAATAGAGAACGAATAATATTCAGGTAGTCTTTCTTATTTTGCTAACAAAAAGTATCACACTTTCGCATTATTAATGACCGCAGAATTCTCGTAGGAGCGTTGATTTGTTCCATTTAGGTGAAACAAACGCGAGATGATGGAACCATTTCCCTTACACAGTTGGAAGCTAATCTGACATGTTGTGTCTGCCTTAATATATTTTTTAAACCCATCAAGTAAGTATTCTACGTCGATATTTAGCAGCTCACTACAATTGATTTCGTCCGGAGTGGCTCTAATTACCAGAGATGTGCGGAATCTCCGTTTCCGCGTTCCGAGTACTGGTTTTCGGCCGTTTTTAGTCCTTCCGTTCCACTTCATGTTCCGCTCCCTTTTGGGCCGGAAGACAAAACGGAAATGGTGACTCATCCATCACTCATCGATTGTTCTGCACTGCCTTCATTCACCTCTTGAACATAAATGAAAGGCTGAAGAAAGAGATCAACTATGCGTCGCCTTTTTTGAGATTGTGTTGCTTTCAAACCAGTTGTGATTCTGCTGTCGAAATAGAGTGATAACCGAATTCGATTCCTTTTTTTGTTTTCTTGAAACGATATACTGCCGAATTGGATAAGGTCACAAAACTGTCATGCCGTTTGAGCCAATAATAAACTTTCTTATCCGGAGCATGATTATCGTTTTCCCTAGTAATACTAGTCTGCCCTGCAGCACCAAACACCAAGCACCTTAAGTTTAAAATTGCTTTCAATAAGGGACATTGGATCCTAGTCAGGTGAGGGCATGCGGTGTCTTGCCTCTCCACCTCCTCCCACCTTTGAGTTTGTTCCAGAGCTTCAGCTACTGCCAAATGACACTATGCTATCAACGCTAACTCTACTCAATTACTGTGCTATGGGAGTGGATGTCGCGTCGTGGGTGCTGAACGCAAGTGTAACCTTAGCGCTGCTCCCTCCCAATAAGGATAGATTTGGGACATTCAATAATACCGGTTAGGTGTTGTGAGTGGCGAAATCTCTAGCATCTTACTCGTCAGCTGGGTTCATTGTCTTTAAAATACTTTCTTCCTATTTACAGAAAGGCTAAAAAAGGATAAAGGACGGCGTTATTCAATCCCTTTTGGGATGTGCCACGCATTCTACTTCTACGGGATAGAATTCGTGGATGCGAATTTGAATGCGTATTTGGTCATACAGTGACTTGCGGTGACCAGCCGATGAACAAGTCAGCGCTTTACCCTTCCCAGACAAGTCTGGTACCAATCCACCGACCCCGGAGGTATGGAAGGCTTTGTTGGCCTGGGCAGGAAATACGAACCAGGAACTTGGTATCGGGTGCACGCGACAGTCGGTGCCTCCTCCGACTACGCTACACGCGCCCATTTACAGAAAGATAAACTGTAAATAGGAAATAGGTGCTTATTTTCGATTCGATTTCGAGAAACTTCGATTTGTTACACTAGTAATGTTTGAAAAGTCGTCTTATGGTTAGTAATGATTTTGATTATTATATGTTGCTGGAAGAGAGTCACATGCTATCTCGCCCGTTTCCTAATTTCGTTAATGATAACTTAGTACTACCATTATGGATATATTTATGAAAAATTAAATGAAGTAAGGAGTTTTGAGTCATTTCCGTTTTCGTGTTTCGTATTCCGGTTTTCGCCCATCTTGATCTCTTCCGTTCCGTGTCCCGGTTTTCTCGAAAAAATTTCCGCACATCCCTGCTAATTGGGTATTATACTATACTCAGTCTAGGTGGATCCTGCACTCCTTGACGTCCAGTGAAACGCAACCGAAGGACCTCATTTTAGTTTTGTGTTCTAGTCAACTGATGAATGTGGCCGCCGTTTTATTGCGTGTGCCTCGATTATATGCCCACAATGAGGAAAACGATTGCATTTATTAGGTTCAGTGGGTGTAGCACAGTCGATAGCACTGCTGATCTGCTGCGCGCGACGAACCATCCCAGACACGAATCGCAATGAAGTCGAGTTTTCCATTTTACCAGTGTGGTGTAATGGTTTCCCTGGGAGTGACAAAGCACTAACGATAAGTTGGCCATCTAACCGACGACCGCTTACCTTTCGCTATTGGACCAAAAAGCTTTTGAAAGACCCCTTAGGCATTAGCTTCAAATAGAACACAGGTAATAAAGTAGTAGCTCGACGTCCACTTCGTATGGTTTATTCTTTCATGCTGATTCAAAGACAGTCACCTTTTCTGTTCGTTGTCAGTATGGTTCTTTTAAATCACTTGCGCTTTTGGAACTATCGCGAATTTGTTGCACGATAATGTAATTCTTTCCTTGTCTTACGAGGAAGGCAAAGACGTACAGAACCAAGTGAAAAAGTCACAAAAGCGTCGGAAATCATCTATTTGCCAAAAGTGTTGGAAAGCCTGTTTTCAGTATTGACCCGTGCAACCATAAGTGTTGCTATTCATGCGTGCTTTCATGGCTGCAACAAAATGGCTTTATCGGAAAGTGTCCTCAGGTAATGTTCTACGGAGGAATTTATCTTTCGTGTTTCGACAGTAGTAAACATGGCGTAGACCAGTTTGCCTCCTAGACCAGGTTAAGCATTTCACTAACTAGGGAAGGGTTTCGACCTGGAACTTCAACTTGAGACCAGGATCATTAGAAAGAGCTCGGAATGCTGATTACGAATATGGGTGTCAAAATTGCAAAACGAAATTCCTGAGCGGGTTGTGGCCTGCAAATCGGGGGCTTCACCACAGGCTGACACACCTGGCGCGAGAGTGGTGAGTCATCGGGCCTCCATAAGGCTGCGCCACCCAGCCGCTGCGGTGGGGCAGAGGTAGTGCTCCAACTCGTCACGTTCGACGTCGTTGGTTCGGTTCCCGTTGCTGTGGGTTTCTTTCCAAATCATAATTTATCTTCGAAATGACCTTTTGTTCCGAATTATGACACGTGTTTGATTACATTGACACGTGTTTGATTACATCGTGTTTGATTACATTCAAAATACTATATAAAAATGTGTAGTTGTGCAAAATACTAAATCTCTATTCTATTCTCTATTTGTGCAAAATAGTCAATAAAAATGTCGCCATAGCAGTTTTTGCCTTTAAGCGTTTTTACAAATGTGCAAGTAGCTTTCCCCACTATTTAATCAAACACGTATCATAATTCAGAGCAATAGGGAATTTCGGAGAAAAATTATGATTTGCAAAAAACCGCCATCAACGCAAGCCGAACCAACGACGTTGCTTTCGGCAGGCCATAACTCGCTCAGGAATTTCATTTTACAATTTTAACACCAATTTTTTGTTATCAGCATTCCGGGCTCTTTCTAATGATCCTGGTCTCAACTTGAGGTTCCATGGGAGGTCGAAGCCCTTCCCTGGTAAGATTTCTAACATACAAGGCAAGGGTCTCAGGGCTTTGTATGAACAGTGGAAATCAATACTGCTATGAGAACTTCCGTCCTTCAAATAGTAGAATAGTAGGTTTTATCTCCAAGTTCTCTCTTCGTAAAACCTCGGCATTTTTTTTCCTTAGTCTATCAATACTGCTGTGCCAAACGAGGTTAGGTGGATCAGTTTTATTGAGCGGCCTAACGTTTCGACCTGTACGTCGTCTTCAGAGGCCTAAAAGTGGTTCAAGACTTTAGATTTGTTACTTACCCGACCAAGCGCCTTACCCCCCCTTTCCGACATCGTCCTAGGTGCCAAAACGAAAAACCCAATGCATGAAAAATAAACTCACCCGCTGATCCACCGTTGACGCGGAGCGTCGTCGCTACCGCTGCTGTTAGTAGTCGAGTGGTGACTGAGACATACTGTGTCATTCGCACTGATTATACTGAGTATACCAGTGTCATTCGTAAGGACACTCATGTCACCACCGGTCGTTCTATAGCTCACAATGCGAAAGGAATGGCAAGAAGTCACTAGTAATCGAGGGACACTCATTTCGACTATTCAGTGCTGGATTCCTTGCGGAAATCCAGAATGCTTCCAACGCTTTCCTAGACGAAATACCGGTCTCAAACGTCAGAACCGTGCACTTAACATCAAAGTCGGTTCCTCCGTGCCCCTCAACCCTGTGCTTACCTAACGGACTGGATAAAATACCACGCCTTTTACTAGCCAGGTGTTCTTTAATGCGAACTGCCAGTACCCTTCCGGTTTCCCCGATGTATATTTGATTGCAAGTCCCACATTCAAGTTGATACACTGCACCAGCTTTTGCGCAATCCCCCAACTTATTGTAGGGACATACAACACAGTTTTCTGATATACACTCCCTATCGTAGAGCCTATTTCGGACTAGCTGCTTCTTGATGTTGTCATTCGGGATGTTTACAAGCACAACATCATCTTCTAGCTGAGCCCGAACTATGCTCCGCTGTATGGCAGAAGTGATATTATCAGAAATAAAAGGAAGACAAAGGGGTATACGATCTCGGCGTGGTATATTACGTTGCACAGTGCGGAATCTTTGGTGGTGTTGTGGTACCACGTAGCCATTTTGGCAAAATGGGGTAAACCGTAGTAGGTTTTATTTTTGCTCAGTCCTTGCTCATGGAACAGGCCTTCAATGATTATTGTGAGAGCGTACTGTCAGTGCATGCGCTTGTGCTAAACTCCCATGATCGGCCAAAACTTTAAAAACGGATATCATAATCGTGATCAGCCTCCCCTCCCCCATTATCCCATTTAAGCGAAGTTCGGGCGAGGTTTTTCCAACCTCTTCTCGACCTCCGTCAAAATGCAATAGTGCCGGTTCAGGTTTACACCTGATAATCGCATAGTCAGGAGAGAGTACACCTATGTCACCTTTAATCATCGTGATCAACTCTGTGACAGAAAGCTCTCTACCTCTATCCCTAACAAAAATTCTGTTTATATCTCTATATATAACAACTGTTGAAAGGTCGACTCAGACGTATTTCAAGATCAGTTTGTCAGGAGTACGTAAGAAGACGGCGGTGAGCTATGAAACAAGCCTGCTGAGACTACGGAAGCTTACTGGGTGACATCAGCAGTGTGTCTAGTTCTACAACTTCGGAGGGGTGGGGGCGGAGTACCGTCAAAGTTGTATACCAATCGGTTGTCTTTCGTTGAGCTTGCGCAGCGGTGGCAACTGAGCACTCATTCTCTACTTGTGGACCAGCACATTCATGCGCTGCTCGCAAATGCTGTTGCTTGCTTCATTTCGCTCGTCTACCTCGGTCGCTGGCAAGGTTCATACCAACCTGGTCAAGCATCCTTCCAAAAGTTTGCAAAAATACAAAGTCACGCACATAGGGAGAGCAACTGATGGAGAGCTTTTGCTGGTCCCGCATTTGGAGGCCTATTGTGGAATATATGCCTACGAAAGTTGTGAAGGTGATAAATACCGAACAAAGGATCATTACTAAAAAGGCAGGCCACGGGAATCGATCACCTGCCTCGCACCTATGACGCAGCGGCGCTCATCCTTGAGCTAATGATCAGCTTGTTGTGTGGTCTTTCGCCGCTTCTCTTGAATCAAAGCACGTGGGTGGGCAGTGTCGGTACGAACTTTGAGAACCCTTAGCTCCTTAGGTGCAAAGACAATAAAAATGGGGCATTCTTTTCTACTATATGAAGACTGCAGATTCTTGTAGTGTGTTCAATCCGCCGTTCAAGATAAGCGTGAACCCCTTTCTCTGGTTATCCGAAATGCTAACTGAAACAATCCATTTACTTTTAGTGCCGATGCGGAATACTGAGCATTAAACTCGATCCTCTGCTGAATAACATTGTTGAAACAATGCTGAATATGAAGCCAGGCATGTGTTCCAGCTTTTCACTACTTTTTAATCCACAAGCTCAAGAAAATGTATCCAACGGAAAACCTCATTGAAAAACTCTAACTTAATTTCGCTAGATATTTACCGCTTACCTTTACCCAGAGGATTTTGGGAGGTATGCACTGGAAGTTTGAAAGTCTGTATCAAATGACCAATGATCAATAGACCTCTCAGATGGTGAAGCACGTGAATCAAATATGTGAGCCAGTCCAATCATCTCTATCTCTGAGGGAACTGATCACGCTGCTTATATGGGATCCAGGACCCTGAGGATATAGAGCATTTGAGACAAATAGATGGGTATGAAACATCACCTGTTTTGTATTCACCAGCATTCACAGTTGTCGTGCAAATAAATAGAGGGTTAAGGAAAGGGCCCTAAAGAGAAGTGGAAGATAGTACAGTTATACTTCCGTTTTAATATACGAGAGGTAGTCGAAACCTGTAGTATGCTCGTTTTCTACTACTCGCTCTTCAGGGTTGAGGCGTAGCAACGAAGAGATTAGCATGATCGAGGAAATGGAGGCAAGGAATATGAGAGAGTATCAGAGCCTCCTGCAATACTCTCTCACCGCTGACGCTTTCCGACCGCAAGCTCGTACGCCATGGGTACCATGAGGTCATGAAGCGTTAATCTAGTGAAACGATGAACGATAGAATTTTCAATACTAACCTGATTGTTTCGTGATGTGTCACCGCTTTAATAGGGATAGGTGATTCGACTAGCACTTTCAAAGTTACGATCTCATGCAAGATTCAATTCCTTTGATAGGGTGCATACACAGGACTAGTCACTAACATTACCTTTGTCGTTTTCTCTATCTAACGTTTACTCTATGTAAGAGATGCAAGTCTTTTCCGACTGAAGTGATGTCTTGAACGCGCATGTCCCTTTGTGAATGAAAAGAGAACTGCAGCCATCACTTTGTAACCCACGGGCGATTCTCTACACTAACACTGTATTAACGTTTGTTTTTGGTTTTTGAAGACGCACATTGTGGATTGAACGCCTTACTAATGATAAACACTTCTTACATGTTTTTCCAGGTAAACACAACTTCATTAGCAGACTAAATGCGCACAAATCAATAAAGAAAACATGCAATGCTGCATGTTACGTACCACAATGTATCATTGGGACATATATTCTTATGCGTCCTGTTCTTTTTCGTCCTTACGCTTCTGCTTGCCTAAAGTTTTGGCAGCATGATGATTGCACCATTAACGGCAAGAAACTATATTCTCTTACCTGGAATTAACAAAAGTGATAGCAACAAAGGTTACCACCGATCACATTGTTGAGGCCTTATAAACTCTCAGGAAAAATCCACGTCTAAGTGGTGAGTTCGCTATGAAGAGAAGAACATGCTCAAACAGCCAGCATTACTTCTACGGTACCGCTCTGATCAATCTGCAGACGAGACCCACCGCCCTTAGCAGCAGAACATGAAGGACAATGCCTCCTCTCGTGCGGCTTGCTTCACTCGGTACCGCAGATTCGAAAATGGGGATGAGGCGCTTGAAAAACGTTCTCGTACAGGACGTCCACCCACAAGGCTCTTAATCGAAATGTGATGCTGATGGAACTGTTACGCTTGACCTGGTCTTGTAGTATGTACGTGAGTTTGTAGCTCTTGCTAACACTCCAAGAAGCACTGTACACGATATTCTCCAGACTTGTTGTTGCACTGTTGAAGTTCTTCCATATTCTTTGACTGGTTAGAACAAGAAAAGAACCGTGTTGATGTCTGCGCTTCTCTCCTCAACCGTCATCGTACGTTTGTGTGAATCGACTGCATTGCCACTATGGACGAAGAGTATTGCTTCTGCGACAAGAGAGAGTGCGTCAAGCACTTGGTTGACTTTGACGTGCAGTCGAAGCCACAACTGGAACATCCAGATCGCGACAAAAAGGAGTTCTTGGGATATCAATAGCCCTGTCTTTTAGGAATATTCTGCACCTTGGAGAAGGGGAGCGAGATCCTGCGCAAAGATGGCCCAGAACGAGAAAAAATTACTCTCATGAACAACGCCAGACCACACATAGCGAAGAACACTGTTGAAAAAGCTGGGCGAACTGGAGATTCAACTTGTGCCACACCCACCATACTCTTTCAACCTTGCGCCCAAGCACCATCATGCTTTCCTGTCCTTCGGTCTTGTTTCAATGGAACAAAGAACGATGTCATAAGCTGTCATTAATTTCTTGCAGTCCAAGTCTTCGGAGTTCTTTGCCCATGGAATTCGGTCTCGACTGGTAAAGTTGCAGTATGCGATAGAATTTAATAGTGAATATTTTGCTTAATGATATTTGTTGGTAATACAGTTATGAACGAAACACCTCGTTCTGACATTTCTCAAAAAATGGGAAGCATACTACATAGCTTTTCAGTTGAAACCAGCAATGAAGCAGATAAGTGCTCTTAGGGCTTCACACTTTAAGAATGAATCAAACGAAGGATTAAACGACTGATGAGGGTTACGGAAGTTTTCTACATAAACATCTACTTTTGAAGGAGTATGCCTAATGAAGGTGTGAGTGACTGTTTCTTTTTCAACCTCGTTATAACTGGCACAATACGTGCCCAGGTTATTAACTATGTCTTGAATCACTATAACTCAGCAAAAAAGCTTTGAGGAAGCTTCGAAATTGCTAGGGTTCAACTACAACGGGACATTCTAACGATGAATATCTCCATAATCAGTGCGTAACTCGCTTTACTTCGAAGTTATGCTTTTGCGGGATCTGGAGGCCTTGTTAGAATGTGAGTCCGGCCCCAGGACAGCTGGACAATAGAATTCCAACCAGAATGAGCCCTTTCGTCGGTTCTCTGCATTGCTGGCTGGCATTCGTTCGCGGAAACGACTTCAAGATTTAATGTCAATTCGTTTAACCGGTGGTGGGTGTTTCGATTAGCTTGATTTTTTCCACTTTTACTCTAGAGCTATATTTGTGGTAAAAATTTCTTTTGCGGTGTAGAAGTCGTTGTGATAATATAGTAATACAGCGCTCTTACACCTACTGTCCTTGCTTGGTGAAACATACTACGCTTCACCAAGCAAGGACAGTAGGTGTAAGAGCGCTGTATTACTATATTTTCTACGCTTCCTTGATTGCAGTTAAAAGCGTGTCAGACGTCTGCGAAACAAGTTGAATAGAAGAACAGAATAGGATGAGAATAGCATTCGTGAAGATATTTAAGATCACATCTGACCTCAACTTTAGGCCATACAGAAAGAATATTTATCCTCAACAGCTGAGATCCTGCGCGACGTGACTGAGATCATAAGGCTGCGTCCAGATGCTGCTTACAGGTGGCGCAGAAATGCGCACGAGGAGCTGCTTCCTCAGTTTTCCCATTTCGATCTACGCGAGTTGATATCACGTGGGACCTTCGGCTTTCGTTTCGCTGTTTCCTTTACAGTGCTCTCCACAGCTCCTTCGAAAATTTCTGCCCTCACCTAAACGTTGTGTTTTGAGCACGAAAAGTAAATTGATGATATTTAATTTTTGGAATTCACTATGTCAATAGGCCACGCAGATTCGAGGAGAAGGACCAGGGGCCAGATTCACCGAACGCTTTCCGGTCGGGGTCGGTAACGGTGAAAAGCACCGCCAAACTCCCTGATATGACATTTATCAGCATCAGGTTTGACGGTACTTTTCACCACTACCGAGGTTGATGAATCTGACCCCAGATGGGACAATGGAGGCGGATCTGCCTTTAAGGGTAGGAATACTAAACTAACTCGCGAAAACATAGTTGGGTAGCCTACAGCATGCACAACCTGGTCAAAAAAAAAACACTCTAGCAAGGCCATCGGAACAAAATTGACTGTCATGGTAGTATACTCTTTGAACAGAAACGCATTTCTTCTGCATGGTTAAGATAAATGCGGGTAGGCGAAAATTCGTAACAAGCAGAGGATGATAATACGCGTTGGTATGATCGAGCAATCAAGCGAGGACACCACTTTTCGTTTTCATCCTGAAATATTCTAATTGAAGAGGAGTGCTTGTGTCAGGCCCTAAGAAGCTCAAGCCAAGTGTTCTAGCCAGATCGTATAGTACCAATTGTCACCATTCGGTAGTGCTCGCAGTATTGAATATTTACCTCTTCCACGTCAAACTGGGCACATTCCCATCAAACTGGACACTTCTATGCAAGCGTGACTCTGTTTATATGAAAAAGAACGCCTTCCAAATCGAGACGGAACGTTCACAATGATATAAAGACTCCCCAAGATTTTTGTTAACGGAAAATTTGGTATGACTTCAAACTTTTAAACCGCCTACTCCGATAAGGGAACACACTGTTTAAAATTTTTCTAAGTTTTTACTTCACCTCGCATGAAAACAACAATTATTTGGTATATTAAAAAGGAAGGCCGCGCCATGCACTCAACTGACTCATCGCGATTTTCATTTAATTTATAGCAAAACTTATGTTTGCGCAGAGTAGCACAGAGGTAAGCGGTGCTACAAAAACAGCTGTAAAAACTCACATGCACATCCTCGGACACTACGTTTTACTTGAGCAGCATTTACGTTGTCAATCAAATGAAAATCGCTAAGAGCGAGTCGAGTACAAGGAGCAATCTATTCTTTTATTAAATCAAATGATTGCTACCCCCTACGCCTAAAAACAAACTTCAGTTTACTATTTTTCCACAAAAAATAAAAATTTTACAACATTTCAAATGCGAAAATCATGAAATTTCAAGATAGCTCTAGAATTGGCTCGTACACATAAGCACAATTGAAGAAAGGTGGGACAGAAAGGAAAGAAAGGTTGTATATAAGCGCCTATATGTAGCTTGATTTGCAAGTGAAGTTAGATTTTTCACCTTAGGTGGTATTTTCCAACGAAAAGACGTGAGACCTTAATGGATCTGACGGGTATAGACGCTACATGCTGCAGAGTCTCAGTGAGAGAAGAAGGCGTAACTTTGGCGATGGAGGTCTCATGCTTTGAGCTTCGTTTCTGGACACTAATTTTGTTGGTCTTACATAAGATGAAGATTGAGCATTTCCTGAAATCGCTCAGAGATCCCTTGCTGCCATGTTTGAAAAAAATTTCGAAGACATAATTTTGTTTTGAAGCTAAATAATGCATCCATTCATATATCGCAGTCGACTACAGATTGGTTTCTTGCATAGAGTCGAACTTCTGGAGTGGCCCAATTGTTCTACAGATCTTAACCCGATAGAGAACTTATGAACCAATCATGTACACAAGGTGTTCAAAAATGGAACCACTTAATCGGTTTCACATGTGAAGAACGCCTTGCTTGATGCATGGGCTGAAGTAGAGCAAAGTGCTTTTGACAACCTTATCAGCAGTATGCTAAATAGAATTTCGATGTTATTTACAACAAATGCGATGTAACTTATTACAGTTTAATACCAGTTTTGTAATGAATTATGTTTCTCTGAAGTGGACAATAATTTTGCACCGGCCTACTTCCAATCTTTCGAAAAAAGCTCATAGTGTCGGGCACGGATAAGGTATCCTGCTTAGGTGCCTCCATCACTAACCAGAACCCTCGTAACCAGTTCGCTGGTTAATGGTGGATGAACCAAGGGATAGACCTATAATTTTGCACCGGTGTGTACTCGGATGAGTTTGAAGGAGCGTTGCGTAACTAATATACATACACTGGATCCGATCGAAAATTTTCGGATAATTGGATGATTCGGATGATGACAATTTCGCGAACCCCGGATTTCGGATATTCGAGACGAATATCCGACTCATTAACCTTTTCACGACACGGGCGATTTCCAGGTGACTGCCTCGTCGGACAGCGCGTATTTTTCCCGCGCGCTGATTATTTGTATTATTTTATTTATATCATCTGTTAGATATGAAAAACAGCCACAAATGGAGTTTGCCTTGGACCGTCTTGACCGTAGATATCAGTGGACTCATAGATTAATATTCTACTGTTAAATGTGTGATAATTCTCCATGAACTATTTTTATGATTTCTGCGAGGCCATTGCGCATAGACTGCAGCCTCCAACATCTGTGCTGTATTCAAGTAGGAAGTCGTTCACTATTCCACAGTGGCCCGCTGGTGTCAGCGCTTCACGGTTGGAGATACATATCCCTCTCGAAGGACGACCTGGTTCCGGACGCCGGAAGAAGATAGCTTGCGCGAAGCCTCAACTGCTCGCGAATTGGAGGCAAATTTCTTTCTTGTAGAACCCTATTGAACTTTGCCTGACGCAAAACGAGTTCACCATTTCAAATAGGTCGTTATTGGGATCACTCCTCCGTCTTCGTTTACCAGAACCGTCAGAACACGTAAATTAGCTGCAAGACCTTCGACAAATGAAGATGCGCCACGTATTTTGCTTCTACGGGATGTCGTGACGATAATTTGAATAATTGACCCTTGACTGAAATGAATTGCGATGGCCTGACGGTGAAGAAGTCAGCGCTTTATTTTTCCCAGACAAGACTGGTACTAATTCACTGACCTCGGAAGGCTGGTTGGCCTGGATGCAAAATCCGAGCCCGAAACCTAGAATCGGATACACGCGACAGTCGGCACCTCCTGCGTCTGCGCTCCACGCTCCTAGATCTTCAGCATTGAAACCAATTCGGATATATCCAAGTTGAGAGGGCCGCTTCAAGTTGTCAGTTGCGAATATACTTTTGCGACACACCGCCGCCACCCCTGAATTATCCCGGTGGAGAAGTAACTGAAGCGTTCAGACAAATCCAGAAGATGGGATAGTGGTGTGAAACAGATTATGCTCCCTCCCGACTAGGAAAGAGCCACTAATCTTTCTAGGCGAACAAATCGGGTTGTCCTTACTGTCGTTTCACTGTCGCTCCTTCGATCCAACACCGAATGGTTCTCCATGAGTTCGGTCTCGATCTTGATCTTCGATATGGTGCTGGAGTCATCCGTGTGCACACTTGGAGAGGTAGACGTGGACTGTTTCAATGCTATCTGAATCCCTCTTCATTTCGGCTGGTGAGAAGCTGGCTGGTGTATGAGAAACCTTACCTGAAGGAGAACCAAAGCGAACCATATGCAGCACAAGAATATGAGGACCAGGGAGAGAAAGCGAATCTGCCTCTCAGCTCGTCGTCGAGACCGCACCATGCTTGAACTGAAGCAGTCGGTCTCCGTATCACGGAAATCGGCTCCACGTCAGAACCGTGCAATCCAGAACCCACATGTTGCCTCCCATCTCTGGCTATTAGGTTGAGCCGCATGTGCTGTGAGACGCTTAGATCCTTCGCGTAACAATGTGATCGAGCTACGAATGTCTCCTTAAGGTTATCAGGAATTTATACCACTTTGGCGTTAAATTGGAGTCTCTTTTACAAGAGACTTTCCAAGCGATTAGAACAATTTTTGCCTAAGAAAAATCGGATCTTAGAAAATCTTTAGTCCATCTACCCAAATAAATTGAAGAATGCACTGTTTGAAATTTTATAAAACTTTTATGTGCGATAAAAATGCGGAAGGGTTTGCTATGCCGGTTTTTCATGCAAAATAACGATTTGCCATGCAGTGCCGAAAAATCAGAATTTTTTGGCGCTTTGGCGCAATAAAGGAAACATCGCGCCGCATTGCATTAGATCATCGCGATTTGTGTTTGACTGATAGTATAAATGCCGCTTATTGAAACAGTTATGTGTGGATATGTATTTTTTATAGCTGCTCTTTTTGTGCCATTGACATCTGTGTTACTCCATATAATCAGGATTATCACTATCAATCGGAAAATCGCGACGATCTAGTCGAGTGCATGGCGCGATCCGTTAATTTTTTACACTAAATGATTGTGCCTCCTGTGCTTTAAAGCAGAAATTAATTCATATTTCTTTCCTAAGATTTCTTCTATAAAGTTTCAAACAGTGTGCTTAGTTGTTGGTGCAGGGAACTAAAAATTTTATGAAGGAGTTATACTAAAGTTTTCTCGGGCAGAAGATTGTTCTAAGCGTTTCGGAATTCTCTAATGCGAAAGAAGTTCGCTTTGATTTGGACGATTTCAGTTTTATTCCAGAAGCATCAATCTTGCTTAGAAGAGTGTCCATGTTGATGTGAGAGGTGTCCGGCTTGGTTTAAAACGTGTCCAATTTTATTTTGAAAGTGTAAATTTGACGTGGAGATGGTGTACTAAATCTTTCTAAAGTTGTTGCTACTTTGTCCATTGAGTCAAATTGTTGTTGTTTTTCAAGAAGACGGTAGTGAGCCAGAGAGCATCCAGGGGACCCTCAGCCACCTCTGCTTGGCGCTGCGAGGTGTTGTATGAGCATCATTCACGTAAGCAGTACCGCGCTCAATTCTTCTAGCTCGGCTCTTCCGTCAAGGGCTTGTCAGATGAGGCAGCTCTGGGATAGAGTTGGAACTGCTCAATGGACACCCAAGTTGTAACACTCCAAGAGTTTGGATGATCCCGATAGGCAGATGTAGGCAAGCAGAACCAAATGGAAAATTGACAGAAGCATGAGCCAAACTATGCTGGATAACACTGCGGAATCAGCGACCATTTTTCTCTCTCACCCCTATACAGTTGCAGAGAGGTTCGCCCACGTCTTCGTTGACGCAGGAGGAAGGAGCTCGATATGGCTTGAGAGTTCATCGTCCTATTTTTCTAGCAGGGTTCATTTCTGAGGAAGAGATCACTGTAAATAGGATGCGCTTAGGGCTTCAGTGCTAGAACTATCTCGGTGTTGTTAATAGTTAACGCAGCCACGGGTCAATTTTATGTGCAAATTTTGCAGCTGTTGCCGGGATAAGAAAATAATGCTGATCTAGGAATTGCTACAGGGCAGAGGAAAACGTCCAGGGTTCACTTCGAACGAAGCGATAGCTGGCCGGCGTTTTCCGCGAATACAGGTCAGATGTTTTTCAAGACAGGGCTAAGCAGAACAGTTTGAGATGAAAAACCGTCCTGCATCGTTGACGCACCTGGATGGCCCTACTGAGGGGCTCGCGAATTTGTTAACGAAGCACAAACTGAATATGGTCGGTAGAAGAATGACCACGAACTCTTCTCGACCTATCTCCATTACTATTCTCTGCTGTGATTGTGAGCAACTGTTTCGCCGACCATCTCCATGAGGCTATGTATTTAGCGACCATAGTTTTGGAAGCTCAGACGACATCTTCGTGTACGGGACATACAAGATGGAAAGACCGAAGAAGCCAGAATAGGGCCCTACAATAGGCTTCAACAACCATGGATTTTTTTGAGGTCTAAAAATCTACTTTCACATCATCTCCTTGAAATTCTTCTGCTTTATTTTCCTGAACTTTCTGTCTTACTCTGATTAGGCCTGCTTCCATTTTATCATCCTTGTCCTTCTTAGGAACAATTTAATAAGGACTTTCAACTTGCTTCATGAACACTGATTTCCATCGTTGGTTTGGGCCTTCTTCAAAAATTCTCTAAAGATGCTTCCAACTCCGACGCATTATGTAGTGCTTGGTATTCGACAGATTCTATATCTAGCCTTCTGTCTATTTCTTTGCGATTAATTAAATTAATAACTAAAGGCGTCGACAAAGTTCTTGCATCCATTGTGCCATACAACGTTCCCATAGGAGGATGCATATTAGAGTAGGAAACGCGCTTTAACCTTTCCCGATTCCTGGCCTTTTGATCTTGACTATGCTACCAGGTTGTCGCCTTGTGAATTTCATTTGTTTGTGACTCAGCAGCAGAAGAGCCTTGTTGTTCTACGATCGCGCCCTTCTTTCTTTTTCGTCCTTCCCGTGTTTTTATTTGTGAGCTGCACGGCGACAATGTATTCGGAATAAAGTGTTGATGAGTCTTTTATGAATCAATTCTCCATTACTGATCGGAACCCAAGATCTAATACATGGCGCTTATAGACCACTCTCGAAAGATCTCCGTAATAGGTAGCCAGGTTGCCTTCCGTAACTTTAATCACGGTGTCAATTCCACGAGAGTACCTTCGAGCCATCGTTTTCTATGAATGGCGTCGTGGCACTGCAGCGACGGCTACCATTCGAAACATCGGCATGGAGAGAACCCCACTTCCATCTGCGATATCAACCGCTGGCTCCATCGCTTAGGGGGCGCGAACGGACTTCGGAGAGAAGGCTCGGTAGGGACGCTCGCACGAGGGAAAACTTCATCGTTCTTGACGCTGTACAAGGGTATGCAGTTAGCATCCGCAGTCTCGCGACTCGGTGCACCCATCCAATCCTCAGCTGCCGCCAGTCCTACGGCTACAGAAAAATGCTGGCACCCTGGATCCCTCATGTCTTGTCCTCACGGGCATCTATTTGTCAGTCCCTCCTTCTGCGCCCTCACCGAAAGGAGTTTCTGGAAGGTCTGACTAGGAGTCGAGAATTGAGTCCCTACGGTGCTAATACGTGTGCTCCGTCGGGAACACCCACCAGCGCAACCCAAAAAGGGCCCCACCCCAGGTAGTGTTCTGTGCTGCTTCTGGGATTCACGAGGAAAGTTGCATCACGGGTTGCTCAAAGTCACCGGCAGCATATACGCCAACAGGCTGTTCGAGAAAACAGCCGAGACATCCTTCCGTTCCTCCCCATCATCCCCCATCACGACAACGCTAGGCCGCATGTCAGTCAGTTAAAGAGACACGTAGGAATTGAAATTGGCCTGCGACACGGTTCACCACCCACCCTACTCCCTTATATTGCACCCTCTCGTTATCAGTTATTTCGCCCCTTTACGGTATTCCTAGCGAAGAAAAAGCCATCCAAATTGAGGATGTTGAGAGGGCGATCAGCGCATTCTCTGACTCTCAGACTCCCAATTCTGGGAGAAGGGAATCGCTGACCTGCATTTTAGGTGGCACACTGTAGTGACTAACCATGGTGACTATATAGTTGAGAGAATGCCATTGTACGCCGAATAAAAGATAAAGAAGAAAAAATATCGAACACCCCAACATTTAACAGCCTACTGTGTGCAGCGGAAAGTAACAACGTAACCCTGCTCCATTCGAGTATCATATCGCCTTTGTCTCTAGTCGCAAGTGAATAAATAAATTGTGGAACCAATATTTTATTCAACAAGTAACAAGAACAATGATTATAACAAGCTGTTAAAAAAACAACCAGACCATAAGCCATGCTTAGTCTGGACAAAACATGCTGAGAATTTCCTCCACGGACGCTTCACCTTCCATCAGAACAGTTCGCTGAAATTGAGACGCTCAGCTAATCACAACTTTGCGGTAAGAACACCGAAGGCAAGCCGGTGCCTTCAACTACTACGACAGAACCTCACCTCCTCCGTCTTGGTGTCTGGCTCCGTCTTCTTTACCATCTTGGCCTTCTTGGCAACCGGTTCCGGACCTCGCTCGGAGCGTTTTGTCTCCTTTTCCTGTGCTTCAAAGCTACCCGCTTTTCTAGAAGTTCGCCGCTCAATGTTCCCGCTGGTAATCGTGTCTCCAGACTCTTTATCCTAGAAAAATCAACGGTTGCAGTAACAATTGGGAATAGGCAGCCAAACCCTTACCTTAACCTCGTTCCTCTTTGCGACATCAGATGTCGAAGGAGGACTAGATGTGGCGGGTTGAGAGACAGCTGCCTCTTCTACTCTGTCGCTTTTTACCTTACACTCATTAACAATGTCAGAAATCCGCTTATCGAAGCTCTCATAATCCTGCGCTGTTGTCCCATTCATGGTGTTAACCGATTCCTAAAAGGTTCCATTACTCTGCAGAAGAATCGACGCGGAATACAAATTGTACTAACACTGTCATCCACGGCATCGTCTGTCACAGCTCTTCCCAATGCGGCGAAACGTCGAAGCACCTCTTGTCGAGCCAACATCTGAACACACTCCATACATGCGTTCAACTGCGTGCCTAGCGCGAAGCATTACCTGAACTCGAGGACGGGTGATAACGTCGCAAAGAGATCGAAGATGCTCTAGACCGTCCGAATCCACGCACCGTGACATGACAGTTCTGGCAATCTAAAGCGCATCTGATGTCTAATGAGGCCACACTTTTAGCTACTTTGCTAGACATACCTGCACCGGAGGCGGCACCAGCTCATGGTTACAGCCCAAAAACGAGGCCAGAATTTCGCGATAGATCGCCGAGCTGGGGTTGCGCACTGCTTCCTCACAAACCTTCCGCTGGACGGCCAGCAGGACCTTGAAGAAAAATGGCCTTAATATGTGTGTTCAGAGCACAGAGAAGAATTTGAGAAGCCGAAATCGATACCTCAGGTTTCACTAAGAATGCCGAGCATTCCACAATTGCCGACAGCAAACGACCCGCCTCTCGCCCATAGCTCTGAAACACAGAAGCTGGACGAGAAAATACTAGTGCAAGAAGCGAAAACACTTCTTTTGGATCGTCACAGATCTTGCCTTTATTATAACACACAAATTAGATCAGAAGTTCATAGTTTGTCGTTGTGCGATTACTTAAGAAGTATGGATTCCATAGATATCCTTATAAAGTACGAAGTCGAGCTGTATAACTCAGCATCCAACGAGATTTTTGGTATACCACTCCATTAACCGGCCTAACGTTTTGACATTCTCGTCGTCCTCGGAAGGGAAAGAGCGGCAAATGGATACAGACTCTGCCACTTAAGAATGAGCTGCAGTCTACTTAACCTCGACGAACATGTGAAATCTGAGCCTTTGAGCCGTTTTTCTGCCTTCGATGGACGTTGGCCGCAAGACGAACTAATCCACCTCAAACTTCAATGAGTAATGTACAACGGATCGAAGGAATGAAGGAGATTCAAAGAATCTGGAAAACCCCAAATGTGAGCAGATATCGATCCAATTCGAATCAAGGACTCCACTTGTACTTGAAACCATGCGCACACCTAATCCGCATGCTATCGTATGCGTTCAGTCATTGGGACAGGTGACAGACAAGCTGTTTAACCCAACCAAAAGAGACTTGAAATGGGTCAGCGAAGCACTGAATTCAGCTCATGGAAAAGAAACTATAACATCTTCGCTTGTGCACTTCCTGACATCGCCCAATGATACGCTACAACAATGGTACCGGCAAGCGATTAGAAAGTGATGCTGAAACGTGCTTGCTAGAAAACCGCTGGCGCCTAGGTGTTCCACAGTTCACATTTACTCCAACTCTTCTCCAGAATGCATACCACTCGTCTTCCTACGTTCAACAGAATGAAGAGTGAGAGTATATGGTGCAGACACGAAGCGATGTTCATAGCGAGTTGCCCACTTGCTATTTTGTGCATATGGCCTAGCCTGTTCGTAAAATGATACCAATAAAATGGTACCAAATTTGTCTGCGAAACGCACTACACTGACTGCACTCAGAAGTCACTGCGTACGGAAAACAAAGATTCAGTGTCTAATCCACACAACTGAGAAAGGGACGCAAAATACCTGTTCATCCAACGGGTGCTTCATGGAACTGAATATCACGTAGAAGTGTCGAAAAACTATGGACCCTGCACCGTACAGACGGCAAATATGAGCCAAAGTTTCGTACAGTTCGCTGCTGGGTGAATCCAATTTCGATACCAGCATCAACACTGTTCGTGGAATCTAAATAATTCAGGCAAAATAGTATATTTAATTTGCTCAACAGACAGCCTTTGAAACTAGCGTTTAAGGAGAAAAAGTTGGAAGAAACTCAAAAGTCCGCAAATAACAGAACAGGGGAGCTTAGTCCACCTACCAGTGGCAACACTGCAGAGCGACCATTTGTGCACAGAGAGCGGATTGTGCCCAAGGCAGCGCCGCGTAGTTTGGGATCGTTCAGACCTTCATTCAAAATGCTCAGAAGAGCACTGCGTGGAATGTGCTGGCCTTAAACGGAGGACTTTCGTTGAACAAGCTTTAATGAGCTTTAATTGCGCCGGGAACTGTCGTACCTGGTTTCGCAAAGGCGAGCGCTGAGGAGTACAGATCGAATAGAAGACCGCAGAGGTCCACGCGTAGCGAGCTCATTCCGAGCGACTTGAGTCCGAGCACAGCTGAAAGCAGTTAGTGCACTAAACACAAAAAACAAAAGCATAAACACTACGGGAAAAGTACTGCGAAGACAAAATCTCCTTAGAACTATGCGGATAGCGCTCGCCGTGCTAACCTAAACGCTCTTCTTCCGACAGCAGCCGATTTGAGATGGCAGAAGACAGCGTAGTCAGGAGTCTCTCGGTCATCTGCGGATCGCATCCAAACCGGATCGAGTACAGTTCCACGCATAGCTTCCTAAAAGCATTGACAGCACAATGAATTCAGGACAACGCTTATCTTTCTAACGACTAACCTCATGGTGGAATCGCCGCTGCTCACAGCCATGTCGATGAAACGCATAATTATTCCTTGAACAATATCCGCATGAAGATTGCCGACCTAAGCAATGAGGATGATTGGAGGTACAGCACCTATAGTCCAGGGAACATGTAGCATGTTCAGAAAGTTCAGCATTACAAACAAGTGCGAATCATTCAGACATTCTTGGCGAGATCTGAGGAAATAACGTATTTAGCACACACCTGACCATGTAACTGTTGGTTGTAAAACTTGCACTTGAGCCGTTTTTGCACACCTCGGAAACCACTTTCAAATCATATCTTTTCCGAGCACTTCGAAAACATGCCTTTCGACATTCTAATACCCATAAGCAAACGGAAGAAGTGAAGAAGAGGTTACAATGAAGCGATCGACTGTTAATTTTCTTCCTCGTCTTGGGCCTTTCTACGGATGCCATACAATGTCGTCACATGGAATATTCCCTCTGGTGCTGCTGTAATAAAACATCACTTTGTACTGACGATTTCAATTCTCCAGAGTGGAAGTGAGGACAAAGGATAAAACGATAAAGATCGAACGATTAACGAAGTAATGCTAAGGTTTTACCCAAAAATTTTTGGGTGCGCCACCCATTTTGCTTCCACTAATTCCATGCCATATCGCTGAAGCAGTATTAGCCCACAATGGCTTCCAGTGCGCTTGCTTCACTTTTCATGAGCCTTGCTCCAATCCACCAACTTTGAACATTCAGTTAATATCGGGATGTGCGGATTTTTTTTTTGTTGAAAAAAAACAGGAGACGGAAGACGAAACGGAAGCGTTCAAAACGTCAGGAAAACGGAAATCGGAACCATCTCTCTCTGCCGATTATGCCGCTAACTCGGAAGTAATAAAGCAAACGCTAAAAGTGCTGCCGATGAGAAACCCTAGAGCAATGAAAGAAAGCTTCAGCACACAATCTGGACAATTACAATCTTTGGTATCAATTGTTATAGCTGAAACGCGTAACTGCAAGATACAGAAGCAGATAAATACTGTCCAGTTGAAGTACAGATTGCCTATATAAGAGTATGAATAGATGCATTTTTCTTAGTTCTCTTTCATTTTTTAAGCAATCATTTCGTATTTCCCGCTTTGCTCGAGCTTCAGAACACTATTGACTGATTCTACAGATCCAGGACAAAAACTCACTCCCTTAGTGAATGACAGCTCTTAACCAAGTGGTGCTACTGCTACACAGAAGTGACCACAGAAGTGAGAAGAGTTTTCAGAGTAACTCGTGCCGCAGTTCACTAGCACTTCTCAACAGTTTAAAAAAGAAAACAGTATTATGCACTGCCCTCCAAAGATTTTCTCATCCGATGATAACTGGTAGTGGGAAAGCAGAGTTCTTCTTCGGAAAACCAGTAGTGTACACATTCAACGTTGAGCTAGATATTTTCCTCTATAGCAGCAGTGTTGTTGAAGGGAAAAAAGGGTTGCCTGTGGAGAGCGTTTTCGGACAAATTGTGCATTCATTGATAATTTTCAAGAAAACAACTAATCTTCGAAGCATATGACTACCTGTGGATTGCGGACCAGCAACTGTCTCACGAAGATTCCGGAATAAATTGTGGGTTCATTCTTCACGTCTACTAATTTCTTTGCCATACGCGACTGTGTAGCGCGAAGACATTGTGGACTGCATCTACAAAATATTTACTATGTTTCATGTAAGAACAATGAACAATCTTGTTTCAAGAAAAAGGCCTACTTCTCTAAAATTCTCGCTAACAACAACCATCCGCATGACTTCACTCGAGCATCACGGTCAGATCGAACCAATTGGAGGCATCTCTCCACCACCTGAAAAGCGTAGCTTTAACGTTACTACATTGCAGGTGTGGGAAATTACAGCATGAAACGCACCTGAGGCTGCTTTTCCTCTGGGCAGTCGAGCTCACACTCCTCTACTAACCTCTCCATACCTAACTAGAACCAGGATAACGGCAATGCATTCTAAGCAGAACCGACACTGCACAGATATGAGCACATGTATACAACCCTTTCTCCAGATTTCCTCCACTGTAGTAAAGATTTATCCACTATACACTAGAACCCACATCGTGTCAGAGAAATAGAAACGTTATCAGTCTAAGTCTATCTTCTAAAGGGGCTTAAGCCGCCGCCATGGCTTCCTTGCGCTTCTTCCGCATCAACAGGCGTCGTTCACGTTCATATTCCTGAAAAAAAAATTATTGCACGTAATTCAAAAAAGGACACAAGAAAAGGGAAACAAAAAGCTGAAACCAATAAAAGACGAGAATGACTAACGCAGATCATAAGCCTTTACTATCCTGAACCATGTCAAAGTGAGACACCTCAATTGAGAGGAGTTTCAAAAATTAGACTAAAGTCGATCGCCATGTACAGCAACTCGAAATGTTACAAGGTGGTTGCGATGAAACAGATGAAAGTTCATTTCCACAGAATAAGCAGGAAAGCTGTGAATAACTCTGAGCTATCAAACCACGTAACGCCTCGATGAATGGGAAGAGTGAAGGTCTACATTCTGAACCTCAAACTACATTAATAAGGTGACGTAGTAAAGCTCAACCGCTGTGAATAACTTATTCTGTCTAAATTTTGCTTGCTAAGGCGTAGTATAAAGGCCTACAACAGTGGATTCACATAGAACCGCTAGGATCCATACCAGTCCGAGGATGGTGGCACCCACGTGAAACACAAACAGTGCGACCCCTTCTGGCTAGAAAACTGCAAGAAATGGTTCTTCCGTAGGCTGCTTCAACGTGTCGTCCTTGTAAAATCGTTTTTTTTTCGGAGGTTCGTGACAACATAAAATAGATAGAATGGCAGAGTGAAGTTCTCCAATAGGATAGATCCGACCGCTCTTTCTCAGACTGTTATGTGTTTCCGAAAAAGAATGACTTCGCTTCAGTCCTCCCTATTATCTAACAATTCTCTGAAGCACATCAAGAGATGAGTTGTTAGCTGTCCTGGTTTTCCCTGTTTCTGTTCAACTGTGATAGCTCACATAAAGTTCACAAACAGAACTTCTTAGGGCAAAATAGTCAGAGTTACAGAAAGCTGAAGAATGCTACCGTGATCAGAATACCACCAAGAACTCAATAGTACTTATAATGTCTATACGACACAAAACGTCTGTATGATTTCACTGCCTGAAGTGGCTGAAGTACGGAATAAATCGTTTGGAGTTGTGAATCTTTTGGCAAACAGGTTGGATAACTCGATCTCGAACGGCTGGACTGGATAACCCGACTTGCAGTGCTGTAGATCACTTCGAGAACCCCAACACGCTTTCAACAGCCACTTACCTAGACTCTCAAGCTTTAAATTAAGCAACACCTTCAGATCAGACCCACCTTTATACGACTGATGTAGTCCTCATACTCACATTTGTCCCAAGCCATTCGCTCACCGTCACACATGTGTCCGGCAAACGGCGCGTTAGCTCTCTGCAGACAATGACTAGAGTTTATTAGAGAATCGATGTTAATCGAAAGACAGAACACTTTCAGATGACTGCATCCAAGACTGAGAAAAGGGCATGAAGGATGCGACGCTCACCTGACATTTGATCAGCGGAATCAACAGATGGGCGCAGTAGTCCCGCTGACCGGGCTTCAGGTTGAACTGATTCATCTCCTCCCAGGATACCAGCATCTCTCTTGGCTAAAGCAAAAGGATAAAGAATGGCGGTAATCAATTTCATGTTTGAAATGCGAGACCGCATTCTAGTTCTGTGGGATCTTGAGAGAATTTGGATGCATATTTGGCCTATATAATGGTTTACTGTAGCCAGGCGATATAAAGCCAGTGTTTTATCCTTCTGATGCAAGTATGGTTCTATTTGTGGACCCGGAAGGGGTGGTAGACTTTGGCCTTGGCGGGACCCGAATCAAGAACCTCTACTCCGAGCTGTGGTGACATCTGGCGCCTCCTTCGACAGCATTACTATCGTTTGCTAATGTAATTCGAACAGAGTGCTCAGGCTACACATCAAACAAAATAAAGGTGTCGCTTTCTCGTTAACTAACACTACCTTCACTGAGTATTTCCACATGCTCATACGAGGACCGCAAACTGTTGTTTCACTCTTCTCTGAAACCCTTGCACAGAGGCTTAGGGAGCAAATTTTGGCAAAATGGATGGGAGGGAGAGGGAAGGAGTAGGCCTTTCACCACAGCCACCTTCCCTCTCAATTTCCGCGTTAGATAGACGACTTGGCGTCTCAAATCTCTGGTTAAGGAACTCCATGCGAATGAAACCAGAGGAAGTTATCTAGCATCGCCAATAGTGTTGCACCTAGAGAAACTATACCACGCTTAAATAGTATGAAGAGCGACATGTTTCCTGGATAGGTCAGTTCACACACGACATTTCACATCGTAAAGGTAGGAATTCCCGATAAAAGGAGGTTCTCATGCGCTGTCCTTTTCGAAAGAGTGACAGTGAATATGTTCGAGACTACCGTCCTGTCGGTTGCTGAGCGTACTTTATAAGCTGGTCACAAATATTGTTAGCGTACGCAGATCAAAGGACTAAAAGAAGCCCAACCTAAAGAGCAGTCTGGAATCCACAAGGGATTCGGCTCCGTGAACCATATCAGGACCGTCTCGAGTGCACAGATGCAGGATAGTCCAACGTGAAGGTACAAGACGACTGCTACCCTGGATGCAGACCGGCTGTTCAGCTGTTCCCCTGCTCCCTTATCGTTATAGCACCCGAAACAAACCTCCTTGGTTAGTGTTTGGGCGAAAAAAAAAATTTCGACTTCTCCTCGACCTCTGGGGTCATGAAAGTATAGCAGTGAAGTCAACATCGCCCCATTGAAATGGAGAAACGAGATGGATGCCAAATTTGAGACAACGAATCGAAAAGAAGCTTAGCTGTGAAAAGGATAACTAACGAAGAAGCGCCATATCATCGCCGACGTAACCCTAAACTTTTAATGGCGGGTGGCCACTCGCATTTTAACCCCCACCTAAAGACGTAAACTGAAACACGAGGCGCATTTTGGAAGGCTACTCAAGGCTCCTACATGTACGTCTTCCTGTCCTCTAGGCACTGCTCTCCGTAACCGTCTACCGCTTAAACTATACCATCGCTGAAGGCATACCTTCCTCGGCTTGTCGAATCCGCTCAGAGGATCGAACGTGGGCGGGCGGTCGACGCGTGGCGCGATCTCGGGCTTCGTCGCGCCCTCGATCGACACGGACAGTTTCGTGCCCATCGCCGGCCTGTAAGGGAGAGCATGAAGCAGACTTATTTGGGAGCCAACACACTGCAATGGAGCGCAACGAAGAAGACAGAACAATGTACGAGGACTGGGCAATACCGAAGATCTAACGCCCTCCGGTAGGTGTTTCCTGAAACGAGGGTCTGTCAACAGCTTCATTGCAGTCTAGTTCTACTGCACCATACTATTTGCATGCTCAAATTGGTACTGAGGGCGAGTGTGGCACCGTCAAAACAGCTAGGCATGTTAAGGATAAAGGGTGATCAATCCCGTTGAGGACTGCGCAACGCACTCTATTGTAATCCTACCGTATATTGTAGAGGCAATTGAAAGTGTGCTTGACCTATGCAATGGCTTGCGGTGGCCAGCCAGTGGACACGCCTGTGATTTATCCTTTCCAGACAAGTCTCGTATTAATCCACCGACCTCGGAAGGACGCTTGGACGAGAACCGAACTAAGCACCTGAATCATCATCACGCGTTCCCCGACTAAACTACCAAACGCCCCTCGAGGAATCTTAATGCGGGTAAATCAAATTGGTCACATCCCGAAGAAGGCTCCGTCCAGTTCTGGCACAGAACGCGTTCCCTGTAAATATCAGTGGGAGTATTCCATCCTAATGCAGTCACAAGCAGATACCCTAACAAAATTTGGAAACAACAACAAAGAGTGCTTGTCCCGACGCCTCCTATGTTATCAGCGCAGGTCAAATCTGCATGCAAAAGTCCATAAAGTCATGCGAAATAAGAGAACACTGCACATTGAGAATGGTACTAAGCGGGCTAGTGTCCGCTGTACATCGGCAAGGTATCTTAAAACGGATAAGTTAGACCACCCACACCCCGAAGTCCCTTCCCTTGCCTAATTCTGTGCTCTCCTCCGCGTCAGCGAAACCGTGTTTATCTGAGCGTTCCAAGACCATGGTCTCATAATGGAGCGGGCACCTGCCCGCCCGCTTAGCACCACTATATATTATACATTAAGTACTACAAGATAACAATTTATTAAGGTAATAACGTTGCTTTAACGAGTTTTTAGTATTGTAATTGTTCCAGGTTTCTGTTTAACTTACTGCATTTTCATTACTCCCCCCCCCCCCGACTAGGAAAGCAATTCAGAAAACCGATTTTGGTATTCGAAAGACAGCAATTTATAAGGTAAGCATATTTATACATATTTATATGTCATGGCCGGCTCCCCCGATTGGGATTGTACCGACGTTCCTTTGCCTATACCTGCTGAAGGACGTCAGATTCAGAAAGAACAACGTCGATCCAACAAGTCAGGAGTCTCAAAACGAGGCCTCAACCACAAAACGCAATGTAAACCCGACTTAATGAATGATAGCGCGAGTGAAAGAAATCGGAATTATTGGCGACGACCCTCGTTTGAATAGAGCGTGGGCTGGGCCTTTGTCGCTTGGATGGACGTCGTGCGATGGAGGTCTCGTTGTTTGTTGGGGGTCGCTCGATAATGGACTGGTTGCTGTGGCAGAATCGCTCCTCCGTGTCGAGCCGGACTGCAGCCATCCAGCTCTACTGCCTGCCATAGCACCATTGAGGGTAGAGAGGGGTCCGCCATGCATCTCTTCCGCATTTGGCAGTCTCACCCTAGCATTGTGTCACCCTCGTCCGTGCTTGGTTCCTGTATTCCACAAGCCCTCTTGACAAATTCGCCGGATTTCATGGAGAGAATGAGGGTGGGCCTTTCTAGAATTGGACCTATTGACTATTCTTGGTAGAACGTCGCACAGCGAATCCTATTCCTTCGTAGGAGTTGCTTCAGAGCATGGCTAGCCCATAGATGCTCTCATGCTGCATTGATGTTGCTACCTTCTGTTATGGATTCGCTCCTTTTTATTTGCATAACTGTGAAAATAACTCATAATTCGCATAGTTCACGGGCGCGCGTGGCGCAGTAGGAGGAGCCGGCTATCGCGTGCACCCGATACCAGGTTCCTGGTTCGGATTTCCCGCCCAGGCCAACAAGCCTTCCATTCCTCCGAGACGGTGACTAGCGGGCCTAGGAATGGTAAAGCGCTGACTTATTCGACGGCTGGGCATGCAAATCGTTGTATGCCCAAATACGCGCTCTAATCGCTTCCACGACATCCCGTCGAAGTAGAGTGCGTGGCGCATCCCAGAAATGGTTAAATGACGACGTCCTTTGTCCTTCATCCTTTGATGGTGAAAATATGGTGCTGGGTAGGAATATGGAGGTGGGGAGGAGGACGTCAAGGATGTTGTCGTTCCCCACGACCTTCTTTCTCCTCTCTACCAGCAGCACCACAAAGATTAACCAATTGAAATCTCTTTTTCAATTTGGAGCATTTTCGTTGATTGGTGGAGCGATTTGTCTGACTCACCTCGCTGTGAGTTATTCCGATAAGGAGTGAGGCTCTAGACTGCTAAATAATTGTTACATTTTCAAATTCAGTCAACTTCCTCCCATTAGGTGGATAAGTTGCTTTATCCGCCCGAGGTTGAACGATAATAGGTTGTGCATTTAAGATTTGATGCATTTTTCTATACCTTTAAAGCTCCACTGGTTGAGCAAATGAGTGCCAAGATTTGGGAAATCCATTCCGCTGTAGCACGTCAACGAAGACTGGAACCAAGGCTTTCCGCGCCACAGAAGCACTCGATCAATGAGGTGTCAAATACATATCGGCTGTTTGCCCTTTACCGAAATTTAAGGCAAAAACCAGTCAAAACACCGACTGCACGAGCGCTCACGAGCCGCCAACAACATTCGCTTGGGCGAACCATGAGCGATGTGACCCAGCCCGTCAGGGGAAACCGTATTTCTCGTTATCATTAACATCACGGATGTGCGGAAATTTTTCTGGTAAAAGCGGAAGACGAAAGACGGAACAGAAACTCTCAAAAATGGCCGGAAACCGGAATACGAAAGGCGGAAACGGAGATGACACATGTTCGCCATTTTTTCAAAAAGTGCGTGTGAAACGGCGTCAGAAGCGGCTTCTATTCCACTTTTTCTTGCCCAGAATTTTGCGATCTACACAATATTCCACAGATTCATGCTCATCCTCATCATAACATAACATAACGAAGAATGCATTCATAATATTGTGATGATAACCTTTTAGCTACGGCTGAGCAATAAACGAAAATAAATTCAGGATCTTATCTCACTATTTCAGCATGCAGTCCTTCCATATCTAGTTCCTGCAACGTTTTTCGCTGACTTTTTTGATGCTGATATTTTTTGAACGGTAGACTTAACCGACTTAACCACTTGAGGTTACTTACAGACCCGCATTAAAAAAACCGACACGGGTGAAGTTTAAAACTGGAGTAGCCACTTAGATCATTTTCCGACCGGGAAAGAGATCCCTCTCAACACTTTTAGAAACCAGTGGCATCATGGATGACGTGGTGACTGCACAGAAATCTGCATATTCAACATTAGCAGTTACATTGCAATCACCAAAACTAGTACTCAGAATTCATTCTGAGATCTAAGATGATAATAAGATGACTGATTAGTCATGGTGGGTCCACACTTCCACAGAAATATTCAGTCTGTGCCAGCCTAGAAACCCTACGCCCAAGGTGACACAGCTGGACAGTTCCTAGATGGTTCTCGAAGCAATAGTTTTGTGTCAGGATTCAACAAGTCACCCTAGTCAGTCAAAATAACAGCTCATGGCTCATATTCGTGATGCTTCATTAAAAAATGAATCGCATAACTTCATATGGCTGAATATCACACCTAACGAAATTAAAAATTGAAATTTGCACCTTCGGTCAGGAACACTGATGTAATCTTGGGGCAGACAACAGCATGCCACAACCTTCACTGAACCCTTTGTTTTATGACACTGCGCTATATGCTTACTACGTTTTTGTAGCTATTTGTAACAAATGGATCAAGAATTTTATGATCATTCAAATGTTGAGTGCATTTTCTTAGCATACAGTGCATACATAGCCTTTGTGGCACATTAATTTTGCCCTGCACCCAGCCGTTGTCATTTTAAGTGCGTTTTTGATAATTTAACCAATTTCAAGAATATTAGTACTATAGTTGTTAAACAGTATTTCCCTCACAATTACATGAAGGAGAAGTCTTTTTCACTGATACTCTGATTGTGTTCAATAGAAAACTAGTGTGGAACACTGCCCATTTCCGGTTCCGTCTTCCGGCGCAAAAACAGGCGGAACACGGAACGGAACGGAAGAGCCCAAAATGGCCGGAAACCGGAATTCGGAACACGGAAACGGAAATTCCTCACATTCCCGGTTAACATAAGCTTCAAAATGAGCGGACAGCAAGGAACAAATCACGTTCCTTTCATAAAGGGTAAGAGGGACAGCGTTAATCAATCCTTTTGAGATGCGCCACGCATTCTACTTTTACGGCACATCGTGGAGGCAATCTGAATGGATATTTGTCCTATACAACGAATTGCGGTGGCCAGCCGATGAACAGGCCAGTGCTTTATCCTTCCCATGCAGTCTGGTTCCTGATCACCGACCCCGCAGGGAGGGAAGGCTTGGTTGGCCTGGGCGGGAATTCCAAACCCCAGGGCCTAGTATTGGATGCTCACACACCCCGTCCCCATAGCTGCAGAAATCATAAATTTATCACGTTGAAATGGTAGCTATCGTGATCAAGGCATTAAAGGTCTCAGTGCGGGTGGGATAGTGAACTGTCGCTGTGTTGAATGGATTTGACCGACTGCACATACCGTTGCATTGTCTTCACGAGCAAAGCGCTTCGCATCATTCTTCCTCAACATCTGTTGTCAAATGTGGTTGGTAGAACGAGTGTGAATATATAAATTTAATGTGGCGGTTTCGGGTGCATATGGAGCGCACCCAGTTGGGTTCCAAAGCGAGCCAACCCAATGTGGAAGCGGACATCAACGTTAGTGAAGATGATCAGTGAGAGGGGTGGCAAGCTAGCTGGCGCAGCTCGTGCTTTGATTGGTTCACGCTTCTTAGCCACGCCTGTTGCAGCCGAGAGGGCATCTGTAGCTACATGCGCCAGCGTTGATCCTTTTGTAGAATGCAGCGATTCAGTTCAACAGCAAAAAAGCTACTTACTCCGTCTTGATCTGTGGCCATATGGATAACATACCAGTCGACTGCCTTCATCGAGCACTGCCGTGTCGGCTCTACTTCTGGCAGTCGTTGCTTGGTAGATCGTCCTTGAACCGCTCTCAACTAACCTACTAATGCTAATGTGTTCTGTCCATCACTGCGTTTGTCGCAGGAAGAGAATAAATGGCACCTATCGGTTGCCGTGGTCTTGACCGCTCTTTTTTTTATTGTAGGCTACCTGTGACAGATTGCTAAGCAGTGCTCGTGAGCAAAGCTCTCCCACAAGTTGAGTGTCATTGCATTCGTTCCTGTTTGCTGTGATTTTTCTTGTATTCTCATTTTGAGAGCCAATTTTTGCTCGACTCTAACAGGTCTCCGACCTGCGCTACTTGCCAGGAATTGGGAGGAAAGACTAACCGATCAATAAATAAACAACTCTGGTCGAATGTGTAGACAATGCGGCAGACAGCTTATGGGATGACATCTATCGTTCGAGTTTAGGCTTCGAAACTGGGAATAATTCTCAGTCGTTCGGCATGATGCTATGCATTTTCCTTCTCTTTTTTGCCATCCTAAAGCAAGGTTTCGATTAATTCAGTATCGGGCTTTCTGCGAGACCGTCATATCCATCAATTTCCAAAGCAAACAAGTCCATTGCTGTGCTTTCGCTTCGTAGTCCTCATGCAGTTGGGTTTCCTTCGTTCCAAATATTGCGTCGATGCCACAGGAAGTCGTTCCGTTCGGGAAGACCAAAAATGAGTTGCACACACATTTACCGGCACCCAACGGCAGAACGACGCTCGATGTAGTCTCAGGAAGCGTAGTAAGTGCCTTCGGTAGGGAATCTCCCAGAATTCTGTCTGCATGAACATCCATCTCTAAATGCCCCAGTTTTTTTCTCGAACGTCCTCATTGCTGGAAAGCTTCCTGCTCAAAATCGCTGCCATCGTACTTTGTTTGTTGCTCAGTGTGCTGTGTAAAATCCTCAGAAATCAGCGAGTTTTCTCGGACACTGGCAGCTGGCTTGAGCGATAGCTGAGGGCCAGCCGGCTGTTACAGGTGCACATTTACTTGAGCAACTTAGAAATCATTAATTCGCCAAAGAATGTAAGCTTTGCGTCGCAGGCATCAAAGTGAGAATATGTGTGTTCCTTACAGTTGTTTGTGTTGTACATATTGTTTGCAGGTGTGAAACTCCATGCAAACAGCAGTTTTGCTATCAATCGAACAGAAATCGCGACGTATTCGACGAGTGCGAGTAGATCAATCACTTGTTTTAGCACTAAATACGGCCGCCTTCCTGCTGTTTAAAACAGCTGCAAATCATAAAAAACGGAATTTTATAACAGTGTTCATTTATTTGGTAAGTGAATTAAAATTTCAAAGAAATTATACTAAGATTTTATTTAAAAAAAAATATTCTATCCTTTTTGGAGAGTTGCTTACCAGTGGTTAGTTTAATGTTGAGGAAGCTCATTTCAATTTGGAAGAGTTCGATTTAATTTCAATAGTCTTAATCTAGCTTACCACTAGAAGAGTGTCCAATTAAGTGTCCAACTCGACGTGGAAATGGTATATAACGCTTTGCTATGGTAAAACAAAAATGACAACTAGATAAGTTTTTGCTTTAAAAAGTATAACACTCGTTCCTGAAAAATCAGATCTTCATGCGGTTATATAATCAACAGACTAACAAAATCCTATACTATTAGGTTGGTAACTAATTTCATGGACTCTCAAGAATCTTCAGCAAAAGTATTTATTAACTAATAACTAATGGCAATCTTTAATTAAAATAAGATCCCTCAGAACGCAGAAGTGCTTCCCAAATATCAGGTAGCTGGTCTATCCCACGGCCATAGAATTATTGTGCTTTTAAGGCCAAGAATCTTCGGAGGTGCATTTTGACCCGGTCCATATTATTAAATCGTCTTCCAACCAAGAAGTACTGCACCGAACTAAAAATGTGGTAGTCACTCGGCGCAAGGTCTGGGTTGTAAGGTGGATGAGTTTGACGCTTCCAGTCAAGGTCTTCTATTTTTTTGAGGCGTCCGGTTCGATACGTTCCCTTCGTTCGGTGGTGTCAAGAAAGTATTAACTTCTGGGAGCTCGTCAAGAACGGTTCCAGCATTAATGCTGTAATCTACTCGTCTCCAGATGGCCGCGCCAGGCTGAACTCCGCTAGAATCGGTTCAGACAGATTTTCAGGAGCGGAATTATCTATCAGCAAGATAACGCCAGATCACACGTCACGGATCGGGAGCTTCAAAAAATCGAAGACCTTAGCTGGGAGCGTCTAACTCACCCACCTTACAGCACAGGCTGTGCGCCAAATGACTAGCACCTTTATAGTACGCTGCAGCACTTATTGGTTGGAGGACGATTTATTAATGTGTACCATGCCAAAATGCACCTCCAAGGATTCTTGGCTTCAAAAGCACAAGAATTCTACAGCTGTGGGATGGGCCAGGTAGCTGATAAATGGGAAGCAGCCCCGCGTTCCAACAGATCTTACTCTGGTTGAAAACTGTTATTTGTTATTTGTTTATGAATACTTTTGTTGAAGGCGCTTGAGAGTCCACGAAATTAGTTGCCAACCTAATATTTTGGGACCTTCCATGAAGGCACGGATCAACCTCAAAACAATGATAAGATTATCGGTATAATAGTACATCCTCCGATCATTATGTGGGGATATAGGTGTAGTGGGAAGATTGACAGGCGTGCCCTCCTTTTCAGTGGAATGCCGATGTAAATTATTCTCAGAATTGTTGGGGAAGAGGTTGATTTACTGTTGCGAAGAAATAACCTCCGAATTCATGTTCTCGCTCAGATATGCTTACCCTCCCAGGTCGCTCGGAACATTCTGACTCCGCTATAGCAGCCTTTCTTGTATCATTTTAACTGCGTTGTTTTCGTTTTATAAGAGACTGAGGAAGTGCTCGTGCTCGAGTGCAGACCGAAAAACAGCACGTACAGGATGGATCGAGAGAGGCAGTTCGCTATCGATCACTTCTGTGTTACACTGTTGTGGTTGTTTACGCGAGTGGTGCGCCGTTAAGTGCTGTACTTGCATATGTCTTGATCGTGCATTGTCAAGACGGTTTTCGAAGCCGTTACTATTTCCGTTAGATAGGAGTTTGGCTACGGACAAAATTCTTGCTTGCGATTCAAAATCACGCGATACCGCGATGAGCCTGCCGCTGATATCAGCATGGAACTGATTAAGCTGAAGTCCTCGTTAGAAGCAATGTTTCACATGCTTTTTTGACTCCTAGATCGGTTGTTTTATGTAGGAAGCACAAGGTACGGGCTCGAGTTTCGCCTGATGCGTTTGTTCACAAGTAAGCATCCATCTAACAACTTGTAGCCTCTATAACGGGTGCTATACAATACAGCTTATAACTGGTGTCGCTTTTTGCAGCCTCGGAATCGCTGGGAGCAGAAATTTGGGGAGTCGGGCAATCGCTGGATTCTGGCTAGTCATATCTAATCTGATATCTAATCAACTTTTACCCTACTCCAAACTCGAAAATTTGTCCTAGTTGCTGTTATACCTGCTTCTTCGCGTCGCTGGTTGTTATTCTTCCTGATCTGTACTGTTTAAAGTGGTCTGCTTTCAAAACAAAGTGACTATTGGGGAATCCACGTTCAACGGACTTTCCAAAGTTGCAATTAGTAAGTAGCAGTTTCCAAGAGTTATCCTTGTTCACCTATATATTGCATATCGCGGCTGGTTGTCGTCCTGAGATAATTACAGTCACAGGATATGTTTGGCTCATTACCCGCTAGCTCCACCTACAAGATGTGAAAGGTTTCAATTTGCCTAACATTCCTGAACAGATTTGGCTTAAGGGTTTCACTTGTCGATAGTGAACACCGCGAAGTGTGGTACTTTCCGCCACCAGTTCCAGAAAACGATTTTTTCGATGTTAATTCCCCATTTTCTCGGTACCAATCTCGGATCGCAGACCTGTCGCCCTCACATCTAGGTGTGAAAGCCAGCGGTACTGCACTCGGCAGTAACGCAGGCAGTCAGCAGTGAGCCAGATATGATCTCATCGCGGTGCTGCTGATCCCATTCAAAATTATTCCAGTGATTTTTAAGCCAAGAGTGATTGCTTTAGGTGGGAAACAGAAGGTTCGAGTTTCGCTTGCCACGAGAGTTTTGCTCGCAACTAAGCATTCATCTAACAACTTCCTCTATATAACGGGCGCTGTATAGTCTTCAACAAACACGTACAAGGTTGCGATTTCATTTGAGTAGCCGTTTGTGGAAGTGTTTGTTTTCTTATAGTGTTGGCTGCTCAATCAAACTCTGAAACCCTGAGGCACAGTTCATGTCCGATCCAACTTATGCTTCGTTTTCTTATTATTTGGTTCAAATTTACCTTTAATTGACCTCAGTCCGCGATATTTTTATCTGATCACCTTTTACACTTCCGTCCCGTTGATCGCTGACTTGTGCAATCGGCTGCCAGCAAGCTCCGTCTCTTGCTCTTGCGTGCCAGAACAGTCGGTAAGGCCCTTTCGCTCGAGCGACCTGAAAGGCGCCATATCGCTCGATTCCGGCATTAATGAAAAATTCCGACGAGAGCATCGGGAGAGGGGCGTCCTAGGTCCAGTTTTATTAACCGCTTTCCGTCCTCTAATGGTGAAAATACCACCAAACCTGATGCCAATGAATGTCATATCAGGGGGTTTGGTGGTATTTTCACTGTTAGAGGGCGGTAAGCGGTTGATGACCCTAGCCCCTGATGTTCTTTATGCCGCTCCTGCAGCGTTCCCAAGGCGCTCGTTTCCTCATGCCCGGTGGCGATAATAAGTCATCGGCCATTCCAACAATAGTTCAGGACGATGTGAACGAAATGAGGGGAACCGAACGCACTATTTGTCCCCCTTGAGTTACCTCCGATCCGCACATCGTTCCAACGTTGTATTCGGTTGTGCGGAATCAACACTTTGGAATAAGCTGTCAGGCACAGCAGCCGCTCCCGTTGTGCAGCATAATAACTCGTTCGACGACATCACTCCGATGTTCCGTCTACAAGCATTCCACCTCGATGTCGCTCAGCGTTTAAGTACAACAGGGCAGAGTTCCGGTGAAGCGCTGCCGAAGCCGTGCTGGCATTCTTGCTTTGAAAATGGCGATCTGTCGCGAATGTTCTGCATCTGATTAACGAAACGTTCGAGCAGCACGTCGAAATGCATGAGATTGCTGTCGATGCTCTCTGCCTCACTACTTGCGTAACGCTTCGCTTCCGTTCGCATAGTTTCCTTAAGATCGGTGTTCGTCCTATTTATTTATTGATTTGTTTATTTATACCGTTACTTGCCAACTTAATCGTGTCCTGTGTGTTATATACAGTGAGCCAGAATGCGAGAATTAAGGCAAAAAATGGACCACCACTGCTCCATGAATACGTCACCACTTTCGTTTTCCTTTCATTTCCTCTAATGAGCGCTCGATTATTCATTATTCTTACTTCATCTCTGTATTAGCTAACAATCCGTATTGCATGTTTCATTATGGCCCGTGGCAGCGCACGCGGAGAAGGCACGGTTAGAGAGATTCATGACATTGGTCCCGCCTAGACCGGCCTAGTGTTCTATTTCTCCCTGGGTCCGCGAAGTGCTGCCATTCGGAAAGGATAAAGCACACTGACCTGTCCATCGGATGTCATCAGAAGTCATTGTGAAGACGACACATTCAAATTACCTCCTCGTACAGAAGTGGAATGCGAGCCGCATCCCAAACAAGGATGGATTAACGCTGTCTTTCACCCGTTTTATCCTTATATTTATACCAGTCGTTCGGCGGTCTAACGGCCGCCTACGACTGGTTGCGGCTTCGCCCCCAAACCCCGAGAATAAACTGCCATGGCCGCTACGGGTTTCCTATTCTTCCCTAGGCCTTCTGACCTTTATGTTAATCGAGATGGATCGATTGGTCGACTTCAGATTCGTGTTCAGCGACCTTGATTACCCCCAGGGCCGATGTTTCGCGCCACTTGAACGCCATCCTCAAAAAATCGATAACACCGATCGGTATCGATTGGTCGGCTTCAGATTCGTGTTCAGCGACCTCGATTACCCCAGGGCTAAAGTTTTGTGCCGCTTGAGCGACATCCTCAAAAAATCGATAATATTGATCGGTATCGATTGGTCGACTTCAGATTCTTGTTCAGCGACCTTGATTACCCCAGGGGTGAAGTTTCGTGCTGCCCGAACGGTATCCACAAAAAAATCGATAATATCGATCGATATCGATTGCCTCCAAAACCTCTCCCGTCGATGATCATCTAAGTGCCCAGGCATGGTTGCCGACGTGTTCGGCACGTCTACGGCTCTCCATGCACGGTTGCCGACGTGTTCGGCTGCCGCGCCCCAACTCAAGTGTGACGGACGGACAGTGTGACACAGACACAAACACGCTTGCTGCTTTATGTATAGTAGGATAGTAGGGTTCACCCCTTTTTTCCTTATAGATCCTGGGAAAATCCTGGAAAATGACGGGAATAAAGAAGGGTGTTACTTAACCCTTGCCTAGAATGCGCCGCGCGCTCTAGTTCTAGTGGATGCTGGGTATGGTGGAGGCGATGTGAATGCATATTTTGTCTACAAGTAGAAAGGTTTTAGTTTCAATGCATTCTGTCAGGATCCTTGGAAAGTACTGTGACACTTCCCCTAGAAGTGATGTTGGCCCGACTGCCCGGGTGCCCGATTACTGGTACTCGCTGAAACCCGCCGTTTTTCATGATAAGCAATTCCAAATGCAGTCTAGAGGTCGGGATTCCATGAGTAGTATCACTTGTTTACTCTGAACCGCTGTTCGCTATTCATGCTTATCCACGTTGTTTTCTTCTTTGTGGATTCAACGCAAGTCGGCAGGGGTTGTTCATTCGTCCCTCTGTTCCAGATGAACTCTCTGAAGCTGCTCGCACACGCTCGGCCGATATACACCTCGCTGGTTACGAGAGTACGTTTGCTCTGGCACAGCATTGCGTAACAGATCCCAGTGGTCTCTGAAGTGTCTGTGTTTCAGTCATTGTGCACACCTGGGGGAATTCTCGGACGATTCAATCACGTTGCCATTGCCACCCATGATCTCGACAAGGCCTCGAAGTTCTACAAGGACCTAGGAGCGAAAGTCAGCGACCCAGTGGTGAGCGACCGTCTAGTTCTGCTGTTTGGACCTCACACGATTGAGCACTGATGGTGAGTTGGAAGGGTGCACCCGCGTCCTCTTAGAAGCCGACGCCAGTCCGAAGTCAAGTGAGGGCGCAGTCCTATTCTGAGGGAGCGACTTGTCCTTACTCCTATTCTTACTATGGACACTGCATTTTATTAGCCCAACACACAGCTAGTACGGGAAAGAGAAAAAAAGAAACAACATGAGCAGGTAAATGGCCAGGGGGTAAAGTATGTGACCTGCATCCAAAAGGGAACATTTCGATCCATTTTCTTCTATCTAGCCTATATAATTGAATTAGCCGTCGATGAGGATTGAGTGATCTAACCTACGTGAGATACGCCACACCATCTATAGCGCCGGGTGGACTGATCGGCAGACTAAGTCTCCTCCCGCTGGGCACAGCGGCAACTGCGCGAGTTTCAGAGCGTCTCGATCCAGAAGACGGGTCCCCCCCCCCCGTCACGCAACAAGCATTCTGTTTCCGAATACGTGTCATCGACGTCTGCCGTGAGCATTGGAGGACCACTAAGGGGGTGGTAGAGAAGGGCAGTAAGGGGGACCACCAGGATGGACTAAAAGGGCGATCAGGAAGGAAAAGAACAACCTGGAGGAGGGACCAGGAGGGGAAACCTGCAAGAACAGACCAGTGGGGGTCAATTGTGGAAACAAAGAAGTGGACCAGGAGTTGGGACCAGGAAGGTGGACGGAAGACCACTAAAGGCGGGCCGGCAATTGGATCCAGTAGGAAGACACGAGAGAGTGGGAACCTGGTGTTCGGATTCGGAAGAGGTGTCAACGATATCCGAAAACGCAAGTTGTTGAGCATGAGGACAGTTGCGGAGGAGCCACCTGAAGGCAGAAGTACAGCGCAGCACAAACCAATGGCGCTACTGGACGGTCCGGAGAGAATGTGATTAAGTTCCGAAGTGGTGACCGGCTTGATGCCGACGAAGTACGCAGCAGATCCTAAATTTTAGTGAATTTCATGTTTTACAAGAGCTACTTTCTGTAGGTCAGCGATGCTGCGAAGTAGCGCGAGGCGCGCAACAGGGGTGCACACAAAATTTTAGGCGTTAAATATTTTTAACGAAATTTTTTAACGGAAAATTTTCGTTAAATTTCCGGTAAATCGTTAAATTTCGTTAAAAACACAAGCCCATTAGGTACAGAAAGAACTAATAAAAAATACAATTGACAGCCTATCAGTGGGATGTTAACACTTTGCCGAACGCACAATTTTCGAGCGCCTGGTGCGCGGGACCAATCCATTTCAAAGTCGGACCGTGACACGACATCATGTCACAAGGTCCCACGCTGCCGCAGAGCGTGACACATCGTCAATGTTGTTAACGTTCAGGAAAAGTAGCTTTCCAAATTTTTGTTGTTAGCGTTCTTCAAAAATCATTTAAAATTTGTCGAACAGCCGAAAACGTCCTCTCCGCCTCAACTATTCCAGGTGGCGCGCAAAAGTATTCTGGGATAAGCAACGCCAGGTGAGGATAGGCATATCTTACGAGGAGATTAGACAAGTATCTTTGTGGTTTCGTTGACGTGCTTGGGGGTTCGAAGAGGAAATTTTTAGCTCCAAATGCATTAGAGGATACGGATGAAGGACAGCGTTATTCAATCTCTTTTGGGAAGCGCCACACATTCCGTTTTTATGGGATATCGTGGAGGCGCGTTTGGCCGTACACATGACTTGCGGTGGCCAGCCGATGAAGAATTCAGCGCTTTATCCCTCCCAGACAAGTATGATACCAATTCTACCAGTTCTCCGATCCGGAGGGATGGAGAGCTTGGTTTGCTCCAGCGGAAAATCCGAACCGGGAACACAGTATCAGGTACACAGACAACAAGCACCTCTTCCGATTGCGCTGCACGCGCCCACAAAATGCATTGTTTCCAAAAATTCAAAACAAGTCCATGGAAACATAAAAATATTTTGCACATTTCATTAGTTTTTTTTTCAGGAAGAGTCCTAATGGGGAGGATGAGGCCTGCAAAATTAGTGAAGATTAAGGGCAAATGTGGGAAACTCACTGAGAAAAACGTTCGTTAAAAATTCCGTTAAATTTCTAAAAATTTCCGTTAAGTCGTTAAGCCAGATTTTAACGAAAAATGCCGTTAATTCGTTAAATTCGTTAAATCGTTAACCGTTAAATGTGCACCCCTGGCGCGCAAGAGGGAGACACGTCGTTAGGCGTGTCGGAGCACTTGTCTTTCACATTGTTTCTTTCCTAGGCGTAATGGCAGCTTGAAGGTGGACCTGTTGTGTGGACTTAGGTGAACTGGTAGCCCCTTAGCAGGAACATACTTAAATATCTTCCTATTCCTACAATGCGCGTGTTTCGTGTTTAGCTTCTTCATTTTAAAAGCTTATGGACAAACTAGGTTCGCGTTTTAGGGTGGAGGGGAATTAAGGTCGATCTCCCTTTGTGGACGTGCATCTACACTTAACTAAACGTTGAAAGCCTCTCGGTTGTTTCTCATCGGAGATCCATCCTAGTTGGGAGGAATCTACAGAGGATCTCTCCCGTCGTCGGCAAATGACGGTCTGATCCTGACTTTGACCGCACCATCAATATTTAGGTGGTGTCGAGGGGATGTTGGCGTTCAGTACAGATGTCTCCGGAGTGATTAGCTGTGTTGCCAAGTTCTAGTGTCCTGGGTCATCGGATTCTGCCTTGAGAATTTTGTTCCGTGTGATTGAAGGATTCAGGATTAGTACTTTCATGTGTTCATTTCAGCCGCAACCCGAGCATGGTGTGACAACGGTGTTCGTCGAGCTGCCGAACACCAAACTTGAGCTTCTTCATCCGTTAGGGGACAAGTCGCCTATCCAGGTTTGAGCACTGGATAATACGTTCTTTCCTGTTTCGTGTATAGTGTGCACGGAACTTTTGCAGTACCCTTAAAATATGTGTATATAATGCGCACAGACCATTTTTCGCGGCTTTTGAAAAATGTCAACAGAACAGCACTAAATAGCAGCGCACAGTGGCACACTCTTGCCAATCTATCGCCACTACTATTAGGTTGTTAAGGAAGCTCTCGCCGTTTTCGTAGCATAAATTTTTTATTGATTTTTTAGGAACTAAAAACACATTAAGAAAATAAGGGCGCAGTGCGCGTTAGACGGGGGCAGCCCATCAAGTACTCAAACCCATGACATGACACATCACTGGCGTTTTCTACCCCAGTGGTGAACCGACGTAGGCCATTTCTGATGCAACAGGGCATTCATGTACCTTTTTATCAAGGCAGATAATCACTTAATACAAGGTGACCCCTCTGAGCCGCTTTGTACCCGCCTGTCTCTCCCTAACGTGCATTGCGCGAAAACAAGTAATCACCACCATGTTCTATCACTGTTATTCAACTTTTCAAGCAGACCTCTGACGCCAGCAGTGTAGAAGCCTTGTGGCCTTGTCTCGAAGAAGGTCAACCTGCGATCCATATCACCTTCAGCAGTGAACGTTTTTCCTTGCATGGCGTTGGAGAGCGGCAGGAAAAGGTGGTGGAAGTCTGTTAGCGCAAGGTCTAGGCTGGGGAGCAGTTCACACCAAAGTCGAGTAGCTTCTGGCGAATCACTCATGCTATGATTCCGGTGCTTCTCTTCGATTTGACGGTCAGATTACCAGCTGCTGAAAGTACAGGTCTGCGGCGAGGGTTGTGTTGAGTGGTGGCAGTTCTAATGAATGACGCCTTTGCAATCCCTCCAAACGCAAGCCAGAACCTTGTTCAGTTATCGCTCACGTTGCTCACCCTTGGCAATCCAGTGTCGATTGCACTTGATGTTGACGTACAGACACATTTCTCATCTCCTTTGACGATGGACGTCAGTTGGTAGTTATTCGTGCGCCTGTGTGAGTCGCTACCTCCGCACTTCGCCGGCGATCATGTCCGGTTAGATCATGGGAGACCTCTTGCCAGCTGTACACCTTGCACAGTTGTCATAGGTGATCCACGACGGTGAAAAAGTGTACCCCTAAAAAGTGTTCACGTACCGTTTGCAGAGGGTCATTGTAGATTTCGATTGGATGTTCCAACCGAACCGAGTCGTTGATGAAGTCACCGTCACAAAAGCGAGCAAACCAGTCTCGTGCAGCGCGTTCGGACACCACATGTTCCTCGAATACGGCGTAGATGGGACCACTGGACGCGGCTGCTGATTCAGCAGATTAGAAGCCGTGTAGTAGAAGGCCAGATAAGATACTTCTTCAAAAGCTGTTCTATTAGAAGCTCAGTTGGAGGAGTAGAAGTCGAAAAACCAACTCCTTCTTTAGTGGTCACGTTGCCTTGAGACTTGTTATGGCCTCTCGTCCTGGTAGCAACTGCATTTTTCTGTCTGGTTTTTCGTATGAGGTCCACTTTTCGTCTTGAGCAATGATGAAGTTTTTCCAACTCGTCGTGTGCGCACGCTCGAGAAGCTTCTGACACACGTCGATCCCCATTCCACAATCCCCTTCGGTAGGACCGTGGAATAGCGCTTCTGGAGAAAGTGCCGTGGATAGGGGAGCATGGTATAGATGTCGTCCTCTCCATTCCCCTTAGATTTGATCGGGATTGCTCCAGGCGGAATCCAGAATTTGAGCACTTGAGCATTCTCCAAACTCTTTGGACACCCTAATACTTATATAGGCACAAGAAAAGTTGCTGTGACGTAGTGTGAAGTGGGAGAAAATGACGCGCTTTCAAAAACGGCGAGAACTCTCCCTACAATCTAATAAATCGTGAGCGGGCCCTGCCTCTTCCTGTATTACTAGGTCGTTCCTGCTATTTCCACCTGACGAGATTCCAGAATTTCCTGGACAAGAACAAGTCTGGAGGCATGCACCACATCTGCATCGAAGTCAAGGACATTCACAATGCGATAAAGACGGTGAAGGCGAAGGGAATCCGTACCCTCGGAGAGAAGCCGAAAACTGGAGCTCACGGCAAGGACGTGATGTTCCTTCACCCCAAAGACTGCGGAGGCGTTCTGATCGAGCTGGAGCAGGAATAGATTTCTTCTCGTTACGTTTATTTCACCCCAATCCACCCACCAAGCATTGCGATGATTTCTGCTGTATTTCCCTGCTCAGGAGGCTAGCTCAGAGATGCAGAATGTCTTTATTCCTCGTAGAATCTGTGCCTTCTCCTTTGTAGATACTTGATGTAATTGTGTCCTCACGACGGTGTTCAGTGTAGTCTTTGCATTCGATTCGTATTTTCTCTTCAGAGCAGAGACGAAATAACCTCTCATGTCCCAGTAGTCGTGACCCTAGCATAATGTTTCATTGTCTTGTTTCTACCCTTGACTCGTTTATTTCGGACTGACTACCTAGTGACTGAATGTGACCCCGTGATGGAGCTTTGTTATCATGCAAATGAAGAGCAGGTATCACTGGGCAGCGTAATGTTTCTTCCATCGAAAAGCGCTATATGCCAAGAGAAGAAAGTGGGTGTCAAAGAAGTCTTATTGTTAGCACTAGAAGATCCACATTGAAGTCAAAGACAGCAAAGAACAGCCGCCGGATCCATCATAATCGGCAGTTGGCAGCCCTAAACGCCTCCGAACACTTGCGACAAAACGGCGCTGCTTGGCTACTGCTTATTGCCAGCAGGACCATGAGCGATTGAATGATTCGCTACTGATCCTATTGAAACTAACCATAACTAGTAACGCAATCACTACTATTCGCGGTGGATCATCGTTTGGGCTTGTGTCCATCATTCGAATTTTGGCACTGTTTCTGATCTTGGCTCAGAAACTTTAGCGTGGCTGTTCGGGCGAACTACAAAGATAAAATCACGAACTGTTTTCAGATTTCTGACGAAGACGGTCGAAACGTCACGCCAATAAAAGTTCCCCCTAACAACCTCGTAGCACACAGGTATAATATTATTTAGGTTGATCGGAAGTCGATAGGGTTTCCTTCCAAAGTGCAGAACTTCCGACTTTTCATTGATATTCTTCTTCTTCTTCTCAGCGTTTAGTCCCGCGCAGTCGCAGGGTCCGCTGCTTTTGTGATCTGTCGACACCTCATTCTATCAATGACGTCATTTGGCTTGGCGCCGAGTTCGGCGAATTCCCTCTTGATGACGTCCTTCCACCTTTTCCTTGGGGCTCCTCTCGGACGCTTTCCGGGTACCTCGAAATTTAGGGCCAACCTTATGGGGTGATCCTCTGGTCTTCTGAGGACGTGTCCAAACCACCTCAGGCGCTACTCCCTCATCTTGAGCTGGATCGGGGCTGTCTTCATCACTGCCCTAACACCCTTGTTTCCATTGATATTCATAGCCTACCAATTGGTAGTCGTAGAACATTCTATGGGCTGCTCCGCAGAAGATATAGAGGCACACATGCTCTTCTTTGGGTTTTACTGTAATGTCAATTCCATAAGAGCATCTTTGTGCCATCATCCCCTACGAGCGCGTCGCGAGACTGGAACGACGGCAGCAGTCCGCAACATCAGCAGCCCATTACTAGAGGATACCAATACCATCAATACCGCCAACAGCTGGTTCGCTCGGTTTGCGAAAGGAGACACGAACTTCGAAGACAAACCTCGGTCGGGACGCCTCCAAGCAGTTCAACGCTGTCGCTGAGGATCCGGAGACTACTACCGCTCGCCTCACAAAGAGTTTCTGGAAGACCTGCTTAGCGCAGATGAGAGATGGATTCTCTACGACTCCAACGCACACCGTACCTTTTCACTACCTCGAGGATAAAACAGCCTAAGCAAGCAAAGCCGACCGTACACCTCAGCAGGCCTTTCTATGCTGCTTTAGGGACTAGGGAGTGCTGTGCTACGAGGTACTCTCGCAGGGAACATGGCCACCGCTGTCGTACACGCCACAACTCCAAAAACTTGCGGAAGGTGTTCGAGAAAAGGCCGAGACGATCTTCAGCTCACCTTCTTGATAATCAGACTAGATGCTCAGACCTCATGCAGATGAAGCGACCCACCGAAAAACCGAGGAGCTGGGCTGGGAGTCCGGACCCCATCGGCCATATTGTCCTGACATACTCCCTCGGATTACCATGTGTCCTTTATCCCTAAAGGCTTTCTTGGCTAAGAAGCGTTTCAAGACCCAAGTTGGGTGTCACCAACTTCTTCGACTCCCGGTTTCCCCAATTCTGGGAAAAGGGGAACTGTGGTGACTGACAATGGTGCCTATATTGTTGATCGGTTTGCATTGAATGCTGCATAAAGGAATAAAGAAGAAAAAATGAAAACGCCATCAACACTTGCCGATCAAACTAATATAACGCCAACAGCAATGCCGAGGTTTCAAGGTGAGAAGACATGGACTTTACTGACCTTACGCAATTTGCTGGAACATTCATCTACTATCCGTCTACTCACGTACTATATGGGACCAATTATCGGTGTGCGAACATGCCCAAATTGGTGTAACGTGCAAAGCTGCAGGCTAGTCGTTTCGTTCTATAGATGTTCCACTTCATGGCTTCGAGAGCTCCACAGTTTGGTGTATGAAGGATTCGATAAGATATGGTCTTCGGGGGGGGGGGGATTTATCAACGACTTACAGCTATCTAAAAAAAATACAGCCGCATTTCACAAAAGAAACTTATCAACAAGTGATATAGTAAAACATTTCACCATATTACTTGTTGGTAAGTCGCGCTAACCGAAATATCAGCTGTATATTCTCCGCTAAATTGCTGTAAGTCGTTGATGATTCTGGTTATAGGTTGGAAAAAGCTCTTACAAAAGACATCGGATGCTATCATATCAAGAAGCTCCATGTTCCGAGGTCACTTTCGAATTGGAATACATCTATCAATTAACTGTAACTAAGGGAACACTGAACACTGACCCCTTGTAAGTGTATCAAGGATGGCCGTCTAGAAAGGAGTAAACAGCAGTACACGATTAGATAGAGCCTAGCGAGACTTCGATTATAGGGAAATGGATCATTGAACACTCATCTTGGGTCCCTTGAAATAGCCACTTAACGCTGCTTTCACAGAATATCGAGGTACAAGAGAGGTCCTTTCTTCACCAATACTTCTGCTGTAACGCCCAGAATATAGCGACCTACGCCCTCTAAAACATTCAAAAAAGTATTTATCAAACGTCAGAGAGTCAATTGTACCCAATAAACAAGTAACCGTATTCAGTATTATTCACCTTTGCAGCGAGAAGATAGTTGTATTAAAGCGCATTCAGGAGAGGTTAAAGTGATGTACAGTATCAGCGAAGAGAAAGAGTGAATTCACACGAGGAATGTTTTCTGTACATTATTACTTAGACAATATTTACACCTCGTGGCTTGGTTTACGAGAAGTTTGAGCACCAGCCAGGCGCTCTAATAGTAAGAACACGCTGTAAATGGCTTCCCGACTTCATAGAGGCCACCAGCAGCAAAGCCGCAATCCCCGTTGGAATCCAACGTCAGTAAGAAAACATTTGGTGGGCAAGTGAGGAAGGGCAGAAGACGCTAGTTGGCTCGGTTGTGAGGTGAGAGCCGATCTCGTCGAGAAGGTCTCGTCCTGTTAAGCTTCTCCTGAACCGCTTGCAGATTCCACCTCACAGAACTCGTCTCTGAGTCGATCAGCAAGGCCCTCAGGTATGAGCTCTCTGCGAGTTCGTATCGCGCCCAGCGTTGGTAGAGCACTCCTGGAAATACGATCGCTAGAGCCTTACTGTCCAAAAGAGGGTGCCAACAAATTACCTAGATTCGCATGGTACATGGAGTTGTTTGGACTCAGCTGGACTGCAGTCTTCAGGCGACGTTCCGCTTCAGCGAATCGAGCCACTTTCCCGAGGCACACTCCGATTTGGAAGCTGAGCGCCGCTGCCTGGTCCACCACCGTCTGCGGTATTCCCTCGGATATCGAGACCACAGTGTCGCACTCATCCTGCTCGTCCAGTGCTACGAAAAGGTTCGTGAGCGCTCGGCTATGACCGGGATCAAGGCTGAAAAATAACTGTTGGGATCCGAAATTTAAGGGACGAGATGAAAGTAAGGGTACTCATTTCAGGCCTTGTCTGATCTAGAATGCTCTAGTGTTCCTGATTGGAATCCCATAGACTGCCAGTTAACATTGCCTCTGTTTCATTGGCCAACTTATATGATACAGAGCAGTGATACTGACGTTGAGATTGAATACAAGTTTCGGTGGTGTAATGGTAGCTCGCCTTCGTTGTGTTTCATCGAACCTTCAGAGTCCCATAATGATGCTTGACCCAGAGAGAAACTCAATGGCATATCATCTTCTCTCCTTGCTCAACTAAAGGTATTGCTTGACATACAGTACACAGTACTTGTAGGAAGTCCTGTCGGCTACTGCTTTGGCAAGATCGCTCCCTTCAGCACCTCCAAAAGGGTCAATCATTTTCAATAGCGTTTGTCCCGCTTGGTGGCGGGGTCCGCTCTTCTGGTGTGGTGACGCCATTTCTCCCGATCAAATGCTTGATCGGGATACACACCAGCTATCTTTAAGTCCGAGTGCAACGTGTCTAGCCAACGTTGCTTCGGGCGTCCTCTGGGCCGCTTTCCAGGGACCACAAGATTCAGGCCAATCTTACACACGGTGTCGTCGTTAGCGCGAAGGACGTGGCCATACCATCGTAGACGAGCTTCGCGCAACTTGTCGGCTATCGGGACGACACCGAACCTCTGTCGTATGGTGTCATTGCGAACGCGGTCCAGTCGCGTTACTCCGGCCGTCCACCTTAACATCTTCGTCTCCATTACACTGAGGCGGCTTTCAATTTCCTTCGTCACGGGCCAGCACTCAGCACCGTACGTCGCTACTGGGCGGACGACTGTTCTATAAACCTTCGACTTGAGGTACTCGGGTATTCTCTTATCGCAGAGAACCCTAGTCAACGACCGCCATTTGGACCAGGCTGCATTTACGCGCGCATTCACCTCCAACTTTAGGCTGCCATCGGTCAAATCGAGTTGAAATATACCTCGAAGGGCTCACACAGGCTATGAGGTTCAGTTCCAAGTTTTTGAAGCATCTGTTAAACACCCTAAAGACCGTGACTGGCAGTGGCAACAGCAGAGACCAGATCAGGGTACGTGAGAGCATTCTGAGGAGGCTATGGCTTGCGTTCACTTCCCAGTCATACGCAGGCATTCTCCACTACGGATGATCTTACGGTCCTTGGAAGAGGTCTACAATGGAAAGCCTACGGCGCTTTGTGCGCAGCGGTTTTGACCTTATATCCCCAGAGCTTCCATATCAACTCGTTGAGCCTACCACTTAGCAGAACAAACGATAACCTACAACAGCAGGAACTCCATCTACGCCGCCTCTTCCCATCAGGCCGCTCCTCATTATTCACATGTAGTGTTCGCGCAGGAGTAGTACTGCAAACGGTTACAGGTTACCTACTTATAAAATTCATTGGCGAGATTCATTGCAGCAACTTGTTTTCACGCCCTGATCCACTCCTGCACATCAGTGTAGAGACGCTCACTTCTTCACAAATATACGGCAAGATCTTCAGTGCTTGCTTCCTTGGACCCTTCCCTCACCCAATTGGTGAATGGGGTTTCTGAAGAGAGCCGTTGAGGGCAGCTATAGCTGGATCACTCTGAGGAATCCACTATGCTCATTTTCACCCATGCAGAAGACTCAAGCTGCCATGTGAAAATGTTTCTTACTACTGCCTTCTTTGTCTACTTTTCCGGCCCGTCCTACTGCGAAGAAATGCTCGTGTTGCCTCGCTTGCAGCGTCACCTACTATTGTATGTAAGTCTGGTTGTTTGGACCCGGACATTGAGAAAGGGTCAAAGGTCTAACCGGCTAGCTTACCTGCCTCGCCGCTTCATTATAGCATGGTCGTCATTTTATTTAATAGTAGCCTGTCAGTGGTTATCAATTTTTTTACTACTTCTTCATAACCTCTAAATTGCTCCGAGAAGTAGGGTGATCTAGCTTTTCGACCGTGTTATGTGCCCACGGCAGCTAGTAGAGCGCTTCTGAACTTTGTTATAGTTTCCTGGAGCCCTTAAGTCTATTCTGACTTCTGTCAGGGTTTTATGGAACTAACAACAATGCTAGTGAGCTTAGAACCCTTACTCTGCCGCCTTCTCGAAAATCTCGCTGGCTTACTATAATTGATTGGGAGGTTAACGTGGGGGAAATCACTTGGTTCTCTCTTTTGACGCCTACTACTGTAACGTTACATGTTTTTAGCCTTAGCGTTACATCTTCAAACATTCCACAACGCTTTGAGACATTCTTAGCAAAAGGAAACTCCATCCAAGCTTAATGTCCTTAAAGCTCACGCTGTTGCATTCCTCCAGGCGTCAAGTGCATCCTGCAATCGGCCCATCCGTTGATAGAGATTTCCGAGGTTGAACAGACAGTCCGCACTAGATGGGCGAAGTCGCAGGGACTGCGTGAAGGACTTCAGCGCATCCTTAATCGGATATATTTCGGCAAATGCTTGTTCATAGCCTTCACTTTTCCGAAAGCTAGGACCAGAAAGACCATTGCACATTCTTCAGTTATTTGGTTCTTCTTTCAAGTGCTGTATTGAAAATGAAGAATTTTGAACCAAAGGAAGTTTCCACATTGTTTGCAAGTTCGAGCTGTAACTCTATGCAAAACATGTTAAATTGGATTATAGTATTAGGAAGAAAGCTTAAAAACAAAAAATAATTTCAACAAAAATCGCCATAAATGTACGGCTATTTAAAATTTCAATACTCATGACAGGATAGATACCTACAAAGCGTTTTGGAGCGATAAAGGTCGTGTAAATTTGTGGAAACTGCCAACCTAATGGAATGGGCAACTGCATAATCTCCTCGCTGTGTAAACTCCTTAACTCTTAGAGGTCGACTGTAAGTTTTTCGTTCTCACACTTAGATTTCAGCGATTGATGTTTGTAGAGAGAGAAGCATAATGTTGTTTTAACATCCCTTCCAGAATGCAGTACCTCGTGTTTTTCCTGACTCATGAGTGCTATGCCGAGATTCATCCAGGCGACCGCAAACGTCGGTCGGCTTCTAATAGCCTTCGTTAGCAGCAGCTCCGCCTCCTCACTCCTTCCCTTGGCCTCGAGAATATTCGCCAAGTTGTTCATTGCGTGCTCGTAGTTTGGATTCAACCTGGAGAACGGCGTCTTTAACATCGCTCGAATATGACAGCTTAGAAAATACTGAAGAAATCTCACCGTATAGCATTCCAGTAGTTGTACTCGGCACCATTGACGTCGCCGATTCTGCTGAGCACTTTGCCGAGGTTGTAGTGAACCTTAGCATTTTGCGTGCAGACCCGTAGTCCGCTGGCATACAGATCGAGTTCAGTCCGCCATTCTTCAGAGCGCTAGAAAAATGAATTTTAAGCTTCATTAGTGATATACATGTCTGAGAGGGACGCGAAAATAAGGGCTGTGGTTGATCATTGGGTTTGATCGTAAGCACTCCAAGTCAAGAAGAGTACAACGACTTCTCAGATGAAAGGCAGCGAGCATGTGATCGAAATTCTGGTTCAGCTACTGCTCTGTCCAGTTTTCTCAACCGCTTACCTTCGTTGGTATCACTGGGTTCAAGTGAACACGAAGAATCTCACCTGGTAGCTCATTGTGAAGGCGATCACCAGTACGGCTAGAAAAGTCCTGTCGGCATTCTTGAACCGTCGTTGTGCTTCTCCGAATAGCATCGCCATTATCAGACACATTCCAACTGACGGTAGATACAGCACCCTCTCTGCTATGGTGAAACCCACCGTAACGAGTAGATTACTTGCCGGTAAGAAGCTGACAACTCCGAGGACCACACCGAATCGAAAGAGCCTGAAGTTAGTCGGAATACGAGATCTGAGGTACACAAGCTTAAGAGACGAATAAGCACCTGTCAGGTACCCTGTAGATTGAGTAGACACCGCAGGCAACCATCAGAGACACCAGGGGTAGTGCTAGCGCGCGGAAGTCTGTAAATCTCTCGACCGCCGGAACGCACCCCATTGAGTAGTCGAAGCACAGGGAGTAGGGCAGAACAAGAAGCCGAAGGTTGATCAGCCAGATGTTGCAGTAGGAGGCCAACTGAAAAGGCGATTGTGAACGTCCCACTCCGCTGCTCCTTACGATTCCTGATATCCTAGAAAGGCTCACCCGAAGTAGAGGATTGCGGACAAATGCTGCTGGATTGTCGAGCTCGGTGAACTTCGGTACCGAGAAGCCGTTGATGTACAGCCGCAGCAGAACGAGGGCGCTGCCGAATAGCACGACCAGCGCGCTTCGACGCAAAGAAGACCTCCCGCGAGAGTTTGCGGACGATGCCTCTAGGAAAAGGCACAGTGGCTGAAAAGTAGCACAGTAAAAGCAACGTATGCCGTGAACATCAAATCGAAATTGGTTTTTCGAGTTCAACACTACTGTGAAAAAGCGGGAAATTGGTTCTGTTGGTGAGAGCTTCGTGTTCTAATTCCCTGCGCAATGTGACTTCAAGTAGTCATAGCTAAGTCGGTTATAATAAGCCAGGTATAACCATGGGCTATTAGGACTAACCAGTTCAATACAACTAATTGCCTAATAGTAAAAGCCCCAGTGCCAGCTAGGGAACTGGTGCGCCAACTATACCTCCGCCGTTATAAATCTGACGAGGACAGAAACGCCGACACCTTAGCAAAGTACGATAGCAATCCTGGTTAGCAGCTGTAATCAACCTCATTCCAGCAGTACCGGCGGTGCCAAGACTTAGCGAAGTCGAAAACGGACAGTAGTGGAAACGATAGGAATTCGTGCATGCATTAAAAGTATTAACGTCCCGCTGTTCACTGATGAACCGCTGTGGATACGTCTCACGATCAGAAGGATTCGCATGAACAGCACCAAAGAAACCTTCGAGTTTCATTCGTGCCACCTTTAGTTTCTCATTTGGGTGCGCGGTAGTGCTGTCGCAGTCGGGTCCCATCTAAGCCGGCCGCCTTCCATCGGTGAGGGTCGGTGAATTGGTATCAGACTACTCTGGTTAGGATCACCCCTGAGCTTCTTCGCCTGAGCACAACAATATATGGTTTATTGATGGCCCACGCACGCATTCAATTCGCCTTCACGATATCCGTGCATGTGTAATGCGTGGCGCATCCTAAGTAAAGAATTAATTCGCAGCGCATCGCAGAACGAAATGGTCAACGTCTCCTTTATTCTTTATGAATAAGAAAATGAATAAACAGAATAATGAACGGCGTCAATTAATCCCTTTTCGGATGCACCATGCGCTCTAATTCTAAGGAGGTCATGGAGACAATTTGAATGCTATTTGGCCTATTAAATGACCTGCGGTGAGCCGTCGATGCAAAATCAGCGTATTCTCCCCATCCACCCAGACAAGCGTGGTACCGACTCCCGATCGCGAAGAGATGGAAGACTTGATGTGCTTATTCGGTACTCGAACCAAGAAGCTCGGTTCGGGATGCACGCGAATGGCCGACTGCGCTATCAAGCGCCCAGAAACGAAAACTGAAATGTTAGAGAACCCTTTAGAGTCGATTCCATCAAAATGTAGGACTCTACAGATATTGGAGGAAGTAGCTAAATTCAACAAACAAGGTGCTCTCTTGACCAACTTCTCGTTTCTGTGCAGTGCTGCTGAACTTACCAAAACTGCTATCCCTTGTTCCTTGCTGAACACGGTCAGAGCGACTAGCGTGGAGAGGGCAGCTGTCTTTGTCATATCGAAGCTTCCATGTTGTAAGCATCGGTGGTAGAGAAGAAGTGCCGTCAGCAGAAGAACACTCATCAACAACTCGGATCTACCTGAGATGTTCGCCACCTAGAAAGCGAATGTAAGTCGCCCTTTAAAATTAATTAAAATTTTAATAACAAAAATTAAATTTTAAGGCTACAGTTTAAAATTATTGCTCACCGCCTCTACATGAATTGGGTGCACTGCGAACACCGAAGCCGCTACAGTGGCCTCGTCCCAGAATGAAGGAGCCGAGGCCGAAGAATGAGGTGCATAGTCTCTTATCGTATTTGTGAGGACAAAAACTAGAATAGAAGCCAGGACGTGCAAGGTGACGTTGACCACATGGTATGGCAGCGTCCATTCGCCGTGCAGTTGGTAGTTGAGCCTGAAACATATGGGTTAAACTCTCAAAAGAGACATCAAATGTTTCCTACAGGTTATGTCCTCCACCGTAGCGGTTCATAACTTTAGCTAAGCTGCTCTCAATGCCCGACAGTGAAGAAGCAGGGCACGCAACTACTTACATATTGCAGCAGTTTTTCGACATCCTTCTCCAAGAGTTACATACGACCATCAACAGCACCTACCGAAGCATTGCTTCAGTTTTGCTGCAGTTTATAAGCATTTATTTCTGCATATGCTACTGCGTTAAAAAAATGTTTTTGGACTAGATCATCTGTTTCGATGGGATGCGATTGCAGAGGGTGTAAAAGGAAGCTTATGTAAGTTTTTTACAATTTTCGGAACTCATTCAGAAAACATTTTAAAGGGATAAGGCCTTCTTAGAATTTATACTTAGTTTTTACTTTGGTTTTTTGCCTACTTGTTTTTACTCGAAATTTTTGAGGATCGCGAGGCAGGCCACATTCTTCAAAACACATTCCTGCTAGCACTATTCAAATGCAGAACTAGTTTACTTTCAGGCTTCAAATCAGCTATTCAGATAGAATGACCGAATTGTGAGAGCAGCTTCAATCTGCTGGATCTATAGCAAATTTCTGCTTCTGCCAGCTGAGGGACTATAAGGAGACAAGTTCGCCTGGCCTCGTTGACATTGTGGCTTCAACTCCCGTGTGACGAAAGGAGGCCTGAGGATGTATATTAAAAGTTTTGGACGGCAGTGTTCAAGACGGAACTATATACCACTACATACCATTTTCGCGTCAAATCGGGCATTATTCTAAACATATGGACTTGATGCTTCTGAGATCAAAGTGATCTTCTTCCACATCGAACCAACTTCTTGCAAGTTAAACCGCAGACACTCCAAAGATAAGCTGTTACGAAGATGTTTTGTTGCGATCAAAACATCGTCGTAACAGCTTACATCCTCGGTACCAGCCAATTGAGGCTTAAAAGAAACTGATTTGAATCACTCCAAAGATAGTTGAAAAATTTTTGTTCAGGGAAAAATTGGTACAACTTTCTTTGAAACTTTTTAGTTCAGCAACTGGGGATGAGCATAATGATTTTGTAAAATGTTTATTTTTGAGAAAAAAAATAAATTATAATTTGTTTAAAAACACGTCAAGGCATCAATGTTTTAACACATTAAATATGAGATCGCGCTATGCACTCGAAAAGCTCGTCGCGATTTTTATTCGATTGGTAGTGTAAATGCTGCACACATGAAACACCAGAGTTAGTTAAGAGATTTTACAGTTGTTTTTGTTGCTGTATCGTTGTATCGTTTACAGTTGTGAAACTCCATACAGAAAAAAGCGGTCATTCGAAAAAAGTCGCGACGTCGTGGACGATTCCTTTTTTCCTAGCACTAAAAATGGCTGCCTCCCTGCTCTTTAAAACAACCCTTAAAGGAATGGTTTCCTCAAAAATATAAGTTTTATAAAATTGTAAACAATTTGTTCACTTATTGGGCAGGTGAATTAAAACCTTGAAGAAAGTCATGATAAATTCCCTGAACACAAACTATTCTGACCTTTTTGAAGAGTTCCTACTTCTATGTGAAAGGAGCTCGTTTTGATATGAAGGATTCATTTTATCCAATTTTCTGCAGATATATAGACACAAACATATACATTTTGAGATTCGGGGTGGAAATCGCACGATGTTGTATCCACTACGCAACAATAAGGAAGTGTGTGTGTGTGTGGAGGTCTGGCGCCACATGGAGGTTAAGGCGCACTTAGGAGTACAAATCGCAATGTAATGTATGTAGAGTGAACTCCATATAATAGAAATTTTTGACAGCGCTACCCTACCATATACTACTATCCAATTCCAGATTATATTTCAAGCCAATCTTGACTGTGATAAAGGTCTATGCACTACTCTTTACCTTCTTTGAAAGAACTGGTTTTCTGAAGTGACATTTCTTATGAGCCCCCTCCTAACGACAAAGTGCACTGCACCGTTCAGAGTGGTCGGTGAGGTTGCAGGAGCCCTTCGATGTCTTCGTCGTGTCACAGCGAGCGGATTACATTGGATTAGAAGACGCACAATTAGTCGCGAAGGTGCTAATTGCCGGTCGGTCCAGGGACGGTCGGGGCCCCGTCGTGGTGTCCCGGCGGGACACAACCGACAGATGCGCCGTCTCCTCTCCATTCGCAGATTACATGCACTCATGGCCACAGTGTTTCAATGCAACTGCGCAACATCCAGTAATCGCGGGCAGTGATTAGCCGGAGCAGAGTCGAGATGTGCAGCGTCATAATTGCCAAGCCTTTCTCAAGGCTACCGTAACTGTTGCTTAATAACTTACAGGATTGCGGTGGTCGCCGTTATGTGGAGCTTGTCACTGCTACTTGCTACAGTATCTTATAACAGCTCATAACCTCCATAACCATATCGCTTTAGGCTCATACAATTAATACAACGAGCAAGAATCCATAAAGCTTTCTTGTCTGTAGACAAACAGATACGCCAACTTTTTTATTTGGAACAAATCGACAATAGAAGTGAAGAGGGGGTTTCCAAAAAGACATATGTATGAGTGGACTTCTAATTGTACCAGAATGGTTTAGGGTATGTTAATCGTAAGTTTAGTCAACGCTTTAGCACATGACGCAAAAAGAAATGCCGAAGATTCGCTCCTGTCACATGAAACCACTTCGTCGAGAGATGCGCAGCTATGGTTGTTTGTGAAACAAAATTGGAATTAAAATTGTCAAAGATAAAGAATAAGTCACAGCGTTGATCGATCCCTTTTCGGATGCGCCACGCCCTCGACTTCAACCAAGTGTCGTGAAGACGACTTGGATGCGTATTTGGTCCATACTATGACTCGCGGTGGCCAACCGAAGGCGAAGTCAGTGCTTGTCCTTCCCATGCAAAGGTGGCACGAGTTCGCCAACCCGGGTAAGATGAAAGGCTTGTATGTCCTGGACAAGAAATCTTAATCAAATACCTAGATTAGGGTGCCGGCGACATCCGGCGCCCCCTCGGACTGCACTAGTATGCGCCGAATCTAAGACATGGTTGTTTCGATATCCGCCTCCAAAAAGGGCAGAATCACCCGGTCTGAACACAGCTGATTTTGCTGCTGATGCTGCATGAACCAAAACGGGCACACGCTTTAAAGAGACCGAACGCTCAGTCTTGACTACAGTGCGAAAATACAAAGATTTCGGCATGGAAATCCCGGAAGCACTCAATTCTGGAGCGACCGACGCTTCTTCTCAAGCCATTTGGACGGATGCGTGTCGTCATTTCCCCGGGGTGCAATTGCTGGCGAGTGTACATATGTGCGAATTGGATTACTCAGCAATTTGCATAGTCGCATCCATTCTGACGAAGACATCGAGAGTTTTCCCTACGGATTCATCGGGCAGTAACGGACCTGCGAAGAACAGCTTAACGCCCTCTCAAATTAATGAAGCATCTGTTCTGGCAATTGCTTGGGCCGTGGGGATGATGTCTGGGAAATGCAGTGAGGAGCGGTAACTCACTATAATCAATTTCCTCGCTTCGTCGAGCAACGGCTTGCATAATCGGATTTTTTGGTGAGACAGGCCAACAAAGGATGATTGATATCGAAACGTCAACACGAATCCGCTGACTCGCATCAAAACCACCGTAAAAAGCAGGGGTTCGCTATATCGATATCCATCAATTTCTTACAGAAAGAACATGAGTGGGTCAAAGAGGAGCTGAGTACAAGCAAACGGTTGCTGCATAGAACAAGAGGTTCATAAATGTCAAAAACGGAGAGCAACGATCAAAATGTCGACTCTGGACGAAGAAAAATGAAATTTGTCTTTCCTTTAGCTAAGAATGCAGATTCACATCCAGCCCTGGTTTTAAAATCTTGAGCGGGAATTACAATCTTCTGGCATGCAAGCAGTTCAACACGACTCCAACCTGAAGATGGGAAACAATAGGAATTTCCTTTCCGAGAAAAAACGGAGTTCGCTAATAGAAGGAACTTCATCAGTTGCAAAATCGCATTGGGAACGTCTCAAATAGATACAGTTTCCTCAAGACGACAAAAAATAGTCTCCTTGTGGTTTAGCCGAAAGTGCGTTTCATAGATCTTTCTTGTAGTATGTAGTAGGTTGGTCCAGTGATTATGTCGGATTTAAGCCACAAGTTTAAATTAAAATGACTTCATTCACAGACCAGCTTGGGGCACAAACTAGAGGTATCCAAATGTGGGACTTTCCCGATTAAGAGGTTAGGCTATTGTTTTAGAAACACCTACATTGTACACTTCTGGTGTGGATGAGTTCGCGGACGTCGACTTCATCACAGACTCATCATTTAGCCTATAACTACTAACAAGGGAAGGTCTGAAGCGTACGTCTGAATGGGGGAGCGAGTCATATAGGAATAATCCTCACCCCTCAATTAGTATAAAAATGTGTTTCTTTTTGGCCAAGTCGTTAAACTCGAGGATAAGGGGGTCCTTGAAGTTGCAGTGGAATCGGCGCCTCAGAGTTCGGGAGTCTTGTATGATTTCCTTCTGGTCAAATTTTTCAGCGGACCTACTTTTTGCTGGTGTTTTCAGTGAATCACGCTGATATGTCGAAGAAGTTTCTAGCCCAACATCATGTGGAGACAAGGAGTCGCGATCAAACGACGGTAACAACTCTTTTCAGGGGCAACTACATCTTCAAAAATATATGAAGCTCATAAATCCGCCTGTTTTTGTGAGTGTTTTCGTAGGAAGCTAAATTGTAACCGAGGGCAACACTAGAAGTGGGAAAAACTCGTTGCTGTTCAGCAAAATAAGCCTGAATTCCTCCCTCTGTGGGGAGGTTTTCCCTTCGTCATCCTAGACATGAACTCACAATTCTAAGCTTTTTCTCCCCTCCATTCGCAAGTAAGTGCGGGAAAGCTTTTTTCTTTCTATTTCACGAATGGGTCTTCTTTGCCCTACCCTTGTGACATTCCCACACCCCCCCCCCCAATATAACTAGCTGTGTCCTGTTAATACTCTCGCACTAGAACTAAATGCGACCAGAGGAATACAGCACTTCCATGTGTAGCGACTCCTTTTCTCTGAAACACACACACAAGGTTGAGGAATCATCACAATAGGCGATTAGACCACCGGTATTTGCACAAATTGTTTAAACTCTTTTCCTCTGCCATAGCGAAGCAAAAGAAAAACAATTAGGAATAGAAGGGCGAGTGGAAAATATACCTTTGTCCTTTTCGAATTTCGAATAGTCGAATTTCGAATAAATTCGAATTTCGAATATTCGAATATTCGACTATTCGAAAAAAGTCCAATATTCGAATTATTCGTTTATTCGAATATTCGAGAAAGTCCAATATTCGAATTATTCGTTTATTCGAATATTCGAGAAGGCCCAATATTCGAATTATTCGTTTATTCGAATATTCGAAAGTGGCCAATTTTCGAATATTCGCTTATTCGAATATTCGAAGGCTTCGAATATCGAATATTCGAATAGTCAAATATTCGAATATTCTTTATCTATCTCTTAACAGGTTAGTGGCACTCTTCTTCGAAAACCAGGGGAGTGTGACCTTATGATAAAAAACGATGTTTTAGTTTCGCGCGTCGCTTAAAGTGCGCCAAATTGTGTGTACGCAATCTGACAAGGGAAGTCAATGAACTTCCAGTGGAGATTTCCAAAAAGACCTATTGCTTGTTATAAGGGTGTGTCTAAGAAGCACCAAAGTGGTCTTCAAATGTCCTGCGGGCATCTGGGTAGGTCAAAAATTACAGAAAACTAAGCAAAAAACTGTAGCACTTCAGTGCTGGCTGATAAGGCGAAAATTACGCCTTGAATGGCCTTGAAATATTCATCGTCAGAAATTAACATGCAGATGCTATAGAGCTTTAATTATAGATAGATGTTAGAAATCTGACAATTTGTTAGGTTTCCTGAAGGGGACGGCAGGGTACATTCAAGTGAATCATTCACTGCAGGCGGGGCAGCGACAAACTGTGGGTGTGGATAGCGGGGAGAGGTCCAGGTTCGAATCTAGGAGAGGTGTTTGCGAATTGCTGTGCGTTTTGGTAAATGTAGAACACATTCTCATTTTAACCTCATTTACGAACATGATCGAAATGTGTTGTTTATTTTTATCGAATTGAATTTTTCTGCATTGAGTATTTTTGCCTTAACCACATATGTAGGAATCAAACGCAAGAAATGGACCAGGAAGTCTGAAAGCACGGAACGACTGCGGAGGAGAAAAAGTGGGGTCGCACGCAAATAAACAGGTTAAGGAGCAAAGAAAATGCCAGCAAAAGAAAAATGCATCGAAACTCGAGAACAATATCGATTATCTACCCTGATTCAAGTAAGTGGAAGGTTTCCTCGCTATACTGCGAAAGCTCATCCAAAAAATCTTCCAAAATGCATTTACATGGAGCAAAATTTTAAAAAATGGTCACAAAGAGTCGTTAATGCAATTTAACGGATTTTTCCGTTGTTAAATTTCGTTAAAAAATTTTAATGAAAACACCGGTAAATCGTTAATCGTTAAACGCACAACCCTGATGGGCACCATTGTTTTCAAATTTTCGTATGATCCAGGTTAAAATGATGTTTTAATGTCAGTATGGTACACTACGGTGTTCAAGATACACTATAACGTCGAGAAAAGATGAGCGAGCAACCCCAGCAATGCAGAACCCTAACCTCCTAACACATAACCCTTTCCTGGCATGTCTGCCCCAGTATCCACTCGGCCACCCAGTCCGGTCGGTCTTGCTCGTGAGCGGCGCACCTCAATGTTTCACTTCGGTTGCTGTATCGCTAACAAGCAAATTGTGAGTTCGCCGTAATTCCGCTACTGTTCCAACCCCAAACCTTTTGCAGGTTAGATTCTAACCACGACGTGGCAGTTCCAGACGTCTGTTTTGCTTTATCGGCCCGCACTGAGGCGATACATTTTTTTTGCAATTTTTGGTCTACTTAGATGTCCACAGGAAAATTGAAAACCACTGGGGTGCCTCTCGGACAATCCCCTACAGCGCTCAATAGGCCACTTATAAAATTCCCACGGGAAGTTCATTGACCTCCCTTGTGAGTTGACGCGAAGTAAGCGCTGCAAGCGCGGCCCTCCGCTGCGCACCTGCTTCCTTGTAAACGGCCGTCGAGCGCGCTGTGGCCATTCACGTGAATCGCAAGTGATTAGGGTTATGCCTGTACACAGATATTTTTACCTTCAGTATACTACGGGAGAACCTTCGTTTTGTATTTCTACCCCAGTTACAACAAGGGAACGATTAGAGCCGAAGGGGCTGCGGTAGGGAGGTAGAACTTTCAGGGGCCTAGAAAGCTCCTGCTTTCTGCCGGTAAAAACGTTGAAGAAGAGAGGAAGAGCAATGGCTATGGAGTACAAGAGCCAGTCATACTCCGTTTCCTATGAAAGTGAGCCATCCCCATTTTCGCTCTAACACTATCCAAGTCGTAGTGTCTTGTCAGATTAGATTCCAGCCATGGACTTCGGGTTCGTTTGCTTACAAGTGAAGCGAAGCTCTTTAACGGAGCTAGAACACAGACTGATTGCCATTCATGAGACTCCAGTGCGCCCTTTCTGCACCAGGTCGCCTTTGTGTCATTTCTCCGCTCATGATAATCATTCTTTTACCACCTAGAAGCTTCGCTATAACATAAGGAAAGATAGCAACCGATCGAGCAAGACCTACAACAATCTAGCTCTGCCTACCCAGGGTGTTTCTCTCTTCTCGGGACGAATTCTTAGGTAAGCAAAGTGTGCTTCATTGCCATTATACCGTTGTTATTGTCCTTTGGTCTCGTAAAGGAAATGGATGGAGCAGGCATCCATTTCCTTCACAGTGGGTAATAAAAAATAAGTAAATGTCAACCACTGGGTGATGACAATAAATAGTAGTGTTCATTTGATTCGAGTATTCGAAATTCGATTATTCGAAATTCGAATTTTTGAAATTCGATCATTCGAAATTCGAAATTATGAAAATCGAATATTATTCGATCATTCGAAATTCGAAATTATGAAAATCGAATATTATTCAATCATTCGAAATTCGAAATTTTGAAAATCGAATATTATTCGATCATTCGAAATTCGAAGTTTTGAAAATCGAATATTATTCGATCATTCGAAATTCGAAGTTTTGAAAATCGAATATTATTCAATCATTCGAAATTCTAAATTTTTTCCCAAGGACAAAGGTATAGTGGAAAATATGATCTATTAAAGCTGAAGAAAAATAAATAAATGTTGTGCAGCCACTCCCTTCCGACGAATCTGTAATTACCTTCCTCTTGCGGAATCATCCACTAACCTATGCAACTCATTGAAAAAATGTTTCGAAAAAGGACCATCTGTGGGGCGCTCTCAACTTTTCTGAACCCGCAGAGGGGAGAGGGGGAAGATCCTTCTCCATCGCTTTGAATCAGTGTCCCGTCGGACAAAGACTGACTGTGTGTTTCAAAGAAAAATGAGCAACTAGAAACATGAAGGAGCAACATGAAAGCGCTGTGCTTAAATTCTATTCTTCTTTATTTTTCGTGTCCATAGTCTTGCCCTTCTATTCAGTGTTGTGAGCAGTTCGTTCTAGTTTTCTCCTGTTCCTTTTCTAAATAGTAATGGAGATCCTCTCGCAAATACAGCAAAAAAGTTTCTCTTGAGCGCTTGAAGTTTGGTGGAGGCAGCTTGGCGGTTTAGGTCTAAGCATTCATTTCAGAGTTGTGTCTGCTTGAAGTTTAAGACCGTATAACCTTGGCTGCTGAACGGGTCCATCATTTCCAAAGGAGAGTAATTCATGCACTAGTTGTGAATTTTGCTATCTACGCGCCCTGGATATTTTCTTCGAACACGGAGGTTCAGATCGGCGGCCGCGGTGGTACACCGTACCGTGAGCAATTGCCTCGTCTTCGACCCATTGACGAGCATATACAATGTAATAAACGTGAATATTTATGGAGGTGATCAGATTTCAAAAACCGCGAGTGATTTACGAGACAAATGGCACTGGTTATGGTGGTAGGCCGGCGCCAAGGTCTTCTATTGTAAGGAATGATTTGTCTTCAATGGTAATTGTCCTGTCGCGTTCCGAACAGCAGACAGTCCTCAGTAGGACATTACGTACGGATTCATTGTTTCTGAGGAAGTCCGGCTTTGAAAAACTGGAAGTTGCTACTGAAGTCGTCTTTCTGTGTCTTCGATTCGAGATCCAGCCTTTCACTAACGACACTACTAGACTAATGTTATTGCGTGGAGAAGTCCTCAAATTCGAAGTCATGCTCGATATTTAAGTATATTCAAAAAGACAAACTGAGCTAGTCCATCACAGTAAGGCTTTCATACTCTTGAAGAGATCATGACCGTGCCCACCATTGTTCTCGGAGTTGGGGATTAACCCCGTCAAGCCGGGAGCCACTAGTCAGGTGGCGTCGTCTCGTTGACCCCTAGTCTATGTGGCATGACAGATTACGAGCAGCTTAGATGAGTGATGGTCTTATTTCCATACGCGGCCGGAGTGCCGGCGGGAGCTCCCGACACGACGGCCATACATCATCTGTGCAAATATGGCACACGTTAAGGCGCTAAACGACCATTAAGCACGGCAGTAGTGGCTCGAAATTCGAGACCCACGTCCAACCAGCGCCGCATCGCTGATTGAGGCTGATCGTCTACAACGTGTGCATGATACCGCCGCATCAGATTTCCCAGTGTCTCTTTGCATAGACAAGGGCGAGTAGTACCCAGTGGGGTGAGGTCTGTTCCCGAGAATAGTTCGCAACATGGTAGAAGAACATGCCTGCAGCTCTTCAGACTCCATAAATATGCCATTTCCAGGTAAAATTGGACGCCAAGGCAGGTGAACTAAAAAATTTCAAAGAAAGACACAGCAAATTTTCCTTGAACAAAAATTATTCTATAATAACCATCTAGTTTAAGGTGTAAGAAAATTGTTTTGCCTCGAAGGACATTCACTTTTATTTCAGAAACGTAAACGTGGTTTAAGAGAGTGCAATCTGGCACGAAAATAGTATTTTCGCGATCGCCGAAGGGCATTCAGAAATAACGATCGTTTCCGATTGTGATATACCATGTCATGGCGTGATAGTGCAGTCGGGGAAGGCACCGGCTCCAGCATTATATTCCGAATCGAAGATCTTGCTTAGGTTTACGGTCAAGGCAATATGCCTCCCACCCTCCCGAAGTTATAGAGATGGTGGCAGGCTGGATGATAAATGACAAAGGACGACGTTAATCAATGTCTTCTGGGATGCGCCACGCATCCTACTTGTATAGGGATCTCGTGGAGGCATTTAGAATGCATATTTGACACATGCATCCTTCTCAGGCGAGTCTGGTTTCAATTCATCTACCCGGGAGGGATAGAGAGCTGGCTTGAAAACCCGCATTCGGTGCGGACGATAGCTGATGTTGCCTCCGACTGCATTACCACGCGTCCTCAAGCCCCAATACGCACTCAAATTGCTTCATCTATGTCCTCTACATCAATGTTAGTAGAAGTAGAATATATGACGCATCGCAAGCAAGAGTTGATTGACGAGCAAAATATTCTATCACTCCTTCAGAATTATCTACCTTTCATAGAGATTTGCTTAGCTCTAAACCCTACAAGACGCTCCAGATCACCTTTCAAACTAGTTCGGTATTTCTGCATTGCTGTAGCGATTACCAAAGCCATGGGCAGGTAAACGGAAAACTTGGAATGGTTTCAAATCAGCATTGATATCTCCATGCCTTCTTTAAAGCATTGTAACCTTAGCAGTTTTTGATCTCAAAAAACCATTTGTCCTGATACATGCGCAGAATCATGGATTGAAGAGCCCAATGTGTCCCAGAAACTTGTATCAAATAGGAGAGGCAACATTGCAAAGAACCTGGTGTGGGAACTGGTCAGGCGAAAGCGAACTGCTTGGGGAGCTTTCAAGAGCCTCGAAGAAGAAGTGCACGAAAAGAAGAACGCTCGAATGCGCGCCCACTCGACTCCACCGTTTTTCAGGCGCTTGCGATACTCGTAAAAGTGAGCTGGGTCAAGTCAGAGAATTCAGATTCTTTATCGTTCCTCTGATATTCGCAGAAGACCGCTTCTTTCACACCTATCATTTTCGGATTATAAAGGACATATTTGCACAATTTTTATTTCTGTTGCTTTTCTCGTGACGCATCACCACGTAGAAAAACAAAAAATGAAGAAAGGGCTCCACATCACAATTTTTCTGGGCGGACAGTCGTAAAAGACCGCGCAAAAGAAGTCCGCTGATCGGATGCCTCCGCCAAGCAGTCGAGTGAGAGTGGTGCTCCTGCCGCACAATACTAAATGGCCCAGAGGGCAACTAATAATAATATAGTGTCTCTCGCAGAGCTGTTGCTCGTCACGAAGTGCTTTCAGGAGCATTTTCAACGACTCTCGGAAGGCGCAAATGTTTACCGTTGTCGAGGAGAGCGCGGCGCCGAGCACGGTTATTGGATGCGCAAGGAATGCAATATGTGTAATTGGCATCGTAATCCAGATCGTCATTAGCAGAAGCTCGGAACCTAATTGAACGGAAATGAGGATCGTAGCGCGGACATGCACCAGGACAGCACTTGCTGAGTCGAGTACAGACCTAGCCGTAGGAATCGCTCCGTAATGGGTTTTGGATTGGCTGCTGAGCGAAGTGGACGACAGCGAAGCGCCTCCAGTCGCATAACAGGATCATCAAAAAGCGACAGCGCTTCCGTGAACAAATATTCCTTCAAAAGTTGATAGAAAAATTTCTTGAAAACGGCCTCTAACATTGGCGGCCTCTAATTCCAATGATGTTATCCTTTCCAGTCTAGGACACCTTCTCAAAAAGTAACAAGCCCAAGGACAATGTATTCATGTCTTCGAGCTTGAGTGTGAATCCCCTATGTGGCAGAAGTTGGGCCTTCCACTCCAATAACCGTGCCTCTTCCACTGCACCTCTCGTTATCATGGCTCATTTGTCGCACGCAATGAGGCAGAATGGCTCACCAATTGCTTTTTCGGCGATTTTTACGCTCGCTCAGGATCTGGTTTTTGATCGATTCAGGACCACAGTGAAAGTAATTTCAGCTTTCCAGCGAACTCTTCGATTTCAAGGTTTATGCTTCCGAATTGTGTTAGCATGTCATTTCTAGAAGTTACACAAACTGTTGTGAATTTTGTGGGACTCGCTTCTTTGTACGTAGAGGCAGGCCAGAAAGTGACCCCTAGAGTGCGTGAACGGAAAGCGTGGCGAATTCCCAGGAGAAAAAGATATGATTTATACTCACATGTCGTCATCACCCAGCGGATTGGCTATGCTTCTCCTGCACCAAAATGCTAACTCACAAGCGCTCATTGTGTTACTAGTACTTCTTGGCAGAGCATGAGAAAGCTTGGATTTGGTCGAAAGGGGACATAATGTGTTAGACCCGTTTGGACTACCTAACCAGTCAACGATTCTCTTATACAGAATTGTCACACTACAAAGCAGATCGTCGGCTTTGCCAACGCGTGTCAAAAGTAATAGAATACAGCCTGAGAATATCCTAAGGTTAGGGTTGCTCACGTTTGCAATATGTGCAACCATTTGCAGTATAATCCTTAACCGATTTGCTCCGATTTTTTTGGCATGGGTAGTTTTTTAGCTGAACCTGATCACTACCGTTTTTTCTTTTTCCCACCATTTTCATTTTACTTCGCTAGCTTCGCTTTGACGTATTTGACCGTTCTGAAGAGCACACTTTGTGGTGTTTAAATAAATAAATAAATAAATAAATAAATAAATAAATGACTTTGACCTTTTATGTTTTTTAAGGCTTTTGTAAAATATTTGCTTTTATTATAATGAAATCAAATAAGCAAGGCTACTCTTGGCAAAACAAACAAACAGATGTTGTGAATTTCTTAGGACATGACATTTGCTGCTATTCTAGAAAATTTCAAATTGTAGTCCGTGCTTCCTTCTTGAATCGTTCTTGAAGTTCGTTCTTGAATTTACAGCTTCGATAATAGTTTGCCTTTATTACTTTCGTTCCGTTCTAATGTTTGTGTTTAACGCTTGGTATTGAGCGCACTGTCATGTGCTTGAATAAATAAACAAACAAATAAATAAATAAATAAATATGGTAATCCACAGCTGAATTAGTCAGAAAATGGTATCGCCTAAGATGCTTCAAAGCATGATCGGTTTAGCACGTGGGAAATGCAGCAACGCCTCCCACGTGTAAGAGCTGTGCTTGGGTCATTTATGGTTGGAGAAACTACCATTGGGTGGGCACTGGAACAATGGACCAGTTTTAGCTCTTCTCAAAAATCTCTGATCTGCCCTTTACTCCATGCTGAGTATTCTAGCCGCAGATTCGTCTTAGGAGCACCGGAGGGCTCTCAGATGAGCTGAAGGGAGACCAGCGACAGCCAAGAAGTTTTTTTCAATACAGAACAAAAGACAGATAAGAAGTTCATGAAGAAAATAAGAAAATGTGATTGAATACTCAATAGAGATGTTAAAAGAACTCGTTTTGCACTATCTACAAACGAACCTCTGGGTTGTGCTCTTCCTATGACTTTCCAGTGAAGAAAAGGAGCATACTTTATGTTATGTCAAGTCAGGGTGAGGTACGTGATAATTCATGAAAGGTAGCCACTAACTTGTCACTAGCCCTTATTAGGCTTCCATTATGGCTCGCCATTTCACTGTCTTACAGAGATTGACGCTTTCAGAGTTGAAAATCAGTTATTGGTTAATTGCCAAAAAGAATGTATAAACGACGAAGGTCAGTGCTGTGCTTGTGGGATGCGCCACGCATTACAGTATATCTCGCGGAAGCAAGTTGATGGTGTATCAGGCCAGCACAATAACTAGCTATAGCCAGCCTACGAACGGGTCAGTGTTTCATCCCTCTTAGACAGGTCGAGAACCAATTAGCCGACCAGGAAAGCCTGGTTGGGCTGGGCCGGAACCGAAACCAAGGGATGCACGGGACATCAAGGGCGTCCTCCGACTGCGCCACTGCCCAAACAGTGTATACGTCCAGGAAATTACAAATGATCTCCTAACAACCACGTATTTTCCTCCAAGCGTCACACTTTCCTCCTCTTTTATTATAATCAGGAGAGTTAAGTTGGGACCAGTCTTGCGGATGACTTTGCCGGAATCAGATCTTCCAGCGATGCACATCCCTGGACTCTGGAGCGTTCCTGACTCTCCAAACTTATATACCAAACGCTATTGTAAACTGCTTGACCCTGAAGCGTGAGGACAGCTGAAAACGCATTCAGAATGGATGGGCGCTCCTCGAAATCGACGCCAATAACAGCGCAATCCACGGCGGCTATTCCGCGCACAGCCGTGAATGATCGAATTTCAGAGGACGTAATGAGGACGAACAATGAGAATAGGAGGAGAACTTGGTGGGCGAATAGCCTCACCAGCAGGCAGCCAGAAACAATGACGTCGCGGAAAACTGTGGAAACACTTTTACATTCTTTTTCTAAATGCCAGACAATTGTGGTAGTGTGTGGGTAAAATAGGAAAGAACAACCGCCGTGTGGTGAGTTCCCTTAGGAACAATAAGCCTTGGAACTAGGGAAGAGATTCACATGCTTCAATCATGGCTTAGGAAAACAACGACTCCGTGAGCTTCAAATTCGTCTATCTGACCCGAGGAGTATCAAGTACAAGTACCACGGAGACTAGGAAGAGGGCTTGAAGCACGAGTATGGAAAAGGTGCAAAGAAGAGGAAGAACGTCATCTGTATACCACCCTATTGCACTCCACCGTTCTTCACCGGTATACTGCTATTGTTCTGAATACGAACAAGCCTTTGACGTCTTCAGAGTAACAGTCGGCTGAACTCTTTGTAACAGAGGTGCTGTGAATCATGAGCTGCTAGTCTAACACAGCAGTCTGCTCTCTGTGTGCCAAGCCCACTGCTGATCTATTAAGCCGGCAAATGTGCCTAGATTACACAGGCAGCTTTCGCGACCTCCTTTGCAAAGTGTGGCCACATTGTTAGTCTGTGGATCCCTAACTGGAACTAGTGTCGCACGTAGTAAGGACCACTTCCAGTGCCGTTTTACAACTTGCCATCTGATTTTTTTGTATCTCTTTAACTGCTAGTAGTTTTTGCTGCCTCCCGCCTATGGCCTATCGAGAACACCTACAGCCATTGTAGCTAGGTTATTTGGAAACCCTGAAAAGGTGAGCATACCATTTGGTTATTTCCAAAGGCTTCTGAAAAAAAAAAAACGCCGCGAGATTGCTTCGGCTCCCGCGTGCACCCTACTCAAGATACTTGTTTGGAATCTCGTCCACGAAGATCAAGAGTTCTTTCCTCCGGGCTCTGCGAATTGGTGTCAGACTTTAATCGAAAGAAAAGCACTGACATGTCCGTGGGCTTGCCACCGCAAGTCATTATAGACTGCATTGAAGTTACCTCCACGATACATATGTAGTAGAAATACGATGCGTGGCGCATTCTAAACAGGGATTGACTAATCCCGTCCTCTAACCTTAATTTTTACCCTAATTCTCTGGTTCTAGTGACTGATGAGCATAGTGGTTGATGTGTAAAGATCCCACTGACGTGCAGATCTGCCTGCTTAGTCCTGCGAGGAACAATTTTTCTCAAAATGGTCACGTTTATAACAAATTTCAATAAACAGCTATCAAACCCTGATAGATAATTGCACTCCCCGAGAAATAGTCCAAGCAACTCACCAGAAGGTGAACGTGGTCAGCGGACGATAGCTTTTGTGGCTATTCAACGAAGCGATCGGGTGACCCCAATAGTCGGTGCTGAATACCTGGAAAGTCCAAGGTCTTATCAAGACAGAAGTATTTGAAAAGAAACGTAAGCAATTCATTAATTTTAAAGGCTGCACCAAAAATTAGAAGTTAGAGTCGGTTTTCAGAACGATGGTTGTTTTGAACTATGACTATTTTTTGTTTTATCTAACGAATACGGCCTCTGATAAAACGTGTTAACGGCACATTTCGGCACTGAATTTACTCCACATCTGGAGGGATTTTTAAACCTTTTTCCGCTATAACTGGGTCCACTACATGTTCTATAAGTTCTGCTGGAAGCAAGGCCTTGATAACATTAGGCTGGAGTTCTCGGTCGACTATGTCATAAAGAGGTTCTTGAAAGATAGAACCCGCCCCGGTGTGGTTATGCCAGTTGCGTGCCTACTGAGTCGTAGCACTCAAGGTGGAGAACCATTGATTCTATGTAATGTATGTCGGGAAGCAATTGTTTCCTAATTATAGTTTTAAATTAATTGTATTTATTATCGCCACAATTTCTTTTATATTGCAGACAAAATTTATTTCCGGATAGACTTTGAAGTCAAGTAGAGCCGCAGTATAGACCTTTTCTTTTCCTCGTTTTTAATTTAGTATATTACGCATTTTGACTGTTTGTAGGCTTATGAATTTTTTGAGGTATTTCAGGATCAGCAACGTTGACAAAACAATTATGACTCCTCAGTTCCCTACTTATTTTTGTCTAGATTATTGTTTACTTCCTTGTTCTTTTATTGTGTCCTTTACATACCAACCATAGTGTCTTCTTTTGGAGTGCTGGCTGTTTTTTCTTCTTTTTGACGCACCCATGAGTGCATAAATAAATAAATAAATAAATAATCAAACATTGTAGCAGAACAACTATAATATTATCTAATCAAATGAATAATCTGGACGAGCAATAAAGGGCAACGTCACCCACTTCCTTTATGAACAAATTCGGCAGCGTATTTGAGTTTGTGGTGGCCAGCCGATAGACCCGTCAGCGGCTTTCCCTTATCTGACAAGTCTGGTACAAGGTATGTACGACCCCGAAGGAATAGGAATCTTCGCTGGCCTGGGCTAGGCGTAAACCAGAAACCTCAATTCAGTGTGCGCGCGAGATTCCAAACCTCTTGGATATCTGCTAAAAACACTTGGTCGTACATCAGCTCCGTTACGGTTAGATAAGTATGCATCGGCTGGACACCGCAAATCAGTATACGGTCCAAATAGGAGCTGAAATTGCCTTTACGACAACCCGTAGAAGTAGAATTCGTGGCGCATTCCCCCAAGAGATAGATCAACGCCGTCCTTTATCCATAGATTTTATACATGCAGATGTGACCAAACGAACTTATCGCCTTCATTATATTAGGGGGGGGGGCAAAAGTAATGAGACAAAATGAAAAAAAAATCTTTATCTGCTTATAACTCAATTACAACTCAACGATGCTGAGGAATGTATTTGCCATTAAGGGCAATGACCTTGCTGCCATCGCTCAGTCAACTTCCTGATCCCATCCTTACAGAACTGCTTGAGCCTGGTGTTGATCAACTGCTCGATATGGTTGTCAAGGACTGCTTGGGTTCTTGTGTCCCCTCCGACTAGGAAGTCCTGTAGGCTCAAGTAGTAGTGGTAGTTGCATGGAGAGATGTCCAGCGAATACGGTGGGTGAGGCATGTGAACGTAGCTCAGCTGGGCAAGCTTATCCGTGGTCATTTGTTCCCGATGGGGTGCAGCGTTGTCGAAGAGGAGAACCTTCTTGAAGCGCTGCGAATGAATAAGAGCGAGTCGCCGGCCCATCTCCTCTATTTCGTTCACCATGGCCTTGGAGTTCATCGCGGTGCTCTTGGGAAACAGCCTCCGGTAAACCGATCCATGGGCGCAGACCCAAAAGCTCCAAAGATGCTTCTCGCCGTGAACATCTCGCCGAACGAAGGTCGGTAACAGGCTCGGGGTTGGGAATTGGGGGAGATTTGCGCGACACAGATCGACTCGTCAGACTGGGGTTTCGGCATGAGACAGGCTGGGGTTTTTGGCATGCTTCTGGAAAGGGCGGAAGTGGTAACTTTTCAGATGGGCTTCAGTAAGTAGCATACAAACATACAAATACAACAAGTACGAATCCAGACTCCAGCCACGAGATATATGGACACGGCATGGGGTGTCTCATTACTTTTGCCCCCCTCCCTAATAGACACTCGTAGTCATGTAATGATCGTTCTCAGAGCTTTAAAGGCGAACCTGTTTGATGCTGCCTCGTCCGTTCACGACGGGGTTGTTGAGGATCGTCGCTGAATCGTCGAACACGAACTCGCCGTTTAGTGACGGCAAGAACGGACCAACAGCGAGAGCCGCAACGGCTACGACCCTTAGGACGGAGCTGTAGTTCCGCTGGTGGCCAGGGCATTTGGGATGCGTATCTGTAATATTTGGTTTGCCTTTCAACTGAATAAGGATGGCTACGCCTCTCTTTTATTTTGTAACTTGCTACTGCAAAGTACTCTGGAGAACAGAGAAAAATTTGGGCTTTTGAAGGATGGAATGGCCGATCAGAAAGTTCAATAGACAATCTATGCATATGAACCTAATAAGAGCCTGATAAAGCTCTCTACGTTTAGAGAAAGGAAGAATGCATAGAATACGATACCGTGTGAAATCTACAAAACTTAGAAACGCGCCGCACTTCAGAATGATCCTTCAGAATGACTTTTCCTTCTAGTTCCCAGAAACGGTTGGGTTTCGTTGTTGATTTATGAAAACTGCCTTGTGTCCTCGTGGAAGCTAATCATTCTTCGGCGCTAACTCGTCATAGCGTAAACATGGAGCAAAGCAGGTGGAGTAGACGGGCACTGACAGAATCTCGCTACTCACCGACTCCATCCTCTCGTCGTTTCGACTTCAGTCGCCCTCGCTTCATTTCATAGTGATGGTTTTGGCATGGACGAATTTATCTGGAATTTGCAGACGTAGTAAAGGTAGCGCCATGAGGGACACACAGCAAGGCGAGAGCGAAGAGGGAGAGGACTAGTGCTTGACATGGAACCAATCTTCTCGCAGAATTAACCTTGATCAAGGACACCATTCAGATGGTTGAACACTCCACAGGCGTAGAATTACTTGCAGCCGGATGAACACGTTATTGTTGAAGTTTGAAATTTGTCACTTTTGATGTTGTTATTTTTTGATAAGATATTTTTTGATATTGCAGAGAATTGATACTCAGAAAAGAAAGTTAATCCCACTCGAGGTGGGCCAGCCTTATTTACATATTTTTTTATTCAAGGCATAGACGATTCTAACATAAAGGCCATAAGAAACCTTGAAGGGGAAAGAATAGAACGATGAGAATTAGCAAACAGCCTCGTAAGCAACTCCGCAAATAACACATTCTGCAGCATTCTTTGGTATTAAACATCCGATAAGTCTTCAGCAGGCAAGAGCAGAAGGCCTATTTACGTACTTTCCCGGCAGCAGATTGAGCTCTGTAGGTTAAGAAACTTGAACTGAACCCCAATTCGAGGCGTACACCACAGTAGGCGTTTTATTCGACTGCGCTACACGAGAACTGCATAAAAAAATTCGAGATATCAATGCGTAACTAATCTCGTGCAATATCATATTGGGTTAGCAAACCTACGACGATGCAACTAAAACATGTGGAGCGTTGATATGCGATGGAGAGAGCAACAAAAATAAAAAAGGTGGGAAAGGATTGAGCAAAATGGAGCACCTAACGACAAGCACAGGACTCGGCAGCAAAAATAAGTCTCGGGTCTCGTGCGATGTTGAGGATATGGGTGGTGCGAGGACACGAACGAAGTATAGGCTACAGTAACATTAGTCACTCCCATGCGCTTTGCGAAGCGCATGTAATCGCCACGCACTCCACTTCTAAGCCCTGTTCTGATGCCAGCTCGAGTGCGTGTTTGTCGTACACAAGGACTTGCAGCTGCTATTCGGTGAAATAGGACCACGTGTTATACTTCGGAAACGCATCTGGTACCAATTCTCTGATTCCAAGCGATGGAACTTGGATAGCATAGCCCGGGTTAACTTGTGTTGAACGCCTAACAGCATATTTTGCTGACTAAATCACACAAACACATCCCATCTTAGGCTAATAAAGGAGTGACATGCACCTACACTGTTCTAGAAAACCTATAAGTCACGTCAGACATTTCATCTCGTCCATCCTGGCGATGCATGCTAACCTTGGATACTATCAATTCCATAGGCGCCTCAAACTCAAATCTCAGCCTCTAAATCGGCTGCTAATCCCAAAGTAAATGGAACGTTCTCTAGACTCGTTCATATGTTAGCGCTAGCACCACTAGCAGTTCCAATATCCGGCTCTGCTAGAGAGCCACAGTCATTTGAAAAGGATTTGCACGCCCCCTTCACCAAGCTCTCCGCCTATGAATGTGGTGCATATCAACGACATCAATTGGAGGTGAGTGCTCCTGAGATGAGCATTAGTAGTGGATGAATATTCATGGAGGAGGCACTGTGCATAATCACAGCAGGTGTAATACGGCACGGATAGGGGCAACTGCATCCTGGAGCTGCATAGTGAACGGGTGTTTGGTCACTGGTCGTAAGAGCGGACTTCAGTTGAATGCCTCGAAAATGATCATGCACCCAATTCGGAAAGCATGGGTGAATTTCTCACAGGCTTGAGGCTGCGGCAAAAATTGGCGCTTAACGGCCACTTAAAGCTGTCTGTGCTGCTTCGGAGATCTCGATCTTTTAATCGCGTCCATCTGTGCACACTGCACCCCGTTGGGTGTGTGGATTAGTGACGGCTGGTGGGGCTGAGCTTTAGGGAGCGACGAGGATGACCGGCTACGAGGCAATACCTTCGCGATTCAGATGGTCGACGGAATTAGGCGCGAACCTCTGGCCAAGGAAGGGCTGAGAGAACTCATGATCACTACAGTTTGAGTGCAGTTATTTTGATACCAGGACAGATTTTCCTCATTTTTTATGCCATTCCTAGGAAAATCCCAGGCCTATGGATTAGCCGCGGACAAGTGTAATCGCTTGACCACTAGAAGGATCTGAAGATGTTTGCGGTGGTCCCAGGGACGAGGTTGCGTAACGCGGCAGCTGGCTGACTAGTAAGCCGTCAAAGAAGGCAGCCGCCGGCGACGACGTCTTCCCATGAATGGCGCACACAAAGCGACGGAAGCGCGGCCCGGCGAGCAGAAGATCGCCGGCAGTCGCCCCCAGCGGTGTGAGCTAGTGAAGAACTGTTAGAGGGGCATGTGTACTGGAGGGAAGGACACTCAGAAGGAACACACCACATGGACAGTCGAGCAGTGGCAAGGTATAAGGTAGCAAGGCACCAGGAATTAATCTTACTATTCCATTATATTAAATTTGGCTCTACATTTGACTCAAAGGCTTATCACTCCACTCGTTCATAACAGGAATTGCAACTTTTCAGGAAAGTGAGCCACAAACATGACCCCTGCGAGGAAGTGGAACAACCTCCAAATTGAGCAAAGAATCCAGCATGAGTCATCGTGCCGCATGAATTTCATGGTTAGTCCTACATCGCTGGCACACACCGCGTACACAAGTCACATACAGTCTGACACAAGCGGCTTTTGAAGTTCTACACATGGCAGAAGAGGAATTCTAACTGATTCTTGAATTGGATTTAGAGACTGATGGTGAGATTGCATTCAGGGAATGCACACTAACCATCAGTTGTTGTTTTCCGCATCTCTACCTCCTTGAGAAGAAAACGTGTAATTGAAGCTCCTATTTAAATCTTTACCGGTAAGGCTACTCCCTTTTTGTCCTTTATGTCTGGAAGTAAATAAATTGTTCAACATCTACATATTAGCGTTTACCACCAATAAACAAGTAGATGTAGCAGACTATATAACCTGACAATTATTGACAAATTATCAAAAATATGAATAAAATAAAATAAAATGTTGATTCCCACAATTGTTCATCATCAAAGATAGTCATGAAGGACGGGCGCGAAGAAAGGAAACTCGCTGGAAACGAGGGAGAATGCCAGCACTTCTAAAACTATGAAGAGGAGGACTGAACTCTCTTTTTCGCCTTCAAACACAACACTAATTGTGTGTCCTTCAACTGACTCTTAAATTGGAGTTCATCGAAACCATTATTTAGACAGAACCCTTCTAGGAGTTCGTAGCTGCCTTATTAGGTAAATAACACACAGAATAAAAAGAATTCTTCAAAATTTGAGCCTATTTTTGTCGAGTCTTGAAACCTCACACCAACAGGTTTAACAGACTGTAATAGAAGAGCTTTTCCTCAACATGGGCAACACAAATGAACAGAATTAGCTGAGGAAGAGAAAAAGGGGAAGTAAGAGGTGGTGAGCGGTATGAGAAGAACGACATAAGAAAACGCGGCGATTCCGCGAGATCATGACATCGTTGCAGACGCGAACTGGACGAGCATCGGGCCGGCGGCTGCCATCCTCGTGCCAAACTAATTGGGGATAACAGTATCGCAACGATTTTTATGGTCCGTGACACCGATTCTCAAATTTAAACGACGCCGGCGCGAAGGTCACTTGGAGGCAAGCGTCGAGGTGGTTGTGGGTCCGCCGCCGCAAAAACTTGGCGCCGCTGGGAGGAGTCCAGCTCGACCCACCGCTGATGGGGCGGCGCACGCCTTCAGCTTGGAAGAGGTGCCATTCACGGTGTCACTCGGCCAGCGACAACTCGGGCGAGCCTCGCCAAACAGCGGCTGGCCCGAGTGAGAGCTGACAATGGGTCTTCAGGCGCAGCCTTCACGGTAAGAGGTACTTCAGAAGAAAAAAGAACAAAGACGGGAAGAGGCAGAGATCAGATGGACATTACAGATATGGTAAGCGAACAAGAGAAAGTATCTAAAAGGATAAAAGAGTTGGTGCAACCTGGAACAAATTACTTCGTTGGAGCGGTTCTTGATAGGCTATGGCCACCTTTGAATCTACTCTAGTTGGAAGGGTGGTGGAACTTCAACCACCATGAGATTGTTCTAGGATGGCAGCAGAGTTAGAAGAAAGTTGCCATCATACGCAGCAAGCACGCAGAGTTGGCCTATGAAAATAGGTTGCTTAGTAGTTTAATACACGGCGGGCACCATATTGTATGCGTTCGATTTTCTTTTCTAGCGATGCCCCTCCCTCCCCACCACCTCCTCTTCAGCTTGAACTGAACATCTTTCAAATCAATTAGAAATATATAAAGTCTAAATGAACGCGTGTCATGAAAGAAAAAATACTTCCTTAAAAGAAGATTTATATGAAAAATTCATCTTTGCAGGGTGTCTGCAGAAAGAAAGTATTAAAACGTTGGAATAGTCAAAATCTTCTTCACCTTTTCGCTGAAGCAATATTTTAAGCTTCCCTAAGACGCCAAAAAGCGTATGATTTAATAACCTCACGCGGTGAGATTGCACCGCGCACTCGTTCAGCTCTCTGCAATGCTCATTGCATTGATTTGCAGCGTAGATGCTGGTCTCATTAGTATAAACATAGAAACAGCAATAACCGTCGCATCAGAAAAAGCATCACTTCTACTCTTTCTACGTAATCTCAGTAAACAGTACATATTTACCCAATCGAAAATGAAATAGTAATCGTTGCAATGTATAAGACGAGTGCACGGCCCAACATCCCCATATCTTTTCTTCTACTTCTCCTTCATCATCATCATCGTCATCATCATCATCATCACCTTCTTCTTCTTCTCCTTCTTCTTCTTCCTCTGTATAGTATCCTTGTTTATTCGTACAGCGTGGATATTTTTCTTCAACCAGCTTGTAAGGATGAAATCTCTACTTGTGTTTTTTGATTTCCTACTCAGTTTTTTGAATATTTTAACTTCAGTGTACTGTCTATTTAAACTTTTGGCACACCTCAATCGGTTTCCAAAGCGTAAAGTTCACTTTAAATCCAACCAACTTTTTATGCCAACTGAGGACTGTTTTCAAAGCCCTTTCAGAGCACATTTTACCGTGCATTTCAACATGCTCGAACTAGAACTATGTACGTGTGGCTTTAGTTGAAAGTGCCAGTCGCCCTGAGCGACAATGTTGTCGACTCCGGAAACGAGTCATTTAGCGCAGTTCTGACATTCAAGTGCTCTGTAATCGCTTGCCAGCCTCAGGATGTATACGAGCGACGATCACGGGCGTCATTCAGTATTATCTGGGGAGTGCTTGCCGCACTTTTTGTCCCCACTCCAATTCTGGCTACTCGCCCTGCAGCACTGAGTTGAACTTTAGACCGAAACCTAGCAGTTTCTCTAAAGTGCAAAGATTAGCTGCTCTTTCTAGATCTTAGTGGGCTGCGGACACAGAAAAATGAGGGAACAATATGAATGAGAATCTATCTCCCTCTCAATTTCGAGTAGTGATTTCCAGTCCAGAAGGTATCCAAGCGCTTCTTCCGAGGATAAACTGAATGCTGTTTCCAATAGCTATTCCTTAAACATCCTTAAACTCGTTACTTATAGTCGCTATGCGTAAGCTCTTCAACCCTTCCGATAAGCAAGCATTCTGTTCCATTCTATGATTCATGATTAAAGCAAAACACGGATAAAACCTGACATTCCATGCACGTCAGGTTCTCTCAACCTGAAACCTCGCCGCTCTTACTTCTAATTATTTTTAATAATTTATGCACCGAAAAAATGCACTCTACAAATAGGATAAGGATAAACGCCAAAACTATCCATGTCCAAAATGGAGACTAGAACCAGTGCTTTATCCTTCCCAGATACGTCTGACATCAATTCACCTACCCCAGAGGGCTGGACTGCTTGAATGGCCTACAGAGAAAACCCGAACCAAGAACCCGCTTCGGAGAGCAGACGACAGCCGACTCACCCGACTGCGCTACCACCCTCCTCGTTCTCTATTGAAACATTGGAAAGTGCGCTTGCTCAAACCTTGAAGCGTTTTTAAACGTCTAAACTCTTCCACAGGTTGTACAGCCATTTAATAAGGTAGCATCAAGTAGCACGGAATCAGAGACAGATTTTGAGTGCTTTGGTGAAACGCTTCTATATACTGAGGACGACTTGTGTATATGTACAGATCTCAGTCTGTCTCTCCGCTTGCGATTTGGTGAATTACATTAAAGAAGAATCTCTCCCCTCGTCCTTCTCTTTCTAAGTAGCACCTATCCATAAGAAGGCAGTGGTAAAACTACAGTTAGAAACACTTGCATTTAAAACTAAAGAAGGCTTTTTGTTGCAAACAGCTCTGGGCGGAGGGAAACCTCGACAGAAGTTCCTAAATTTGTTTTCCAATTTGCGTATCGGCTTGGTTTTGGCGCCTGCTTTCTGGCTGTGAATAGAAGCTCCATAAGGATAAAGGATAAAGGACGGCGTTATTCAATCCTTTTTGGGTTGCGCCACGCATTCTACTTCCACAAGATATCGTGGAGACGATTTGAATGCGTATTTGGTCATACAATGACTTGCGGTGGCCAGCCGATGAACAAGTCTGGCCACCGCAAGTCATATAAATATTTTGATTTACATACAATTCTCTAGACGTACATATTTACATTATAATATACTTTCCTTGCTGTCACTTTTCTACAATTCATACAGCACTCGTCTCGTGCCTCCCTACCAGGCAATCGCTGGGGTGCGTACCAGTTTAAAGAGGCCCTTGAAAGATAGGACCCGCCCCAGAGTGACGTGCTTAGTACGTCGTAGCGCCAGCGGCTTCCGTAAATTTGAATTTTGTGACACAATTTTTGTGACGCAAATTTTTTTCTCTTTCGTTCAATTTTTTTTCTCTCAATATTTTTGATGCCACTGAGATCTTGGGCTGCTCTCGAGCTGTGCTAATCACAATTCCAGGGTTTTTGTTCATGTTGCTACATGGCCAATCATTGAATTTCTTGTTCTTATGCATAACCATTTCTGTTATGGCTATTGGCTGAAATAAACATAAACATAAACATAAACATAAGTCAGCGCTCTATCCTTCCCAGACAAGTCTGGTACCAATTCACCGACCCCGGAGGGATGGAAGGCTTGGTTGGCCCGGGCGGGAAAGCCGGACCAGGAACCTAGTATCGGGTGCACGCGACAGTCGGCGCCTCCTCCGACTGCGCTGCATGCGCCCTAAAAGCTCCATAGTTGTAAATATTGGAAGAAAAAATGGAAAACGGAACAAAGCAGGAACACATCAGCTGGGTGAGTTCTCGTCGAGTTTCGTGCGAACGCCAGAGCTGTTTGCGATCACTGGCAAGGCATCGCTTATTCAGGCGCTTATGAATGAACGAGTAGAGGGAAATGAGTCCAATTAGCTGCCCGACACGAGAGGCTCTCGCTCGGCAGTACCGTACGGCGGAAAGTCGGCCGGACAGGGCTGGTGGCGGCTGCTCGGGGGCGGAGGCTCTCGAGTGATTAGGGGCGGACGGAATGCAAATGGGGACGAGCAATTGAACGGCGACGACTCAGCACAATCGAGTTAGCACTGTGAGATAGGAACGTCCTCAAAACAATTAGGGCCGCGATTCATCGCCGACCACGGCCTCCTCACAAAACGCGCCCGAGCAAACGGCCGCGCATTTACCCATTCGCCTCCTGGGGATACTCACTTGCAAGGAGACGATGAGGGCCTGGTCACCATATTCCATATTCGTCTTGGGCATCCAGCGACCACAGTTTTGCAGTATTTTATGCGCTCAATCGAACCAAAATTCATCAGCAATCATAAGCGAGCATAAAGCCTGTGCCTCGGCTCTTCTGAAGCATACACCACAATCATCGTCGAAAATATGAGGATTAGGAATATGCGAAGTTGACGATGTAGGCTTCCAAAACAAGAGCTTCTGGCAACTACACAGTAGGAGCTGTAGCGATCTTCAGTTTTCGAGCAGCCTATTGCACTGGAGCGTCGAGGTGGCCTTGAAATACGATGTGGACAGACGAAAAGTATATTTTCTCTTTAACTCAAAGACTTATTGTTTGTTCAAGTCGAGCTCTGCGACGAGTTCGTCCTCTGATTGCGCGCTCATAACTTTCCACTTCTACTGCACGTTCTTTGTAGCAGATGCAAGCGCTCCTTCCTTTCTGCAAATCTACGTGGTAGGAGGAACCACGCATACAGTTTGAAAAACCTTCATCCAAGGAGCAGATATTTTAGAGCTATGGATTGCTTATTGTTGTTCGAATTTGTTGGAATATTCCTTATTTAGACAATCAAGCCGTCTTTTTCTATCTTCAAAGACTGTCAACATCTAAACTGATTCTACAAAGCCTCAACTGCTTCGTACCTAACAGCTCTGGGATTATGAGCTGTCTGAATCCACCAGTTAGTTGGTGTGACTCCTTTATGAGAATCCGCTCATGCTTAAGAATCCTCTGGATCATAAAGCCTCCATAAGAGCACATGAAGACCTAAGGGCTGTGGGAGCGGATCAGATTTAACAGACACGCGTTGAACACCAAATTCTGGATTCCGGGGGAGGGGACGTCCACAAGTGCGATGGTCTGACTTCTTTGAGAAATCGCTGAACGAGCGGTAAACGAGGGAGGAGATCAATTGGAGCACTCTGCCACGAGATAGGGAAAATGGAGACGATTTGGCGCCCGCTCGACAGGAAATACAAATGGTGAAGCTTACCATATGGTTCGATTCATACCTAAGACGATATAGCAGTTGTTAGCACTAACCTTGCTAAACACCCTTAAAAAGAATTTGGATATTATTTCAAGACAATGTGAGAATAGGACGGCCTTCGTTTAGCTGCTGACCGAGACCACCAGTTTTAGACGTTTTGGTGCCGTCACCTTCTTCGGAGCCCGGGAAACTCGGAAATATTGGTGAAACCATTTAATCACACTTATTGCTACAAAAGAATGTTCAGAAACAAAACAAATAACGTTGAAGCGTTACTCGTAAAAGCTGATCTCGTTGAACCGATCACATACTGTAGAGTCATTCCGTCACATAAAGATCATTTGAAAATTAAACAGTTGAAAATGAGAATGACATTCGGTTTAACCAGCCATTAAAATTTATAAAAAATATATAAAATTTAGAGATAGATTGATTGTTTTCCTAAAAAAAACTCTTCGTGCCACTATGACAATAAGATGAAGAGTGGGGGACAAAGGTGGCCGTTAATCAACCTCTTTGTGGGAATGCGAGACACATTCCACTTCTACGGGATATGGAGGCAATTTCAGCATACTGAGCTAGACGATGGACAGCCGACTGACAAATCAGTGCTTAGTCCCTTCTCGAAAAATTAGGCATCGTATGAATGGGAGGCTTGGTTGGCCTCGGCGGAAGCAGAACCACAAAGCTTAACGACCGACCGCGTTACTCGCACTCAGACAATGAAGGAAGATGTTGTTGAGAAAAAAGCAGAGGCAACAATTTTTAAAACATTTTTCCACGGATTTTATTAGATTGTCCCGGGGCATCTAGTGGTTTTCTCTCGGTTAGCGGTAGCAGACAGCCATCTGTGAAGGGTCATTGCGGCACGAGAAGCCATGCTGGGAGTGTTGACGGCGACGGGCCTCCCGAGAGGAGGGAACTGAGTGACGGGTCAAGAGTGCCGAACAATGGAAATTCTGATCGCGCGCATTGGTCAACAAATTCCTTGCTCTCAGACATGGGTTGGGTAGGTGTCGAGCTAGCTTATCCTTACCAGTGGTTAGTTGGAAGTTGGTGAAGGACTGTTTTGTTCATCCAAAGTTGAAGAAGGACGCCTCACAAGGAGAGCCTCCAAACTGGCGATGAACTTTTGCGATACAATTTTTATAGGATGTAGGGTCCCGTGTGGGGAGTCCAAAACCATAGTTGCTTTCTTCGGAATGCTCTTCTGTGGTCGAAAAGAAGCGTGTGGACGCGTCAGTGCGAAGTTCATGACACTGATGTAAATTAACTAAATTATATATAAATATTTATATAAGCTATATATAAATTTAATTATAAAACGTAGAATATGAAATCAAACACAGGAATATAAACTTAAAGTAAAAAAAATTCGTTCAAAAACATAAAATTTTGCTGAGTTAAACTTGATAATTTGGCAAATTCAAAAAGTTATAACACCTTCTTCACTAATGAGCCAATGGGAAGGTGTTATAACAAAAAAAGGTTGCCCGAAGATAGGTGGCGAAACGCCATCTCGAATAGAGCAAAAATGCGTGATTTTTTCGCTGTCACTTTGCTTTATTATTAAATATATGGCGGGATATCGCCTAGAAATACAAGAAGTAGTGGAGAAAAAGAATGCTGCCCACTAGCCTCACAATTCCGTCCTTGGTCGCCATTCAGTTTTCGCAATTCTACACTGGCACAAAATAGGATTGGTGACCGGATCAGAAGAACAGGGCAAGGGATTCGAGGTGAATGGGGCGACTTGTCACCGTCCACTTACCTTGAGCGCCCGCACAATGACAGGAGTCCTTGGGAGAACAACCCGTCGTCGGTACCCTGTGCTGCCTTCGACGACCGAAATTGCTCATGGCCAATGTTACTGTGCAGGTCCGCTAGGTGTCGGGCAGTTTTTCGTAAATCTGCAGAGCACCTTGCCTCTCCATCTTGCTCTGAAAATACTGGTAACACGAGAGATTCATTGTTATGCGAATATACGGAAAACTGTTCCTAAAACTCTGTCATTGTAAGTAGTTTTTGTTATTATTATGATATTATATTGATTGCGAACTAGCTGTCGTTTGATGTTATCTCTCGGAGTGTTCACCAGTATAACATCCTCATCCAAGCCTGCTCGCAATAAGCATTGACGTATAGCCGCCGTGAATGAGTCCGAAACGTAAGGAAGTGGAAGACAGACTTTGTTACTGTAGGCTGTTCTCGGTGTCCGCATAGTGCTCGATTTCGGCGCACTTCGTACCCATTGAGAGCAGCTATCTGACACGCTAGATTCTTCTCGCTCCTCGTTTCCCGTGAACATTCTTGTTGCTGTTCTGAACATGTTGCGAACTACAGCACGTTTCACAGCTGAAGGGTGAGCTGACTTAGTATGTATGATGATGTTCTTGAAGCTGCCCTTGCGGTACCATTTCACGCTGTACTGGCTGTTTGAAACCCTAATTTGTGTATTCAAAAAAGGTAACCAGCTTCCACACGGAACTTCTCGCGTGAACTTTATGTACTGCGACTGACTGATAAGAATGTTAAAGCTCATCCATTTCGGACTGATCTGCTGTTACGACACAGCGGTCGTCCATATCTCGACAGTACATTATGGGAAGCCGTTCTATTATTATTCCATTATGCGAGCTGTGAGAGTTTCGCATATGCTATGTGCACCTCCTTTTTGACCTCCTGCGTACTGTGCAGAATAACTGACCGACTTGGTGCTTCTCACTTACTCCATGGTGGCCAGTTAAACCGGTCTCTTTGCGCTGGAGGAATATCGGTGAGTTAGCTCACTAGATTTGGGTTCTCTGCCTGACTTTCCTGGGACTGGTTAATGCTTAGCAAGGGGTGGGGGAGAGACCCGGTGTTTCTGACCCAAGTAGCTTCGCGGATGAAGAAGTTTCGACCTTCTTTCATGCCTTGAAGAAGACGAGCTAGTCGAAACGTCGGCTGTAATAATAAATAATTTTATAACAAACCTGGTTGGCACAAAAGATAACTAATGGTCTCTAGTGTAATGTGAAGAAAATTCATTTGAATTTAGGAGATGTCAGTTTGATTTTAAAAGTATTAACTTTGCCAGAATAGTATCAAATGTGATTTGAGGCGTCCAATTTGATTTGAAAGATGTTGGATTTGACATGAAAATGGTAATTTAAAGAGGCCTTTGAGATACAGGGCTCGCCTTGGGGTCGTGTACATAGAAGGTCGTAGTCTTATAATTCCTATAATCATCTTATAATTCGCCTGCAAGACGTCCTCGCGGAAAGAATTTTATCTACGCTTTATGTTCTTTTTACTATTTTCAACAGCCTTTGGAGGTTATTTTTTTCTTCCATTGTAAGAAACAAGTGCGGACTACCCTTCGAAAAACCTGTTTTTCCATTAACAATGAACCAGGCAATGAACTTACAACGATCTCAATTTATCCAAGTTCAAACTGGAGTTCCCACATTCGCCAATGGATTGAAAAACACTCAAACCGAACATATGTCATGTATGTTGTCTGGCTTAATCAACAGTATTTGTTCTGTTTATTATTTGTGGCACACATTTTGTGTAACAAATAAATAAACAAATATACCAACAACGACCGACTTCTGTTTCGGCTGTAACGGCTCGAACGCTAAGACGATCACCTATAGATCATTTTCTCCAAAGATGTCGAAGACACCGCACCGAAGGAATTTACTGTTTATCAGTTTTGCGGCTTAAAGAAGCACGGTGTGGCGTCCGCCTTCTATTTTAACAAAATTGAATTATTTCTTGTAATAAACGAGACAACAGTGGTGCGATTAAATGCTATTTATTTCAATAAATATATCATCAGTAAGCAAGTGAATCATGAGACGACGATTAGATCATCTTGAAAGAGAAGTGCAAGTCCGACAGTTTCGACAAGGCAGTTCTGTTGTGCAGATCCATGAAAGAAGTGGTGCAGTGTTTTAGCTAGGGTCAGTGTGAATAGGTTACGGGAGGAAAAGGAGAGGAAACGAAGAAGAAGTGAAGCCGAAAGAGGACTGAACGACAGCAAGCTACTGAGTAAGAAAATGCTCACTGGCTAACCAATGGCAAAGTTCAACCAGCCGGTTTTGACACTTAGCTGCACTGTACATCTACGACACCAAGTGTCCGATTTGAGCCAAAGAACGAGTCTAGCGGGAAAGAATCGCCAGGAACTAGGATGTCATGGCACCTTAAGCAGAGAATCCCCTTGACGCGAGCTATCACGAAACATAAATAGAGAAATAAACGAGCGCTTCAGAAGGCGTTTCTCGAGTGCTCATCAGTGAAAGGGACAGCCGTCCACGGCGACCTTATTCTGCTTCTGAGCGCTTTCGAAGTACTTCGGGTGACCGGCGAGCCTGAGATCGCGGTAGCAGCCGATCAGCGACGTCATCGAGAGTTTCTCAGCAACCGGGGCTGGAAGAGGATGGATATGAGGTGGAGAATGGAGAAGTGTCTGAGGTGTGCTGACAAATCGATACCTGACACTCCGGCGATGTTCACAGGCAGGTTCAGCAGCAGTTCTCGTGCGTCGGATGAAACGTGGTCGACGGGGAGTTCGTTACGCTCCTGTAGTGCCATCGATTGCTATCGATTGGAGAGAAAAGGATCAGGAGACTCACATCATCGACAGTGATCTGCATCATCTTCTCGCCAATGGTCAGATGGAGCGTGTGCCATGCGCCGTCACAAAGTGGTCGCAGTGCGGGTATCGCATCACGAATCTCGAGACCGCTCGCTTCGTGGATTACGGTAACGAATACCTGAAAAGCCTATACTGTACGAAGGAACTAATAAGCCCCTCTGTCCATTTCAGAGTATGCCCTCCTTCTGCAACGTTCGAAGAAGAAGCTCTAGACCACGGTCACTAGTTGCTTCTCAGATTCAACCTTTCAAGGTGGGGCTGACGGGAATATAATGACTGATAAACAGGCAGCACAGAAGTAAGCAATAACGGGCGAAAAGCGGTTCGGGAGATTTTCCCACCTTGTTCTGGGAGACTCACCTTGTTCTGCTACTTCTACTGCGCACTAATACTACTCACCTTGTCCTGCTTGATCTCCACAGTTAGACGAGCCGCGTCCGGGTTGCTGTTGGTGAGCAAGGCGAGAAGGGTGCCCTCGCCCACAATCGGTCGGAAGCTCAGCGAGATGTTGACGTTGCGTGAGCCATCCTTGATCGTCTTCTGGAGGCCATCTGGAAACGGAAGCGTTCATTGAAAGACTGTGGTTGGAGCAGCACTAACGACTGACCGAACACTGCGAAGCCTCCTTCATGGGCGTACATCCCCTTCGCCGGTCGAGCGCACGGAATGACATCTCGGGAGGACTCGCCTTCCAAGGTCTGCACCACGTTGTTCACCTGCAAGTGACAGGACTCCTAGCTGAATGGAACAGAGTGTATAGGCACGCACCTTTAGGTCTCTGATGCAGCCCTCGTAGCCGGGTGTCTGGAGGCCGAAGCTCGAGCGATGCTTCGAGATGACGCCTCCGATGTACATTCGCCGTCGCATCACCTTCGGCGTTGGACAGTCGTTGATCGAGACAGGCAGCAACTCGTCCACCTGCAGATGTTCGTTAGGAATACTGACTGGAGAGAGGACTGCGTCGGACTTACAATCAAGATGAGCTCGCGCTCCTTCTTAATGATAACGACGTCGTGCCAGTGCCCATCATCGAGACGACGATCCTCACTCTTCAGAATCTTGGGTTCTGGGTGTTTCCCTTTCACCTGCAAAACGACGAATTGTGTCGTGTGCGAGACTGGTTTGGCGAAAGACGGTGCAGGTTTTAAAGCCTCACTTCTATCACCGGATATCCGTCAACGAGATTCAGGTAGAAGTAGCGCGTGAAGTTCTTGTAGTTCGCCCAGACCCATATCATTCCTGTCGGCTGTTCCGTCCGCATTGAGAACGAGAGCTGGAAGCTGAAACAGCGGAAGACGGTGTTCTAGTGAGTTTGCAGTTCATACAACCAACATATTTCATCAGGTTCTTTTCTAACCATACGTAGAAGGATGAGCGCTTAATTCAATCGCTTAGAACGCGGCACTTTTGTGAACCCGTCTATCGATCAAGTGGTATTCTTCCCATCACCATTAGGAGTAGAATGATTGAACACCGATGCCAACAATTTCCTAGCATTCTAGGTGACCAAAGAGAAGAGCTATCCTAATCAAGGGGCACATGGCAGCGCAGTAGGAAGAGGGGCCGCCGCTGCATCCCGAATCAAGTTCTCGATTCCCGCTCGAGACCAACCGAGCTTTCCATGCCTCCGTCGTCCGTTAGTTTTGTTAGACCCTTGTCTGAGACTGATGAAAAACTAATTTGCTGTCGCCAGCCTCCGCTCACTATTGCATGGGTCACATAACCTTTCAAGATTGCCCTCAGGATATCAGGAAGATGCACCACCCAATCAGGTTTTGGTAAGCACCGTCCTTTATACTTTATCTCTTATCCTAGTCGACGAATGCAGAAGTCAGGAGACTAGCCATATTCCAATCTTGGCTCAACGGCTTTACACGGGATCCTATAAGGACAAGGATAAAGGACGGCGTCACTCAATCCCTTTTGGGATGCGCCACGCATTCTACTTCTACGGGATGTCGTGGAGGCGATTTGAACGCGTATTTGGCCATATAATGACTTGCGGTGGAGAGATGATGAACACGTCAGCGCTTTCTCCTTCCCAGACAAGTCTGGTACCAATTCACCGACCCCGGAGGGAAGGCTTGGTTGGCATGGGCGGGAAATCCGAACCAGGAACCTGGATTGGGTGTAGGCGACAGTCGGCGCCTCCTCCGACTGCGCTGCACGAGCTCCGGGATCCTATACCATAAATAAACAACACGCCAAGATCAACGACAGTCGAACATGGAACAATAAAATAGTCTATGGACGCTTGTTCCTGTACTACATATTCCTATGATATCACCTCCCAGTACGGAAGATTCAGAATACTTATTAAAACGAACTAAAGAGATCCTTTGAAAAATCACGCAATACCGCTTTTAAACATGGCTTCTCAACGAACTCTAGAAATTTCAGTGGGTTGACGCTGCCAAGTGTCGAGCTTCTCAATCAGGAATAACTCACTCTGAGATGTTCGGATACTGCTTTCCCTCGAAGTTGACGCGACTGTGGGAGCTTTTGGATATTCCGAAGCGGACGGCGTCGCTCCCATCACGAACGGATTTACCGAATCCGCCACCACACTGAAACACACTTCTCTAATCGAGGATGGGAAGGACTTCTGAAGGTCTTCGGTTCCCGAGCATCATGTATGTGCCTACGCCTTCTCACTGATGAAGCTCGAAATAACTACAGTTATGGGTCGAAAAGATCAGCAAATATTTGACTATTCCAAACATTGCCACTGACAAGAAGAAACTTGAATGGCCATTACAAGGGGTACGTGGAGTCAATGAAGAAGCAGTTTTGCTTTTCCACCTTCTTGAGAAGAAGCATCCAAACATCGAACCCATTTTTCTACCATTGTACTGGCCACTCTACCTCATCAGAGGAGGTCCGTTTCCGAAAGGTGTTCTTTCACTGGTCGCTGTAGGATCGAAGCAGGAAAAACAGAAAAAATAGCATGAAAAGGATAGGAAGCAGATCAACGTCGCCATTTATTATGCCGTTCAAATTCGTTCGAACAGTGCACAAATGCCATACTGATCAGGAGAGCAGTGAGCACATTCTTCCGAGCCTGCTTTCTGCTGCTCTCCGAGCAACAAGAATCATCATTCCCAAGCATCACAGCCTTCCGAATCGCTCACCGTTTTCATCGTTTCCTTCACAGGCTTGTTATCCACAGGTCGTACACCCTTCTCCGTATCTAAAGTACGATTAATGTTTTGCGTAAAGAAACGCTTCCACACAAAACGGCAACCAAACGCATGCTGAAGTACAAAAATACCAAAAAGAACGTCAACGTTGTGAAGTGATGCGATGTGAGATGGTGTGCATTCTATTCTTTTAGAAATCTCATATCATTAAGCAAATTGAAGAGCAGCAGGGAAACCGCTAGCGTTATTTGGTTTGTTTTCCGGAATGTGCAGTGCGTCCTAAAAAGATGTCCACTTTGATCCGAAAATTGTCCTATTTGACGTGAAAATGGTATACAATTCAAATGATGATGGCGAAATATCTTCCCAATAATACGGCTAGTTTTTGAAGTAATGCAGTGAATTTCTAAAGTTCTAAAGTCAAAAAATCTCTTCGACCTCCCCAAAATTTGCCTAGCTTGACGTTGAAAAACATACTAAAAGGCTAAAAGATAGAGGACGGCGTTGACCAATCCCTTTGGAATGCGCCACGCATTCAATTTCTACGGGATGTCGTGGAGGCGATTTGATGAGGAGTTCGGTCACACAATGACTTGCGGTGGCCAGCCGATGAACAGCGCTAACAGAACTCAGCTCCTTGTCCTTTCCAGACAATATTGGCAGCAATCGACCGATTGCGGAGAAATGGAACGCTTGGTTAACCTGTGCGGGGAATCCGAACTAACAACGTGGTATCGGGTGCACACAACAGCCGACACCTCAACCAATTGCGCACTAAAAAACTACCCTACGATGGGTGCAGCTCTACTTTGAATTTTATCTCGATGATCTCCCTCTTCGTGAATCTTCGTCTTTGTCTCAAAAACGCTGAGATCGGAAAATCTGAAAAATCTGAAGAGGGAGATCGCTAAGCTCATTTCACAGGTTACCAAGCGGCCGGCTTCTGAAGACTCTGCATGAGGTAATATCGCTTGTTCAATAAATGAACGCTTCCGGTTTAATGAATAATGAATGAAGCAACTTCGCTAATCCGTCAATTTGCCTTCTTATTTAGGAAAGCCGAATAACCCACCAGTCATTCACTGAAGTAATTATATTGCAACACACAAATATTATAGCTTGAGAAATAATTGAAAATTAAGATGTAACTCATCCTTGAGGCTACCGAAAATTGGTCAGAGCAAGGTGTACAAATTGGCTTGAAACATTTAATCCCTGCTTGTCAAAGAACTTTTTTCAAATATCCTCAATGCTTCATATAGAAGGTGTCAAACTCGCCGGCGCTGCACAGAGCGTTCTACAACAGAAAAATTGAAAGCCCACAAGTGTGTACATAGTTGCCAAGTGAACGGCCATGCAACATGAATTCAGACAGTGCAGCCAGAAGAAGAACCGGAGACAAACAGTTAGTACCGTGCAGACACACTAGTGCTGTGTTAGATCGACCACACCATGCTCAGAAAGCCATAAACTACCGTAAAAGTTTCGATCCAGCTGGTGGCTCAAGCGAGAATCTTTGCGATGGTGTTTATAGTTCTCGGGATCCGACGGCTCATCTGTGAGTAGGAATCGATCATTGTGAGAGAATCTGTCTGACAATCATACAGCGTGAGTGGAAAATGAAACAGATCGCCTAGATACATGTTGCAGAAGCTCTACTCCTGTAGACGGAAGGCCTATTGTTCCCATCGCTCTACAAATCACTCTAGGAGGCTACTTTCTATGATCAAATAGCGTTAGAACGAATGGCGAATCGCTCAGGCAGAGGAATTCTGGGTAGGCGCACTCACCGATGGGAGAAGCAAAGCTGGGAGACTCGATGGCGCAGGTGCCGATCTGAGCGTTGTGTTCCTCGGGGACAATCGGGACTTTCCTGAAAATTCACGGGTCTAAAGTTCCCTAGACAAAACTGGTATGCGTATCAACGTACTTGAAGTTATGGTACATGTCCGAGACACATCCGATAAGAGGAACGGTTGTCGGGATCTCATTGTTTGGCGGTTTCGATCGCTCGGCGAATCCTACAAAGAGCGGCTTAGGAATACGCGGGCCGATTTTTCATTTAAAATGAAACTGCGTGCTCCATTAGATGCTGAGAAAAGCTGCCAGAAGCGTGGGCAGAAACGCTGACCTCCGATGAACATCTGACTGGTGGCTGTGCCGATGGGAGATTCGTCGTTGAGGGTCTGCTCATCGCCAACCTCTTTGTCGTCAACGCGAAGGCGAACTCTGGAAGGCAGTCATTTTCCAGGATTCCAGAACCATGACGTGAAAAGGCGAGATGTTTGACGACTCAGTAGGGGCAAGGAGAAGTGACCCCAAAAATAGCTTAACTAGCAGATTAGGAGAAATCGACCGACTATCATCGGTTTTTCTGTTTGACCCATTTCAGGTTAGCAATCAGTCACACCCTAGTCACGTTCATGATCCCATCGCATATTGCTCAGAGGTAGTCCTAAGATGGCTGTATTTGGCGTTTAATCTTAGTTTTCGGGTGTTTGGCGGTCACCACTGAAATAGATTAATGAAAACAGCCTATGATAAGCCGGGTAACTCACATGCAAAAGTCCAGCTTACTGCATTATCAGTTCATCAACCGATTTGTACACTGCTTTCTTTATCGCTATAATCTATGCACATAAAAGCCACCAATGTACCTCGTCATTCGTCGTCACCAAGTCGTTTCAGTAGAGAAAAGACTGCGAGCATAAAAAGTCATTGGTGTCATCTTTGCGGTCACTGTAGTTCTTGAGCAATTTCTCGAGCAGATGCAGATTTTTCCAGCAAAAGTCGGAGCTCACAATGTAGCGAGGTTCGTGTTGTGAAGGGAGTGGAATACTTTCCTCCAGCGGAGTTTCCGGAGAAAATGTCGGCTTGCTTGAGCTTCCACTTCACGGTGCTCTTGACGTCGAAAAGCCTTCATCGTTTCTCGCGCATGGCATGGGACAGTTCTTAGGGTTCGTGCAGAGAAACACTGTCAATGTCGCCTCGCCTTTCCCTCTTCAGTTCTCAAAGGAGAGCGTCTTGCGCGGAAGTGGAGATCCTTCGGCACTGAGGGACCGTTCTGAGCAGCCGGTTACGCCAGTCAGGGCAACTTAGTCCTCCCTGTTATGACACAATCGCACACCCTCTTCTGAGTTTTTCAGCCTTTCGCCCCTCCCCCTATGTACACTTGAAGGAAAGACCCTGATACGATACGCTCGAACCCATGCGAAACCGTTTCAACCAAACTCGCACAAAGAAGGAAATTTAAAATGGGAAAGCTTTCTTATAGTGGTCCGTATCACTAACCCAATAGCTCTAGTATCACACCAACAATCAGCTATAGGTAAGAAAAGCAAACAGAAGAGCAGTAGAAAACCCGGGAGCAAAACAACGCATGAGCTTCGAAAAAAATAGATGACGTAAGATAGAGTTTTCAATCCTTTCGTGGGATACTACACGCATTCTTCCTCTAGGGGATGTAGTGAAGGCAATTTGGATGGTATTTGGCGAAAACATTTAATGATTTGTGGAACCCGAAGGACGAATCAGTGTTTGCTCTTTCCAAATAGGTCTGGTATGCATCTTGGCCTGGGCGGGACCCCAACCAACAAGCTTGAATCAGGTGTACTCGACATGCTGCGCCTCCTCCGACTTCCCTGCAATGGGTCCTTCTAAAATTAAAATAAGCACTCGAAAGCCGTCAGCATTCCTGTGATAGGTGATAGGTAAGTAACACATTGCTCGCTAGGTGACGTCGTTTCAGTTAGGTGCCTCGCTCTATCACCTTCTCCAAAATTTGTTACACACGCAGTTAGCCGCCATAGTCACATGGTCAATTATGCCAAGCGAACTCTCGATGAAGCTGGCCGTCCTCAGGCGTGTCGAAGATGAAAAACCGAAAAGTAGTCCACCAACATTTTTCCTTTCCTGCTCATGAACACCGAATGCAGCTGGCCGTCGTTGTACATCTGATTCGACCGAATCGTCACCACCTCTTTACGGGATGAGGCGTCCTGCAATAGGTGGTATAGAAGACATTCACCTAGGGCAAAAATTGGTCCGACTGTTCAATGTGGCACAGCAACATTCGTCGCATAAAAGCCGCTTACATACCTTGCCGAAGTGGAGAACGAGGTAACCGCGGAACAAGTAGAAGGCAATGTATCCCTGAAATGTAAAACTTCTCCAATCTCGTTCACACAGAAGGTGAAGAAGACGGAAAAAATCTGCTCACCTTTCCATTTCCATTTCCTTCGCTGTCTCGTTGCTTCCTACGGAAGGCAGACAGCTTCGACGATTGGAAGATGAGAGTGCCATTTTCCTCCTTGGTACGGAAGCCAAATGCAAAGCTAAAGACGATACTAACAATTTCACTGAGGAATATTTTATCTATGCTTAGAACATATCAACAAAAGTACAGTGAAGGATTTTTTGCTCCTCTGGATTAAGGGATAAAAAGGGTAAAGATCGGTTCTATTTCATCTCTATACACGCTGTGCCACGAGTTCCGCTTCCACGGGATATTGTGAAGACGAATTGCATGTGTGTTTGGTATATAAAGTGATGCGGTGGCCATCCGTTGGACAAGTCAGCATCTAATCCTTCTAAGACATTTCTGTGTACCAGCGAGCCGTCTATACGGATCCGAACCAAGACTTTCGATTCGGGTCGAGTGCACATGACAGCCGGCTCCGAGCACTGCCTCGTCTGAACTACACTCACACTAGAAACACGGCGAAATAAGTGAAGCAATAAACGCATCTGCACTTTCCGGTTGTTTCCATGGAACCACGCTTACCTGTCAATCACAGATGATGGATCAACACATAGAGAGCAAGAAAACGCTCCGGGATTGGTCGCCGTCAAGGAATCGCCTCCCCTGCAGAAGCTGGGCGTTAATTCGAAAAGTACCCGAAAATCCATGGCAGTGAGACTTCATCCACGGACTACTCGCCTCACTTCTTCAGCTCTCTCAAACCGCATCCACATGACCACGAGTAGGTGAATTCGTGCCGCGTTCCCTATAGTTACCTAACCCGACAACTCCTCTCCTTTCTTTCCCTTATCAACTCGTAAAGTTCAAGGAATTCGGCACTAAACGAATAGGAAGTGAAGATGCACTGCATCTGGAATAGGGTCCGCTGCATGTTGTCCACATTTTTCGGCAAGTAAGCATCTAAGGATCTATCAGGGAAAAGCGTGCCTGAACTGCCTTCCTCGCCTTCGCTGTTTCAGTTCAAAGTTTTCATGGACAATATGGGCGGCTAAATTTTTAGATTTTCGTAAGTCAAGCTGCTGCTAAAGGTCAAATCAAGAATGGTGTGACAAACTTTCCGAACTCTCCAAACTCACGTCGAGTTGTTGTCCATAATGATTCCCTGCTGCAGGAGAAATCCTGGGCGTGAGAAGCCAACGAGGCGATCGGTTGGCACCAACTTTGCCGCCGAGAAGTGGCACCCGGGTTCCCGCCGTTGCCAACGAATCGGATGGTCGAGGTCCAGATCGGAAGCCTAGAACAGCGTTCTCGTACTAGGGACAGATGCGTGACCTCTGAGACACCCACCTGTGAAGGCTTCACGCTGAGCACGCAGCCGAAGAAGCCCTTCCACTCGATGTCGGTGTCGAAGCGGTCCGTCTTCATCGAAGTCGGCACGCCGGCCACGAAGTGCATGTCGGTCTCGATATTCAGCGCTGTGTTCTCACCAGGTATGGTGGTTGAGAATCGATCTGCGTCGCTGTCGACCTGAAAGTCGATAAATCGATAGTTTCCTGGCAGGAGTGCTTAATCCTTCACGACAAACCTGCAGGTGAATCTCGTTGCCACTGCGAATCGCCTTCACAGTGTGCTCGCGGCCATCGGCGTAACTGTTCTTCGAGCGGATCTCGGCATGGGACACGCCTCCAAGGTGAATCTGAATTCCGGTTTATTGATCGCTAATTTGAAGAATGCTAACAACTGCAAAAGGCATGCTTAAGAAGAAAATGCAAGGAAACACTGTCAACAAGAGCAGTAAGAACAAGCTGGCCACGCCGAGTATAGAAATGACTTTGGCGTCACTTCTTTCAGTGAGTCCCAAGGATCCCGGTGAGTCCCAAGACTTCGCCTAGTGTGGCAGCGCAACGGCTTCGACTCTACCCATCAGAGCAGGAAGCGGAAGAATTTGCAACGAAGTCGTTTTTCAATTCCCACAATAATCAAATGTAGCATAGAGAAAGCGAAAAGCCCGACCGAAAGCACTGAGAAGGGCGCAGGACGTTTCTGTAAACCTACTCTTTTTCGAAGGCATCGACGTTGACTCATGGCCGCCTGTTATAAATTCAGAAGAGTAGTGAAGCATAAATCACTGGCATCGAGTCTGGCACAATCTTTAATATAGGCAAAAGGGGCCTTCAAAAGTAATCGGTTCTCAAAAATCCAGTAGAAAAATCCATTTCAATAAAGTGAGAGTAACAAAAGCGGAACAAAGCTCGTAGCAACAATCGTGTCGTCTCCAGCTTTCCTCTTCTTGAAACCTCGGCATAGCTAGTTCTTGTTGTTCTTATGAATAGTGTGTCAAGACAAGGTTTCTAGAGGTGTATCTTTATTTGGCCTAACATTTCGGCAGACTCACGCTCTATTCTCTTTAGTAGACTAGCGATTGCAGATCTTTTACAGGCCTGTCATCTAAAAGAGCTCGTGTCGGACAGTATTAGGAAAAACAACAAAGATCGTCTATATTCAAGCCGTCTGAATTTTCAATCGCACTTCAATCTCTCGTGGAATCTGGCTCGAATCCAGAGAAACGGTTTATCATAAACCGACAGTATTTAGGAAACAAGAAACAGCATGATGGGTAATGCTGGAACAGCATCAGCCTTCTGGAATACACTTCTCCGCGGTTCAACAGGCGAGCGCTCTCTGTGTCCACCCAGCCACTCCTCACAAAAACAACTCCTGCCGCTTTCCTATCTGGTCTGATTACACCAATCGTAGTATTAACTGTTCAAAACTAATCGCAAGATGATGGATAAAGCGTAGCGACTTCGCAAGCGCTGGCTCAACGAAGATCTCGGCCAGGTGATTCTGTGCCCTCATGTAATTTTAAAGTATTCCAGAGGTAGGTCGTTGTGAACACCATCAGCTTTCGACATAGTTGCGAAAATGGATAGCCAGGTGACTCTGAGCTCTCCTTTTCTCCAAGCCGGTTTTAGTTGTGCGCTATGGCTTCCAAAACCACACGTGCTGTTTGACATAGGAATAATAATGATACTTTGAATTCCGCCCATGGAAAATTGTAAGAAATCGTCAGTAACGAACCTTGAAGACAACATGGCCTTCCTTTAGATACAGCGCGATGAAATCGCCGCTTGTCTCCGACCCTCTGAAGTACAGAAGGCCACTCGGTGAGTACGCATTGAATATGACGGAAATTGACGAAAGCGTTCTTTCGAAAACGGCAAGCTCGACTTGCGCGAAGCCATCACTGAAAATGCCACATTAATCCAAATACCGTACTTTTTCACTTGTAATGCTGGTCACTGTTCAAAGATGTGAAGAAAAAATTGATAATTTCAGAAAAAGGTGGGAAAATTTTGTCACACAAAAAGTTTCTGAGAATTTTATTGATCTGTAGACAATTTGATCCAACAAAGCAATCACCATTTAAATTTTCCAATCGCAACTTTCACCTGTCTAGTAAAGTAAATCAGATAATTATTTTTCCCGAAAGAGGGACCTATCGCTCAAAGAACTGTGTCACCAGAGATTCCAGCTGTGCCTAGTCATCGAAGTCTTTACATTTCATATGTTGCTTAAGAGACCGAAAGAGTTGACAGTCAGATGGATCAATGTCGGATGAATAGCTGCTCCACAAAACACTGATTGGAAATGAAGTCATTTTCAACTTTTCCTGCATTTGAATTTGACTGTGTACCTCCATTTTGGCCATAAACTTAGGAGTTCTTTTTGCTAATTATTAATTGCTAATTGCTCTCTCAGCAACTAACAGTGCGAAGGCCTTTGGCTTCAACTAATGATAAAGTAAAGAGGTCCTTGGTATGCTACGACCCTTCGTTCCCGCAAAACGCTCAACCTCGCATAAAGGACAGTGTTCTGAGTGCTTAAGTTTAATGTTTGAAATTTATTCGTGGCTGCAAGTTGGAGTAACACAGAGATCCAAGCGGTCAGAATGACGTAAGAAGTCGCTAGACTTCAAAATCCCATAACGTTTTCGTCCTTCGACCGTCAAATTAGCTGCGAAAATGCGTACCGGAACATGTATCCCCGCACACTTGGTTGTGGCGGCGAAATCGCTCCGTCACATTCAGGCGAATTACTCGAGAAAGCCCACAGTGGCACCGAGATGTCGTCGACAGAGAGACTTCCGATGGTTCCGAAGAACTGAAAAACCCCATGATTCTTGTACTGACTGCATCAGAAAACATTATCAAACGCAAAGGCACCTTATGTGTGGCAAGTCCCATCTCTTCGGCGCTGGCAGCATCTGTTCCCATTGAGATCTGTGTCTCTCCCGGAATCGTGTTGAACACCACATCGCCGTCCCAGTCCCCATGACCGACGAAGACACTGACCGCATCGGTTCGAAGGCGAGGAGCTGAAAGAAGGCAGGATAGAGCGAGGTTTGCAGATGACCACGTAACTATGTAACTATAAATCCGAAGAGAGAGAGTCCAGACTTCCCTTCCGGATTGATTTTAGTTAGGCAGTCTGTAGACTTAGTAGGAGGGCCGTTGACTTACGGACTCCGATAAGCGTCTCCTTGAGAGCAACGGTCAGGTTGAGGGCGTTTCCGATGCGCTCGACGTCGATGTGATACCAGTGAGATCTGTCCGTGTTCGGAACGAAGAGTATGGAGTGGCTGTTCGTGGCCATTCCAGCTCCACCGCCAACATTCCAGTGGCCTACAACTCGCTTGCCTCGGATCTGAAAGAGAGATTGTCTCGGGTTGGGGACCTAGGACTCTTAGCGTAGGAAGCTGGCTAGTAGTACCTCGATAGCGATGAACTCGCTGGGCTGCGTTCTTCTAGGTTTGGTCCTCGTCACGAAGATGGCACTGTCTGGGACGTTCCTCAGCGGGCGGTAGCGAATCGAGAAGGAGTTCGAGGGAGACGGGTGAGCTGGCGAGATGAACGATCTTTGACAAATGCCTCGTTCGTCCGAGCGTAGCGAAAGGCGGATCTGAAACAGCAGTGTACGGACGACTGCCGATTAGGTGGGCCGCGAATGGACGTACATACCTGTTGCGCCTTCTCGCGAGCCTCGTTGATTTTGTCCTTCAGGAGCGCAAGCCGCTTCTGCATCTCGTCGGCGCGATTTCTGTTCTCTGCACTGACGCTGCCGACCTTCTTGAGGGCCTCGTGGTTCTTCTCTAACTCAATTCGAGCTTTGCGAACCTGGGAATAAGTGCGTTGTTTCCGGCTTGAGCAATCTGCGTGGGAACTTACTTTCTCGATTTCCTCCCTGATGCCTTTTCCAGTGCTGTTTAGGAGCTTGTTGGTACGCTCCGTGACTTCCTCCGCCTGCAATTATTACTTAAATTTGGTGATCATGGTGGTCTCATTGGGAACGACGTCTTCCAGAAGGGTTTCCTAGGGAAAATATTCTATAGCTTCTCTAGAGTGTCTAACCCTTCCACCTCGCTGGACCCATACCTTGTACAGGCCGCCAGTTAGGGGTCACTGGCTGCAACTTCTCGTCCTCCCTCTTACATCTACTGTACCTCAGGTCATCTTATTACCTCGCGCCGACCTCTAGCACTTGCTGTCTACGCAGCCTAGACTTACCTCTTTCACAAGGGCATCTGTGGATTTCCGAGCCGCTTCGGCGCGCTTGTCCGCGTCGCGAGCAACAGACTGCAGCCCGATCGTGCGATCGTGGTGATCGTCGAACTTGGACCATTGATCTGAAACGCCAGTACCGTTCGGTGCCAGCAAAGAATGGCTGAGAGGTCGCCAGCTTACTCTTCACGACATCGTTGCGCTTGGTCATGTCAATGTTCTGCTCGTTCACGAATGCCAGGCGCTCGTCGAGACTCTGTCGCTCCTTCTCCATTCCCAGCGCTTCCCATTGTTTCTTCAGTTCACTGGCTTCTGTAACGATGTCTCGTATACCACACGTTAATAACGAGACACAAATCTGTGTTTCTCAAACCTTCAGCTAGGGCCTGGCTGGTATTCTTCGATGCGAGGACTCGTTTTACCAGTGAGTTCTCCGGATCTCCATCGGCTTCAGCATAAGCGTCTTCGGCAGCGATCTGAGAATGGTTGAACCTTGTCGACGTCTAAGCCGCTTGCAGTTTGCACATCTGCTTTACTCACCACAGCGCCCTCGGCAGCCTTTGTGGCGTTCTTCAGGCCAGCAGCGATTTCCTCATAGGCATGAGAGGCCTTGAGCGGATTCTCCGCTTCCAGCTTAGTGTCTTTGAACGACTCCTTCAGAACAGCAGCGGCTTTTTCCAGCTCGTCGGCATGGGCGGCTGCCTTCTGCACGAACACCTCGTCGTACTCGTCGATGAGCTGCGCGTACCTGGATGAGGACACATTTCACTGCGAGTTCCGTAACTACATCAGTCTATGAACCCCTACATCATGGAGATGTTGCGACATTCCGCTGACGCATCAGCAGCCGGTCCCAAGGTCTCGTTCATGGCACGGCTATCGTCGAACATGTTCAGAAGTTCCTGGAAGACCCGTTTAATAGACGGGGCAGAAGCACAGCTTTCTCCACTCATCCACTCACCTTTCCCTTAGCGTTGTCGACGGAATTCCTCGCATTCGCCAGATCATCTTCGGCTTCGGCCCGGAGTTTTTCAATCTCATCGCTGACTTCCTGGAAATTTAATAGTTGCCACCAACTCGTAGACAATGTATCGCGGATTACGCGATTTTTTCTAGTCAAAATACGACAATTACAAAGTGCATTGCAGCAGGCAAACTCGGATCGCTGCGGATATAAGGAATCGGAGAAGTTGTTGTGGGAAGCCTCTGCGCGAGCACATAAAAGGGGGCTCGCGATGAGTAAGCGAGTCAGTGTACTGTCCAGCGAGCCCCGGAGTGCGATGCGATGCCCCTAGCTGCGATGCGATTCTCATCCAAGCGATGCGACTGCTTTACTCTAGTTGCCATAAATGCCTTATTTATTGCCTTGTATCCTCATTTTATTCACTTAGTTATAACATCATTACGTGTTCGTATTTTTGTTGTAGATCATTAAAACAAAGGTTTAATTACCCATGTTTGAGGTATTCGCCCTAGAAAAAAGTCCGCGTGGCACGAGCTGGAGCAAGGACGCTCCGTCTATTTTACAGTGCACATTGATGTATAGATAATAGGAATGACTTCACTGATATATGGACAATGAATAACTATAACTGGTAACTATAACTGTTATGAAGAGCTTTCTAGCTTTGTTATGAAGAGATCCAACAGCTTTCTTTGGTGTGCCACTAACCACGTCAAACACCGGAAGGCTCAGACTTTAAGCACATAGATTCCTATTGCAAAATATTAGATTAGCTTAATTTTAACGCATAGAAACCCGCGGAAGTTCAGCACATTGCTTAGTTGAAATGAGGAAATCTGAGCACAGTCTGCTCACGCTTTTCAAATTCTTATCTTTCGCAAAGCGTCTTGTTCCGTCCGTATTTTTAAATATTTAATCATAGTTTTCCGTTTTATTTCTGTTTTTTGTTCTCTGATTTAAACTCCTAAGTTTAAATCTGGAATAAGTTTACCTTGTATCTATCTATGCGCTTCGCCACGACATTGCTCATCCGTTCTGCTTCAGCCGTATCTCGTCGAGCGCTATCATAGATGGTGGCTCTGAAGTTGAATCTTTGATAATCTGCTCAAGGCAGCCTAAGTAAGAAATGTCCTATGGAATATCATCATCATCATCATTTTCAATAGCGTTTGTCCCGCTTGGTGGCGGGGTCCGCTCTTCTGGTCTGGTGACGCCACTTCTCCCGATCAAACGCTTGGTCGGGATGGACACCAGCTAACTTCAAGTCCATATGCAACGTATCTAGCCAGCGTTGTTTCGGGCGTCCTCTGGGCCGTTTTCCAGGGACTTCAAGATTCAGGCCAATCTTACACACGGTGTCGTCGTTAGCGCGAAGGAAGTGACCATACCATCGTAGACGTGCTTCGCGCAACTTGTCAACTATCGAGGCGACACCGAACCTTTGTCGCATGGTTTCATTGCGAACGCGGTCCAATCACGTTACTCCAGCCGTCCACCTTAGCATTTTCGTCTCCATTACACTGAGGCGGCTTTCAATTTCCTTCGTCACAGGCCAGCACTCAGCACCGTACGTCGCTACTGGGCGGACGACTGCTCTATACACCTTTGACTTGAGGTACTCAGGTATTGTCTTGTCGCAAAGCACCCCAGTCAACGAACGCCATTTGGACCAGGCTGCACTCACACGTGCGTTTTTTTTCCAACTTTAGACTGCCATCGGACGTGACTGTTGATCCAAGATACTTGAAAGATGTAACTCGTGAGAGCTCAGTACCATTGATCTTAATGGATCCATGCTCATTCACATCCGTCGTCAAGTATTCCGTCTTTTTGACGTTTAGCTTGAGTCCGAACAATGCTAAGCGATCGCACCACGCCTGTGCCTGTCGCTCGAGCTCTGCTTTGTCTTCGCATGCAAGCATGACGTCATCATACAGCAGCGTCCAAGGAGCTGCCCTTTGGAGATCGCGTGTAATTGCATCCATGACGATCACGAAGAGCAGTGGGGAGAGCGCAGATCCCTGGTGCACTCCGACAGAGATTGGAAACTCCATCGAGGTGCCCGCTGGTGCTCGCACTCGGCTTATTGGGCACGAGTAGAGGATGCGCACCCACTCAACAAGCTCTTCAGGGATACCATGTCGTCGCAACGCGTACCATATCACTTCCCGCGGAACGCGGTCGAAGGCCTTCTCAAAGTCCAGGAAGGCAAAATGCACCGGTTTCTGTTTCTCGCGGTGTTTCTCTAGCAAAAGACGAACAGCGTGAATGGCATCAACAGTGCCACAGCCAGAGACGAAACCACACTGATTCGTGGAAAGCTGGACGACATCCCGAATACGTTCATCGACAATTCGCTCAAAGATTTTCATGGTGTGCGAAAGAAGGCGAATTGGTCGGTAACTAGCACAGTCTGCAGGACTGCCCTTCTTCTTCCAAATCGGAATAGTCGTGCTTTGCTGCCAACCCTCAGGCACTTTCTTCTCAGCAACAACCTGATTGAAAAACTCAGTCAGCCAGTCAGCAGGGCACCAGCCCTTCGACTTCCACAGGTCAGCTGGCAGGTCATCGGGACCAGTGGCTTTGCCTGACTTCATCTTCCTCAGGGCTGCTTCAGTTTCGCTCACTGTGATCTTCTGAACGGGACCGTTTACAGGTGATGCAAAAGGAACAGCAGGATGTTCAAATTCTACATTCGAGATTTCCTCGAAGTATTCGCGCCATCTCTTCACAGCCCTCTTACGATCCATCAGAAGATGACCGTTCTCGTCGTTAATGCCAAAGAACTTCTCGATGTCTTCTGCTTGGCGACAGCGAGCTTTGGCGAGGCGGTAAAGATAACGCTCGCCATCGCGCGTCTCCAGTTTTTCATTCACATCAGCGTAGTGTGCGGCTTTAGCACCGGCCACAGCCTTCTTTGCCGCTTTCTTCGCTTCTCGATAATTCCGCCAATTATCGACTGTTTTATCACCGATAAATACGTGATATAGCCGTTTCTTTTCCCTGACCTTCTCTCCGACATCGTCAGTCCACAGCCAAGCCTGCTTGTCGACCCAACGCCGTCCAGGCTTCGTTGTGCCGAGTTCGAGGCGCGCAGCCCGAGTTATCGCATCGGTAGCATCCTTCCAGGTTTCGTCGACAGTTGTTACCGTCGGCAACCGAATGCGAGAAATAAAAACAGCTGCTTCCTTCTCTTTCAGTCGCCACCATTTGATTCTAGCCGTCCCGCATCGCTCAACACGTTTACACCTCGGAGGTGTGATCTTCAGCGAGCAGATAAGTGGACGGTGTTGCGTGGCAACCGTCTCATACGGCACGGTCTTCGCGTCTGTGACAAGACCTTGGTCGCGACGCCTAACAAGGACATAGTTAATCTGCGTTTTGGCGTTCCCACTATAAAACGAGATGAGGTGGGAGTCACGCTTTCGAAACTTGGTGTTCACGATGGTGAGGTCGTGTGAGTCTGCATACTCAAGTATACGCTCACCATCGACGTTGCGTGACCCATAGCCAAAACCACCATGACAGCTGTAACCGTCTTTCGCTACTCCGACGTGACCATTAAGGTCACCTGCCACAACAATCTTGTCTTGTGACGGCACTTCCGCTGTCTTCTCATCAAGCAGGGACCAGAACTCGTCCTTGGTTTGCTCGGAGCAACCTGTCTGCGGAGCATACGCGGAAAAGAAATGACACCGTCGCTCTTCTACGGCGACAACAATCTTCATCAAGCGGTCATCGAAACGTTCTACGCTTGCAATCGCGTCACGGAAACGCTCGGAGACGATCATACCGACACCACTGGTGGTCCTGGGACTTCCACATAGAACGGCCTTGAAGCCACGTCCTATGTCCCTTGACTTGCTGCAGGACCACCTCGTCTCCTGCACCGCACAGAACTGCACACTGTCCTATGGAATATATATGACTACATTTCTGTAACAACACTAGCTTGAATTCCTGAATGCTTGAAGAATTACGGCGCATTCCCTTTTAGCGACTAGAGAAAGGCTGGAGCTGTCGCAGCCACGTACCTGTAGTCTTCAAGCCACTGGTCGAACTCGTCCAGCCGATTGAGGATGTTCTCAAAGCTCGTGTCGTTCAGCTTGTTCGCAAAGACCCTCTTCAGTAGCTCCTCGTTCTTCCTAAAGATGACTTCGTTCGATAAGCCACTATCTCAGCAATCAATTAATCGATTCCGCACTTGTACTCCTGCTCGGCTCGATTCAGTCGCTTCTCGATGTATTCGCCCCGGTCCAGGGTGGCATTGTAATGCGCCCCAGACTCCAACGCCCACATGTCTAGCGTGGCGCCACCGACGGATGTGCCGCCGTGCTTAAACGAGGCGCTTTTGATGGAGCGAATAACAGAAGGGAGCTTCAGGCTATGTGTACCTCGTGGAAGTGCTTGAGGAACTGCGTAGTGTTGAACATCGTGGCGTAGGTGAGCTGCGTGTCGAGAATCAGGTCCTCGGCCAGCGCGGTGAACTGCTCCAGCGATGTAACGCCTTTCATCATGCGATCCGCTTGGAAGCGGGCCTGGAATGGACAGTTGAAGAAGAGACAGATGATCGACCGATTTTCCTGCGCCTCTTTTCCTGGACTTTATCTTCTTGGCATACGGTTAGGGGGTAGAGAAAATCCAGCTGAATGAAAAGAGCAGAGCCCGACACTCACCCCTTCGATCACGGCGAAGGCCTCTTTGGCGTATTTGCTGCCCTTCACGATTCCACTCACTTCATCGTCACCTTCTCCAAGACCCTTCACGAACTCGAAAATCACTGAAAAGCTTCATTATTTTCTAGATGATATAATATCAATCGTGGCTAGGACTCAGGTCGACGAAATTTAGGTCTCTGGCCACTCTTGTGCGAAAAAATGCTTCACTAAAAAGGTTATGATACTTCTCCGCCTCTACCACTACAAGCTGTTTCGTCACTCCTATTACTGAAGAAGATATAGCAACGACACGGCTGTCCTAAGATCTGCGAACATGTTTTAGGCGTACTTCTGGTATTGAGGGACTCACCACGAGAGGTTCCAAGCCACTTAAAAACAAGGCTGTCATTGCGTAGCTTAACAGAAGTCCGCTGAACGCGAATGCTAGGGCAGCGCCGCTACACATTCCGTTCACTGAGAGGCGTCCTAGGACGTTTGCCATTGTACACGACTCTTCATTGTCTCTAGCTATCGAGCAAGCACAACTCGCTTCCAATCATGGAAATCCACAACATGAGAGGAATGCGTGTCATGCCGTGGATTGAAGCTGTGGGGGGGGGGGTCAACACCCGTTGAGTACCCTGGTCATTCTTGAGCTATTACGACTCCTGAAGGCCTCACGCAGAGCAAAACGTCTTTGAAGGGCATGTACTGAGCAAGTGATCGATGAATAACTGCAGTTATATCTACGTTAGCTTCGAGGTACTAGCCGCCACTAGCCAGCGTATCCTCGTCCATGTCACCCACACCAGAAGACTTCCTGGATAACCAGTAGCCGGAAGGTTTTCCTTCTTTACTTAGTCTGCTAACCTTCCTACATATAACATGGAGAATTATTGAAAAGCAGCACCCAAGAAATGCGACCGATTCGGCTTCAGGAGGGTGCTTTTCCAATGCCAAAACCAGAGCATTATCTGCTTCCAGCATTGGCTCTCCTGAGCATGAAGAACCCGATCCTTTTCCTTAGATCGGCATGAGCTAGAATCTCAGTTCTCGAAGGTGTTGGGGTCAAACGCTGATGTGAGATGTGTTGTCTTAGTTATCGAACCAAACGACAACATCAGACGCCAGCTGGATTGAAATAAGCTTCATGATAGGAGGTGCGTAACGGAAAACCGTCTTGTGTATCCTTACGGGAAAGCAGGGGATTGGCGTTATCTACGACCTTGAATGCCGGGCATGCAGCCAGACATACATTGGGGAAACCGGTAGGGCACTTGCCATTCGCGTTAATGAGCATCTAGTGTGGAAAAGGCGAGGTATGCTAACGAATCCTCTGAGCAAGCATAAAGTGGAGGAACATGGCGGAAATGATTTTGATGTGATGTGCACGATTTGGACTATCGAGACAGATATTTCGTCTTGAAAAGCGCTGGAGGCGCTCTGGATTCTTTCACGAAATTCACGAACGAGCAACCGAAATGAGTGTCCTTCGGTCACTGATGACTTTTTGCCGTTTATTTCGCATTGTGAGTTATAGAGCGACCGTTGCTGACAAGGTTAAGAATGACGCAGGTATACACAGAATACGAAGGGTAGAATGGGCAGTATAATGAATCTCAGTCACCATCTGTTGACTAACTGCGGCAGCGGCGTCGCTCCGCACAACCGGTGGATCAGCGGGTGAGTTTTTTCATGGGTCTGGAGTTTTCTGCTATGCCTCAAGACGACATCCGAAAGACTAGAGTTGTTGAGGCGTATGACCGGATAAATAGCAACATCCTAATCCTCAAGCCCTCCGAAGACGACGAGCGGGTTGAAACGTTAGGCCTCAATAGTGATCCACCTCACAACTTCGTTCGGCACAGAAGTAATCGAAACTGGTGTGAGACTTCTAAGCCGTAAGAAACACAGATTTGAGACCACTTGAACACAGCAGTGGTCCAAGAAATAGTGGGGCGTTTACTCACGCTCGGTGTTGTTGCCAATGCGAGACAGTCGTTTCCACGGTATAGGTCGTAGACTGGTGAAGTTCTGATTAGCCAGCGTCACTTCTAGCTCGTCGACCATCGTCATCAGAGGTAGATAGCAGCCTTGATCGCATGCTGAAACGAGAGCAGTCGAATGCGAGGAAGCCACTGGAATCCACTCTGAAACCTACAGGTGCAAACGCCTCCTATGAATGCGTGACGATGCTGGCACCGACTGCAGTCGCGACCGGTCACTCCCGGGCGACATTCGCATTGTCCGGTAAGCGGGTTGCAGGCTCCGTGGAGGGAGCCATCGGGATGACAGTCGCAGGACTGACAGAATCCGCCCGGCATCGATGGCTCGCCGAAGTAGCCGGTCACGCAGCTGAAATTCGCAGGGCTGTTTTTCGTGATAAGTAGCGTAGTCCTCTACAGAGGTTTGTACATAGAAATTTTTGCACTCATTTCACTAAACAAAAGCAATTCAAGTGCAGCACTCATAGCTCACGAAACGTTTCACGAATGGCTAGAAAGAAGATAAGCACTTAGTTACGATTTCAGGTAAGCATGACTTATAATTGACTTATAATTCGAGACGTGAGTTTTCTCGTAAAACCCCAGAAACCATTCATCCATGTTGCGTGCCAGAGTAGACCAATAGGTCGTATTGCTCGAGAGAGAAGGAGCATTATATCGACCATTTAGGGTCGTCAGTAAGAATGGTTCATGTTGCCGGGTAATCTGACCACATCGAATGAACGTGCCATTAAGAAGAGTGCGGTCCCAGATTTACTGCCGTGTGCTCCGTCGACGTTCCTCTGCTTGGTGGTGATTGGCTGTCGCGTTCCCACCCTCCCATGCTGCCTACCTTCGCTACATTTACCGTAAGAACTCCTTACAATACCTAGTTCTGCTAATCCTTCATTTCTCAAGAATATTGAAAGCCAGTTCTAACAGCTTCTTAAAACTCACCATTTTCCCTTATAAAACGCTCTTTTAACATTGTGGGAAAACCTATTTATTGTCCAATGGCGGCAAGACCCATAACATGACCGTACCACTCTATTTTCTGTTACTTGGTTCAAGCGACGCTTCTAATCGACCAACGACGAGTCTCGAAATTCCGAAGGCCTTCTTTCACTTATGTACGAGATTCATGTCAGCGTCCTCCATATAATTCGTTAGGCAACTCTAATCGCGTGTTCATTCTGCATTGGCCGCGGTCACTTTCTAATGCGTACGAAAACACGGGAGATTTAGAAGAGTCAAATTGATGGGTTGAAGGCGTCTCCTTCAGTACTTCGGTGCACTTGAAATCTCACCAATTCGCTTTTTTTCTTCTGGTCAGTTCACTCCCGACGCGAATAGGGCATGGGCTACATATATCTTGGTGTCCTTTCCCTTCGTTGGAGGTGGAAGGCGGATCAGAAATTCCGTTCCCCGCCGACAGTCCTATAGTTACAGCAAAACTCAGCCAGGATCTGCGTCTTTGAACAGTAGTCGGTAGCACAGGCACGGGGCTTCAGCAATAGCGTCCATGTTAAGGAATAGCTACGGAGTTAGATTTACCATACCTGCACTTCTCGCTGAGTACCACTATCAGTCGCTCCAGCAACATTGCCTTTCCTCACAGGAATAAGCTAAATTTGCCTACCTTTCGCAGTACTGTCCGGTGTAGCCAGGCTTGCAGGCGTTGCACACGTAGCCTCTACCGTAGTCCACCGCAGCACAAGTGTCACTAAAATTGCGCAGATTTAGATCAGATCGAGGGTGGTACCTCCAAGAATATGTTTTCCTACCTAAAGGAATTCTCCACAAGCGGGCAGGCGCACTTGGTGCAGGCCTTGGCGCCGCCTTCCCTGGCGTCTCCAATGTAGCCGCTTTTGCATTGGTCGCAGTGGTCGCCCATGGTGCTGTGCTCACAATCCTGAAAAGTCGTGCCATTTGGAGTGAGTAGTCGTCTGCGAGTCGTCCAGCGGTGATCTGCTTACCGTGCAGACGCAGGTTTCCGGATGACAAGTGACGGAGTGACCGTTGCAGGCGCATGGCTCTGACCAACCGATGAGAGCCATGTCGTCTGGGGAGTTCAGGTAGTCTCTGAAAAAGGCAGTTCGTCTCTCAAAACAGAAGCAAGTGTTCAGAACTTACCGCTGCTTCTTCCTACAGTATCCGGTAGCAGGGTTTTGACACGACGCTCCAGTAAAGCCTTGTGGACATCCAGTACACTGCTCGACCCCTACTGCTACTGACCCAGATACTCCAGTGGAAGGAGGTACGGCAACGTCGAGCGAGACCTGCGAGTGAACGATTGGGATTGGCCCGTGCAGCTCGAAGACCTTCTAGTCGACCTGGCGGACTCACCTCACTCATAGAGATCGCATCACCTCTCGCCGGGTAGTTGTAGGTGCCGCGGATGTAGACGCCCTGAAGATTCTGGAGGGCGATCATCATCTGCTTTCGGCTCACCGCCAGTTCGGGACTCTGTCGGGAGCGCCATTCGGACTCGTGAAGGCGGACCTAAACTTTTACTCAGTCTCTACAAGGATGTCAAAGTGCACAGTTCTTATTCCATCTGCCATGTACAGACTCGAACTTCTTCACAGTTCTTATTCCATCTGTAATGTACAGACTCAAACTTGTACATCATAATATGACCCAGCCCTAGTCTAATTGCTGAATAAGGATAATATGGTACTCATTTTTCAGGTTAAGGTATGATAGGAGTCCTTCGAAGATTAGTTCAAGAATCGGCAATCATTTGAAGACTGTCAGCAGTAAATCACCTATCTATATATGTATATAAAAGGATAAAAGGATAAAGGACGGCGTTACTCAATCCCTTTTGAGATGCGCCACGCATTCCACTTCTACGGGATGTCGTGGAGGCGATTTGAATGCGTATTTGGCCATACAATGACTTGCGGTGGCCAGCCGATAAACAAGTCAGTGCTTTATCCTTCCCAGAAAAGTCCGGTACCAATTCAACGACCCCGGAGGGATGGAAGGCTTGGTTGGCCTGGGCGGGAAGTCCGAACCAGAAACCTGGTATCGGGTGCAGGCGACAGTCGGCGCCTCCTCCTACTGCGCTACACGAGCCTATATACATATGTATATACGACAGAATAACATTGTAGCATGGAAACTGCACAGTCCAGACGTATTCTTTCACCAAGGTCTAATGGGAGGCCAAGCGTTTGACACCCAGCATCTCAGCTAAGCCCTGTGCAGTCCACCCGACTAACTCACCTTGTACTTGCCGTCCTCCTCGATCTGCAGTGGAATGTGCTCCAGCTCAATGCGGTTGTTGCCCACCAGTACGACCTGAATGTTCAGATGCACTAGAAAACTTTGACGCGGCTTAACAAACGACTGGAGAAACTCCCAATCAGCAGCGATAGCTTAGCCTACCTGTGGAAAATAACGGAAGTACTGATTGTCCGGTCGAACCCCTTGAATTCCGCGGCGATTGTCCTCGTTCCAGATCTGTAACACAAACCCGTAGAGCTGTATTCACCCAGAAAATAAACTTGGACAGCTGAAAATGATCAAGTCATATTAAAGCTAAGAGAGGGTTGAGTCTGGAAAGGTACCAATCTTGCACATACCACAAACCGATTTTAGGATCGATCCTTGTCTCAGTCAGAAGTTAGTTTCTCGGTAACAGAGGCATCTGGTAAGGATTACCAGCCTTCTTATTCACCGTAGTGCTTGTGTTAATCATTCCGTTTTGGTAAGCGTCACGCATTCTACAGTTGTGGCCGTAGCCTTTTCAAAAATGCCGAAAAAGCCGCATTTTCCCGGCTTTTTCGGCCTTTCGAAATAACTTCCTTCAAAGTTAACCAATTTCGAAACCAAGCACATTTTTGAGTTCAGCAGTTCAAGCTCTATCAGATAGCGTTAAAAAGTTGCCGAAAATTTCAAAGTTCAACTGAATTTTTTCAAAGACTAGTTTTTCGTTCAAAATCGTGCTCCATTGCGAAGGGCGCCTGCGGACGAGTTGTCGGTAGCAAGTCGTCGAAAACTTTGCATGCTCATAACTCCTTCAGTTTTAGGTTCTTCGAGGAACGGTTGGTACCGTTCGATTCGTCTCTTCGAGATCTACACTGCAGTGTATACAACTTATCAGAACACCTCACTTTCGCAGTGGGTGGGAAAAAATGACTTTAACGGGCTCTTTGCGATTGGAGAAGCTTGTTTTTCAGGGCATGCATGTTCTCGGAGTATCGCAAGCATGGCGTGAAGTGTTCTGACATGCCAGGAATCCCTTGGGAATGCGCCGTGCACAACGCATACAGGATTGGACCTATCAATCGAGTGGGCGCGACGGCTTGTAGAGCGCGCGTTTGGGGAGTTTTATCAGAAATTCCTAGCCGTTCTACTCAGGACTTGCTCTAAGACTGTCCAGCTAGCCTTTGGAGTGCGCCGTGAACAATGTATATAGGATCACACCTATCAATCAAGAAGGGGACAGCTTGTAGAGTGAGCGTTTGGGGAGTTTTATCACAAATGTGCGGCCGGCCTACTCAAGAATTGGCTGTACTCTGTTTCGGCGAGACCTAGGAGTGCGCCGTGAACAATGTATAGAGGATCGGACCTATCAATCGAGTGGACGCAACAGGGTGTAGAGTGGGCGATTGGGGAGTTTTATGAGAAATTCTTTGTTAGGAATTGCTTTCCCTAGTTAGGAATTGCTCTAACACAGTCCAGCTAGCTTTTGAAGTGCGTCATGAGCAGTGCATATAGAATCGAAGCTATCAATCGAGTGGGCGCAACAGTTCGCAAATTGCACGCGCAGGCATGTTCGGAGCGCAATAACTCTGTCGAGATCGAATCGTTCCGGCAGCGGCTCGTGGGCTTCGTAGGCAGCAGAGAGCTTTAGTAGCTCGAAAAAGTACAGTGTTGTTGCTTCTAAAAGGGCGAAATTATAGCGGTGTGAAAATGCATGTGAGGCTTGTGTGGCCTAATTTTTTCTCGATTTCAGTCGATCACTGCGGGAAGACGCGATGAGTTAACAGCCCATAAGTGCGCAGGCGAGCAGAATGCTGAAGACACTTTACGATGGTGTGCTCATAACTTCCCTGCTGCCTAAGCTGCTTCGGCTCCATCTGACATTTTAGAGCGGTGGAGGGCAGCGGTGGAGGGCAGCGGTGAAGTTTCCAGCGCTCTTTCTCGCCCAGATTTAAGCTATCAGCACTCGCAGTGGTAACGTTCTGTTCAGATCGAAAAGCTCTATCGAACGGTATCAATCTCTTCAAATTCTGTGAACATCGATTTCTTGACAATTTCGCATCTAAGACGAGTGCACTCCAGGCTGCGGCAGAGGGGCAATGACGTCATCGAAATTGATTTTTCCGAACCGGCCCAAGTTTGGTACCGTTCGATAGAGCTTTTCATGCTGAATTGAATGGTTCGGCTAAAAGTAGCGAAAGCCGTAATCTGGGTCAGTAAGACCAGGGAGAACATCGACCGTTATTGTGCTAAATTGCACTCGCGGGCATGTTCTGAGCGCAATAACTCTGTAAATTGTGAACCTTTCCGGTTGCAGCTTGTGGGTTTTGTAGGAAGGAAAAAGTTCTAGTAGTTCGCTGAAACACAAGAATATAGCTTATGACTGGACAAAGCTACAGCACTACGAAAATGCAGGTTAGCGTTGTGTGGCACGATTTTTTCCAATTTCAGTCGACCCCTGCGGAAAGACGCGGAGACCTAACGGCCTACAAATGCGTGCTAGCAGAACACTAAAGGTGCTTTCAGTTGACATGCTCACAATTCCCTAGCTTATTAAATTGCCTTAGTCCCAGCTGCCATTTTAGGGTGGCGGGCTTAGCGGCTGAAGTTTCCTGCGCTCTTACTCGCCTAAATCACAGTTTTTCCGAAACTCAATAACACCGTTCAATTCAGCACGAAATGCTCTATCGAATGGTACCAAACTTGGGCCGGTTCGGAAAAATCAATTTCGATGACGTCATCGCCCCTCTGCCGCGGCCTGGAGTGCACTCGTCTTCGATGCGAAATTGTCAAAAAATCGATGTTCTCAGAATTGAACGATATTGGTACCGTTCGATAGAGCTTTTCGATCTGAACAGAACGTTACCACTGCGAGTGCTGATAACTTAAATCTGGGCGAGAAAGAGCGCTGGAAACTTCACCGCTGCCCTCCACCGCTCTAAAATGTCAGATGGAGCCGAAGCAGCTTAGGCAGCAGGGAAGCATGCCATTGTAAAGTGCCTTCAGTATTCTGCTCGCCTGCGCACTTGTGGGCTGTTAACTCATCGCGTCTTCCCGCAGTGATCGACTGAAATCGAGAAAAAATTAGGCCACACAAGCCTCACATGCATTTTCACACCGCTATAATTGCGCCCTTTTAGAAGCTACAACACTGTACTTCTTCGAGCTACTAAAGCGCTCTGCTGCCTACGAAACCCACGAGCCGCTGCCGGAACGATTCGATCTCGACAGAGTTATTGCGCTCCGAACATGCCCGCGCGTGCAATTTGCGAGCTGTTGCGCCCATTCGATTGATAGCTTCTATTCTATATGTACTGCTCATGACGCACTCCAAAAGCTAGCTGGACTGTGTTAGAGCAATTCCTAACTAGGGCGGCCGAGAATTTCTCATAAAACTCCCCAATCGCCCACTCTACACCCTGTTGCGTCCGCTCGATTGATAGGTCCGATCCTATATACATTGTTCACGGCGCACTCCTAGATCTCGCCGAAACAGAGTACAGCAATTCTTGAGTAGGCCGGCCGCACATTTGTGATAAAACTTCCCAAACTCTCACTCTACAAGCTGTCCCCCCCCCCTCCTCGATTGATAGGTTCCATTCCATATGCATAGTGCACAGCGCACTCCAAAGGCTAGCTGGACAGCCTTAGAGCAACTCCTGAGGAGGGCGGCTTAGAATTTCTCATAAACTCCCTAAACGCTCACACTACAAGCTGTCCCCTTCCCCTCGATTGATAGGTTGATCCTATATGCATAGTGCACGGCGCACTCTCAGTGGATTCCTGGCATTACGTAACACTTTACGCCATGTTTGGTATACTCCGAGAACATGCATGCCCTGAAAAATAAGCTTCTCCAAACGCAAAAGGTCTGCCCAGTCATTTTTCACCACCCACTGCGAAAACGCGGTGATCTGGCGAAGTTGTACAAATGACTGTGTAGATCTCGAAGAGACGAATCGAACGATACCCACCGTTTCCCAGAAAACCTCAAACTAGAGGAATTGTGAGCACGCAACGGCTTGCGACCTACAACTCGTCCACGACCGCCCTTCGCAATGGAGCGCAAGTTTTCAATTTCGGCCATTTCCATAGCATCATATAAACAATGTATACCATACGATAGAGCTCGAGCTCCTGAGCTCAAAGATATCATTTGTTTTTGAAACTAATGAATTTTAGGCGAGTTATATCAAAAAGACGCAAAAGCCGGGAAAACGCGGCTTTTTCGGGATTTGATCAAAAGATACGGCCATAACTGTACTTCTATGAGATGTCGGAGAGGCAATTGAATTCGTATTTGGCCTTTTCAATGGGTTGAGGTGGGTAGGCGAGGAACAAAAATCAAGGTTTTATTCTTCATAGGCAGGTCCGCTACCAATTCGCCGACCTCTGAAGGATGGAAGACTTGATTGGCCTGGGCAGGAAACGAACCAGGGACCTGTAATCGATTGCCCGCGACAGCCGACGTTTCCTCCCACCATCTGTACTCATATGTCAGTTAATATTCGCCTACCACCTCATGTAAAAATGAAAGGCCTAATGTATCTAACTAGATTGACATTGTGTTTACCTTAACTGCTTACGTCGAACTTGGTTTAGTTGAAAGCGTTCCAAAACCTCACAAGATAACCTGCCATTTAGGTTTCAAGATCACTCTATCAACTGTCTTACGATTATCAATCGCAACAGAAACATAGTTCTCCGCTCAAACATAGCCTAAAAATGAGTCTAACATTTTTACATGTCCTTAGAAATTTTATTTACGTTAGTCGACAACTGGTCATGAAAGGCGAATTGATAACCTTTACTAGACTGCAAGGCTACAGCTTGAATAATGAGCTCAATAAAATACTAGATGTAGAGTTCCAATTTTAGTATATGTTCAGGAATGCACAGTACTAGATGTAGAATTTTACGTAGCAAGCTGTTTTGCTCTAACTATAGCTAGTCAACTCAAATCGTATCTTCTCTAGACTTGAAGCTCTTCAAAGCTTCTTTTGCTTCACATGGCAAAATGAATTTTCCTACCTTGGAAGAAAGAAAAATGTATACTACTGCGTTTCAGTTTGTGGCGAGTTCCCAAAAAGTTCACAAATTTTAAAAAAATCCAAAGGACACCCAAGTTAGCGCTTAAATGAGTATGACTCGAATATCAAACTGTCTTACCTTGAACCTCAGGAAGCCGTTGTAGCTGGACGTTCTATCGCCAAGCATCGACTTGGGCAGCGGCCAATACAGCGGCACCGCATCTGTCGGATAGCTGTTGTACCGAGACGGATACTCCTGAAACTCCGTTGATCATATCAAATGCTGGCAGGCAGTAATGGCCAAGGACGAACTTTGAGCAGGTTCAAGTTGTGCTTCTTCGTGTAGTAGTCCCACGGTTCCTCGAACACTGCTCGTCGATCCTCAGCGTAGGTCTGTTGCCAGAGCAGCGAGCTCTGCTCGCAGGTGCTGCTCCTAAAATTCCTTACGGTAACCCAACGGCATCTCGGCGAGAGCTCGAGATCCCTTACCGATTGAAGCAGAAGCAGTTGGTGCAGCCGAGCTGGTTCGACGCATCCAGACTGAACGTGCCCTCCTTGCACTGGTCGCATTTCGTGCCGATCACGTTCTTCTGAAAAGAATTGATTGCATCGATTGCCACATGGCTGTGGGGACCGATCACTGACTACCTTGCAGGGACACTCGCCCTCCTCGTTGCACAGGCAGAGGCCATCCCTGCACTGGAGCGGGTCCGTGCCCGCTGGCACGCAGTCGCATGGCTGGCAGTTCGGGAAGCCGAAGAAGCCGTGAGTGCATCGGTCGCACCGCAGCCCCACGTACTCGTTGCGACACTTGCACTGAAAGTAGTGGGTATTTGAACCACATCGACACGACCTGTAGTGACTTCTGAAAGTGTTCCTCTGACGATGGGATGCCTCGAGAGTTCTGAGGTTCAGGTTTGATGCGAAACTTTCATTCGAAACTCAGAATCATAACAAGGATATACTACCGCAGGCGAAACACTCGACAGAAGCGTCCGGTCCAACATCTTCGTCTTCCTGACACTGAGGAGAACTTTCCCAGTGGGATGCCAACACCTAGCAGCGCCTTTCGCTCTCGCATCTTCCTGTCGCAGAGTACTCCAGCCAACTAGCACCACTTGGACCAAGCTGCACTAACGCTCTAGTTCACTTCAACCATAATCGGACGCAATTTCTGATCCCAAATTCATCAAATCCGTAGTTCCCGGTGCCACTAACCTTGATAACGTGAGACTCGTTTACGTCAGTTGTTAGATACTCAGCCTTCATGACGTTCAGCTTGAGTCCAAACTACTGAGGGGTCACACTAAGCTTGCTCCTCTCGCTCGGCTTGGCTTCACGTTCGTAGGAGAACATTACGCACGCCGTCAGCATAAAGCAACTCAAAATGGTGGGTTTTTGGAAACCTCGTAATGGCATCCATGACGACAACAAAGAGGAATGGAGAGCTCAGACCCTGGTGTACCACGACAGAGATGTGAATGGGAGAGATCCGCTGGTTTACCTTACTCGAATCCTTTGGCTACAGCAAAGCATTCCCACTCACCTTGCAGTTTCTTCAGGAACTACGCGTGGATCCCTTTGTGTGAGTAGAGAACATATTCGCCTTTATCCGAGATCTCTTGGAAAGTGCTCGGAACAGTATCGCAGTAGGTCGGCCACGCGTGTTCCGCGTTTAGTAAGAGCTTGTTCTTAATGGAGTTGCCTAATGTCGAATGTACGGCTTATCCGGTTTAGCCGGTAGAGGAGAAAGGAGCGACACGGTTCTGGGCATTAAAATTCCTATTGGCAGCGCTGCTGAAGGAAAGTGCCGATACAACGGTTTTTGGAGAATTCGTCCTGTTTCGTAATTTTGGTATTTATAATTTCGTTCTCATTCTATGTTTCTAGTGCTGACCAGTTCATCGCTTTGCTGCCCGAACTACTCCCGCTGTTGCTGTCTTGTATCTTGGACACCGTGCTCTGCGTCAATGGATGGTGACTTGGTTGCTGCGACAAACGCCTTCACCGACCTCATCAGCTGTTTCTAATTTGCGCTAGAGCATAACTATCCACAAAACGAGAAAAGTCAAAGCCAACAACCAAGTTTGGGAGAAAAACAAAACCTTTGGAAGCATCATCTATGGTGGGAAGAGAAGCCATTTCCAAGCCCCGTAAGCAGTCAAAATATAACCATCCTGCTGTGCTCAGACAGCTATGGTTTCCAATAAAATCTTAGAACTCCTCCAGCACCTGAATGACCTGCGAAGCATAGTCCCAGTGCTTGGACGACTCCACTGACCTGTCCGGTGAGCATGTCGCATTTGCCGTTGCTGCTGCCGACGTCCGAACACTCGCAGAGCTTGCATCCCTTCAGCGGGTGGTAGTCCCAGGCGTTTTCCGTGCAGTTCTCGCACATCTCTCCCACAGTATTCGGCGGACAGACGCACTCTCCGGTCACTGGATCGCAGACTTGACCAGGTGCAGGGCAGGCTCGGCACTCTGAAATCAGCATTCCTGCATTCTTCAGAATCAGACGCGTTTCACTGTTCCACCCATACACATTTTCCGAGAAGGCGGCTCACGATCTATACAAAACTCTCTGCTGTTCATTGGAGCCTAGATCTCTCTTCTCAAAACGCTGATGATAGTGGCGCTACAGCCCGCCAGGTTAGTAACACTTTCTAGCCACCTCGTGCAACTAATAAACAGAACCTCCTCCAATGGTAAAAAGCCCAGACCTCTACATCGCTGTGAATGCTAATTGGATGCCAGTCCCGGTTTTCAATCTAAGTGGCTTCTTTCGCTAACAACCCAGACTAGGAGAAGCAGGAAGTTATCAAGAGGGCGGCTTATCTCTCAGGACTGATTGTTTATGCACAAGTTATAACCAATGCTCTCCATTCTCATCCCACGGCTAGTTTCCACCTTGTTTCTATAGCTTCACTTCATCCACCGTGAAGCCGAATTTTGACACTTTTCAAAGAGATCCCTGAAGTTATGTCTTATGTTTTCTCTCATCCGTGAATTTTTTTCTCATATCCAGCGGTCATTTGAGTCGCATGAATTATCGGGCATAGATCACTTACTGAGTCGAAATTGATTAAAAATCAGTTTTGCACAAAGGATTACAGAAGGAAAGTGGAAAATGTTGTTTTCTCAAAACAGTCCATCCACTGAAAAAAAAACTGCTATATATTTGAACAAAATATCGTCTACTTTCACAAAAACTATTTTGTAGTCCACATAACGAATGTCCTTTCTGTTCAAGGAAATTTTCTAAATTGTTGCCAAATGTTATTGGCGAACAATTGAGAATTGATTCAAGAAGCTTTTTTCATCCCAGATTTTCACAACACGAGCTGAAAAATTCATTGAATTTTTTGAGTGCGGTTTTTGCGTTTAAATTCTAAGAATGTGCACTCTGGCGATTCCTTCGAATGCAGAAAGAGAGTTCATTTTTATCGATATTCCTCTGATCATTAGCATTTCTAATAACAAGGTTTTGATCACAGATAATTCGCTTTAGTGATAACGACGTAGCACCGAGTCGGGCCAATCTTTTAGGGTAGAAGACTTCGAATAAACGTTCCTAATGAACACTTGATTTGTAAATCTTTTTGCGCACTATGTATCTAATTGATATCACTTTGCTTTAAAAGAGACCATACACATGTTCAGGTCTCCAAGAGTTGTCTTACTTGAATAGAAAAAAGTCTGAATAATGTCGCCATATTGCGAGTGTGAAATGCTTCTGATATAGAGTTGCACTTAGCATGGGGTTCGGCGACAGTTTTTGCAACATGTTCATCAAACGTTAGCTGGTCGGAGTAGAAGCAAAAAAAATGCAGCTTGTAACCGGATCGGTGGAAGGAGCAATTTTTGGTGCTGAATGAGCATGACAGATGTTTTTTCTTCAAGTGAAATATCTAGCAACCATTTTGTAAACCGTGCCGCTACAGAATATAACCCTTGTTAAAGAATTTCACGCGTACCTTTACATCCATCGTCTCCAAGACCATAGTGGTTCGGCAGACAACGGTCGCACTTTAAGCCGGTCACGCCCGGTTTACAGACGCACTGGCCCGAGTGCAGGTCGCAGGCCTCGCCATCAGATCCCGTTAAGCCACACTCGCAGGCCTGAAACAGGCGGATCACGCATTGGGAGACAGGAGAGACTTTCGTGCAGCGGGCACAGTTTCCCCATTTTCTTCGACAGTAGGTTGTGCGAATTATAAAAACGGAGTATTCGGACATTCTCGCGAAAGCGTCTCGACGTCTTAAGGACAACATTGCAACGTCACCATTTTGTTTCTAGTCCGTTTTGTTACGGCTACACTAATGATCTACAGTGGCTGTCTTGAAACGGGTGAAATCTCCCCCCCCCCCCAAAAAAAAACTATTTTTCTATTTTTTTTTCAAAAATAGAAGCTACGTCGATTCGCAGATGAAAGATTAGTGCCGAGTTTGCTCCTTCAATTCTACACTTTCTATGTATCATCAATACAGACCCAAACAAATATATATATATATATATTCTTGACATGGGTGAAATCTCTCCTCCCCCCCCCCCAAAAAAAAAAATATTTTTTTTTCAAAAATAGAGCCGTTTTAACCTTCATAGCATATCGCTTCAGGCCAGGCAGCGACATCTAAGGCGCATTCTGTCTGATTACCTGACATCCTGTGCCGCTGGTGATGTTGAAGTAGCCATCGGCACACTTCTCGCACATTGTTCCGTCGACGTTGTCCCGACATTCGCATTTACCAGTGACATTGTTGCACTAAATACAACGCCAATTCAATGGTGTAATTGAGAACAACATAAACTAAATTAATCCATGATTAACGAACTAGATCAAAACTCGCTTAGTTGTGGTTTAAAAATAAGTGCCTCAAAATCGAAGATAATGGCGACATCTGACACGTCCATCACCCTCAGGGGAAAAGACGTCGACAATGTGAAGTCTATCATATACCTGGGACAAGATATCTCCCTCATTCGAGATCCCTCCAAAGAAATCACCCGTAGGATTCGTGCAGGCTGGAGCAATTTCTGTCGATATGCAAACTTTTTAACATCGAGGACGGTCGAGATGAAGTGGAGGGGACGCCTTTTTAATATATGTATATTGCCGTCAACGCTGTATGGAGCTGAGACCTGGACTCTATCGAAGTCAGCCAAGGATAAACTTGCAGCAGCACAAAGGCGCATGGAACGTCAAATGGTTGGAGTGAGTCTTCGAGATAGAAAGCGAAACGTGTGGCTGCGAGGAATTACTAAAGTCAAAGATGTGGTTGACTGTGCCATGGTAAGAAAATGGACATATTGCTGGAAGATCTCTAATACTGTTGATAATAAGCGGTCTCGTCAGATTATGGAGTGATGTCCGCCTTCCAAACGAACAGTGGGACGACCTAAATCTAGATGGCGGGATATATTCCATAAAGCCTTTGGAACATGCAATTGGCAAGAAGAAGCAAGAACGAAAACGAAACGCGATGGATCGAGCTAATGAGGTGCCGCATATTGTAAAATATTGAAAGGCATATAAATAAATAAATAAACAAATAACGATAAAGGATAAAGGACGGCGTTACTCAATCCCTTTTGGGATGCGCCAGCGCATTCCACTTCTACGGGATGTCGTGGAGGCGACATTAATGCGTATTTGGCCATACAGTGACTTGCGGTGGCCAGCCGATGTACAAATCAGTGCTTTGTCCTTCCCAGACAAGTCTGGTACCAATTCACCGACCCCGGAGGGATGGAAGGCTTGGTTGGCCTGGGCCGGAAATCCGAACCAGGAACCTGGTATCGGGTGCACGCGACAGTCGCGCCTCCTCCGACTGCGCTGCACGCGCCCAAATAAACAAATAAAATAAAATAAATAAATAAATTGAGAACAGCAAGCTAAAGGAAACTAAATTTAAAACTCCCTATATGAACTATGCCGCGTGTGGTAGCGCAGCCGGAAGAGGCGCTGTATACTATGCAGGACATCGCGCGAAAGGTCTAATTAACGCCTTCCTTTATCCTTCATTTCTTATACAAGCTCCACAAAATAAAACAGTGAAAGAAGATCTATCAGCAAGGTCATGATGAACCCTTACTCTTCAGCATTACAGCGCCGATGTTGTGCTACAGCACGAGGCCGTCATTCTTTGCAGAAATTGAGGAATACATGGACCGTTTGACCTTTGCTCGCGGAGAAGCAAGGCACGTCGAAGAATACCTTCACGAACTTGGATTTTCTTTATCACCATGAAGCCAACGTCCAGCAAGTCTAGTTAGTCACAGGATTTTGCGGTATAGCCATAAATTGAGCGCCGCGATAGCATTACGGCGAACGAAGTGTGCCCCTGTGGGTCCGAATTTCTGTACCGGTAGGGGAGCACATGCACTGAAGTTAGATTGGTGCAGTAGTTCGGGGAGTATTATAATTGAGTAGCACAAACTATAAAAGCGCTTTGGATTGCCTTCAAGGAACCACAGGAGAGAAGAGCACATGACGGTAAGGTTAAGGGATGAATTACGGCGTTAATCAATATCTCCTTGGGTTGCACAACGTACTCCATTTCTACAGGATGTCATGGAGGTGAATTGAATGCAAATTTGGATTATACAATGACTAGGAGTGGTTTTATCCCCGTTCTAGGCAGCGTCCTTAGCCCTCTCACCTCGAAGCAGTAGAGTACTTGGTTGGTTTCGGGGACCTTTTACTGCAGACCACGTGTCCGGGGAAGAGGTATGCAAAACTGGTAAAAATTGCAAATCAAAAAGCTTTCAGCAAAGCTTACTAACAGTTGACTTTAAGAAGAACAGGAAGGAGCATGCGTACCTTTCCATCCTCGATCGATCCATAAATGTTGCAGTGACAGAATTGACATCCGGCGTCGGTGAAGTTGAAGTAGGACGGACGACACTGATCGCATCTCTGAAAGAAACACAACTCGGTCAGTCCGGCACCGAAACCACAGTCAACAGGCCGATACCTTGCCGAAAACGCCCTGCTTGCAGGTGCACTGCCCGCTGACTGCGTCGCACTGATCGCCGATGCTGCCGATGACGTCGCACTCGCACGCCGGACAGCCGTTTTCGATGTCTCCGTGACCGTCCTTGAATGGAGTCGATGAGCAAGTGGGATGCCTCAGGGCATTGTGGAACTCACTATGCATCTGTCGCACTGCCTTCCGATGTAGTTCTCCTTGCAGGTGCACTCGCCGTCTAAGAGGCTACACTGAGGCGAGTCGGCTCCAACATGATGGCATCCGCAGGGCTTGCATGAGTGCTCCAAGGCGGAGCCCCAGTGGTTCTCCTTGCACACCTGCAAACATGTACGTCAGATGGTATCTTGAGTAGCTTTACACCTACAAGATGTCTTCAAAACCGACACAGTTCCCACCGGAACGAGCAAACAATAGGATGCATTCATGTGGCTATTCTGATAGATAGAGAGACAGAGAGACATACCCTTAGTTAATTGTGAAGCTAAATTGCGGGGAATAAGCACGAAGATCGGTTCTAACTTCGTGCAGCTACGGCAGTGTTTCCTACCATATACATATGTATATATGGAACTTCGCTCCGACAAAATAAGAGATGTTGACCTCAGAGCAACGATTTTCAACGCACCTGCACTGCAATCAGTGTGCTACACCTACAAACCAGGTCTGACAAGAAGGCCATACCATCGAGCATTGGAAGGATGTCTTTTGAAGATCAACCGGACCAAGAAATGATAAATTCGGTTGCGAATCTCAGACATAAGGAAGAAGCATTGTCTAATAGATCTGCTACTGTACACGGAGAAGTCGGAGCGTCGTTGGGCTGTTTACTTTCTTCGACGAAACGGCAAGCATGGACTGATTGACTTCCAAGGAAACTAAAAGAGGTCGCTAGGAGGACCGCCGACGGGATGGGCGGACTCATTCTCGAGATCGTTTTGGGAAGGCGGTCTGTTTAGTTGAATGGAAGTCGTCAGATATCGAGCAGAATGTGGGAGCTGTGGTCTTCACCATGACCGATGAACCACCGACCTATCAAAGTAAGTAAATAAGTATTGTTTCGCTTAAGCGTCTTCCTCGGTGGACAATTTTCCTGTAAAGTTGTTTACCATAATTCATTAAAAAGGGAAGAGACCTTAAATTTCCATTGGTTGTAAAGATGAAGTCAGACTTCGTGTGTTCGTCAAAGAAAATGAACACGGACTAGGAATTCATCCATTTCATGCATAGAAAAATTTGTTCCCTTGACCTTGAGGCTGGATGAGCATCCCGCGAATGCGCTTGATATTCTCTAACACTTTTTGCTGCACGCCAAGTGTCTCTTTGATTCCAATTCAGCTCGGGAAGTATGGGCAAACAGCGCAAGTCCGCTCCCACCTCGCAGTGCTCCCCAGTGGTGTCGCCGATGCACTTCAAGCACCTGCCGGTCTCCGCGTCGCAGTTTCCGATGGCCATCAGATCGATGTTCTCGTTGCACTCGCACTCCTTGCAAGTGCCGTTCGTCTCCAGAGGGTTGCCGAAGAAGCCATCAGCGCACCTGAACAGCGTCCATTTAGTGGCTTCACAGAGACTCAGATGACATGAGAGAGACTCACACTTCACACTTGTTCCCCTCATAACCGCGTTCACAAGCAGTACATACGTAGGCGTCTTCTTGCGAAGCTGCCGGTCCCGCAACAACTAGCTGAAAGTGTTGTTGGAAGGAAGTGAAGGATCCCTGACAAGCTGCAAATAAAAATTGGTTCCTACCTGTGTCATAACGCATTCCGAGGAGCGACTGTTCTCCGCCGTTGGACATGCACAAGGGCGACAAGCTCCGAGTTCACCCCCTAAACAACGAGGAAGGTTAAATAGAAAAATTCTGTGATAAAAACTGGCGTTCTCCTACCGAGGGATGGATTTCCATAGTGTCCAGGTAGACAGAGTTCACAGCGTGGACCAGTAGTATTATGCTGAAAAGAATAGCATTGCGTTAAAGTGAGGCTAACGCAGTAAACACAGCTCAGTTTGAGATTGATCACATGTGTGCAAGTTTGGAGTTTGATCGCATGAACAGTACATGTGGCTACTAGTATGGTATTTTTTAACATTTTCAGCCATAGAGATGAGAGACAGACCGTATGTACGTAGTGCTGCTACGTCGAATGATCACGAAGCAAAGTCGGTCAAATAGATCCCAACCGACATGCTTTATATAATACGAACTAAGCCACGTATTTTTTGAATAATCAAAAACCTAGTCCACCATTTTTTGTTCTAGTACAAAGGCCGCCATTGAGGCATCTGAACTTCTACCAGATTTACCACGATGGCTTTCTAAAAACTTTACTTTACGTTGCTCTCTTGTGACTTCGTCTCATATTCTGTCACTGTCATTGTCTTTCTTTGCTTGAAAGTTGTTCTTCCTTTCGAACAAGGCGAACTCGCTGAAACACCAGCCTACAAGACTGGCTAACGAACTCGGATTAGAGTTCAACACACCAGCTCAACGCATAAGTCGCCATGGCTCAATGCCGAGATCCGTCGAGCCTGGCAGCATGGTGGATTTCGCACATTTTTAGGGCTGAAGGGCTTCTTCTTGACTGCTTCTTCCAGACTATGTATGGTACAAATGTGTCTGTCAAATACATTACTGTCTGTCAAGTCCTTGTATTTCAAAGCAGATTTCTCTGCTTCGTTTTATTGCTCACTGCGACCTTGTCGAAATCATTGGCGTGAAAGGGTTGTTCCGAGCGTAGCGCAAAATAAATCGCGGAAAGTCGTTCGCTAAAGGCCTGTTCAGTGATTAGGTGGTGGAGAAAATATAACAGTTCAAGATTAAGGTAAAAGTCATGAAACTTTCTCACGCTTCTATACTCTTCGTTGCTTTTTCTAACAACATCTTTTGCCTTGAAATTGACAAATCTGTAGGCAGAATTTGTGATTCATACTATTTGAATTCTGCACAAATCGTGAATACGTGTCGCAGAGGCTTTTCTTCTCTGCTCCACTCGTACTCAGCTTAAATATGACATCGAGGAGTCTATGTAGTGCTAATAATAGGTTCTAATTAAGAGGCATCACCTAGTCGCACGAATTTGGGTATACTTTCAGATAATGTGAGATGTGTTTTTAAATGAGGCTGTAATAAAGAGGGAAATCTTTCGAGCAAGTGGTAATGGATTGGAACCCGTGGAACAGCTGAGTACGCAGAGTCGTGTGGAGCTGCTGAGGGAAAGGGCTGCTATCTGCTAGTGAACAGCTCTTCCTCGAACCATCCCAACGTGAATATCACCAGGAATCCTATGCAGAATCCCGAGTACTGTAGGAAGCAGGCGACTGTCCAGTGGTCCTTGTGCGAGCCGTCGTGTTTCAGATGCGAGAGCATGTCGATCCAGGCGACGTATAAGAACATTCCAGCCGTTATAGCAAGCAGCCATAACTGCATCTCTGGTGACTCTCCTATTACAATGCTGGTGAAAAGTCCGAAAAACGCGGTGAGCGCGGACAACATGTTCAGCGCGAGCGCCATCTTCATGAAAGTCCAGAATCGATCAGTACAGCCAAGTCCCCGAGTTCGTGAGGAAGTTCGTGGCATACCACCGCAATCGACGTGATAATACCAAGCTTGGTCGAGTTGAGGAAGGAGGCACCTATAGCGATGCCGTCGACGAAGTTGTGTACCCCATCGCCGAGCAAAATCACATAAGCTCGCGTCGTGAGACCACAGCACATTTCAGCGTGAGAGGCAGACTCATCCGACAGTGACTCGGATGTGCTCTGGGTGAGAGGATTGAAGTTCACGGAGTACCTGCCTGTGTGCGAGTGGATAACTTCGACAAGGATCCTCTCGAATAACCTCGGAGCAGCGACAAGCGTTTCGCCACTAACAACTGCACATGAAGGTTCTTCTTCCCAAGCATGGTTCGTGACCGTTTTTCTGCAGTGCATAATCCTCGGTCTAGCCGCTCCCACAGCTTTCAGCTCACACTTTTGTTTCTTGTGGTAGTAGATGACGAATTCCAAAAAGTAAATGAAGTAGATGGTCAGCATTACGGCGGAAAGTCGCAGCAGCACTAGTTGTGCTTCGGTCAGTTGCAGCCAGTGGGCTGAGGAATGTTCGGGGCCGCTCGCCTGTACGTGGCGCTTTTCTATGACTCCCTCGTGGCAGTGGTCGGGGTCGTCATCGTGGTGGTAGTGGTGCTCGGACGATATCTGGCTGGAGCTGATCTCGTGCTGAGAAGTGTTCGTGACCCGACTGCTGCTGCTGTGGTGATGGTGTTGGTGCGCTCCCAGAATCTGTGGGATGATATGGAGAATGGCATTAGAACTGAGAGTGGCAACTGCCATGGCCACGAAGAAGTGCATCCATCTGTGTTTGGCTTTTCCAGTGAATAGAGGTATTAGAAATGCTCCAGAAAGCGAGAGCAGAGAAACGATTAGTGTAGATATCGCGCCGTAAAGCAGTGCTGTCTTTGTTTCAGATGAAAACGCCATTTAAATCAGCACATCAAGAAATCCCTGCTAAAGTTAGCATCTGAAACACGACGGCTCGCACAAAGACCACTGGACAGTCGCCTGGTTCCTACAGTACTCGGGATTCTGGTTAGGATTCCTGGCGATATTCGCGTTGGGATGGTTCGAGGACGAGCTGTTCACTAGCAGATAGCAGCCCTTTCCCTCAGCAGCTCCACACGACTCTGCGCTCTGTACTCAGCTGTTCCACGGGTTCCAATCCACTACCACTTACTCGAAAGATTTCCCTCTTTATTACTTTCAGATAAGTTTTGCAGCAGGCCACAAAATGTTTAGTATTACTTACGGTTAACAATTTAGAAGAGTTGGGTATTCAGATCAGTACCCTGGTATCGGTTAGGCTGCGTCAAATAGAATTTCCATCTCTATGTAGCTCACCTGACAGTTCGTGCAGGCCCCTGTGAAAGGATCACAAGTGTCCGTATGTCCTTGGCACGAGCATTTCTCACAGCTTCCGCTGTAGAGCTGATTGTTCACACGACGATAGCCAGGCGCACAGGACTGTAAAATGAAGAATTTTTCGGAGACATGTAGTCCTGATGGTAGAATGCACATTTTCTGTCAAATCAGGAAAAATGCCGACCCCATGCATGTGAAGAATGAGGGACCAGATGCAGGAAAGGACGACGACGACGAGTTTGGGCTCACCTCGCAACTGTTTCCGGCGAAGTTCTCCGGACAGTCGCACACTTCGACACCTCGCATGCGAGTGTCGGTCGTCGCTGGATGCAGAACGTCCTCCTCTGAGGGACTGCCGGTAGGTGGAGGCACCGCCGTGTCAAGTGTTAGGCCGAAGATGCTGCAAACAAAGTACGATCTGTCTCCTCATTGACGTTGGAGTAATCTGCATAATGGTCAGGTGTTGATAGTGACTTGTTTTTCCTAATACATGGAGGGCTCGTCGCCAAAGTTTTACCAAGTCCAACGAATGATTGTGGCGAAAAAGTGGCACACCAGGGGAAATTGCTGGAATTTGGTAAACGTCGTTGAGAAAAACGAAAAGTTCACGAAATTGTGTTGAATGGCTGAGGGTAGGGGCCGTGATGGAGTAGAGCTGTGAATTCTCTGTCCAGTTCCCAACCTGAGCTGCTGAAACTCAACAGACCCACCTGCTCTGAAGTTGGTTTTGCTGGTACATGGCCCGAATCAAAAATCGCTCAACTCCTGCCAATGCTCTCAACATGTCCGCCTTGTCGGCAGGAGTCCTGGTCACCGAGTTATACCACCCGGATCCTTCTCTGGAATCAGTCTTTTTAATACCACCGAATAAATGAGCACGTGGTCTCGAAAAGACGGCGCGGCGCTCACCTGATGGGAATCTGAACAGTCATGTTCTCGCGAGGAAAGAAGTCGATTCTGCTGTAGTACTCGACTTTGATGCCATTTCCCTGCAAAAGAGTAAATCGAAAATTGAGGGACAAAAGGCAGAACTAGGGAACCTCGTATATGATATGTTGTGGCGAGTACATCCTACTACTTGAAATTGTGGGAAGAAACTTTGAAGCGGCACTTTACGGAAACCTTCATCGGGGACAACTGGAGTGACAACCCAGCGAGCATGTACGGTTTCCATCGCGGATAATGGCATCAGTTCGGGTAGTGTCATCATGCCATGTCGGAAAGACTGATATTCCACGCTTATGACCATTCGAACACTGTTGACATTAAACTCAACTTAAACTAACTGAAGAGCTACACACTCCTTCTTGCAGGGCAAGGCAATGCCGAAGTGTGGAGTATATTTATGCTCTCGCAAAAATTTCCAGTACTGAAATGGCTTGGCATAGTGATATTTCTCGAAAAATCGAATTCCAGTATATTCGAACAACGTGATTTTTCTGCATAATCGAATTCGAAAACATTTGAAAACGCGATTTCTTGAATATTCGAATTCATCAACATTAGAAATACGCATTTTTTCGATTAGGCGAGTTCGAAAATTCAAATTTGAATGGAAATCATTCGAATATCTATGCGAAAAGGTGATTCTAGCGGAGGTGTATGAAAGTCATGTCCCTTCAGGTAGTTCTCGAAGATCCAAATGCTATAGCAGTACTGATGATGAGATCTCAACCTTACTAAGTGTCTTATGGACGCAATGACAACAAGTCTATTGCTTTAACGGGTGAGGGGGATATCGAGCTCACAACTTTGAGTGTGCCACTCGCCTCTTGAAAGGGAAGAGGGATGGGAACCTGAGGTCAGTGCCAAACTATTCCACCTGATTGTGCTCCATGTTTCATTTCAAAATAAGTGACAGACACAACAATACAGTAAGCGACAATAAGTGACCGTGGAATGCGTATGTCCTTCAGTTTTATAATAGCCTTTTCTCCAGCTTTGGTCGTTTTCGAGTTTGAAATAGTTGATTGTTTTTCAGTTCTTTGCTTCTACGGTGTCTATATCTATTTTAGTATACCTAGTTGTCCTTGATTTTGATCTTTTTTCACTTTTACCTGCGGTGGTATTAGCAGATCAGGTGGCTATTGTTCCCTGACGAATTATCACGCCCTTTGGCGCATAAGTAAATAAACAAATAAATGAATAAACTTGGGTAATTGAACCCAAGTTTGTCACTGACAAGGCGCATGGTGACGCGATTGGAGGAGGTGTCGATACCAGATTCCTGGCTTGGATTCCCCGCCAAGGCAAACCAAGTCTTTCATCCTCCGGAACAGGTAAGTTGATATGATTCTCATCTGAGAAGGATAGAAAACTCAATTGTACATCCGTTGGCCACCGCAAGTCAGTGTATAGGCCAAATTCACATTCAAATTAGATATCAGGGCAGTCAAATCTTGCAAATCTTCAGACGACGGAATAAGGATAAGGATAAAGGGTGGCGTTACTCAATCCCTTTTGGAATGCGCCCCGCATTCTACTTTTACGGAATATCGTAGAGGGAATTTGAATGCATATTTAGCCATACAATGACTTGCGGTTGCCGGCCGATGAACAAACCAGCGTTTTATCTTTCTCAGACCAGTCTGGTATAATTCATCTACCGCGGAGGTATGGAAGGCTTGGTTAGCCTGGGCGGAAAATTCGAACCTCCACGATATCCCGTAGAAGTCGATTGCGTGACGCATCCAAAACTGATGGCAAACACCATCCTTCATCCATAGCTCTTAATAAGGTGGTGCTCTGTCACATGGTATCGGGTTCACTGGACAGTCGGCATCTCTTCTGACTGCGCTGCACGCGTCCGTTAAGTCCTAGATGTGGAAGATGTGGGATTAGGTCAATTTTGTCCCAGGGGAGCAAGTGCACCTCCAAAAAGCTACCAATTAGTGGTTCGAGTCCCGCCAGGCGATAGAGTTTTGATAGCAACAAAGCATCTTTATAGAAGGTATCGAAATGTGTTTACGCCAGCAGGGATTACTTCCTTGGCGCGATAGCCGTCATCATTGATTTCGATTCAGAGGTTCTCCAGAAACGCTCGAAGGGAAAATAAGTTCATGAGAAAAATGCTTACTAACAAAACCTTTGTGTCTCATTCAGCAAGGCAAGCAATCGAACTGCTGCAAATCATATGGTCAACAAGAGGGAGGATGGTTATTTGTAAATATGCACCAACTTTAAGCCAAGGTTAAGCTCCAAAATGATGGCAATAAAAGCGAGATATTTAGATTGCTGCTGTTTGAGATAACAACTATCCCAAGCAAGTGATGAGTGGGTGGCTAAATTCAAAGAATTGTCACTCAGGCGGAATGCGCTTGATAGCTTGAAGTAGAGACTTTTAAACCATATCGCAGCTGACTTTACCTCGATGACGAGATCAGCGACCGGTATGTTGTTGCCCTGCTCAATAGGAACGTAGTACACGTAGAATTGGAGGATTCCACCGTAGCTGTTCAGCTGAAAATAGTAGGCATTGAGCTCTTCTATTGAGAGCTTTAAGAGGTCCTTCTCTTCAAGAATAACGGACCATGTTCCCAGTGAAGGTATCAGGAGCCTTCCAGTAGAACAGCGACCGGTCTTTGTTCTGGTTGGCGTTGAACATGAGCACCTCGCGATTCTCGATTTCCGGCCGAACATCTCTCCCACCGCTGAGGTCAGTCAGATTCCAGCCGACGTTGTTCGAGATCTGAAGAAGAATTCACTGGATGGCGTTTTAAGCGGTCCAGGCGTCCAGAGAGTTCGGGAGCATGAGTGGGCGACCCACCGACGCCGTTGCCCACGGGATCTCTCTGCAAGTAGTGCTCATTCCGAAGCAGAAACAGGCTTGGCAACCCAGTGGATTATCGGCGCTCAGATGAATGGTTCCCGGCCGGCAACGATCGCAGTAGAGGCCTTCTACATTCGCCTTGCATTGACATCTGAAATAGCATAGTCAACCATCAATAATCCACGATTCTGATGGGGAACTCACTTCTCCTCCTCGCAGGTGTCGAAGTTCACGGAGCCGGCTTGGTTGCACGGACACGGTTCACACTTGGGATAGTTTCTGTAGCCGCGAGCGCAGCGCTCACAGCGACGTCCTCCGAAGCCCGGCTTACAGACGCAGTCACCAGGGTGCTGGAATAAGGCAACATAGTCCTTGTACAGTGGCTGGAGCATAGCTGAAGACTCACTTGTCCCGAGAGGGCGCTCTGATCGTCCCTAATGCAGACGTCGCTCACAGAGCCAGTGAGGTCGCAGTCGCAGGTCCGACAGGCATCGTCCCTGAATGAGGACACTCCAGAGACGCTCCTTCAGCTGAATGTTCACAAAGGGGTTCTGGATAGTTACCTGTAGTGTGACAGACCACTTGGACGGTAGTAGCCATCCTTGCAACGCTCACAGTTGAATCCCTCAGTGTTGTGCTAAAAAGATTGCATGATGACCTGCTTATTTCACTAGCTCCGCTTTTCGAAAAGTCTCCTTAAATGACTAAATGTGGTGCTCCTGCATGATCTGTTAAATGGAAGATTAATCTGAAGCAAGAGTTCTGTCCCCGGATGTTAGCATGGTGCGCAGAGCTTTACCGTGTAAGTGGAATCGCTCGACTACAGCTGATTCTTACGAAGACGTTGTTCGCAAGAAACATACGGGCTTCTGATGCCCCAATCACGCTCAATGGAAAGAATATCTCCAAGCGCTCTAGCTGTGTTTATCTGGGTCTCGAAGTCATCACGTCAACATGGCCAACGACTTAGTGCCGGAGCTGGGCAGAAGGAAACGAGCGGTCCAGAGAGATTTCAAGAGCGTCTAGAAAGCAGTGCAGAATCACTGGCTTCGCGCTAATCATTGCGACTATAGTCTTCATCCTTTACTGACATTTGGTTTAGAAACCCTAAGGAGGAGCATGATAGATGTAGCCTCGACCACCGTCGAACAACAGGTGCCGAATGGACGGACAGACGATACCCAGAATAAGGAGAACTATTTAAGAGAGAGAAGGAATTCGGAATTCCGAGTTTCGCAGATTTGAAGGATCAGGCTATGTCGTACGGGCAAAATCGTCGGAAATAGGTGGACCGGTAATGTATGTAATGCATTCCAGCTAACACCAGGTGAATGGAGACTGTAACGAAGAGGATACTGCTGGACGTCAGAAGAACACAGGACGCCCACCAGCGCGTTAGTCGATTTCTTTGTGTAAGCCCTGAGCGAACGACATGACGCTCTTCCCATACCTCCAGCAGAGGATCCACTGGAGTACTCTGACACAATGCAGGGATGAGTGGAGACGTTGTCGGCGCCCTCTCGAGCAACTCGATGGTCAACGGAACGACAAGTGATACAGGTGATAATACCAACTCAAAATGAGATGTAAAATGAGGAAGACTGGTCAGGACAGTAAATATCGGGGACTCGCCACGTTCTGTGTGTTGCTTTAATTGAGTGGGCCTTCATTTGACCTGAATAAGTTGCCTTACAATCACATCAACAATTTCTCTGTCACACTGCAGCTGATTATTTCTGCCTTATCTCTTGGCACTATAGCCCAGCCGTGTGAAATTCATGTCTCCAGTGCAAACGTTTCAGTTCGCCCCTCGTTCTTAACGTGCTTGGTGTCCAGCTATTCCAAATCTGTCAGGAGAATTTCCACATAGAAAGGCGCGAAACCGCGTTTTGAAGCTCCAATAGAAACTGTCTTGGTACCTTGCAATCCACACATCTTCCTCCGCCCTCGTAAACCCCTTCTGGTGTGATCGACCATTTATTGTGGTCCAGTTCCTCGTCGTAGACGCAGGTATCGGCGTGATTGAAGCACTGACACTCTGGAAATAAACAGCATTCAATATTCCTTCCCAGTTCTGCAGGTTGCAGCCTGCGAATTGTGTCCTTCCTTTTTACTACTGGCTATACTACGAATCTTCTTCTTCTCCTGAGCGTTTAGTCCCGCGCAGTCGCAGGGTCCGCACTGGCTATACTACGAATGCAAACACATATTGTACTCGAAAATCAATAGCAATCAATACAGCCTGCTTCGTTGGTTGATTGGTTCGTTGGTTTAGCCAGATCGTTCTATAATGCCATAAGCTGTACAAAGTTCAAGGTATGTGAGTGCTTGTTGTCGTTGAACTGGTAAGAAAATCTGTTTGGATAAGAAAAAAAAACAAGATAAACCTAACACACACCACTGAACTTTTTCGAAGCTTCTGAAGCGATCAAGAACGACCCCTCGAAACTTGTGCCGAATTTTCCAATGAAAATACCAATTATGTTACATATATCCTATAAGCTACTACGCTAAAGTTCTACAGCGGATCGCTTCGCCCTGAAGGCTTCAGTTGATAGATGTAAGTTTCAGAATGCTTTCGGAAACTGTGAACATGACGTTTGTGAACTTTTTCAAATATCCTTTAAAAAAAACGTGAGAAATAGGCCGGAAAGATCTCATATAAAACATTAGGTTAAGTTGCGAGGTTTCATTCTCCTCCTGCAGAATTGGCTCTTTATATTTTCTTGCAAAATTACGCCGTAGTCTTTGTGCTACGTTCAAACAGACTGTTTAGGGTAAATTTCTCTCTCTCTTCCCTTATAAGCAGACTTCATGCCTTCATTAGTCAGTGCGTTGTGTTCCCTTTGGTTGCATCGACGTCGTGTTTCTTTTCTACTTTTTTCACGCAAGCCCTATGCAGTGCAATGGGACAAAAAGTGACGCACGTTGGCACGAGTTCGGATGCTCGTGGGTGCCCGGCTTCCATGCCAACTGATTGAACAGCGGGCAGCATCGGTTGCAGGACTCCCCGCAGGTGTTGTGTCGACATTCGCATTTGAATTGCTAAAATCAAATAATCGATCAGAAGCAGCTGAAGGATTACAGCCTTCATTTGAAGGTACTCACGCCAGTTACGGGATCACTTGGGCAGCTCTCAGCGTGACCGTAGCAGATGCACTGTCCTCCGATAGAGATGTCCGAGATCGAGTAGAAGTACCTACGAATATTCGCTGTTGCCTCAGCAAGTGTGACTGTGGCAGCCCTCGCGGGTGGATTACCTCATCGTGACAGATCTGTCGATGCGATGCGTCTGTCGGTTGATGATCATCAAGTCGGCGTTCAGGGTTCGAGGAGTGATCAGACGAAGGCGAACGAATCGTGCTCGCGTGAACTTCTGGAATGTGTTGTTCTAGAAGGGTCATTACCTTTGAAGTTGTAGGATCTTACGAGGACCTGAAGTTCCAGCGACGGTTTCTCGACACCCGGCCGACCGTTGACGAGTGAGGTGTGAATCTCGCCGCCTTCGAGCGGGGTGATCTTCGAGTACTCGCTAGTGCAGTGCACCTATGGAGAGAACGATAACGGGTTACTTCGGTTTCAGGAACAGCCGGACAAAAGATGCTGCCGAAGGCTAATTTCGGAAGAGGATTGCAGCTCCTTGGGACGCCACCAACCTCATCATCACGCGTGAACCGAGGCACTCCTGTCGTCGCCGGGATTCCGAACTGGCGCATGCATTCAGCGTCCGAGGTGGCATAGTACTGCCACGGCTCGTACTTGATGCCGTCAAGGGACTTCTCGAGGACCCACGTGCCAGGACGAGGAGCGTTGCCCATCTTGATGATAACGTAGGCCACTTGGTACTCCTGAAGATTATGGTAAAATAAACGCATTCCTCAGTGTTGAACCTAAATATAAACTAACATAAACCTACTAGGTTGTAACGAATTAAATGGCACTGGCTCGCGCCATTTTTTGGCGCGTCTTTACGCGTTTGATCAAGAACAAACCGTAACATGTGGCATATCATTTAGAAGCGCAAACTTTGCTCTACCGGTGAGTACCAAATTTTCTATGTAAAAGTGGGAAAACTTTAGAGTTTTATTGACTTTTTTGCAGATGGACAAAGGGGTAATCCGAGACATTTACTTGTATGAATTCAAGCTGGGCACTACAGCTAAGGAGGCGGACGAGAAGATCAACGCCGCATTCGGTCAAGGATGCTCCATAATTCGGACGGCGTATCGTTGGTATCAGAAGTTCCGGAATGGAGATGAGAGCTTGGAAGAACATGAAGGTCGTGGGAGGCATAGTGATGTTGATGAGGACAAGCTGAGAGATGCGGTAGAGGAGGATCCACACAAAGGAACCAGGGAGATAGCGAAGGTTCTTGGCGTCAGTCACAATACAGCTGCCCGGCATCTGAAGGAAATTGGAAAGACCAAAAAGCTGGAAAGATGGGTGCCTCACGAGCTGTCTGAGGAGCAAAGAAACCGACGATATGAGATCTCGTCCGCACTGCTTCTACGGAACGAAATGGACCCATTCCATGATCGCATTGTAACCTGTGACGAGAAATGGATAATGTACGACAACAGGCGACGATCGGCACAGTGGGTGGACAGCGATGAGAGCCACAAGGTTTTTGCGAAGCCGGAATTGCACCAAAAGAAAGTAATGGTGACAGTATGGTGGTGTTCGCTGGGATTTGTTCACCACAGCTTCCTCCCTCCCGGTGAATCCATCACGGCAGAGAAGTACTGCATTGAAATTGAAGAAATGATGAAAAAGTTGAAGGATATCCGGCAGGCCTTGGTAAACCGAAGGCGAGTTCTCCTTCTGCACGACAATGCTCGCCCCCATGTAGCACGAATGACGTTGCAGAAATTGAATAAGCTGAGCATTGAAACTCTACCACATCCTCCGTTTTCTCCCGACCTCTCCCCAACAGGCTACCATTTCTTCAAGCATCTTGGCGACTTCTTGGTAGGGAAAATATTCAAATACCAACAGGATGCCGAAAGTGCCTTCGAAGGTTTCGTCAATTCCAGAACTTCTGATTTTTATGCAACTGGGATAAAAAAGCTTGTGTCACGTTGGCAAAGATGTGTAGAATCAGAAGGTTTTTATTCCGATTAATAAACTTGCCTACAAGCCGAGATATTAACTGTTTAAATTTACAGTGGTTCAGTGCCATTTATTTCGTTACAACCTAATAGAAAATAACGAAAGCTTATTCAAATAAGGTACAACGACTTGACGATACTTGCTTTTATCAGCCACATACGTACACGAAAAAAGATGTTGCCGAAAAATAAAAATTATTCTTTCTTGAAAATCTTCCCAGTACAACGCGGAAGAAACCCAGTTCAGCAGGAGAATGCCTTTTTCTTAAGCAGAAACCTTCAGATTTGTTGAAATCGTGATAAAATGGAATTTTTCTTAGAAGCCATGAAACAGTTAAACAACATTTTTCAACACTATTCAACACTTCCACAAAACACCCTCTGGCAAAGCGAAAGAAACTTGGATTTGAGGAATTTAGGTGATAAGTGATTAAGATTAAGTGATTTATAAGTATGCAGGGACCTAATACCTATTAACGAGCTTCAGTAACAATATTTAATGGCGTGCCAGGATTTAGCAGAGGAACGAAGGTCATTTGAAACTGATTTGTCTCACCAAGAACTGATGTCATAAGATTCTATGTATCAGGAATCAAGCATCTTACCAGTCTCCATGTCATTGTATGGAAAAAAAATAAGCACTGGAATTGCCCGAGATAAGCTGTAAAAGTATAATGCATGAAGCATTCCGCCGAGAAAATTGCATGGCGCCAATTCTAACTCATGTATTCAACCTTATCCGAACCTTCACCCGCCCTGGCCAAACAAGCCTTCCATTTCTCCTGGTTTGGTGAATTCGTATCAGTCTTTTCTGGGAATAATCAAGCACTGACTTGTTCTTCGGCTCAATGCACAGGCCAAATACGCATTCAAATCGTATTCACGACATCCCTTAAAAGTGGAGCGCGTGGCGCATTCCAGACGGGATAGAGCAACGGCGTCTTTTATCCTTCCCAATATTCATTTTATCCTGTTGAACTACATGCCCTTAATGTTCACTTATACTCAAATGCAATGAACAGCACAGGACGCTGGTCTCTAATCGATTGAAGGTTCGATTTCGGTTCAGGTCATTCAAGAACTTCATCCTCATAGGATGAGTATCAAATGAACCAAGATTATCTGATAGGGTGGAACACTGAATTGATCTTCGCCCCGCCACCGAAAGCTGCTTCCACGACAAAGGCATTCCCCAAGTGTTCTCAAAAGCTCTAACAAGCTAAAGTTGCACGCGCGACAATTTCTATACCCCTTTCCATGCTGAGTGTTATCCCAATCCGTTACACAAACGGTTAGGGTTATTGGCACTCTGCAAAATGAAACCGGAGCGCAAACTATAGAACCTGCTACCTCATTAGCTGTTCTTTAAAAAATTAGTCTGTTCTTTTTAATTTCTCCATCTCGTATTCCTTTACGTGCTTTTTTCTTTTTTTATAGCAATAATCTCAATTCCTCGAAAGGGGCTGCTAGAGGCTGTTTTAATGGTATTACCTCTCCGTCTCAGTCTCCTATTATGTAAGACCAGTCGTACGTCGGCCTAGCGGCCGCCTACGACTGGTTGGGGGCTTCGCCCCCAAACCCCGACAATAGGACGCCATGGCCGCTACGGGTTTCCTATTCTTCCCTAGGCCTTCTGACTTTTTTGTTAATCGAGATGGATCGATTGATCCGACGTCAGATTCGTGTTCAGCGTCCTCGATTACCCCAGGGCCGAAGTTTCGCGCCACTTGAGCGCCATCCTCAAAAAATCGATAATATCGATCGATATCGATTGGTCGACTTCAGATTCTTGTTCAGCGATCTCGATTACCCCCAGGACCGAAGTTTCGTGCCGCCGACGTGTTCGGCACGTCTACGGCTCGCCATGCACGGTTGCCGACGTGTTCGGCACGTCTGCGGCTCGCCATGCACGGTCGCCGACGTGTTCGGCACGTCTACGGCTCGCCATGCACGGTTGCCGACGTGTTCGGCACGTCTACGGCTCGCCATGCACGGTCGCCGAGGTGTTCGGCATGTCTGCGGCTCGCCATGCACGGTCGCCGACGTGTTCGGCTGCCACGCCCCAACTCAGGTGTGGCGGACGGACAGACACACGCACACACGCACACACGCACACACACACGCTTGCTGCTTTATATATAGTAGGATATGGTGGGAATACACGGACGAGCAGTTTCACCAAGAGGTCTTGTCTCTTTTAGCCTGTAGAAACTATATGAACACACCTTGTTCTTCGCCATTGAAACCATAACGAGCTGCTCACAATGGTAACGACTTGGCAACTTTTTGAAATCGAGTTAGATGTGAAGAAGACAAAAAAGAAAGGTAAGTCTTTGAGGGAATATTGACCCATTCTAAATACTTCAGCTACACACATCGAGTCTTTGACATCATATACCTGATGGAACTGTAGTTTGTAAGAGTCCCCATGTTAATGGCACAGTGAGAAAACGTCGGTCTAGTCGTCGACAAACATTTCCATTCCATAAGTCTTCCGTATTGGCGTTTATGGATCTAACACTCAATCTGGTTGTTCCTAGAGCCCATACCGTTGCTGCAGCTCGACTGCATCTCTACCCTATGCAGCTCATGCAAGTGCTCGCTGTTCACATCGCTTGTATGGCGCAATCGAAACCAAACAGAGCAGGCGTCGAGGGTCAATATGTCTTTGAGATAAATGGGCGCTCGAATTGAGGCAGGAGGACGGAGTGGCGAAGGAGGAGAGAGGAAGAAGCGATGAGGAACGGACAAACACAGCTTTGTGGGAACGACTAGGAAAGAACAAAATGGTGTTTACGCTAAGAACTCAAAAAGCAGCAGAGAAGTATGTAACAGTGAAGCCAACGCAGAAACATCGCACGAAAGCGCCTTCCAGCTCAGACAGATAATGATATGCAGCTAACCATGTGGATACCCTTTTCACGTCAAATTTGACACTTTTCAAGTCAAACTAAACACTCTTCAAATCGAATTGGACCCTTTTGAAGTCAAACTTAACAGCTTTCAAAATAAATTTGACTCTACTAAGCAAGTGGATACACTACAATGAATACACCTGATTACACTGAAGTGAATACACTGAGTGAATGCACTTGAAGTTTCATAATATCCTAATTCTTCAAGGTAAAAGTGAATTAAATTTTGTTTTAATGTGCAGGAAGACGGCAATCACTAAGCAAAATGAAGAAGAGATCGCGCATATTTGATTAATTTCATAAATACTCTCCTTGAAACAACGATGTGCTGATAGTGATAATATGTGTGTGTCTATAAATATTCTTGATGAGCCGTTTACATATGTCTCATTTCACGCAAACAGAATTTTTCCAACAATCAAATAAAACGATCGCAATGACCCCGTTGAGTGCATGGTGCGTTCTAGTCTTTTAATATACTAAATGACAGCTGCTTTCCTGCGCTTTAAAACATATGTAACTCATTATCTTTACTTAGAAAGTATCAATTCTTTAAAATTGTAAGTTAAAATTGTAAATTTGTTCACTTACAGAAAGAAATTTTAAAATATCCACAGAAAGTAATAATAAAATTTCCTTAAATTAAGCATTGTCCTCATCGTCTCAGGGAGCCTCTAGAGCAAAGTGAGAAAAGGAGAAAAGCATGTTTTAATTTGGAGGAGGTTCAGCTTGATTTCAAAAGCCTCAAACTTGCGTAAAGGAAAGTGGAATCGGAAAATGTTCACTTTGGTTCGAAAAGTGTCGAGATTACGCGAAAATGGTATACACGTAAAGTTCAGACCGTTTAGAAAACAAAATTTCGAAAAGAAATGAACGAAATACGAAGAACTTACCTGTCGTAGGTCGAGTGTGATGTTCACTCTCTCGTACTTCAGACCGTTGGCCAGCGATGGCGACTGCCACCATCTGAAAGAAGCCGAAGACTCGCTCAGCACCTTAGACGTTATTGACAGGCAGCCTACCTTCTTGTGCCGTCGATGGCGAACTCGATCGGATGACGATGCCGAGCATCGTTGGCATCGCAGATGTCGCACTGAGGTGAACTGAAAGGTCATTGATCAGCAGAACTGCGAGGGCGACAACCGTGAGAACCCCGAGGGGATCGAAACGTCATCTTCACCAGGACTGCAGATGCTCATTTGGTGCACGGATCACTGCATTGGATCACTCACCCATTGGCAGCTGTCTTTCGCAGCAGTACGTGTTCGACGAGCTTGCAGTACTCCTCCCGTCTGGTGTAGCCGCAGGTGGCGGTCGCGTTGATCAGGGAATTGGTGGCCAAATTGAAGATACTGGGGAAGAGACCTCGTTCTAAGAAGATGAAGGCATTATAGAAGGACACTCACTGCTTCAGACTGTGTGTAGCCTACCACTTTCGGTTGTAATGAACTCCTGATACGAATCGTAGTCATCTTGGCAGGTGGCCAGTCCGGCCAAGATCGCGATGGCAACCAGCCAGTCCCAAGGACTGTACGGTCGCATCGGCAGGATTGAGGAGCGGGGCTGAAACACTTTAACGTCGATCTGCGACTCCGTGGTTAAATTGGCTTATTCTGTAGAGCTGTAGGGTTATCGAGGAGCACACTGACGAGCTGACTTGGGGAAGGATTCCCTGTGTCAGCTCCTACTGATAAGGAAAGGTAGCAAATCAGAAGCAAAGCCACTGTCGATAAATACATACTCAAAGGAGTTGACACCACTTTTCGTGCAGTAAAAAGGCGTGCACAGGTCTAAGAGCAGATTCAACTCAAACCGAAGTCCACTGTTTCGTCATCAGAAATTATCTACATGGATATGGTCGTATGGTCAAGGTTTGAGAATAGTTCGAGGTTTTGCGGATAACGTTAGAGATATTATTCCACATGAGAAAATATTAGGCCTGTTTTAAATTTTTTAAATTAAGTTCAAAAAATACTGATAGAAATGTAAGGAATAAGAAATAATAGTGGAATATGGCGCAGTCGAAGAAGCCTGCTCTTTACTGCATCCTGAACCGAGGTCAAGTCCTCAATCCTTCTGGAGAGCCAGGCTTGTCTGAGAAGTATAAAACACAAACATGTCCATTGGCTGGCTCATTGAATAGGAAAATACACATTCCAATTGCGTTCACGACATTCCGGAGAAGTGGAATGCGCTGCGCGTACCGCAAAGCGATCAACTAACACCGACCTTCCTCCTTCACTTCCTTCACATGGAGCTGAACAAACGGTTGTTGCCAGAAGAAAGCGTGCACGTAGCCTAATTCATGGGAATAGACTACTTAACTTACCAGGAAACTATCTCAACGGTAGGTCGGAACGGCCAATGTGTTGTATATGGGCAGAATCGCCTCTCTTTGGGAAACAAGAAAATGTAAATATCTCGACCCCAATACAACTCTACGCAGAGTTAGGGACGACAGAATTTGGGCCGTTGGAGGTGTTAGCCCTATGCCTGCACGCGGAGGGAGAGCTCAAGTTGGCTGGAAACAGTGATCACGGGGATAACTCCGCCCCTCTACGCACTCTGCCACCATCGCTCGCTCGTCATCGCTGTTTCCAGCCAAGTTGAGCCCGCCCTCCGCCTCCAGGCATAGGACTAACGCAGCCAACGGCCCAACTTCCGTCGTCCCTAACTCTGTGCAGAGTTGTATTGGGGTCGAGATATTTGCGTTTTGTTGCTTCCCAGAGAGAGGCGATTCTGCACATATACAACACATGGGCCGTTCTGACCTACCGTTGAGATAGTTTCCTGGTTAGACCGATAAGGTTCCAACGGGGAAAACTTCAGGTTCTTACAAGTTCTTATGAAGAAGCGATCAGAAGCAAGCATTCATCCAGCAAAAAAAAATCGCCGCGAAGAGCAGGAGCATCAGCGCAAAGCAGGAACTTCAACGGTAGTTGTCAGTGAGACTGGGTGGAAACCGTGACATCAGATGTCCGATTCCTGAGAGTTTCGTCGCTTTTGCATTGTTTTTTTTTCTCGATCGACATTCGGAAGCAAATGGCAATGAGCGGAGGATAACAGGAGTGCAACGAAGCGCTTCAAATAACAGGAATGGTCCATGTTTCTTCCCCCTCGTATCATCTGATTGTTCCTGATGTGAGATCGTCTGCAGAGAAACTACAGGACATTTGCACAGTAGGATTTTGAAGAAAAATTCGCTACAATCGTGACATTATGGCAACAAGATTCCGGGCTGTAGCCTGTAGTTTGACCGTCGTTTTATTCGCCCTATATAAGACTGCTGTGAGTTGTATCACGTAGGAAGTCTATGCTACTTGTGCAGTGGATCATGCGCCGATTCGGGTAATTCGGATCCGTCGTTTTTTCCAAACATCGGATATATGAATCATTCGAATAACGGCATTTTCGAAAAGCCTGGATTTTATGGTTAGAATGACACAGATAAGGTCACTTTTGAATCATCTTAAGATCCGGACTTTTCAAAAGCCCTCCGAATGACTCACTTATCCGGGCTATAAGAGAAATGATTGATCCGAATCGGCACCGGATTCGGTGTATGGTGTATAGCTTGAATGGTGGTTTTTTTTCTGGACGCCCAGGAGGGCCGCAACCAGAAACTCTTGTTTTTGAGCCGCAATACTTACTTAGCGAGCAGAGTTAGCAATGGAAACGAGTCCACTCAAACAAGGAAACCTCTACCACTCAACATCTTCAAGACTGGTTGAATGGTAGATCTGCAGGTGTGAATTACTCAGGATCACATCAACTGGAGCAGCCGACAGTAGAAAAGACTCCAGCATCACATAGTAGCCGAGCTTCGAGGGAGCAGAACAAGAATACTCGTGTGGAATGCAAGCAAAATAGCGTACAACGGACGAGATATGGCGCATTGATAGCACAGAAGTTCAGCGTGGAAAAACGCCGCTGCACGCAATGTGATGAAGCCGCGATCGGGGAAGGCAGGAGGCGCCGTGGACGCCTTCAGAAGTGGTCGCAGCGCCGACGACAGGCTCATCTGGGCAGGTTTCTGCTTCCAGATGTTGCTCGACTCGACGCAGCTCTCGCTCTTACAACTCTTTAGCGATGATTGCTACACAATAGCGGCGCTTTTCGCCTCAAACCTTGAGACAGCTTGTCATTTCTACGCAAGAGCTAAACGTCCTAGGTTATTAATTGAATATTCACTATTCAGAGATGTAGTCCAGAAGATATTCGTCATAGTCCGCCTCCACCACCTATCGCCCGGTGGTTCGACAGCCCGTCGTAGTGACGTCCCTTTCCGTCCCTGTCGAGTTCAGATTAGTTAGAGAGTCCCTCCTTCAGTAAGAGAACACGAACGTCACCATAGCTTTTCCCAGGTTTCCGCCAAAAGTCCGACCAACGCGCTGAAGCGGGCCGAGGTGTTGAGACCTGAACTCAGTCAGCTACAGAGACTGTCATTAAGCGCCTGACTCAATGTATTGTCGCCATCTTCGCGCCGGAGCAAAGCGTCTTTGGGCCTTGATCTTTTCCTACAAATTGTTAGTCGAGAAATTTTTAACAGCTCCCCGAGCACCTCAAATGAAAAGTAAACTGTATTCTATAACGCAGCTTATGACGTGGGTGAAGTCGCTTGATGGTAGATGCTTTTCCATCTCTTGTGCTCTAGTTCCAGAATAATTGATAATGGTGGCAGAAACTAAAGCTTTGAAGTGGAATCTTAAAATTTATCTTGAAGGCCTCTCTCTCAGTCTTAGTGCTCAATCCCATGAGAGCCAGGCGACGTGTGTATATAAAGCTCAAGAGGTAGGAGGAGCATACGTCGCACAACGCCAGCTTTCCGGCATGTTCTTTCTAGCAATTTTTTCCTAGTAAGCGCTTATTTTTTCGTGAGCGCCTAGCATAGTTCAAGAAGGCGCCGACTGCCACCGGGATCGCTAAATCGCTACCAGACTTTTCTAGTCGTAAGAAGGATAAATCACCGATGCATCCATCAGTTTGCCACGACAAGTCACTGTATAGGCGAGATACGCATTCAAACTGCCTTTACCCTACCCTCTATGAGTAGGATGCGTGGCGCACCCAAAGGCAATTAAATGTTTCTTATTTTTTCATCCTTAAGCGTCTCGCAAAAGAACAAGCACTCCCATCATTCAGTTTTCTATTTATGCTATCCATTTAGCTTGAAGTAAAATCACAAGTAAACCCCAACCAGCTTTAAAGCTGGCGCTTTTAAAACAGTTTGAGTTGCACACCGCATTCCAGTCATCCCAAACTTAAAAGCAACTGCACTTCCAAACGAGCGCCGTAATGACTTCTGAAGTTTGAAATTCCAGTTTTGAAGTCAATCCAATGACATATACAAATTTGTTAAATCTAGACTGATAAAAATTCCAGCCGACATGAAATTGTGATCGAATTAGACTGGTTTCAGACGCTGCGACCCGTTCTTCCAGACGTAAGAATGGTCTCTGACACACCAGCCATTCGATGACGCACAAATTCTCAACCGGAACACATGATACCTACTAAAGGCAAGGAATTAGCTTCACACACATACATGCGTTGTCGTTTCACTACGGAAAAAGGATTTTGCCAGCAGTATTTAACGTGTTTGTTTCACTTCGTTTTGAAAAATTATTCTAGGTTAATTAGCGATTTATAAATCCTTTGAAAATGTTTCAAGTTTAGGCTTTCCGCCTTTGTTTTCTTCTTTGTCATCAAAAGTTGAACATCCTTTCCCGGGCGTACAGCTGTGTGACCAAAAATTTCCATAAGCGCCACGCTCTCGAGACATCCGCCTGCAATGCGAATTCCGTACCAGGTGATTCACGATCGTGGACATTTCCTTCTTAATCAACATGGAAAGGCGAGCTACGTTTTTCACATCGACGCACGAGTATCTGCCACTTTGCTGACAGTACTCCTTACCTGTAGAAGTTGCCAGAGATTCGTTATCTTTATCATACAATAATGAATTACCCGCCTCGTAAGCCTTCACTCAACAAGATCAAATTTAACTTTGTCAGAATAACAGAGATATCTGCATATAATATAACCGGTGAAGGATGAGGGCACCTGTCACTTAATCCCCAGTGGAGTGCATCACGTGTTCTACCTTTATGGCCAGCTTCAGTTGGCTCGAAGTTGGCTGAACAAGTCAGTGTATCATCCTTCTCGATGAAGTTTGGTACCAAATCACTGATCCAGGAAGGATGGAAGGCTTGATTTGCCTGGAGGGAAATCCGGACCAAAGACCAAGAATCGGAAGAAGATTGCCACTGCCAGCGCCTTCTCCGATGCGCTATCACGTGCTCACGAAATACTTCACCTCAATTTACAAGGCTCGTCAACAGTTATATCCTAAATCAGCTAGATAGCTTCTTGTGCTTCGGTTACCGTGCTCTTATGACTAATTTTTGTGTTCTTGGTCGTATGTAGTTGTATGCGTCTACAAGCCTAAATAGTCGAGCAGATAAAATGAAAATGAAAGTATCTCTCCCCTTGTTAAATCTTCGGCATTATAACTCATCATTATATATTTTATCATAATTAACGCTTATTGACTGAGCCAAATAGCGAGTAGGTCGCTGGACGTAAATGTAGTATTGAACTCAAATAGTATACATATGCATAGTAATGTAATAAATAGTATATAACACACTACACATATAATATACAAAAAATAAAATATGACGGTGATGATTCAGCAGTCCGCAGGTTACATTATGTACCAGATGGTTAAATCAGTCCGGAAAACAAAGCCGAATTCGTATAATATTACGCACAGTAAAGAAATTTTGTCGCAAGCGAAGGAAAGGAGCGAGTGCCGTCAGCATGTGGCAGAATGCTCAAGATCTATTCATGCACTATAATGTGCGTCATCAAGCGTGTCGCTGTAACTTCTCCCCAGCGTTCGTTTCTGGACGGTATTGTAGTTTCCTCGAACTCTCCTCCTGAAGCAGAATTGATGCCTACCAAGTTTAATTAACGAAGCATGTTAACGGATAATGGACTGTGAATGCGCCAGGGGAGGCACACCTGCTGAAGAACCTCTACAGCACTGGTGAAATACTTGAGGCAGGGGTTCCAAATAGCCAAAACGTTGTCCTGCGAGAACTGCGCTGACACTTGGAGATGCCAAGCACCGCCAGCACACAGAGCGCTAGAGCGATGTCGTCTGGAATAGTACCCGAAGCTCCAAGCAGGAAGTCAATGCGCCCTGTCTCGCCTCTGCATCCGTCGGAGTCCATGGTGAATGAAGAGGAGCACAGGCCAGTCAAAGTAGACAAGGGTGCCGATGGAGCCCAAGAATACCAAAGGATACCGGATTTCGTGTGATGCCAATCGTTGCCGAAGGGGAACCCCAACAAAGTAGGATGGCACGCTTGTGGAAAGACCGAGCTAAGAGACATTCCAGATTACCACGAAGTAAGCCTGGTCAATGCCACCATGCTCGAATGGCAATTGCTTTTCGAATAATGGTACCGTGGCTCCGACTGCGCCATCCGCTTAAGAGGTTGGGCGCAAGTAAGCGACGTACAGGGCCACCTAAGTAAGGCTAGCAAACTCATACAAGTGCAAGGCAGAAAAGAGTGAGAATAAACGAACAGGGTTCCATAATCAGGTCTTCGAACGCGGACAACTGCGCAGCGCAGTGTCATCACTCGGCCTCGGCTGTAACAGAGCCGGCGACACCCACAACAGCATATGATGCACTTTGCGCGAGGGTGGCGCAGTAAGATTTGATGGTCCCTTGGCAAATTGCTGTCAGCTGACCGACAATCAGCTGGTTACGACGAGCGATGGCAGTACAGGGTGCGTAAAAAGTATTGACGCACTAAACGTAAGCGTTAGAAATAACAGCACGCCGTAAAATTTAACAAGTTTATATATAAAATGTCAACAATGATCTAGCGAACAGAATAGCATCACCTATATTTTATATGGGCTTCTTTGCTGCGAATGCAGGAACGAGGACGCCGAGGAAAGGCATCGTCGGTGCGCCGCAGGTAGTCCACGTCGATTTCGTTCCATGCTTTGACCAGATCATTCTTCACTGACTTTATACTTTTGTGGGAAGTAGCGGAAGCCGTGTTCTCCAAAACCTCCCATATATAGTAATTCAGCGGATTCAAATCCGGTCTATACAGAGGTCATTCCTCTCCGAAATGAAGTCCCTCAAGTTGGCGCAGCACCAGTCCTGAACAATCCTCGACTCTGCGCAGGAGTCTAATCCTGCTGGAAGACATTACATCTTACTCTCAAGGTGGAATTCGAGCCAAGGAACCAGTTGCTTCTTTAGGACATCAATACAGATAGTTCTACTGATTTATCTTCACTCCTGTATCCATGAAAACGAGAGACGCTTGTGGTGAATGCACAAACCATGATACTGGTCGGATGCGCCTCCCTTGCAGCAAGCCTTCCGCTAGAATTAGCACTATGGAGGTCCTTGAAAAGTATGTAACACTTTTACGGGCTGAATGCACAAAAGTATCAAGTCTCTGAAGGTCAAAGCATAGAACCAAATCGGCGTGGGCTACCTGCGGCGCACCGTCGATGCCTTTCCTCGTCGTCTTCGCCATTGCATTCGCATCAAAAAGTCCATATAAAATACAGGTGATGCTATTCTGTTCGCTAGATTATTGTTGACATTTTGTATATAAACTTGTTAAAATTTACGGTGTGTTATTATTTCTAACGCTTACGTTTAGTGCGTCAATACTTTTTACGCACCCTGTACTTACATTTCTGGGGCGCTTCTACTGCACAATAAGCGAAGATTGCTATTACGTTGTGTGATGTTACTATGGTTGTTTTTATGGGCATAAAGGACTGTGCTAACCAATTCCTTGTTGGATGCAACACTACTTTAACACGATGTGCTAGCGACTAAAATGCGACATTGGTCTGTGCAATGAAGTGAAGTGTTCGGCTGATAGGCAAGTCAGTTTCATCTTCCGCAGCCTAGTTTGGCGCCAATTTAACGGCCTACAAAAAACCGAAGGCCTGTTTGACCTGGGCAGAATATGAATAACAACTTCAATTCAAGGTGCATGATAGGGCAGCCGCCTCCTTCGACTGCGCTGCTCTCGCTAGTGCTGGCAGGATTTGATAATATTGCCGCAGAAATCGAAATCTGCCTCATTCAATTCAAAAGGGATTGGCAGAGGCACTAACAAGGCCCACATAGCCACTTCTGGCCTTGCCAACCAAACCCTTCATTCTTATGGTCACTAGATTGGCACCAAACTCGTCTAGAAAAGAAAAAATATTGGCCTTTAGTGGTCGTAGAACATCCTGGAAGTTTTTCTGCGAATGGTATATGAACGCGCATGTTCTTCCTTGGGTTATAGTGCAATGCCAGTTTCACAAGAGCATTTTCGAGCTATCATCTTCTACGAGCGGCACTGCGGCACTGGAGATTGTGGGAGAACACCGCTACCATCAACACCATCAACCGCTGGTTCACTCGGTTCGCAAAAGAAGACACGGAATATAAAGACAAACCTCGATAAACGCCCGCAAGCAGAAGAAGACTCCGCAGTTCTCAATGCTGTCGAAGAGGGTCCACCCCCTCTTTGACAGTGTCCAGAATACCACCGCTACCTCGCAGGCATAGTTTTTAGAAAACCCAGCTACCGGAGACGAGAGCTGGGTTTTCCACGACAACTGCCGTTTGGCTACCTCGAGGTTAGGAGCCGCCTAGGTAAGCGAAATCGGACGTGCGCTTCAATAAGGTTCTTCTAAGCAGCTACTGGGAGTCCAGGGAATGCTGTACTACGAGCTGCTTCCGCAAGAGCACACGATCACCGTTGTTGTTTAAGCCCCAGAAACTCGTTGAAGCTGTTTATGAAAAACGGCCGAGATGACCTTCAGCTGAGGACGCCAGACCTCAGGTGGCTAAAGCGACCCACTAAAAACTCGAGGAGGTGGGTTGGGAATAGGGGCGCACACAAAATTCTGTTAAAATAAATTTCTTTAACGAAATTTTTCAACGGAAAATTTTAAATTTCCGCTAAATTGTTAATTATCGTTAAACAATACAATTAGCTGCAAACCGTTATTTCAAGTGAAAAAAGTCAATGAAAACCTTATACGTTTCAAGTTCAAGTGGTCAACAGCTAAAGTTCAAGGAATGTAGTGTAACACTGCAATGTAAAGTAAACAATTCAACATCAACAAACGCAGAAAAATAAACAAGCCTTCAGCAACAAGTTGTCTAAAGGGTGTGGAATAAGAATAGGTATAGAATTGCCATTCAAAATGATCACCGATAAGGCATCTTAAAATGTGCGACCAGGCAAAACCCAGAGTTCCCCCTTTCCTAGTTCTGTGTGAAACCGTCTTGTGCCACTGTTCCGCGAGAAAGAACAGCCTAAAGCGTTTTTTTTTTGCCGATACCGTGACACGATATCGTGTCACACGGCTCCATACTGCCGAAAAGATGTGACATGTCGTCAACATGTTAACGTTTAGGAAAAGCAACTTTTGTTTATAGCGTTTTTCTAAAATCGTTTAAAATATGTCCAGTGGCCGAAAACAATCTCTTTTACTCGCCACCTTTTCCAGGTGGCGAGCAAAAGTGTTCTGAGATAAGCAGAGCAGCGCCAGGTGGTGATAGGTATATCTTACAAGGAGGTTAGACTTTGTACCCTTGTATCTTTGTGGATTCGTTGACGTGATTGGGGATCGGCAAAGAATTCCTAGCTTCAAAATGCATTAAACGATAAGGATAAAGAACAATGTTGCTCATCTCTTTTGGGATACGCCACGCATTCTCGTTCTATGTAGGGGACGTCGTGGAGGCGATTTGAATGCGTATTTGGCCATACAATGACTTGTGGTAACCAGCCGAGGAAAAAGTCAGCGCTTTATCCTTCCCAGACACGTCTGGTACCAATTCACCGACCTCGGAGCGATGAAAGCGGGGATGAGCGGATAACAAAATTTTGAAACCCGGATAACGGATAACATACGGATAATTTTGCCTAAAAATCACCGGATAACGGAAAAACGGATAATGAACAAACAACAAAAATAAAATTGGGCTTAAACTGCTCTAGTTTCATCAGCACATATGGAATGCAACTGCTTTAAAATTATAAGTCTTTTTTAACGACTTTAAGGGAGTTTTTTTTAGCATAGTGCAGTCCCTTTATCAAGGCTCAATGGGATTCTCATGAAACTTCACTAAGAGAAACGCTTCTTCATTGCCATCCAAACCGATGCCGAGTTCGATTTACGAATCACAATTCATTAACGAGGTTTTGCGAACTGCTGTCAAACTCTTCAGGGAGGACAAGTAGCAAGACCACCAAGCTGTGAAACTATTTTACAAACTCGACTCTGCTGATGTTTTGCTATGATCACCTTAATTTAAGTCTGGAAAAGATAAGGAGAGATTGAGAAATTGTTCATCCAAGCACATTTCCATAATACAATTTACACTGTTTCATATTTTCGCCGTTTAAAACGAATTGGAGGAACGAGACAAAGAATGCGTAAAACAGCCCAAACAACAGTATCGAAACATTTATATGTCGCCTTTGGAGGGAGAGAATGTGAGACTCATTCACCTCTTATTCACTCACATTTCCTTCATTGAGCAGCAACTTGCCGGCATTTTGTAAGTTTACATTGTTGGGTTGTTTTGCTGATCAATCGTCAGGTTTTCTTTTCGAATTAAGGCTGTGACCAAATAGGTGATCCTTGGATGAATGACTCCTCCAACGCCTCTTGACTTTTCTATGATAGGCCGCCTCAGCCGAATAAAGTCTGCATCACAATCTTGTTTTCGCAGCTTCACGCGGGCTGATACTGCTGTTCGAGAGTACCCAGATCTAAGGAGAACGTGGAATGCGATTGATGAAATACCAGTTTTCTACAGGCTAGCCATTGTGCAGTCCAAATACACATGCAGAGAGATCTGAAAACTAGAAAAGCGGAAGTAGAATGTCCCTAAAAGGCAATCTTAAATTAAAGTAAAGCTCTAATATGCGTAGCGGGAAAACAGTTTAGTACAGTTCAATTGCACTAATTAGATTTTTAATAGAGAGGATCAATTCTTTAGCATTACGGAGGTACCACCAGTAGCAGCGTACAGAAAAAACTTTCAGAAAATCGTTTCTTTAAACACACCTCAACAATTTGTGGGAGCGTAGCTTTCTCCTCTCATCTAGATTGAACCTGTGCCCATTTTGCTTGTATTCATTACTGCTCAGCGGTATGTGTTTAATGCGTTACAACACTCTATCAGTAGAAACTAAAATACGTTTGCCGCATAATACCGACACACTGCAATCGTGAAAGAGGACGCTAAATTCAGCACTAAAAATACATCTTTGGACGTGACAGGCCCTCCACTTGTGACGGTCACTAATATTATCAAGGCAGCTTGTATGCATTCTTGGTCTGCACATGGCTTGTGGTGACAAGTTCGTCAACAAATCAATCCATAGTAGGTTTCATAGATGCGTGGTATAAATGAACGACCCTGGAAGGGTGGAAGTTAGACGTCTTTCCAACTACTTCACCTGTTCCTGAAGTCACCTCACCCTTCTAGATTTAAATGCCCTCTATTGTTGCTCGCAATCACTCCTATGATTGTGAAGCTTCTATACAGCTATCCAATACCACGTCCAAACCTGGGTATCAGCTAATTTGTTGCTCGTTATCCGGCCCAAAATTGCCGGATAACGAACAACAAAAGGGATAGGTTAAAACCTCCGAAAACCGGATAACGGATAATCCGCTCATCCCTGGATGGAAGGCTTGGTTGGCCTGGGCGGGAAGTCCGAACTAGGAACTGGTATCGGGTGCACGCGACAGTCTGCATCTCCTCCAACTGCGCTACACGCACCCCTAAAGTGCGCTATTTCCAAAAATTCAAAACAAATTTATGAAAGCATAAAAATATTCTTCCTGATTTCAATAGTCTTTTTTTCCAGGAACAGTCCTAATCAGGAGGATGAGAGCTGCAACATTAGTGTAGGCTGACGGTAAATGTGATAAACTCACTGAGAAAAAAGTCCGTTAAAAATTCCGTCAAATTCCCAAAAATTTCCCTCGAATCGTTAAACCAGATTTGAACGAAAAATGCCGGTAATTCGGTAAGTTCAATAAATCATTAACCGTTAAATGTGCACTCCTAGCCATATTCTCCTGACATAGCATTCTTAGATCACCAATCAAAACTTGTTCCGCTCCCTAGAGGCTTTCTTGACCAAGAGAAGTTTCACAAAGTTGGAGACTTGAGTAGGGCTGTCGCCGACTTCCTCGACTTCCGGACTCCCCAGTTCTGGGATAAGGAGATCGCTGACATGCCCAGTAGGTGGAGCACTGTGGTGACTAACAGTGGCGAGTATAGTTTTGTGATTAATTTGCCTTGTGTGATGAATAAAGATAAAAAAAGAAAATGAAAGCCCTATTAAAACCTTCCCATCAACCCATTAAAAAAACCCATGCTTCACTCGCCTTCACATTATCCCCTCGAAGCATTGTGCATCTAACAAGAAAATGGTTAACCCCTCCTTTATGCTTTATCTTCAACAACCTCTACTTATGCTAAGTAGGCCATAAAGTGTTTACTTCTTTCAATTCATCGCAGAAATGTAAATGCCAGAGGGACAGGCGTGTACAGGTCAATTACCCATTCAGCAACGCACGATATCATATAGAAGTACGTAGAATACGTGGCGCGTTACAAAATGAGATTGATCACCGGTGAAATTTCTCCTTTACCAGTTCACCTGATAAAGAACTTCGTCTGAAAACAAACGAAGGATCTGATAAGCATTGCTTTTGTTTCCCCCGTTTTCAAGAATGCAGCAAGAATGGGCTTTTTGTTAGGCCCCACATTTTATTTGTGGTTGACAAGTCATACAGCATCATACAAGCTTCCGTTTCAAGTAAGCAACTTTTCCTAACGTGATTTTTCGCCAAAGTTTTTACAGCAATGAAATTAGGTATGATTTCAGTGACACACAAAAATTCGAAGAAAATTGGGCCCTCAAAACTGAAAATGGAACCATCCAAAAAAGACCTTCAAGACACACAAATATAGCGTAACGTCGTTTGAAATTCGGCCTGCTGACCATAGGCGTCTCCGGCAGAACCTCTGCTGGAGACGCGTATCATTGAGCTTCCTCTACTGCTTGTCAGCATGTGCTGAGCTCCACGAAGTGTTGCTTAGGTAGATCTTTGTTCCGAGCTGTCTTGTCAACTCTTCCGAATTATGCCAGCCGATACTCCTAACAATTTTTTCAACATCGAAGTGAGACTTCCTTCCTGCTGCCAAGTGGGCGCCGGCTACAGTTCGCTTTTTGACGAGGCCGACTGCCGACGCAGATGATGAAGTGTGACGACGAGGATCGCGTTGAATCATCAGGTATAGGCATGTCGTCGCCAGCGTTTATTGTCGTCTGATTCAGAAAACCGCTTGGCACCACCACGGTTGACCCAGCACAATTTCTCAAGCACTTCACCAGTGAACAGGGGCCCCATAAGTGAGTGGCCCTCGCTGGCTGCTGCTTCTGCTGTTTGATGCTGTTTGCAGAAGCATTCCCATAACCGCTCGTTGCAGCAGCAGACAACTCTTGTCCTCGGACGAGAGGTTTTACATGGTCGTTTCAGGTTATGGGAATGCTTCTGCAAACAGCATCTGGTGGAGGCATATCCAGATCCAGATGTGACATTCGCACAACGGTGGCAATCGCTGTGCGCGAAACAGTTCACGTGAGCGTACATTCACCGCTTCAATGGGCACTAAACGACGACAAGAAAGTGCATTGAAATCGTCAAAGATTTGAATTGCATGAAAGTTATAGCTATAGTTCATTGTAAAGAAGCGAACAATACTCTAAACATGGACAGTAGAGTTGAGCATTGTGATTTTTTAAGCGAACGAATATCTTAACAAAATCTGCTTTGAAATTTAGAGCAGTTGAGCCAACCGATAAAACCGATTTCTGAATTCTTGGAAAATCTAGCAAAAAAACAAATTTTTTCAAGAATACGAGCAAACAATTTTCGAGGACCGATTTTGACCGACATTAAGCTACGATTTGTGTTCAAATTTGATAGAGGTCGAATTCCTACGCATAAGAAAAATTCAGAAATTATTTGGGCAATGTATGAACAGTATGTATTGCTTATAAACTGCTGCTCCTCGAATTTCCATGGAAGCACCTAGGCGCTAAATTTTAAAGTTGACCACGAGTGATTGTCTTTGGCAGGATCCTAAACGTGAAATTGCCTCCTATTAAATTACTTCCTATTAAAACAGTTTATTTGAACAAAGTCAGGGCTAATAGTCTCCATGCTCTCTCATCTTGTAACCTCGGCATCGTTATCAGCTGTGACGTTTTCGCTTCTGTGCCAGCGAAGTTTGTAGGTGGAGAAGTTTATTCTAGAGTTGAAGCTTCGACCGTTTCGTCGTCTTCAGAGGCCTAACAATGGCTCGAAATTTTTTGGTAACTTGTAGGCTACCCGACCAAACGCCTCCCCCCCCCCGCTGCAGTTTTCGACCTAAAGTCAAGAACGGCGCGAAACTCAACAAATGCTGAAGTTGAGCTCACACGACTCTGCACCACTGAGTGTAGCAGTCGCTGTTAGCAGACTAGTAGCGAATGAGAGTCACTAGAACCTCATTTCACTCCTGATCGTTGAGCTCGCAGAGCGCTGCAGACGGGAGCAGACCGCTTGTCTCATTTCTGGTGTTCAAACTAGGATTTCTGGTAGAAATTCAAACAGCTTCGGGCGCTTTGCGCGAAGAAATTTTGTCCTCGAACGCCAAAATCTTGCACTCGATAACAAAGTCATTACCGTTGTGAGCTTCAACTCTGTGCTCTCCGAGTGGTGTCAAAAAGTTACCTCGTTGTTTCCCAGCCAGGGGCCGGATTCATCAACGACTTACAGAGATTTAACGGAGAAGTACACCCAAAATTCCTGAAAAAACGCGGAACAGTCATCAACAGGCAATATGGTGAAATGTTGGCCTTAAGAGGAATTTCGGCTGCAATTTCTCCGTTAAATCTCTGCAAGTCGTTGATGAATCTGGCTCCAGGTGTTTTTTGATACCTATCCCCAGCGGTCTACCAGTCTCCCCAATACAGTACCAGGGCATTGTAGGCAGCACAAGTTTCTTAGCGTGATCTAAAGCACAACCATGTAGCTCACGAATGGACTAAGTTACAGGCTGTGAAAATGCAGGTGTGGCTTGTGTGACGCATTTTTCCCATTTCAGTGAACCACTGCGGGAAGACTCGACGAGCAGAAGACTGAAGACACTTTACGATAACTTGCTCACAGCTACCCAGCTGCCTGAACTGCCTTAGCCCCATCTGCTATTTTAGAGCAGCGGACGGGAGCTGTAAAGTTTCTTCGGCCCTTACTCGTCCATGTTTGCGTTTTCGACAATAGCTATGCTACCTTTCTGTACAGCTCGAAGAGCTTTATCGAACGTTATCAATATCGACCAATTTCAGAAAAATCGATTTTGTGACAATTTCGCATCGGGGGCGAGGCTGCTCGAGGCCGCGGCAGAGAAACGATGACGTTATCAAAAATCATCATCTTGTAACTGGGATATGCTTGATACCATTCGATAAAGCTTCTCATACTGAATTGAAACGTTTTGTTGGCAGTAAGGAAAGCTGTAATCTGGGCGAGTAAGAGCGAGGAGAGCATCGACCGTGGTTGTGCTAAACTGCACGCGCGGGCGTCCCAGTCCCTTAACATGTCCATTCATCAGCTACATGGTTGTGCTTTAGATCACGCTAAGAAACTTGTGCTGCCTACAATATCCTCGAGTTGCAGTCGGAAAGATTCGAACTTGATAGAGATATTGCGCTACGAACTCGCCCCACTCGATTGATAGGTCTCCTCCTGTATACATTGTTTACAGCGCACTCCAAAGGCAAGCTGGACAGTCTTATGGTTAGAACAATTCTTGAAAAGAGCGGCTGGGAGTTTCAGATAAAATTCCTCAAACGGTAACTCTACAATCTGTTGCTCGCTCTACAGGTTGTCTCGCCCACTCGATTGATTGTGTCCGGCCTATATGCATTGCTCAACTCTACTGAGATTTATATGTCAAAAGATAGGGCTCAAGCTGCTAAGCACAAATGTATGCTTATTTTCACAAGTACTTGATTTCTAAAGAAGTTCTTCAAAAAGGCCACTTTGGAACGCTCCATAGCGGCTTTTTCGGCAATTGACCAAAAGACATGCGTGGTACTGTATATGTGTTAACACATTCACTACACCGAATCTGATAAATTACTACACGTTTTAGAATCTAGTGAGTGATAACACAATTATCTGATCTGCACTGCCTGTCGTAAAGTCTGTTCCGCACAAGTTGTTCGTCGGTGTTATTTGAGGGAACATTGGCTAGAATGACATCGTCTTGTAACTGTGCACGAGTAACACAACGTTGAATTGCTGCAGTAAGCTTATCAGAAATTAACGAAAGGCATAGCGGAACTCTGTTTTGACATGAGAGAGATCGATCCTCAGCAGGTCTTCTATGGCGTGAAACTGCCGTTGCATAACCATTTTCTGCAGCTATCGTATAAGCTAATCCTAGAGATTCCCGCGTTAGCAGTTCATCTGCACATACACCCTCCTCAGTCCTGAGCATGTCCCTAACAACAGCTCGTCTTACTACAGACGGATGCGCAGATGAGGCATGCAGCGGAATGTTCTTAGAGCTTGCGGAAATCAGTGTCTGTCTATGACCAACGATCTGCTCCTGTTTGCACCGCTCTGCGAACTCAACAACCAGGAGTGAAAGAGGGTCCTAATGAGTCTCACTCGTTACTAGTCTGCTAACAACGAGTTGTAGCGGTTGCTACACTCAGTGGTGGAAGGTCGTGTGAGTTCATCTTCAGCATTTGTTGAGTTTCGCGTCGTTCTTGATTTTAAGTCGAAAACGGCAGCGCTAAGGGCGCTTTGTCGGATAGCCTACAAATTAAACACTTAAGCCATCTTTAGGCCTCTGAAGACGACAAGTCTGTCGAAACGCCAGGCCTTGAATAAACTTCTCCGCCTACCAACCTCGCTGGCACAGAAGCAAAAACATCAAAGACAGGACTGTTCATACTGTGAAGTGGAAATTTAGAAGTGGCAGGAAATTTTGGTTTAGCGTAAAGTTACAGCTTAAACAATTGCCATAGTTTCTTCAAGGGCTGTAAGACCGAGCAAGAACGAGAGATGAGTATCCTTGCTCGACGAGCAAAAAACTTTAGCAAGCAGTGAGCAGTACATATGTAAGGACTTGCGGAAGTCCATCACTCCAACGTTTTTGCTGGAGTTTTCCGACTGTGAAATATGGAAAGTAGAAATACATAGTGTGTAAAACAGACAGTTGTATGTTCTAACAAATGTGTTAGAACATTGTTACTAGTAAGGTCTTCAGCTTAACCGGTTCCATGCTGATAACAGCGGCCGGCCCATCCCCGCGATATCCTCGAGGTCCAGCAGCACGGGTGGGTGCTGCTGGACCTCGAGGATATCGCGGATGTTACGTGCGGTCAAACAGCGCCGGTGGTGTAAGGCGAACATCGCTGCCCGGAAAGCAGAAGATGCGGGTTCGAGTCCCGCCTGGCGCAAGAGTTTTGATAGCAACAAAACATCCTGTAATAGCAGACAGTTGTATTTTTCTCTTGCACCGAAGGTTAAATCGCCCTTGTCTTGGCCTACTGAATCTATTCATCCGCTTTGGATCTTACAGGAATACTAGGGCCAGCTCTTGAAATTTCTTTGAACATTATGGTTCAGGAAAGTGAGAAGATAGTTTTTTTGTCAAGCAAAAGACATCGCTTTTAAAATAATCAACAATTGTTCCCTCTTAGTGGAACAACAGAAAAAAGGAAGAAGACTCGTATCGTTTGCCAAAATGCTGCTACAGTGTCCTCTCCGTCTCTCCCTACATACGAGTCGCCATATCCGGACTGTTCAGGTATCCTCTAGTAGCTCCACATGAAGGACGCTCACTCTCGATGCCGCTTCGGATACCGGCCGTATTTGCCTGCAGGAAAACAACATACGCAACAACCGAAGGGTCAAGGGCTCCCTTATTAACTTGAGGAGGGACGCTCTGCAGCAGCCACTCCACAACAGGGGACTACGACAAAGGGATAATGCTGCTAGAACACTGGGAAAAGTTGGAGTTTTGACTGTGCGGAACTGGTCTCTGCAGCATTCGGCTTTCGTTTACGATCAATCCGAGTAATTCATTCATGTGTTACAAAGCGTTTCCTGCTCGTCAGAACGCATTTCAGAAGAAAACTGGTCGCACACTGCCTCTACAGGAACAACGACCACATTTCTTCAGGCTGGAAATGATAGCGTGGCAGCGAAGAAAGACCTGAGTCATTTCTATAAACATGGGACGATGAAACTCGATGCTTCGTGCGCCCACTACGATACATACGAAATACCTTCCAGGTGTACAAGCCAGAGAGGCAATTATCAAGATTAGTCACAGCAAGGCCCAAGAAGATGATCCAATAAAGTCTTCAGGGAACAATTTAGTGGAAGGACTGCGCGGAAGGGCGGGAAACCACCTGGCATAGGTGACATGCAGGTCGGACCACATGCTGAGTGCACCTAAAGTGGACCGCAAGCTGATTATGGTAATGGATTAGAGACAAGTGGTCGGCCCTCGACCGATGTCTGGTGACAGTGTTTACGAGCCCAGCTTAGGGAGTCCGTACACCATACAGAGAATGCTGTTGTGTTTTCTGCATCCTCACCGAGTCGACTTCTTAGGAAACCAAATGAGAGAAAGATCCATAATGCGGGGAATGGAAAGCTATTAAGGGAAGACCAACAAATGGTCGACTCACCTCATATTATTCAAGGCTGAAGTGGCTGCTACAGAGGTTATGAAAAATGATCAAGTTCTTGAAGAGAAGTTTAGATAGAGGAAAGGTAGTTTGTTGAGTTGAAATATTGTCAGCTTTTACGCCACAAGCTTTGTTTTTCGTATTTCTGAACTAGGGCCACTGCACCTTTTTATGTAGCTAACGGTACGAAAACCTTTGCGTGGAAGATGAAAGATGAAACATTCAGATTAAGGAGTCATGTGCAATGGCAAAGTGAGTTTCCAGAAAAATGCCTGTTTTTCAAGTGGCAACGCAATTGTATTTCAGAAAAAGAAATACGTTACCAAACTTTTGAGACCAGGTTCAGGCGCTCATACGAAGCTGGGAACAAAGGAATTCCTGGACGAAATACTAGACATCAATGCCTTTTCCAATTCAGTAGTTAAGCGAATTAAACGACAAGCAATATAATGACAAACTATCCACTCATAGCAGTTCATGATTCTGAAATACCAGTCGTAGTCAACCCTTTCAGTACTGATAGTCACCTAATAAATTGTCTGCAGACTGCGATGACCGAGTTTGCAGTGTTTCTTCTCTCAACAAGAGATTCATTCGCTTCCGCTCTCATCATCTACCTCTTGAGGAATTCTCTGGTGTATTTTAGGTCGCCATAACGAGAGGGTATGGTCTTCCCTCGCAGTCGTACAATTGTGGTCATCGCCAGCACATCAGATAGCACAACCACGAAGACATCTTGTAGGCGTAATCAGTCAATATTCAATCGATCAAGAAGGAGATTTGATGTTATCGATGAGAGTGGCTGATGCACTTAGGTACCCCAGAGTGAGCGGGTCATTTCACCAGCCTAGGTGATCAAGGACAACTAGGACAACTACCGAAGGGCTTCCGCTGCACGCAGCATTTCAGGTCATTTTAAGAAGTTGCGGATTTGAACAGCTTAGAAAATGTCCTAGCGATTGAATGGTTTATCGCGACGATTCATATAGGAGGTGATAAAGACTAGAGAATGAGAACAAAAAGTGGAGGACGCTTAGCTGGGAAGGGCATCACCCTTTTTATGCAATATGGACTTAGCTGCAGCATAGCCCAGGTGAAGTGTAACGCAGCGTATAGAAGAAGTGAAGCTGAGAAAAGCTTGCAAAAACTCTAGAAAAGCGTCCTCTATTCAGGTGGCTCGGCAGCTAATGTGGCTGTGGCCAAACGACACGGTTCGGCGACGGAATTTCGGTGCATCCGATGCACTAGGTTAAGCAAATAGGCGTCGGTAAGAGGCGACAAAAAAACAGGAGTTCCGTGTGGAGACGCAGGATGGCGGAAGCTGATAGAGGGCTACGAAGAGATCGTCGAAGATGAAGGAACCCGTGGCAGAACAAGAACTGCTTGCAGCGGGACTCCTCACAGAGATGGGCAGCTTGGGGTGGAAACCAGAAACGAGACGCTCGATACCGAGTTACGGTACCGTGGAAGACGTCGCGGAGGTCCGTACCACAGAGGCGGTATTTGGCCCGTGGTGACCCCGCCGATGGCGACTCCGCCTAGTCGCTTTACGACGCCCGAGCGGGCCATCGCTTGAGTCTCCTTGGCCACCACTCTCGATTAGCGGCGTTCACGGCGAACAGAATACGGTTGAGGCAGACACCTTCTGGACTGAAAACACTAAAGAAGAGAAGAGCTGGAACTTCGAATGCTAGGAAAAGTCCGTTTCGCCACTGCCTTCAGAGGAACCCTTCTGCTAGGCTCGTCCAGCGGCTCATCAGTAAAGAAGAGGAGCATATATTACGCTATCTCTAAATTCTGTCTGTATGGAAGTAGATATGAATTAGTCGTACGGAATGGAAAAAAAGATGAGATATCAGATAAGTCAAATGGAGGAAAGAAAAGAAAGTATAGTGAAAGATAGGGAGTGGACATGCTTACGAAAAGCTGAAAAGCAAGAGAAGATCTGACAGATAAGTGTAAAAAAAGACAGCTGAGTAATACATCAGAAAAATGTAATAAAAGATAATAAAGAAATGTTGATAAAGAACTAACGGAATAGAAAATTTGATGGGACATTTGTTTTTTGTTATGTTATAAAATATTTTATTTCAAAATTGCTAGGTGACTGTAGCAATACAGATTATTGCTTTCCAATTTTTTGGAAATGAATGACCTACAGCTTGCATTTAGCACTGCAAGTCATTCAATTGACAATAAATATATAAGTAAGATTAACGTTTCTGGAGAATTTTTGAAGCCCCATGATTTCGTAAACTGCTATGGATTTCATTGCTAGGAGTAAAGGCGAATTCAACTTCAGGACAATGTCCATTTCGGCTGTTCTAAGCCGTCGCTCACTGAAAAGATGTCTATTTTGATTATTCTCATTTGATTAAAATTTAATAACAGAAAATAAATTCAATACTTGAGCCACTTTTTGGCTCTCGAAGACGATGATCGATATACTAGACCGCGTCATATACTGCTCCACCCAAAACTTATTCTGCACAGAAATATTGAATATCAAAAGAAATACAGTAGTATATTAATATAATATAATATAATAAAATATAATATAATATAATATAATATAATATAATATAATATAATATAATATTATATTATATTATATTATATTATATTATATTATATTATATTATATTATATTATATTATATTATATTTTATTATATTATATTATATTATATAGGGAAAGGGAAAGCCCAAATGGAGAAACACGTTCGGAGATCGACCATGTTCTTACGAACAGACGCTGGAGTCTGTTCGACGTCTCCGTGCTGCCTTCATTTGACACCGGCTCGGATCACCGTCTTGTCCGTGCGAAGCTGACTCTCAAAAAGAGGATGTTCAAGCGTGACACCCATAAACCGGCACCGGTGAGGATCCCCACATTCAAGTCTGAGGAGTTGGAATATGCGATAAAGTCGTATGATTGGAATCTTCTTGAAGATCCATCGGAAGACTACGATCTTCTCTCCAAAGGACTGTTGAAATGTGCTAGCAGCTCTTGCGAAGCCACATCGCCGTCTGCTTCAAGACTCAACGCACATGCGATTAAACTCTTGGAGCAAAGAAGAGCTGTTAAACTGGATCCTAATGCTTCCCATCTGGAAAAAGTCACCATCTCGAAGGCCTGTCGAATTGCAGTGAAGGAGTCCATTCAAGCCTACAGAAGATTGAAGCTGTTAGAAGCGGCTGGAAAAGGTTCAAGCATAAAGCGCTGCAAACGAGATCTCTGCGATCAGAAGGCAATAATGTCAGCCCTTGTGGATAAGGATGGAACAACGCAAACGTCTCGAAGAGCGATGGAGGCCATCGTTCAGGAATTCTACACAGATCTGTTCCGTTCTTCCATCACTGTCCCGAAATGCTTGATGCCACCAGCTGAGGAAGTACCTCCCATTCTGGAATCAGAAGTTGCTCATGCCATCAGAAGGATGAAGCTGGGCACTGCTCCCGGACCGGGCGGCATTTCTGCTGATCTCCTTCGTGCGGGTGGCAGTGCCATCTGCTCACTTCTTGCCAAGCACTTCAACCACTACCTTCGACTTGGTAGGATTCCGGACTCATGGAAGGAGTCGAAAACAGTTTTAATCTGCAAAAAAGCTCAGCAGGAGGATATCAACAACTATCGACCCATCAGTCTTCTCTCGGTTGTGTACAAGATCTTCACCAAGATACTGCTTAACCGCATGGAGCGTTGCTTGGATGAATATCAGCCAGTGGAGCAAGCAGGGTTTCGCAAGGATTTCTCCTGCATGGACCATATTCAGACTGCCTCACAGCTCATCGAAAGGAGCCGCGAATACCACCTCCCACTTGTTCTTGTCTTCGTGGATTATCGGAAAGCGTTCGACTCTGTGGAAATCAACGCCATTCTGAACGCCCTTGTGAACGCTGGTATACCATCGCCCTACATCCGACTTCTCGACGAATGCTTCTCGAACACATCGACTACCATCCAGCTGTTCGATCGAAAGCTTAAGATTCCTATCGGGAAAGGAGTACGGCAGGGAGACACGACCTCTACCAAGCTATTCACAGCGGCACTTCAGGATGCCATGAAAGACTTGAACTGGGACGATAAAGGCTACCTTGTCGACGGTAAACGGATCAGCAACCTTCGCTTCGCCGACGATATTGTTCTGATCTCTACCAGCACGGCAGAAGCCGAGGAAATGCTGAACGAGCTCAATGTGGCAGGTATGAAGATTGGATTGGACATGAACATGTCCGAAACGCAATTTATGGTCAACCAGTGGTGTGACACGGGACTCGTAAGGTTAAGTGGAGTCGCTCTGCAACAGGTCGACTCCTACGTCTATCTGGGAAGAGAGCTGAACATGGATAACGACCTCGCTCCTGAAATCGCCCGCAGGAGACGCGCAGCATGGGCAGCCTTCAGTTCGATTCGCGAAGTCACCGATCAGGTCAAGGATCCCGGCCTCAGGGCCTCGATATTCAACGCCTCTGTACTGCCTGCGATGTGTTACGCGACGGAAACCTGGCCCGACAACAAGACAATCGCCAGAGCGATGCAAACTACGCATCGTGCACTGGAGAGATGTCTTCTAAGGACAAGCCTTCGTCAGCAATGGCAAGAAGGCCTACGAAGCTCGGAGCTACGGGAGAAGTCGCAATTAGCAGACCCGCTGCAGTACATGAAGAAGTCCAAATATCGCTGGGCCGGACACCTGCTTCGACGAAAGGACGATAGATGGAGTCTCCGTGTCACAGAATGGCTCCCGAGAGACCATAAGAGACCACTGGGACGACCGCCAACGCGATGGGCAGACTCATTCTCAAGATCTTTCAGAGAGCGGAGTCTGCCTCACTGGATGCAAGCAGCCAGAGATCGAGCGGTCTGGAAGAGTTGTGGTCCCCGCTGAGAAGACCTCCAGCCGACAAAGGACCATCAAAGTAAGTAAGTAAGTATATTATATTATATTATATTATATTATATTATATTATATTATATTATAGACTAGGATGACGATCTGTACTTACAACGCCCTCACGCTTGCATCGGAAGCATCCGTCGAGGACCTGATGATACAAGCCAGGAGGATCAAGTACGACGTCATCGGACTGACCGAAACGAGAAGACACCGCCCCCTACACGCCGCCTACGACTCCGGAGAAGAACTGTTCCTCGGAACATGCGACAGCAGGGGAGTAGGCGGCTTTGGTGTCTTCGTCAACACGCACTTGGCCATGAACATCGATTCGTACGAGTCTCTGACAAGCCGAATCAGACGTCTGCGACTGAAGCGATGTGGTTCTGTGCCAGCTTTGACTGTGTTCGTCGCGTATGCCCCAGCATCCGACTACGACGACGAAGAGGTCGAAGACTTTTACGTGGAGCTGGAGAAGTTCTATAAGGAAGATCACACCTTCTACAAGGTGAGCGTCGGTGACTTCAACGCCAAGATCGGATCACGAAGGTCGCCGGAAGAACTTCACATCGGAACCCACGGTTTGGAGTGGAACGAGCAAAGTGAAAGGCTGTCTGAGTTTATCATGTCGACCAAGACCATCCATGGAAACTCGCAGTTCCAAAAGTCTCCCTCCCTACGATGGACCTGGAAATCTCCCGGTGGCCAGTTCCACAACGAGATCGACCACATCATCTTCAACCGCATGTATTGCCTGACCGACGTCTCCGTTGTCCCCAAGTTCTACACGGGATCGGACCACCGCCTCCTTCGCGCAAGGTTCCCCTTTTCGCGTCAAGGAGAGAAGGCCGCGAAGTTCAAGAAGAGGAGTCCCAGATCGACCATCAACTGGGACCTCTACACCTCTCTTGCCGGCCTTTGGGAAGATGCCGTCATGGACAACGTCGACGAGAATACGACCGCTTCGTGCACCATCTCCACGATAGTGCTAAGGAAGCTGAGAGCTTGAAGACCACCAAAAGACGTCTGTCTCCGGAAACTCTCGAGCTGATACGCCAGCGTGGAGCAGCATGAGCGTCAGGCAACTACCAACTGACGTCCGAGCTTGCGAAGCTACGCAGAGAGGCGATAAAGGAGGATCTTAAGGAGAGAAGGGCGGAAGTGTTGGCTGAAGCTGCAGAGGCAGGGTTGAGCATCCGCAATGCCCGCCGAAACTTCGCCAACTTCAAGACCAAGATGACCGCTCTCCGACGTCCTGATGGAACCGTCACCTCTTCCAGAAGGACCATGGAGAAGGTCATCCACGATTTCTACTCCGATCTCTTCGATAGCCACGTCCACCTGCCCCCATGCCATCTTCCGCAGAATGGATACGTCGTCCCCTCTGTTCTCCCTTCCGAGATCCGACACGCCATCTCGTCGGTGAAGAAACGTACAGCACCCGGTCCCGACAGGATCAGGCCCGAACACCTGAAGAACCTCCCGCCAGCGCTCATTAACACCCTGGCGCTGCTCTTCACACGATACCTGTCGGAGTGCAAGGTTCCATCTCAGTGGAAGACCAGCAGGACTGTCTTGCTGTACAAGAAGGGAGACGTGCACGACATTGGCAACTATCGCCCGATCTGCCTGCTGTCCGTAGTCTACAAGCTGTTCACTCGAGTTATCCTGAATAGGATCAGCAGAATGCTGGACGAAGGACAGCCACGAGAACAAGCAGGATTTCGAAGAGGATTCATCACGATCGACCACATACACACCATTACGAAGCTCATCGAAGTGTCGCGAGAGTACAAGCAGTGTCTTATGTTCACCTGAAGAAGGCATTCGATTCTGTCGAAACTGAAGCGGTCATCGAAGCCCTGCTCGCTCAGGGCGTTCCTACTCAGTACATCAGAGTCCTTCGAGAGCTGTACAGTGGATTCAAGACCAAGATCTCACCATTCTACAACGACGTCGTCATCGACGTGAAGAGAGGGGTTCGGCTAGGGGATACCATATCCCCGAAGCTCTTCAGCGCCACTCTCGAAAACGTCATGCGCGAACTAGAATGGGAAGACATGGGAGTGAAGGTTGACGGCCGGCAACTACATCATCTTCGCTTCGCTGACGACATCGTGCTCATAACACCGAGCATCAGCCAGGCGGAGCGAATGCTGGCCGACTTCGATCGTGTATGTGGGAACGTTGGACTGCAGCTGAATATTACGAAGACGATGTTCATGAGGAAAGGACAAGCTTCTGATGCCCCATTCTCGCTCAACGGAACGAACATCTCCGAGTGCTCCAGCTATGTGTATCTGGGTCGTGAAGTCAACATGGCCAACGACCTAGCACCAGAGCTGAGCAGGAGGAAAAGAGCGGCTTGGGGAGCTTTCAAGAGCGGCGAAGAAGTCGTGAAGAAGACGAAGAACGTCCGACTCCGTGCCCACCTATTCGACTCTACCGTTCTTCCTGCCCTAACATACGCCTCAGAGACCTGGGCTATACGAAAGCAGGATGAACACGCGATCAGCGTCGCGCAGCGTGGAATCGAGAGGACGATGCTCGGAGTGACACGACTGACGCAAGTGAGAGAAGGCCTCCGGAGTTCCGAGCTTCGCCGACGTTCGAAGATCAGAGACGCTGTCGCGTGGGCCAAGTTGTCGAAAATTAGGTGGGCCGGCCACGTAATGCGCTTCGCAGACACCCGCTGGACGAGAGCCGTTACCGACTGGATTCCGCGGGATGTCAAAAGAACACCAGGACGCCCACCAACGCGTTGGTCGGACTTCTTCGTTAAAGCCCTGAACAACCGATATGACGCTCTTCGTGTCCCTCGAGCGAGGAGGATCCATTGGACCACTCTGGCACGCACAGGGACGAATGGAGACGCTGCTGGCACCCGCTCGAGCAATTCGATGATCAACGGGACGACAGGTGATACAGGTGATTATATTATATTATATTATATTATATTATATTATATTATATTATATTATATTATATTATATTATATTATATTATATTATATTATATTATATTATATTATATTATATTATATTATATTATATTATATTATATTATATTATATTATATTATATTATATTATATTATATTATATTATATTATATTATATTATATTGGGCGCGTGTAGCGCAGTCGGAGGAGGTGCGACTGTCGCGTGCACCCGATACCAGGTCCCTGGTTCGGATTTCCCGCCCAGGCCAACCAAGCCTTCCATCCCTCCGGGGTCGGTGAATTGGTACCAGACTTGTCTGGGAAGGATAGAGCGCTGACTTGTTTATCGGCTGGCCACCGCAAGTCATTGTATGGCCATTCACGTCGCCTCCACGACATCCTGTAGAAGTAGAATGCGCTGGCGCATCCCAGAAGGGATTGAGTAACGCCGTCCTTTATCCTTTATCCTTATATTATATTATATTATATAAATATTATATAAATATAATATTATAATATAATATAAATATGGGTACTTTGTTCTCACATTGAAAAATAGAGATAGATCGATTTCTAAAGCATTAATAGTATGCCCCACAACGAAGAGGAACGGTGTCGGGGTAGCTGTCGCAGAGTCCCTCAGGGATTCGGTAGCTGCTGTCCAAAGGATAAACGACCGCATCATGTCACTGCGGCTCGACACGAAGGAGGGTTACTGGACTGTCATGTCCGTCTACGCCCCTCAGACCGGATGCCCCGAGCACGAGAAAGATGATTTCTACTTCACGCTCGAGGAGGCCATAAGGTCCGTACCAGAAGGCGATTACCTGTCCATAGCAGGGGACATGAATGGCCACGTAGGGAGTGGCAGAAGAGGAGTAGAAAGGGTACATGGAGGTAAAGGGGTCGGCTTGATGAACCCAGATGGAGAAAGAATTCTCGAGCTGGCTATTGCCCACGACCTGGTGGTCTGTAGCACCTTCTTCGCGAAGAGGGAGAGCCAGAAGGTGACCTATGCTAGCGGAGGAAGAAGGACGGAAGTCGACCACATCCTAGTGCGAAGACCTGCCTTGAACACTGTCCGGGATGTGAAGGTCCTTCCGGCTGAAGATGTAGCACCACAGCACAGGCCATTGGTAGCTGACCTGGCCATACCTCTACCCAGCAAACCCAAGGTAAGAACAGAACCCAGAATCCGATGGTGGAAACTGCGGGGTTCAGAGCGCAACGAGCTACGAAGGAGGGTGCTCGATGCAGGTCTTCCGGATCCAACTGGTCCCGTGAACGAGACCTGGAGGAGGGTGACCCAAACGATTCTACGATGTGCCAAGGAAACCCTCGGTGAAACAAAGGGAGGGATCAGAGGAGATAAGGCTGCATGGTTCTGGAATGAAGAGGTGCAGGCTGTGGTGAGGAAAAAGAAGGAGGCCTATAAGCAGTGGCAAACGACAAGCGCACCCGAGCATCTTACAGTCTATAGGAAGATGAAGAGCCTGGCAAAAGCAGCTGTAGCGAAAGCGAAGAGAGCGGAGATGGATGCCCTATATGAGAAGCTAGATGGGCTACAGGGAGAGAAGTTTGCTATCCGGCTGGCTAAGGCGCGGCATAGAGCTTGCGCCGACATTCGAGTGGTCAAGACAGTGAGGGGTGCTGACGGCAGGGTACTACGGAGGCCAGTCGAGGTCAGAAAAAGATGGGAGGAGTACTTCAAGGAGCTCCTGAATGAAGAATTGCCTCGTCGCGAAGTTCAAGAAGAACAACCAACGGAAGGACCCATCCCATCCTGGACGCGGGAAGAGGTTCGCAACGCCATAGGAAAGATGAAGCTCGGGAAGGCAGCTGGACCTGATGGGGTGCCAGTAGAGGCTTGGAAGGTGCTTGGGGACTGTGGAGTCAATTGGCTGACACAGTTCTTCAACAGAGTCATGATAGACAGTAAGATGCCGGATGACTGGAGGGACAGCATCATAGTCCCCATCTTCAAACAGAAAGGGGACGCGTCCGAGTGCTCCAACTACCGAGGGATCAAACTGATCTCGCACACGATGAAGATCTACGAACGTCTGGTCGACTCGAGGCTGAGGGAGATGGTGACAATCTCCCAGGAGCAGTGGGGCTTCATGCCTGAGAGGTCCACCACAGCGCCATCTTCATCGCTCGCCAGGTAATGGAGAAATATCGGGAGAAACGAAAGCCCTGCTACATGGCATTCCTGGACTTGGAGAAAGCCTACGACAGGCTACCCCGGGCCGTGCTCTGGAAATCGCTCCGAGGTAGAGGTGTCCCGGAACGTCTGATCACAGTCGTAAAGGACATGTACGAAGGCTCGAAAGCGGCGGTACGAACCCCACACGGAATGACAAAGAAGATGGACATCACAGTGGGTGTACATCAAGGGTCGGCTCTGAGTCCGTTCCTCTTCGTGCTGACGCTTGACTGCATAGTGAAACTCCTGGAGGAAGGCCCTCTCAGGACCATCCTCTACGCGGACGATATCGCTCTAGTAGCCGACAGCCGGGAGGAGCTGGAGGAGAAGGTGAGGCTGTGGCAAGTAGCCCTTGCGGATAACGGCCTGCGGCTGAACGTGAAGAAGACCAAGTTTATCAGCTCTGAGCAGTGCACTAGACCGATCCTAGACTGCCAAGGGGAGGCGATCGAGAAGGTGGAAGAATTCCGCTACCTCGGAAGTGACCTATCCGAGGAAGGAAGTGTGGACCAGGCGGTCAGGGGACGGATAAACGCAGCCTGGCTCAAATGGAGGGAGTCCACAGGAATCCTCTGCGACCGTAGGTGCTCCAGGACACTCAAAGGAAAGCTCTATAGAACAGTGGTGAGGCCTGCCCTCCTCTACGGCAGTGAGTGCTGGGCCCTAGGTAAAGCGCAGGAGCGGCAATTGCATGCGGCGGAAATGAGGATGCTCAGGTGGGCTTGTGGATGGACCCGTCGGGACAGGGTGCGAAACGAGGATGTTAGGGCAGTGATGAAGACAGCTCCGATCCAGCTGAAGATGAGGGAGCAGCGCCTGAGGTGGTACGGACACGTCCTCAGAAGACCAGAGGATCACCCCATAAGGTTGGCCCTAGATTTCGAGGCACCCGGAAAGCGTCCGAGAGGAGCCCCAAGGAAAAGGTGGAAGGATGTCATCAAGAAAGATCTCGCTGAAGTCGGCGCCATGCCAGACGACGCCTTTGATAGGATGAGGTGGCGACGGATCATAAGAACAGCGGACCCTGCGACTGCGCGGGACTAAACGCTCGGGAGAAGAAGAAGAAGAATAGTATGCCCCACAAAAAGTACGTACTCCGTAAGCCGCGATGGAGCCTGATGGGTTGGAAATGGTAATTTTTAGGGTTAAGCATAGTTTGAGGGAGCGGCAACCCCACTTAGGGCAATTCCTACCCTCCCTTGTACCCCGAAATTCCCTCTAATAAAATCGCATGAGAACCACGAGTCATCCTTAGGGTGCTCGGTCAAACTGATGGTGAGAAGACGAATGGTGAGGCAAATACATTTTTCCCCTCAATCTAGAATTGGGCCCATTTTGCCTCTCCAGTAATGACGTCATCAATGGTCGCTGGACTTCTGTGCCCAGGGGAGTTTCTGTAACACCACCCCAGTGATCGTGTCGCTCTAAAATTCCAGGTCCAGTTCACTTTTGGTTGAACGAGAAAAACTTAATTGGGGCCGAATGTTTTCTAAGGACCCACCATCAAGCGTTGGCACTTCTTTAGGCACTAACTGCATGAGAAGAAAATTTGCCCCAGATTAAGGGTTCTATAATTTGACGAACATCAGCAGTGAAGGAGGAAAAAGAAAAAGTTTCGAAAACCCTGCGTACGCTTAGTAACCCTGGTAAGCAAAGCTGTGATGGTTTGTGCTGGATTAACATTTGAAGACAAATGGCCCCTTGTTTTCGTCGACAAAAATGTCAAAATCGCCTCCGATGACTACCTGAATGTTATTTTAAGAGACAGTCGATCTCGTGGGCTTCAATAACATTTTCCAGGAGGAAGGCTTGTTCTTCTGCAGGACTAGGCGCTAACACATGGATCAAATTTGATAATCGCATTCTGTCAGCAGATTTGCCCTAGGTACTGGGACAAGGATACATATGTGCCCTTCCGTTAGCTATTTCATCTTTAAAAAGTAAAGAATGAAGAATGACAACAAGACATTTAGAAAATCAGTTCACAAACTCCCGAAAAATCTTATCTTAAAAGTACTCCTCTAGTGGCGTTACTGTGAAAGAGAAATGATCACATAGTAAAAGATGCAATATTTCTATCCAGCAGAAAAGGTTCAAAAAGTAGATGATTTTATTGAGCGACATAAGGATGTAAAATAATGGAAGATAAATATGCTGGTAGAAAAATAAACAAGTAGATTCAAATAAACGTATCAGTAAATTTAATGAATACTGTTATATAAAAGTGTACTCAATATAAAAGCTATATGTAAACTAAAGTCCAAAAATTGCCTAAGGTTAAAATATGAGACTAGTCAAAACGGAAATAAATCGGCTAAAACTTTAGCATGTGTTCAGAGAGTACTGATATTTTTTCACCCACATAAAATGCAACCTAACATTTCTAGTAAAGAAGTATGTCATTGTAATATTGGAATATTTATCTGACAGGGATGTACAGAGATGGTTTTGGGAAGAGCAGAAGACGAATCACGCAACGGAAGGGCCAAAAATGAAAACGGAAACAAAATAATATTCGTCATTCGTTCAAAACCGAGTCACAAACATCGTAAGAAACTACATGTATTGCTTTTGTAGTTGCACAAAACATTCAGAAGAGCAGAATCTTTAATGGAATTATGCTCATCCACACGAGAGCATAATATAATGAAGCATACCTTCGCGTCAATAATGTTTTGTCCTTTAGTCTTGGTCTAACGCAACGAAGCAGAACACATGCAAGACCTTGTTGTACTGTAACAGCGCACAATCTCTTTACCTCCTTACCTATCCCGAAGTAATTCCGAATACAGCTTCTCCACCCTTTTTTTGCTGCAGCAGGTTTTTGAACAGTGTGCCAAATACTCGAGGTTTCGTGTAAAGCCTTAACAAAACTGTTTCAAGTGAATGCTAAAACGAAAGTAGCTACTCTCCTCGTCATTCGTTTCGTGTAAAAATAAAACTCTGTGGCTTGAATGAACCAAAAGTTTTCAAGGGCTTGTAGAATCGAGGACTACGCCGTGGTCGAACAGACATCCATGCTTACACTGACAAATCTTCTAATCTCAGAAATTGGTGCGCAGATTCCATTCTGGGATCGAAGATAAGTATGTGGATGACTAGTTATCCATGGTGTCACTAACATCGAGATTATGCTGTCCTAAAAACGTTTTCGTGATAAGGAGATGGGACAATTCGTAGGTGATCTTTGAAATACCTCTACACGTATGCAATCTTAGTCAATCAATACAGCAACTCAAGGCAGACAAGCCTTACATAAGATAAAGAACCTATATAGCATAACTCCATGCCAATGGACTTCGCATCAACAACAATCAAGAAAAAGTGTAATCACAGAGCAGACTTGCACACGGCGCAATCTTCATGGAACCTTATGCTTCGCTCCTGTGCATACTACTATTTTTGTAGCATAGGTGGTCCAGTTGTAGGATTTTCACAGTCACACGGGAGACCACACGAGAGGAACATGCCGGTTCACTGTAGAGATCTCTTAGCTTCCGCATACAGACATGTAAAAAGCAAGTACTGAAGGACCGATGCATTAATTTCTCAAGTACTATTTGGTTTGCATAACAGTATTCCTCTCACAAATCATTAGCATTTTATCACATTTGCATAGAGGACAGTATTTTAACTGATGAGATGCTTAGCCTTCGATACAAAGCCTACTTTGAACACTAACCACAACCTTTCCATCTTCAGGTAAAAAACGCAACGAAACCGCTAAAAATCGGCAAAGACCGCGAAGAAATACGGATTGTACGAAGTGAGAATTTGAAATACGGAAACGGAAATTCCTAACATTGTTTATATCTTCTGATGGATGTATATGGTCCTACGTTGAGGAAGGAAACGAAGGCCACTCCTGCGAGGACGCTAAATCAACTCTGAACCCAAATTTTGGATGTGCTCCCAAATAAGGATATTAGTCAGCTGCTAGATGGGCGCTTAGTTGCGAAGGACTCTTGTGGCAGACGAGATCGGACCCGTGCCTTCTGCTTCCAGATAGGATGTTACGCCTTACAACGCCAGCACTGTTTGATGCCACGTCCACGTATCGGCCGATAATATCAGCATTAAGCCGTGTTATCGGGATCGGGATGATAAGGGGGTGAGTGCTGGGGCCGGATTCATCAACGACTTACAGAGATCTGGCAGAGAAATTGCAGCGGAAACTCCTTAAAACGCGAATTAACGCGACTTATCAACAAGCGCTATGGTGAGATGTTGGCGTTATCAGGATTTTCCGCCGTAATTTCTCTGTAAAATCTCTGTAAATCGCTGGTGAATCCGGCCCCTGATTGGCTTCAAGGATATCGTGGATGTTGCAAGTTATCAAACGGCATCAAACGACGGTGGTGCAGGACGTTGCATCCTACCCGGAAAGCAGATCGCGCTGGTTCGAGTTACACCTGGAGGAAGAGTTTTGTTCACAACCAGTGGTCCTTGTAACGGTTTGTAACCTCTATAACAGCCGCGCTAGGTTAAACGAACATGTACAACATTGTTGCTGACAAACGTTCGATCTGACGTCTGCTCAGATAATTCGAATCCGTCATTTTCTCCAAAATCGGTTAAAGGTATTATGAGAGTAATATAGGAGGATGGCATTTTTGAAAAGCCTTTCATTCTAGGATGATTCGGATAAGAGTAGCTTTAGCAAGAGTGAACTTCACGGTGATCAACTGATTTGCCTTCGGATCTCGCGATCATCGGATATCCGGATCGGATGTGAAATCAGATTTCTGATCACAACCAGTTGTTCGAATTATCCGAGAAGTCGATCTGGTGGAAATCACTCCTATTTGAACCTCTCTAAAATACGAACTTTTCAATGGTTCCATTGGCGCAATCCTTCTAGCCATGTTTTGAGAAAAATGATAGATCCGAATTATCCAAATCAGCATCGGATCCTGTGTCTGATCGGTCATCATGCCTTCACAAGTGCGCAAGGGTCAGGGAATCGAAACTGACGGAAGGGGCCTTACAATGCGAATAAGGACGGCGTCAGAAGTTGCGAGCAATCGGAGCCTGGAATAGCAAAGAAAAGAATTCCTGTGCCCTCCGCGTGAAGAGCAAACAAGGGCGGTTCCGCTGATTTTTTTGCCATGAATGGCTCCAATGGACGGCCGTCCTGAAAGGGCATGATCGTATCAGAGCGCGGTGATAAGGAAGGTGCCAAGCGGCACTCGCCAGGTTATGACGCGGCGCTCGGCGACTGTTTTGCACTTGGCGCTCGCCGTGCTGTCCGTCCAGAATGCGAATTCGTCGCCTCCGACCGCAGCGACCACCTCCCGCTCCGCTATTCCACTGTTACAGCGGTTTCGCACGAACGCCGGAAGACACCCACGATGACGGGGTGGTTCGTTTTTGTCTCTGCTCGCTACGGAAGCGAACGCAGCCACCGTTGCCGATTCAAAGATTCGCTGAAAGTGGAGGCGATCGGGCAGTTGGCAGCGTTTGTTAGTCTTCTGACAGCACACGCTTTCCAAACACCTCGGTTCACGAACTCTACCTGGAATATTTTCTTCCGTTTACATATCGCTTTCAGCGATATAAGTTCAGCGCTCGGTGTTTCTAGTTAGACGGGGTTGCATCTTAACGATGGCATCGGAAGTTCAATATGACTACCTATGCACCGAACACAATAATTCCATTGAAAGCAACTGAATTAACGAAATCTGAAAAAATGATGTGGAAGTGATTACGAATAAATAAGATTAAATGCTCCAGTCCAAACGCTTGCAAGACGTCAGAATAATGATTTGTCTGTGCTACGAGCCTCATATCGTATCCAAAGAATTGGCTGTTTTCAGACTTCTTAGCCGAGGTTTTAGCTTTGTTCGATTGCTCCTCACTGCCGCTTCTTCTAAAAACCCACTCTGTTGTATTTCATATGTTGTTTCCATTCAACCAATTACATTGCTTGTTTACCCTGCTCTTGTTCGTTATGGCATGGTTAAGAGTCCAACTGCGATTGCACCCAACGTTCTACGTATTTTCTGTAATACGTGGTTTGTCCTTATTACTTCCAGCTTACTTACTGATCGCTATTCGTTCTTGGAAAGGGTAGGGTCAGCTTCATAGCAGCAAATCAGTGAATCGAACCGATACATCTATGAGGAATGATACTTATTCGCCTACTAGCCGTCGCAAGTCGCTCATATTGCTTCCATGACATTCTCTGGGCAGAAGTGAAACATATTTAATTGGTGACATGTAGAGCCTGCGTACGTAGAGGGATTGTATAAACCAATTTTCAGGTACAGTATGTAGCTACAGGCATATAGCCTCCTTTGAATTTTTGCTGTACTCGTTGAACATAAAAGGTGTAGCAAAATAAAGGTAAGCTGCTAATTTCTGCTACTTCTCAAGGTCTTGAAATAGTGCTAAGAAAAATAAGCGACACTAAGGCATTTAATCATTAGAATCAAATTTTTGAAATGGAGTCTACTGAATTTAATGAGAACGAGCGCATCTACATACGTTACGCACATTATCTTTTGATTTCGGCGTTTCGTTTTGGATCCTTTTTCACCTACTCACCTCATGAATGAGAGATCGCAATAGAGCCATATCCCAGATATCGCCTTCCGCAGTGCATACAAGGGATCGTCGTTTATGAAATTGACTATTGGGATTTTTCACTGGTGAGGCATTGCTCATGAGCTTATAGTCAGAGGCAAGCTTGAGGTTCGAGGATCGAAGGGGACGGAGAGGTCGTACTGTAACCCCTTTGGAGGGGGGGGGGGGGTCGTACTCTATTGGTTTTGGCAGAGGATTGTCTCGTGTTTTTCCGCATTTTAAGTGATGTTAGTATCCCTTAGTAAGTTGTTTTTCAGGTTGGTCACGAAAATGTGGAGACTCACGCGGAACAACTTCGTTTCCTGGAGTTAAAAGTATGGAATAGAATATTAAAAAAGGTTTTACTGCTGTTTGTTCTACAGCCAAAAAGGAAGATTTTTGCCGGCAGATCTGCGAGTTTTTTTTACGCTACTGCGTTTATTGGTATCATCGATCGCATGCGAAGGATGAACTTCCTGCAGAAATTACTTTCTAGATTCTGAATTAAAGAAAGCCAGACAGTGAAATTGCACTCTAAAAAATTCTTATGCCCTCTGTATCATAAAGAAAAAACACGCTTCTCAATTGCGATGTTCGATATGATAAGGGCGGATCGTATTCTCGCTCTCGTTTTTCATGAAAGATCAATTATTCTTTCCTGAACATACAACATATATAGGTAAAATTTTGCCGCAAAAAAAATTCCAAGTCTTGATCAATCTACAGTGAAGAAACCATGATTTTCTGGACCGGGCAGGTTGGATCAGCGTCTAGTCGATCTTCTACCGTCCTCATTGCAGCAATAAAATTGGACGTGCACAAAAATTATCACTACACGGTAAGTTTTAGTTTTTTTCTTCTTCAAAAAAGCCAATTATTTTTTAAAAAGTAGAGAAAATTGCTTTTTTTACATACACGGCAGATTTTCAGAAACGGGGTCTTCATACGGGGGGAGGGGGGGTAGTGGTTAGATTTCTAGTCCACGTTGCCGAAAAGCTTGCCGAAAATCCAACCCTACCCGTCCCTCGTGAATACCTCCTTTTTCTTTCTCCTGAGTCCTGAATGTAAGAAAGCGTTTGTCCTCTTTTTTCCAAAAGCGAATGATCTTTTCGTAATTTCAAAAGCCTTACCGAGGGACGGATATGAACATTTATACAAGACGTTTTCAAAATTTTCGATCAAAATGGAACTCTATCCGCCCAACGATCTTTTTTCGAAAGCTGTTTTTTGCAGGGTAAGAAATCTTTTTTCCTTTGTTTATAAAATTATTGGCTTTCTAGAAGTTCAAAAAACTTACCGAGTCATGATCATTTCCGTGAACGTCCAGTTTTGTCGCTCAAACGACGTCGGTGCAAGATCGATTAGAGGTGATCCAACCTGCTCGATTCAGAAGATTATGACTTTTTTACCGTGAATTGATCAAGACCAAAAAATTTTGTAGCAGAATTTTGACTGTACAAGCGATTTGCTTTAGGTAGAAAATAATTAATTTTTCACAAAAAAAAACGAAAATTTTCAATGCAATATTGGATTTTTTCAATACGGTTCCGCCCTAATCATATCGAATATCGCTGAAGCTTTTTTTTTGCTGTATAATAACCACGACGTTAAATTTCATTGGTGCAGTTTCACTTTATGATGTTGTTTCCTGCAAAAGACAGAAAGTTATTTTCGTGACGAGTCCATCCTTCGGTGACGACTTATCATAGAATTCGAAGAGTGATTCAAAAATTTTGTAGAGAGAGCAATTGAGTCAGCTTCAGCGATTAACACTCGAAATTTTTTTGTCTACAATTTCGGATGTGGCCAACAACCTAGCGCAAGAGCTGAGCAGGAGGAAATGAGCGGCTTGGGGGGCTTTCAGGAGCGTCGAAGAAGTCGCCAAGAAGACGAAGAACGTCCGACTCCGTGCCCACCTATTCGACTCCACTGTTCTTCCTGCCCTAACATACGCCTCAGAGACCTGGGCTATACGAAAGTAGGATGAACACGCGATCAGCGTCGCGCAGCGTGGAATCGAGAGGACGATGCTCGGAGTGACACGACTTACGCAAGTGAGAGAAGGCCTCCGGAGTTCCGAGCTTCGCCGACGTTCGAAGATCAGAGACGCTGTCGCGTGGGCCAAGTTGTCGAAAATTAGGTGGGCCTGTCGCGTAATGCGCTCCGCAGACACCCGCTGGACGAGAGCCGTTACCGATTGGATTCCGCGGGATGTCAAGAGAACACCAGGACGCCCACCAATGCGTTGGTCGGACTTCTTCCTGAAAGCCCTGAACGACCGCTATGACGCTCTTCGTGTCCCTCGAGCGAGGAGGATCCATTAGAGCACTCTGGCAGGCGACAGGGACGAATGTAGATGCTGCTGGCGCCCACTCGAGCAAGTCGATGATCAGCGGGACGACGGGTGATACAGGTGATACAATTTCGGATACGGTGGTTACTTCGTCAGGTAGAAAAATGTGTGGCGCCCATGAGATCCTCGGAAAATCCGTAAAAATTGAACTCTAAAATACTTCGAAAACTGCTCTCTAAAGTTCTTTATTTTTAGCTGTAGAACGTATACCATTCGGAAGGTTTATCAACTCTCCGCCGCTTCGGTCAATAAAATCATTCAATCAATCAATCTATAACATATTTTCTTATTCGAACTAATCTCCACAACTACACCTGGAAGGAAGGTCCTATTAAATCACGTTCGCAAAAATCACATTTTAAAAATTAAAAAAAATCAGCAGACAAGAAATAAAACACTAATGGAGACAAGGGAGTCGTACTAAATACCCCACGGAACATGAGGAAGGGGCCATAATTATTCGGCAAAAATCGAATGTATTTACTGAGTCTATCCTTCTTTCCGTCACTGAACAACTAGACGGTATCTGCAGTGATTCTGCATCATATTTGTTGCAGAAGTTTCTTTCCAAACAATAAGCAAGTGGAAACCTTTCGAACAGTAACTATTGGTCGAATAGAAATTCGACTTTGTAATCACTTTTGAGTCTTCGTTCAGAGCACCAATTTTCGAAAAAATATCACTTTGTAAAAATAACTCGACAGCCTTTTAGCTAGTGTCGTTTCCCGTAAGGGTATGTGAATTACACGTGATTTGGTGAACGGCGTCTTTGCTGAGGTGTGAGGAAGTACTGCTGCGAGCTCAGCTTAGATACGTAGGGAGTGAGTGCAGCGCCTCCATGAGGTGTACGCATTTCTGATGGAGTGAACTGGCCGATAAATATCAGAGATCGGTTCAAATGGAGCATCCGAAGACCTGCAAGCAGTGCGAATGAAGAGAGGCCAGTGGGACGCGGAGTGGCGGTTGGAGTCGTATGGTCTTTGTGGAGCCGCCCACAGATGGCAGCTCTGAAAGGGAACGGAGATGGAGGAAACCGGCGAAAGAAGCGCCACGTCCGAAGAACAGCTCGACGATTTCTGCTTCGCCTTCAGTCCTATTCTCTAGGAGAACTGTTACTCTCTAAGTGCGGAACATTGGCAGATTTCCCGGCTCCTCATTTCTCCTGTTTATCGCTGATCACAGCACTTTTGCATCGAAATTCGCGAACGATTACAACACTGGTAGCCAGCTGACGTAACGGAAGTCCCGTCTACTTGTCCGTCTACTAGAGCTTCACCCTAGCAATTGCTAGTAATCCTGCTGCTTATTTGTCACGAACTCTGCCCACAGGTCAAGAGATTTACGTCATCACCATCCTAAACGGTCATCCAAACATCATTGTTATCGATCGGTAGTGGGGGTCAGCCGATCGATGTTGTTTTCCCGTTGTCCGTTTGTCCACCGGTCATCATATTCGTGGGACCACTTCTCAAACGGCCAAGTGCAGACAAAAATCGGTAAAAAATCAATCACATTCGCTCACTGCCGATCAATACTGGTTAAAAGTTAAAAATTTATTCCTTCTACGAAAGGAAAATGCCAGAGAACAAATCAGCATCTCAAACAGAACAGCACCAGTTAAAACGTTTCATTACACTGTGAAAACAAGCATAACATTGCATTGGAAAACATAGCATTACGAACAACAGAACGACTAGTTATCGGTATTACTTTATGGTTCTCATAAAGAAGTGTCTTTGTCGTACTACAGTACAGCAAAGTTTCGCGAAATATTCGTTTAAATTGACCGAACAACAGCCGTGGTGACACATTCCTTGTGGCCTAACAGTGTTATCGTAAAGTAGGAAGCATTAGCCTTCTATTCGATGAAGTTATCATACAGTAGGAACGTTTTGAAGGCACGTAAAAGATCAAAAAGTGAATGTACGTTAGTTACCTGCTTTCGTGGGTCCGATTTTATTCTCAAATCCAAGATCTTCAGAGTCTATTGCTTACAATCCTTTTACTAGTCCAAGTATTCTCCTAACTTCCTGATCGAACAGTAAGACCGTGAACAGAGAACGACAATTCTAATAGAAATGTAAAGCCAGATGTAGAAGCCGTTCGACTTCCCACTAGTCGTACTACGGAAGTATGAGCCTGGCTGTAGCTTCCTTATGTATCATAACAAAATACGGTAGGTTGTTGGCTTCAAAACTTCTGTCTCGAGTGAGGATAGTAACCTATGACATCTTTTTGTCATGATTTATCGTTTTACGGTTCTTAGAAGCCAATATCAATAAGTTTCATTCACCGATTATTCTACCGATGCCGCCTCCAGTGTGCACGGTATTGAGGTATTGAAGAGAGTTAAGCAGATGGAGAGCAGCAGCAGTTGAAGCGATATCATCTCGAGATTTGGCTACTTTTAGGGAGAGCATGAAATATGCGCTAAAGAATGAAAGCAAGGCCTACAGCACTCAAGATCAGCCAGAAGATATGAAACCATAGGAAATATGAGAAGCTACAGTGATAGCTTCGAAGCCAAACACGATGAAATAAAAACCGAAACCACTATGTTGTACCGTTACCTACAGTATCCATCCGCCGTAGAATGCATGCAGACAATCGCATCAGTGACATACCAATTATCCCAAAGAAATTGCGGAAACAACAGGAATTAGTAGGATCGACGAGTTGCAATTGTTTCCTCAGCCAGGAGTTTTCCCTTACTTGAAAGCTGAGCATTACTGAATTTCACCAGTCGAATGGCGAATGTGATTGAAGAACACAGTATTCACAGTATTGTTCACTTGTTTTTTTTTTTTGGCAAAACGGGCTACGTGATGGACCAGTACATCTATTGAGGGTACTGAACGAGCATCCACCCCTATGTCGACTTCCAAGGTTGCACGCAAGCTCGGCACCGTTGTTAGTCAACAGATGATAGAAATCTACATTCTCATTCTATGTATGCAATGAAACGATCATGAGCTTTACAGTTTTCTCAACCCTTCAAAATTTTCAACAACCCTACGAAAATATTTTCTCGATGGTTCATGGCACACTGACGGTACCCGTGTGGCACACCAGCTCAGGTACAAGCAGATCAGCAACTCTTCTTGTTACTCATCGCTACTACCATCTACACGGACAGCGTTTATGATTGTCAGTCGCTTGCCCTATTTTGTGGTTCTTTAGGTAACTTTGAACATACATCCAGCACCGTTGAAGACTCAATATCCAAAAGATCTTTTCGAGTTCCAATTCTTTTCAACAAATGTCCACCTTCCGCTTGGGCAATAGTAGCGCAGTCAGGCGAGGCGCCGGAACACTCCGATTCAAGGTTCTTCGCTCGGATTTCCCGTCCGGGAGAACAAAACCTTCCCTTCTCGCGGATGCGATGAAATGGCACTAGACCTGTCCGGGAAGAATAAAACGCTGGCTTATACATCGGCTGAGCTGGCCACCAACCGAGATACGACACAAATTGCTTCGACGACATCCAGTAAAGGTAGAATACGTGACTCCTTCTGGAAAGTAGTCATGTAATAACGCCAAATTTTATCCTTTACTTACATTGACCAGCTAATGGATAATCCTGCTCCATCCTGTTTGATCCTTTCCCCACAAGTCTGGTACGGATCCACTGACCCCGGAGGAATGGAAGGCTTGTACGGGAGCCGAACGAGGAACCTTGAACTGGGTGGAAGCGACAGCCGACTGCGTCATCAGTCTACGCTATCACGCGCAAACACCTTCACTCCTTGCTCCAGTAGTGAGACGTTACACATGTACATTTCAGGTTGTTTCAGATTTAATCATGGTTTCATCGTCAATATCCAACACGTCATACCACAGTACGAAGAAATTGATTTGAATAACAAATGGGGTACCATCCCATACATGATCACCACCACTATGTCACGGTATTCCATTGCCAAAATTCTGCAGCGATGAAGCCATTGAATATGGCTTCGATACGTTCGGCATCCATAGGCTGCAAAAAGGTTGGAGTGGTGCCACTTAGGAGGGAAGAGTTTTGCCGAAAGCAGGAATGATTTTCATTGTCTGCCTCATTTTTACGATGATTCTATGAGAGGCGAAATGACGTTACATGGAGGGGATGTGTTGGGTCTCTCCCCAGGATACCTGCGGGACACAGGTTCTACGAAATTCCACGTGGGGTGATGCATTTCACAAGCGGTGCGTGGATGATAGGTCAGGTCTTATCCGTAGGGTCCCCTCAGGTAGCCTCATCCTCCAAGCTGGTAATCAGTGCTGGTGAAGGACCCGACTGATGATCGCACGTCGTTTCTGAGGGTTTGTAAAGTATTCCTTGTTACAATGCACTACAGAATGTGTTCGCCCTTGCCCAACAGAATAGCAGATGAAGTTCAAGGGCGGTCTATCCAGAATCTTCATTATTCTCGCGTCGAGCTTCTTCGACTTCACATTCCCTACGAACGTCGATTGGTTCAACCTTATCTCATTACGGTTTCAACGCTCTTCGTCACTTTGTGGAGTTCTTGTCTGGGTAACACTGAACTCGAAGGAGTGAATTGCCGACTCACTCTATTCCAATCTCTTGAAACTTGCTTAAAGCTCAGGTGAATAGGATAAAAGAATAACGGACGACGTTAATTAATCGTCTATTCAGAACCTCCACTAGTGTGAGGAAGAAGAGTGTCACGCACTCTACCTTCGAGAGATATCCTGGAAGAAATCTGAGTCTGTATTTGACGCTTCTGATCTACGATGGCCAGCTGATCGACAATTCAGAGTTTTATTCTTCACGGACAATAGTGGTTAAAAATGAAAGAGAAAGGAAGGAGTTAATCACTCCCTTTTCGGGATGCGCCACGCATTCTACTTCCACGGGAGGTTGTGGAGGGGTTGAGTGTGTATTTAGAATATACAATGACTTACGGTGGCCTTTGAACAAATCAGTTTCTTACCCTTCCTATACGAGTCTGACGCCAATCCACCTACCCTGTAGGAATGGAAGGCTTGATTGGCCTGTGCGGCAAATCCGTACCAGAGAAGAGCAATCCGGTGAACGTGGCACCTGACAGCTTCTCCGACCACGCTACCATGTCCCAGGAGAAAATTATAACCGAAAATGCTTTCCACTATGGGCTAGACCTTTGCCAAAAACCACCACCTACCCAAGCTTCCAACTGCATCTACTCGCCGTACTGCTGGCAAAGAGCACACCCATGCCCCCAACCCTGCTTGCCTGGGAAAACACGGACTCCGGAAGCACTTTTGAAAATGCCGCCACACATGCTGCAGGCGGTCCTGGCGGGAAAAGCTCGCGTTGTGTGGTTATTGCGAAACTCGCCCTGGCGCTGCGTTCTAGATGAGCACTTGTTGGAGCTCTTCCTTATGCTTCGGATTTCCTTCCAGTTATCTTATGCAGACGCAAATAGGGTCGAGGCAGGGCCACTCCCGACTCAGTGGCTGTACGCCTTGGTAAGAAGGCCAGTTATGTCCAGTTACATCAGAAATGGCCTTCCTAAGTTCATTGTAAAGGCAGGACACACCAGTACTGCAAAGGAATCCGATTTCAAAAACCACGTAGGGCTGAACTACATGGTGACCCTCTCCCAGCCCTATTTGCGCCGTTTTCTTGTTGGGACCACGCCAATGTTGATTTCGGGCGGTTCTGATCCCAATTCTCACCGTCATAGTTTGGTCACACGCTGTTCCAAGTTTGGCTTCACCATTAGTCATGTTCCAGAGGTTCTGCCACCTTCCCTTCATGGGAATGGTGGCCCTATTTCTCACCTCGTCCTCGACTGGTCGAAAATGGTTTCTCGGGCGCCATTGCACCTTCGTTTGAGGGAAGATCGGACTAGTTTTTTTTTCGCCCGAACTTCGTCCAGGAGATTATTCGGGGTGTTGAACGTGTATACAAGGGTTTTTGGAATTTCGATCTACCGCTGCGGGTTACGCTAGGTACGGGGAGCTAGATTATAGTCTTGAAATTCGTCCGAAGCGAGTCTGGAGGACATTGATTGAAGAGTCAGTCAGCAATCTGTCATTCTCCTAAAGCATCAGTTTGTTGTGCACCGCTTCTAATTTGAAAGTAGAAGATGGAAAAAGAAGTTCGACCACATAAGGATGCGGGTAGGGTACGGCGTTCATCTATCCCTTTCTTGTTCAGCCTAGCATTCATTCAAGCATGGGTGGTGGCAGTCAGATCGAAAGCATCTGACAAATCGCTGTCGTCGCTGTTCTTGTCACTGCTGGCACAATCGTTTGTCCACTGATTGACCAGGATACTATCTCAACGGTAGGTCGGAACGGCCCAAGTGTTGTGTATGGGCAGAATCGCCTCTCTCTCTCCTCTCTCCTCTCTCTCCTCTCTCTCTCCTCTCTCTCTCTCTCTCTCTCTCTCTCTCTCTCGGAAACAACAAAATGCAAATATCTCGACCCCAATATAACTCTGCGCAGAGTTAGGGGCTACGGAAGCTGGGCAGTTGGCGGCGTTCACCCTCTGCCTGCGCGCGGAGTGCGGGCTCAATCTGGCTGGAAACAGCGATAACAAGCGAGCGGCGGTGGCGCAGTGGGTAGAGGTGTGGCGTAATCCCCGTCATCGCTGGTTCCAGCCAAGTTGAGCCCGCCCTCCGCATGCAGACAGAGTGCTAACGCCACCAACGGCCCAACTTCTGTCGTCCCTAACATCGCGCAGAGTTGTACTGGAGTGGAGATATTTGCATTTTGTTGTTTCCGAGAGAGGCGATTCTGCCCATACACAAGACATGGGCCGTTCCGACCTACCGTTGCAATACTTCCTGGTGAGATCGGTCACTTCACAGTCCGTTTCGACTGACGCTTGCTGCGGGAGGTCGGGTCCAGTTTGAAAAGGGCCACTAAGCTCCGAACCAAGGATCTCGACTTCCTTTAGGTATCCACAGATTTTGCTGACTGTAGCCAGAATAGCTATACAACTTTTCTGCTAGTTGAATATCTGATACCTTATCACTGGCTGGGTGTTGCAGCTGTCGGAAACCCAATGAACACTGCGTTGTTTCCTGGAACCGTGTTTCATTCACGGACTCAGTTGCTTCTTGATAGCTCCACTAATGCGACATCGGTAGCTGCCCCAGACAAGAAGCTTTGCTGAACAGCGAAGATTCCAGACTATCGGATCATCGGGTCCAATGTTCCAATCATCGGGAGGTGCTCCCAAGTCTGGTCGACTTTGAAGCTACTTTTGAACAAGAAACCGGATCTGCAGGGTTGAATTTTCTCAACCAGGCCATAAGTTTCCGCTGTAGTTATATTTTTGGCCCTTAGACATTGGTCTGCCTATGTTTTCCACAGAACTTCGATGGTATAACTGTCCAACGGATATGCCATCAACGAGACTCACGATGTTACTGAAGGGTAATCGCTTATAAATGGTCCAGGAATTACACAAAACGAAATATCCATAAAGGCGAAAGAGGTTGTTAGTTACAGGTTACACAGTGCAGATTTTGTAATACACAGACTTTCATCAGCAGCGGTTTAGTGCTTCAACGCCAATCCTCAGTGTCGTTGTGTCGCTGACGACTGTTCAAACTTCCGGGCGCGGCTAGCGTACGTAACCACACAACCGAACTATGGAAACCGCTAAAACCCCTACTTTAAAATCTTTCGCGCTGATAATATGTTTTCGGGCTTCGATTGAATAGTCACTCTATATTTCCAGTACGTGATGAGGACTGGAATGGTTTGAACCGCAGAAATCCATCCTGTAAGTAGCGCGATTTTTCTGTTAATCTTCATGAAAATCTGAAGGAACTTCGAGGAGACCCATTTTCACCGTATATGCTACTCCCTATCTATCAGCTAAAACGGATTCTTTCTGGATAATAATTAGTTCGAATTGAAAAGGCACGTGTGCAAATTTCGAGCTCTTCTGACCTTCAGCGGCGGTAAATTATGTGCTTCAATGCTAACGCTCATCGCTGTCGGTCGAGTTGCCAGCGAGAAGTATGAACAGGCGACGGCAGCAAACAGCGAGAGCGCTCGGGTATGAACAGATTTCGCGGCGATCAGTTTGCTTATTCTGCATGGGCGACAAATCGCGTCTGTTGCAATGTATGAACAGGCTCTATCAGCAAGCTCGAAAGGCAGTTCCTTCTGCGCACACAGGCTGATTTGCGTGCTTCTCCTTCCGAGAATATTTACTAGAAGTCCTGGAAGGTTCTTAGAGTTCTCGCTCAACAATCTGCTTTAGGATTTCGCACATAAGGAAAAAGTTGTGGTTTCTGAGCTCTCATGAGCCAGTAAATTACCTATGTTGGGTGCTCCCATTTCATCTCCTGTAAGTTCAAACTTGTATACGATTGTTGATGTTCAACTTCAACCGGAAGTTCAACTTTACAGCAGGGGAGGAAACCAGAGGGATTCATAAATGGCTTTAGCCAGGGTATTGGGAGTACTTAGAGAGTAGAAATTGAAGGATTACCCTGGAATTCACAAAAGCGTGGAGTTGGGTGAATGGCAGGATAAAATTCTATTATCACCGAATAGATTGATTACCATTAACCCATTAACTTACCGATCGTTTCAGAGGATATCTATTGGTAAGGTTGGGCACTGTCTCGACTGCTAATGCGACGAGGGAATACGGCTTTGCTGTTGATTTAGTCATGGCATACGCTTCAGCGCTGCGCGGCACTTTGCTGACAATATAAGGGCCTGTTCATACTTCGCGACAAAAGCGACTTGTCGCTCGTGCAAAATATGAATATCGATTAAAACCGAGCGCGCGCCGCCGAAAAGTTTTCATACTCGAGCGCCGGTGCCGTCGCTCCAGTCGCCCTTGTCGCTTTTGTCGCTCTTGTCGCCTGTTCATACTTCGCGCCGACGCCGGGAGCGACTGGGACGACGAACGGAGTGTGGAGTACGTAATTACACCGCACTAGTGAGGGCTTTTATGTATATTTTGAGTGCCAGACTGACGATTAGGTAATATGACTGTTCGCTTCTGTTTGTTTCAGTTTCTAACAACTCTTTTGACTAAAAATATGTCTGTTTGCTTGTGTTTGTCTCAGTTTCTGGAAACTCTACTAATATAACTGTTTGCTTGTGTCTGTTTCAGTTTCCAAAAACTAATGCAATTGAAGTTGAAGTTAGACGTGAAGACTCCTCTTCACTTAATATTTTAGGCCACGAAGTATACGTTATGGTGCAATTACGTACACCACACTACGCCCGACGCCCCAGTCGCTCATGTCGCTCTTGTCGCCTGTCCATACTTCCGCGCGCTGCGCTCTTGTCGCTGCTGTCGCGAGGTATGAACAGGCCCTAAAACGTTATCGATCGGGCGTGGGACTAATCGATGCTGGGGTATTCTGACGCTGCTCCTCGCAGCGTGCAGGCGCAATTTATCAAGGTTGAGCTGGGTTGAGACCTTATTCTCGGATTTTTGAAGCTTCGCTTCCAATTGTCTATGTAGTTGTTGAACGTGCATGCTTGAATGGGCTGCTTGCAGGTTATTCCTAGCTCCTTCTCCATGACGTTCTCGAGCACCGAGCTCAACCACCTTATCTATAGGTATCTTTACGAAACAGGTACAGAAAAACGCAGTACCTACGATGTGGCACGAGAAGATCTAAGCAGCTGACTTTTCAGGGTTGCAGCACTCCGCGTACGTCTTTGGGGAGGAATCACAAGCCGCCTATTCAAACTTCAACGGTGTTGCTGTAGCATCAGGAACGCTCGTGCATCTTGTTCAGGTCTCTTTATTTTCAGCCCCGTTGCTTTGCAAGTGAAGTAAAAACGAGGCGAGCAGTTTGAGGCTTTCACGTGCTTTTGGGTCTCACAGTGATGCTGCTGTTGCTTCCATCCCTCATTTACATGGAAATGTTTACTCAAAATAATCATCCTTTGGGTGTATGGCGGCGCAGTCAAAGGAGGCGCCGGTTGTCGTGCACATTCTGATTCAAGGTTCTTGCTTCGGATTTCTCGTCCAACCCAACAAACCTTTTCATCCCCCCACCCCGTTACTTGTCAATCGGGTGAGTGATTGAATGAGCAAATACATATTCAAATTGCCATCGCGAGATCCCGCAGCCGGAGTTGACTAACGACGACCTCTATCCTTTGTACTAAATTATCCTTCGGCCTCGATGATGTTTATGACTGGTATTTTATCTTCCATTTAGCATCATAGCGTAGCGTACAAACAGGGACCGGATTCATCAACGACTTACGGCAATTCAACAGAGAAAATACAGCCGAAAACCCTGAAAGTGAGGCGAAATGCTTTATAAGCTGCCGTATCTGGGATTTCGGTTGTATTTTCTCTGTTGAATTACTGTAAGTCGTTGATGAATCCGACCCCAGATTGCCCCGAACTTCCAAATCCTCGTATAGAGTCAACATGATCAACGCTAATTCTCAACGCCACCATGGATTTCTTCCACTTAATCATCTCTTGAGTGTGAGATTCTGTAACCAACGTAGCCATTAGATGCTCGATCACAAATAATGAGTGAGACAACAGTTTAACTGAAATGTGTATACTTCACACGTCACTTCAGCTCTGCTGTCTGTTCGCCATGCTAGCGACGGATCCGCGCGTGAAATGTATACGAATCGATTAATAGCTAGGGATCGTCTGGCAAGATCTGATGTACACTTGCCTAGGCGACCTGTTCCTGCCGCCGGACAACGAACAGACTGTTGTCTGATATATTTCTGGCACCCATTCTGTGAGTTTCAAATGGCTGATCTAACAAGGAGAGCCTCCAAAGTGGCGGTGAGCTTTTGCGATGCAGTTCTTATAAGATGTAGGGTCCCATGTGGGGAGTCCAAAACCGTGGTTCATTTTTTCGCAATGCTCATCTGAAGTCGAAAAATGCGTGTGAGAGCGTGAGCGCGAAGTTCTTCACGCTTGCTGCCATCCGATCCGCAGCGAATAGCGATGTCGCCTCTCGGTAGCACTGAGTGGTTCTAACGGTTCGACCGCCGGTGATGCCTTAGTTTCTGACACATCGGTTTGTTATTATTATGTGCTTGCGTGGTCACAGGAGTCAATTTGTACACGATTAATGCTTCTAGTAGCTGTTAAGTATTTACCGGTATCAAACCAAATTCATGACCTGTCCCGTGAATTGTGTTTGTGTGCATTTACAGTATCGTCATTGATATGATACAGTGCAAATGGTTTCCATTGGGAGGTAACTCAAATGAAGGGATAAAAGGGCTACATTTTTTACTGGAAGCATCAAAGGATGAGGATAAAGGACGGCGTTACTCAATCCCTTTTGGGATGCGCCAGCGCATTCTACTTCTACGGGATGTCGTGGAAGCGACATGAATGCGTATTTGGCCATACAATGACTTGCGGTGGCCAGCCGATGGACAAGTCAGTGCTTTATCCTTCCCAGACAATTCTGGACCAATTCACCGACCCCGGAGGGATGGAAGGCTTGGTTGGCCTGGGCGGGAAATCCGAACTAGGAACCTGGTATCGGGTGCACGCGGCAGTCGCGCCTCCTCCGAATGCGCTACACGCGCCCACTGGAAGCATTAATCGTGTACAGCGAGCCGATGTGTGCTAAAACCGGGGGTCGAATCGTAGAAGCCACTCGGTACGGCCGAGAGGCCACATCGCTATCCACTGCGTCAACCATCTACATTCGGTTGGGTGGCAGCAGGGTATGATGAACTTCGCGCTCACGCTTTCAGACGCCTTTTTTCGACTTCAGAAAAGCATTTCGAAAAAATGAACTACGGTTTCGGACTTCCCACACGGAACTTACAACCTGTGAAAATTGCATCGCAAAAGCTCAGCGCCACCTTGGATGCTCTCCTTGTAAACAGGATTCGAAACAGCCGTAGTGGCTGAATATCAGCATACTGTAGCGGTCGGCTGCGTGTTTACACCGTACGCACTTAATCCGACACCCAAATTTACTGTAAGATCGCAGCCGGATAGCACACTAAAAGTTCTTGTATACGCGATTATATATAGTAGGATTGGAGACCAGGCACCACTATGTGTTCATAGATCGGGGATGAGATCAGATCCCTCTCTTGTCTCTGTAGGCAGGTTAGCGTAGTGGCGTGATTTTGTATCCTTATTTCTATTGGGGGGTGCAGAAAGTTTTGCAGGAATTGAGAGATTTTATTCAACAAGTAATAACAACAATAGAGACGATGGATCACTATTCGCAGTAGTCGCCATCTGTAGCCACGTCCTTCCTACAACGACCATAGAGCAGCGATCTCGTATCTTCAGAACGAAGACGAACGTGAAGCGATCCAATCCTCCAACGCGCGCTTGACGTCGTCATGATCGTCAAAGCACACCTGCCTGCCTGCACAGAAAGCTTGGAGGCTCCTGAAGACATGATAATCACAGGAGCGAAAGCTGGGGAGTACGGCGGGTGTGTAACCATGTGATACCTAGCCTGCGCAGCTCGTCCTGTGTGTTCCCTTCGCATGCTGGGGTCTTGCGTTGTCTATGATCATTAGGAGTTTTCCACGCCGTAACACAGAATGAATAATCTGGGCAACCATCTCTCGCACCTCTCTACAAAACATCTCAAAGGTCACAGTCTCGACCTCAGGCATGATCTCACAGTGAAGGCAGCCATCTCAGGAAAAGGAGAGAGAGCAGCTTCTTTTTGCAGTGCTCTCGTCTCTTGGGAACGGGCTGTGGCCTGTGATCTACAGGAAGCCACTGCAGCTTCCTTTCAGGATTCTCGTACGATATCCATTCTTCATCTTGCGCAAAGACGAATTTGTTCCTCGCCGTTGTGACAACCGCCTGTCCCTCTGCGTCAGCGTGAAAATTTCCAAAGGACTGAGAGGAATAAACAAGGGTCTTCGAGTGTACTGGTCACGCTACCGGTGTCGCTTGTGTTGCAGCGCCCAAGACTTCGTTTTCCAGCGTTCTGTCGCACAATGTTCATACATAAGGAATCGCTGTGAGTACTTTTCAAATACTTATCGTTAGTCTTTTACAGCAACGCGCTCAAGTTCTTTCTATAGTTAAGACACTTGACACATAGACCACGGGATCTGGAAATGCTTCGAAGTATTAGATAGCGTAACACCGACGGGGAGCAAGCTGAACATACAAAAGCGCGGCAGCCCCGGCAACTGCTGCGGCAGGCGCGACATCTGCATGGTGTGTGCTGCTACAGTTACGAAGTCTAACGCTCTTGTAACTGCATAAACTGCTTTGTATACTTCTGCTCAGCTATTTGAGGGTCTTCCGGTGCACTTATTTAGAGGAAATGGTTGTTTTTGGTGGGAATTGGATGACCTAACCCAAGCAATAGACAAGTGCTGCTATTGTGAAACGATTTTGGGTTCTTTCATGACACGAGGCTTCATTTCTAAAAGCCACATATCTAGATACAATACAGCACAACTCGGAAGTTTGTTAGAGCTCCGTTGCCCCCAATAACAGCCCACGCAGGAGCGGTGCGTCAGCGGCGATTCATCGCGCGCGCGGCGAAAACTTGTATGTTCGTACTACCAGCCTAACACCGACCAGTTTTGATGTAAAATGTTAGAATGAAGGAGGATACACGAACCAACAAGTCACATAAATTTGGATGCAATGTTTCTGGATTTTACACCAACTTAACGGTAGGGGAAGGTATTCTATGGTGTGGTGCTGTTCCTCAGAGAAATTCAAAGATTTGTGTTAGGTCCAATACTGTTATTGCTTTTTATGGATCGCTTAACCTACTCGTCGATCTGGATGTGAAGCGCGAAAAGATTGCTGTCGTCAAAATTCACGGCAGTATCGAGAGTCGTAAATGACTGGAACGCTGTCCATATAGCAGTTGGTCACATTATTAAGTATGTATGTAAAGGAATGGAAGCTATTTGCTGCAGAAAATACTTTTCTCATGATTGAATGAAAAACACCCTGATCTGCCTCACACCTAATGATCTCGCTTTGAATACAGTTGAGGATGCTCGAAATGTGGATTTCATGGAGAAACCTTTCCTAAAGGATAAAAAGGATAAAGGACGGCGTTATTCAATAACCTTTGGGATGCGCCACGCATTCTACGGGATGTCGTGGAGGCGAGTTGAGTACTATTTGGCCATACAATGACTTGAGGTGGCCAGCCGATGAACAAGTCAGCGCTTTATCCTTCCCAGACAAGTCTGGTACCAATTCATCGTCCCTGGAGGGATGGAAGGCTTGGTTGGCCTGGGCGGGAAATCCGAACCGGGAACCTGGTATCGGGTGCAGGCGACAGCCGGCGGCTTCTCCGACTGCGCTCCACGCGCAGAAACCTTTCCTACACCGAATTTTGTAACTTCTTGGGAAGAACAATCTAACGCGCCACAGTCTTTTCCGATTTCTGAAATCTAAGTTGCTGTACGTCTTCAATTCAGCGAAGGATATCAAACTTCTATAAAAAATCTAAAACAGCTCCGTAGAAACATCGATGGCCTATCTACGTGCAATTTCGCGCAATAATGCTGCAAAATGCGTTACGGTTATGGTGTCCAAAAATCCTTCTATTGACTGAAAATTCTACCACATTATCTTTTTTCGAGGGGATACGGATGAGAGTGGAAGGAAGGCTAGGATATCGTGTACCATTTGTAAGACCGAGAGTTAGAAATTTTTTAACCAATTGGGCTCTCTCAGTACTCAATTCACTTGATAGGTGCAATAGTGTGATGAAAAAATCTGAAGAATCTTGTAGGAAAGCTGTTTCTTCAAGGTCGCGAATGTGCTTGAAATTTACAAACTGTGCTACATGCACTTTATTGGGCCAATCCCCCATGGCGCGGCGGACCGGCATGGCGAGTGGCTACATACAGTGAATGCAGTCTTATCTCTTCGTTTCGATTATAGATCCGCGTCTTATATGCTTCCTAACTGGACAAGGGAGGGAACTCCAGGATGTAGCCAATTTTAACACGGATGCGTTATTAAGCCACACGCTGGAGTCCCTTTCCCTGCTTAAATCTGTGTTCTCCCCGCGTCAGCGGAGGAGAGCACAGAGCACAGCTACAGCATTATTTGTTTGTCTTCTTTACTATCAGTGTGCCTTGTCTCGTTTTATTGGTGTTGGTGACACTTCTTATAAGGTGATCCCACCCCCCCCCCCCCTCCCCGGACCCTATTTGCGCCCAAATTTCTTCTCGTAATCACTTGCGGTACATGTTTGGCCTCTTTTAACTACTCATGAAAGAATTTGTGCACAGCGTAGCCTGATCGAGGAGGCCGTCGCGTGCACACCTAGTCGAGATAGCTGAGTGTGATCCCGTCGAGTCCATACAAACCTTCCGCCTTCTTGGGTCGGTGAATAAGAACCAGACCTGTCTGATGGTGAGACGAAACCTGCCAGCACAAAACTGTAGAACTGCAAAAAACGGGCCACATTGGGAACCTTACCCCGTCGCCTTCAAACTGGTCACCTAAAACAGACTTCTACCTGACAGGCAAGATCGCCTCAAAGGTGCAATACACAAGCATCTTGAAATTTGAACACTTTGATCTACCTAGTTCGGTTATTAATAGGTTGTCTGATTATAAATGTCCTTTTTGCTCAAAAAGAAATTTCGCTACAAGAAAGGAATGGCCATACAATACCGCTCCTAATTCGTGAACAATCGACGCTTTGCGACAGATTTTTCCGTCGCAAACCGTCGCAACTCCATAACTTCCTTCATATTTGTTATAACGAAACCTAATTTACATCAAAACATTTCCCTCCCAATGACGAATCTGCCGATACCCTTTAAACTGATCTTTTTTGAAAACTGGCTTAACTACAGAGCATTTTCCTTTGGAAGGCCGCTAATTGGTTTACGACCCCTCCAAAACTGCCAATGGCGTCTCTAGCGCGCACTTCACTAGCGACGTACAAAAAACTTTGGAATTTTCATTTTTGCTTAGCACAGTTAGCTGCAGCACATTACTGCAATCACGCTGACAGTAAGCAGATCCAAATTTAGTCATCTGATTGCATCTTGCGGTTTGTTCGAAAACACGATTTAGTCGAAGTTGGCGGTTCACCTTCTGCTATGCAACCTCTGCTCCTGAATCCCAAACTAATAATTCGTATAAAGCAAAAGATAGTCTTTAAAATGATGTAAAAACAATTCTTGCAACTCAACCAAATGTCCAGAATCTTCAGCCGAAAACCACCTCATGCACGAAATAAGTTTGCTGCAGTGCCATTTTTTCTGTAGTTGATAGTCGTGTAAGTCTATAATAAGAGCAGTTAAAGGGACAAAATTGTTTTCGTACACAGTACGCTTATCTTACTTTGACATAACATCAGAAGGATCAAGCAGATCTTTCCAGAACATTTTTATGAGATGTTAACTTTCAATGGAAACTCGCCGTTTTAAAGGTTTTCCATCGTTTCTGCGGCCATTTTCCCTCAAATTGAAAAAATGACCTAAACAGCGTTTCTAAGCTCGTTGAGAGCTTCCCAGCGGTATAAAATTGTTCAGATTCAGAGAAGTCGATATTTTTGACATTTCTGAGCAGAGCACTCAACCCCTGCTGACCCATGTCCAACTGCCGTCGCTCGGTTTGCCTACACGGCCGCCTCGCACTTGGGTGTGACGCCCAGTGGTGCTGAAGCGTTTATGCAGCGCAGCAAGTCGGCTCTAAATTGCCTCCTTCTTGCAAGACCTCGTAGTCTCTGATACCTCCCTAACAGAAATATGTAACTTAATTGCCTTTTCTTTATATAAGGTCTCATGTGGACCCTTGATCACGGCAAATCACCCCGCGTTACAGCCAACTGAATTTTCAGCTGTTCTGCTTTTAATGGAGAGTTTCACTTGAAAACTAAACAATTTTTATATGGATTGGTATCATATATATCGTATGTGAGCATGCTACATACTTTGCCTTGCGTCCTTTGACAGAACTCGAATTTTTTAGAAGATCTGATTCATCCATACTCGAAGGATTTTCGGTGGTACGCTGTGAGTTATGACGCTAACAACAACTTGCTCTGAATTTCAACATTATGCCGAAGGAGAAAATGTGTTGTTTAGTATATTAATTCCAATAAACTACTTGTAATACAATCTCTTTCTTTCCGAACTCAAGTTGTTAGAGTTCATAGACTATCGTACGCATTACACATGTAATTTAAAGCAAGATTTTCCTTCTATAAACTTGTATAACTCGAAATGAAGAGCAGCAGCGACTTAACAATGTTGGGCACATTCAAGATCAAATTGGACTCTCCTCTAAATAAACTTCATGCTTCCGAAATCAAAGTGAGCGTCTTCCAAATCGCAGCGGCCTCCTACAGCTTAATATGCAAGCTTTCCAAGATAGCTAGAATAGTCTATTAGTCAAGGAAAACCTGCAATAACTCCCTTCGAAACTTTTTAATTCTGCTGCCGTAAGGAGTGCAATAATTTTAAAAATATTTTTGGGAAGAAATAATAAATTAAAATTTGTTCAAAGCGCAGCAAGGCAATAATCACTTAAATCATTAAAATAAGAGGTCGCGCCATGCACTCTACCAACTCGTCACGATTTTTATTCAAACGATAGCGTAAATGCTGCTTACATGAAGCATTGAAGTGAGGACATATGTACTTCTTGAAAATGTTCTTGTTGAATTGGTTTATTATCGATCGAATAAAAATTGCCTCTCTACGGCAAGGTTCTTCCTCTATGTAGATAGCTATGTAAATCAATCTAGAAAAAAATCACAACATCTGAAAATTCAGTTGGCTGTAACGCAGGGTGATTTGCCGTGATCAGGGGTCCACATGAGACCTTATATAAAGAAAAGGCAGTTAAGTTACATATTTCTGTTAGGGAGGTATCAGAGACTACGAGGTCTTGCAAGAAGGAGGCAATTTAGAGCCGACTTGCTGCGCTGCATAAACGCTTCAGCACCACTGGGCGTCACACCCAAGTGCGAGGCGGCCGTGTAGGCGAACGGAGCGGCGGCAGTTGGACATGGGTCAGCAGAGGATGAGTGCTCTGCTCAGAAATGTCAAAAATATCGACTTCTCTGAATCTGAACAATTTTATACCGCTGGGAAGCTCTCAACGAGCTTAGAAACGCTGTTTAGGTCATTTTTTCAATTTGAGGGAAAATGGCCGCAGAAACGATGGAAAACCTTTAAAACGGCGAGTTTCCATTGAAAGTTAACATCTCATAAAAATGTTCTGGAAAGATCTGCTTGATCCTTCTGATGTTATGTCAAAGTAAGATAAGCGTACTGTGTACGAAAACAATTTTGTCCCTTTAACTGCTCTTATTATAGACTTACACGACTATCAACTACAGAAAAAATGGCACTGCAGCAAACTTATTTCGTGCATGAGGTGGTTTTCGGCTGAAGATTCTGGACATTTGGTTGAGTTGCAAGAATTGTTTTTACATCATTTTAAAGACTATCTTTTGCTTTATACGAATTATTAGTTTGGGATTCAGGAGCAGAGGTTGCATAGCAGAAGGTGAACCGCCAACTTCGACTAAATCGTGTTTTCGAACAAACCGCAAGATGCAATCAGATGACTAAATTTGGATCTGATTACTGTCAGCGTGATTGCAGTAATGTGCTGCAGCTAACTGTGCTAAGCAAAAATGAAAATTCCAAAGTTTTTTGTACGTCGCTAGTGAAGTGCGCGCTAGAGACGCCATTGGCAGTTTTGGAGGGGTCGTAAACCAATTAGCGGCCTTCCAAAGGAAAATGCTCTGTAGTTAAGCCAGTTTTCAAAAAAGATCAGTTTAAAGGGTATCGGCAGATTCGTCATTGGGAGGGAAATGTTTTGATGTAAATTAGGTTTCGTTATAACAAATATGAAGGAAGTTATGGAGTTGCGACGGTTTGCGACGGAAAAATCTGTCGCAAAGCGTCGATTGTTCACGAATTAGGAGCGGTATTGTACAGCTGATGGGCATGCTTTACAGTGAAAGTAATAATATTAATCATAATCAATCAATATCAATCAATATCGATCATGTTATTGATTTTGCCTGAATTTGATAGGTTGAAATGCGAACGGCCGAACATGCTAGCCGGAGAAGATCCCTGGCTAAGATTGGAGAAAAAGGAAAAATGTATGCTTCTTCACCTCGAAATTGTCTTCTACAGATGCATTTTCAGTGATCTAGCTGTTCGTTTCAAGAAAAAGGAGAATCAAAGCTTAGAGCTGTTAGATATTGGGTCACCGTAACTGTTACTGTTTACACTACGCTGAAGTAAAAATCCGAGAAAGTCTTCAGTTCACTTTTCTTTGTGGTGTATTCTGGTTACAAATGTGGCCTCCAGGCTCACCTGAAGCTCAAAACACCTATGATGTTCGTGGGAAAATGAAGAAAATAGATCCGTCCTCAACTTTGCATCTGGATGAAATACCTTGAAATCAATATTTGTTTTCCTGTCGGTTTCGTAGGTGTTTCACATTGTCACTGACCTTACTTTTTTGCAGCACTGCTAGATGTTTTGCTTCGTATTATTTTCTGTCCTACTCTGAACTAATGATCATGCCTCATTGAAGTTGTTCGCCTGCTTCCCAACATTTCCTATTGCTTCCTGGTTCCTTTTTGCTCATTTTGCTGTGATTTCTAAAAGTTTTCGTTCGATTTTTTCGCATGATTTTTACCGATCAGTCGTCATGTAGAGGTTGATGGAAGCGACGAACCCGCTAAGGTGGTATCCGTAACGATTCCATCTTAGGACTTGAATGTTGGCAGGCCATTGCTTGTTTCTGTCAAGCTGCCCACACCCCCTGGGGTCTCTGTGTTTTTGACTTTTTGTAAATGTTTATTGCATTGTTTTTCCTGCTTGATTAAAATGTTCTCTCATTGTCTATTAAAGTGTGAAATGTTGTGCTTTGACGATTTTAGTTTTTCCTTCCTAATCACTTGTCAATT
>OX377205.1:32808259-32838112 GCA_947396885.1 Heligmosomoides polygyrus polygyrus | reverse complement strand
ATATTGGAGTAATTCCCACGTAGTGTAATGAAACGTTTTAACTGGTGGTGTTCTGTTTGAGATGCTGATTTGTTCTCTGGCATTTTCCTTTCGTAGAATGAATAAATTTTTAACTTTTAACCAGTATTGATCGGCAGTGAGCGAATGTGATTGATTTTTTACCGATTTTTGTCTGCGCTTGGCCGTTTGAGAAGTGGTCCCACGAATATGATGACCGGTGGACAAACGGACAACGGAAAAACAATATCGATCGGCTGACTCCCACTACCGATTGATAACAATGATGTTTGGATGACCGTTTAGGATGGTGATGACGTAAATCTCTTGACCTGTGAGCAGAGTTCGTGACAAATAAGCAGCAGGATTACTAGCAATTGTTAAGGGGTGAAGCCCTAGTAGACGGACAAGTAGGCGGGACTTCCGTTACGTCAGCTGGCTACCAGTGTTGTAATCGTTCGCGAGTTTCGATGCAAGCAAAAGTGCTGTGATCAGCGATAAACAGGATAAATGAGGAGCCGGGAAATCTGCCAATGTTCCGCACTTAGAGAGTAACAGTTCTCCTAGAGAATAGGACTGAAGGCGAAGCAGAAATCGTCGAGCTGTTCTTCGGACGTGGCGCTTCTTTCGCCGGTTTCCTCCATCTCCGTTCCCTTTCAGAGCTGCCATCTGTGGGCGGCTCCACAAAGACCATACGACTCCAACCGCCACTCCGCGTCCCACTGGCCTCTCTTCATTCGCATTGCTTGCAGGTCTTCGGATGCCCCATTTGAACCGATCTCTGATATCTATCGACCAGCTCACTCCATCAGAAATGCGCACACCTCATGGAGGCGCTGCACTCACTCCCTACGTATCTAAGCTGAGCTCGCAGCAGTACTTCCTCACACCTCAGCAAAGACGCCGTTCACCAAATCACGTGTAGTTCACATACCCTTACGGGAAACGACACTAGTTAAAAGGCTGTCGAGTTATTTTTACAAAGTGATATTTTTTCGAAAATTGGTGCTCTGAACGAAGGCTCAAAAGTGATTAAAAGTCGAATTTCTATTCCACCAATAGTTACTGTTCGAAAGGTTTCCACTTGCTTATTGTTTGGAAAAAAACTTCTGCAACAAATATGATGCAGAATCACTGCAGATACCGTCTAGTTGTTCAGTGACGGAAAGAAGGATAGACTCACTAAATACATTCGATTTTTGCCGAATAATTATGGCCCCTTCCTCATGTTCCGTGGGGTATTTAGTACGGCTCCCTTCTCTCCATTAGTGTTTTATTTCTTGTCTGCAGATTTTTTTAAATTTTTAAAATGTGATTTTTGCGAATGTTGTTTGATAGGATCTTCCATCCAGGAGTGGAGATTCGCTCGTAGGAGAAAAGACGTTATAGAATGATTAATTGAATGATTTTCTTGACTGAAGTAGAGAGTTGATAAAGCTTTGGATGGTAAATGTTCTACAGTTAAAAATAAAAAACTTTAGCGAGCAGTTTTCAAAGTATTCATAACGATTTCAATTTTTCGGATTTTCAGAGGATCTCATGGACACCACACATTTTTCTACCTGACGAACTAACCACTGCATCCAAAATTGTAGAGAAAAAATTCCGATTGTTAACCGCTGAAGCTGACTTAACTGCTTTCTCTACAAATTTTTTGAGTCACTTTTCGAATCGATGATGAGTCGTCACCGTGGGATGGACTTGTCATGGAAATAATTTTCTATCTTTTGCAGGAGAGAACATCAGAAAGTGAAATTGTACCGTATAAAATTTCACGTCGTGATTATTATGCAGCAAAAAAAGCTTTATCACAGCGATGTTCGATATGATTAGGGCGGAATAAAATTTAAAAAACCAAAATTGCATTGGAAATTTTTGTTTTTCGTCAAAAATAATTAATTCCTACCTACAGCAAATCACCTGTACAGCCAAAATTCTGCTACAAAATTCTTTAGTCTTGATCAATGCATGGGAAAAAAGTCATAATCTTCTGAATCGAGCAAGTTGGATAATCGATCTTGCACTGATGTCGTTTGAGCGGCTAAACTGGACGTTCACGAAAATGATCATAACTCGGTAAGTTTTTGAACTTCGATAAAGCCAACAACTTTATAGAAAAAGGAAAAAGCTTCTTATCCTGCAAAAAAACAGCTTTCAAAAAGAAGGTCGTGAGGCGGATAGGGTTCCATTTTGACCGAAAATTTTGAAAAGATTTTGTATAAATGTTCATAATTCGGTAAGGCTTTCGGAATTACGAAAAATCACTAGCTTTTGGGAAAAAGAGGACAAATGCTTTCTTACATGCAGGAATCAGATTTCGAAAAAGGAGGTAATCACGCGGGACGGGTAGGGTTGGATTTTCGGCAAAATTCGGCAACATTCGACTAGAAATCGAACCCCCCCCCACCCGCCCCGTATAAAGACCCTTTTTCCGAAAATCTGCCTATGTGTAGTAAAAAAAACAATTTTCTCTAATTAGAAAAAGTAATAAATGGCTTTTCTGATATTCGTAAAACTCACCGAGCAGTGATCATTTTTGTGAAAGTCCAATTTTATTGCTGCAATGAGGATGGTACAAGATCGACTAGACGCTGATCCTACCTGCTCGATCCAGAAAATCATGATTTCTTCACTCTGGATTGATTAAGACTTGGAATTTTTTGCGGCAAAATTTTACCTGTATATATTGTATGTTCAGGAAACAATAATTGATCTTTCATGAAAAACGAGAGCGAGAATACGATCTGCCCTTATCATATCGAACATCGCAGTTGAGAAGCATGTTTTTTGGCTGTATGATACAGAGGGCATAAGAATTTTTTAGGGTGCAATTTCACTCTCTGGCTTTCTTTAATTCCGAATCTAAAAGATTATTTCTGCAGGAAGTTCATTGTTTGCATGCGATCGATGATATCAAAAAACGCAGCTGCGTAAAAAACTCGCAGATTTATGGAGCCTCTGAAAAATTCATAAAGCTTTCAAAACTAACAAATATAGATGCTATGCTTTGTAAAGAGAAGGTTCTAAAACTAACAGCTTTCATGTGATTGCGATTTTGCATCATTTGCCATAACAAATCAACCCCCAAATCACATGAAAGCTGTTAGTTTTAGAACCTTCTCTTTACGAAGCATAGAATCTATAATTGTTATATGTAGTTTCAAAGGCTTTATAAATTTTTCATAGGTTCCATAAATCTGCGAGTTACATCCGAAGAGTGCCTCAAAAATTTTACAAAATTTACAAAACAAAAATTGAGAACACTTGAGTCAGCTTTGGCACTTGACACTTGGAATTTTATGAAGATCAATTTCGGATGCAGATGTTGCTCCCTCAGTTAGAAAATGTGTCGTATTCATGAAAACCTTGCAAAATCTGAAAAAATGAACACTTCTTGTTGATTCGAAATCTGCCGGCAGAAAATCTTCTATTTTGACTGTAGAAAAGCAGCATTGAAGCCTTTTTAATATTCTATTCCATATTTTCAGCTCCAGAAAACGAACTTGCTACGCGTGAGTCTTCACATTTTCGTGGCCACATCTGAAAAAAATAACTTACTAAGAGATAATAACATCACCTAAAAAGCGGAAAAATACGAGACAATCTTCTGCCAAAACCAATAGAGTACGACCCCCCCCCCCCAAAGGGGTTACATAACGACCGCCAAGACCCCTTCGATTCTCGAACCTTAGGCCTGCGTCTGCCTATAAGCTCATGAGCAATGTCTCACCAGTGAAAAATCCCAATAGTCAATTCCATAAACGACGATCCCTTATATGCACTGCGGAAGGCGGTATCTGTGATATAGCTTTATTGCGATCTCTCATTCATGAGGTGAGTATGTGAAAAAGGATCCAAAACAAAACGCCGAAATCAAAAGATAATGTGCGTAACGTAGATGCGCTCGTTCTCATTAAATGCAGTAGACTCCATTTCAAAAATTTGATTCTAATGATTAAATGCCTTAGTGTCGCTTATTTTTCTTACGCGCTATTTCAAGATCTTGAGAAGTAGCAGAAATTAGCAGCTTACCTTTATTTTGCTACACCTTTTATGTCCAACGAGTACAGCAAAAATTCAAAGGAGGCTGCATGCTTGCAGTTACATATGTATTGTGCCTGAAAATACAATCCTTCTACGTGCGCAGGTGCTCTACATGTCACAAGTTAAATATGTGTGCTTATCTGTTCATCAAACCAATAAAGTAGACTTACTGAATTAGGGATATGGCATTCCAGTAGATCAGCACACTCCAACTCGCTTTATTGCTTTAGGAATGCAACTAGAAATGTGGTAGTAAAGGGTGGATGGCCGCTCATCAAATTTCACTTCTGCCCAGGAATGTCATGGAAGCAGTATGAGCGATTTGCGATGGCTAATAGACGAATAAGTATCATTCCTCATAGGTGTACTCAGGTTCATATCACTGATTCGCTGCCATGCAGCTGATCCCTACCGTTTCCTAGAATGAATAGCTATAAGTAAGTAAGCAAGGAGTAATGAGGACAAACGGCGTATTACAGCAAATATGAAGAACGAGGGTGCAATCCCAGTTGGACTCTTAACCATGTCATAACGAAGAAAGGCGGAGTAAACAAGCAATGACATAACAACGAAATCAGCAAATCGCGAACCCCGGCTGCTCAGATGTGAACATTTTCGGAATTCCTAGTTGGGCGGGGGACACCCTAAGAATCGTTCATCATCCTAGCAAACTGGCTTATGTACTTGGTTGAACGCAAACAACATATGAAATACAACAGAGTGGGTTTTCAGTAAAAGCGGAAGTGAGGAGCAATCGAATAAAACTAGAACCTCGGCTAAGAGGTCTGAAAACAGCCAATTCTTTGGATACTATAGGCTCGTAGTACAGACAAATTATTATTCTTCGCGCCTTAATTTGCAAGCGTTTGGACTGAAGCATTTAATCTTATCTATTCGCAATCACTTCCACACAATTTTTTCAGATTTCGCTAATTCAGTTGCTTTCAATGGAATTATTGTGTTCGGTACATAGATAGTCATATTGAACTTCCGATGCCATCGTTAAGATGCAACCTCGTCTAACCATTGGGTTGAGTCGCCAATTTTGCAACGAAATTTGCCTTCCAGTAAAAATAAAATTATACCACAAAAGAAAAATGTTCGAGTTAAGCGAAGTAATCGCCGTTATTCTCAATGAGTTTCTTCAGCTTTTTATGAAACGAGTGGATTACTTCTCTGTAGAATGTGGTCGGGTTCGACCTGAAGAAGTCGTGTACCACGGCCGCAGTATCGTCGACTTCGGTGAAGCGCCTACCATGGAGGAAGTGATCCACCGACCGAAACAGATGGCAGTCAGACGGCGGAATGTCCGGAGTGTATGGCGGTTGCTTTATTTTGGTGCAGCCCAATTCCTAGACTTTTGTCAACATATGAAGCGCCGTAAGCGGTTGTTGCCCTGGTGCAAGAAACACGACTCTTATCGACTTCCTACCCCACTAATTTTTGCAGGAACCAATCGGATTGTTGGCAAAAGTGAGCGACGAGGATGGTTTAACTATGCGGAGCAGCTTTTGGGCACTGGATCACTACAGATCCACCAAACGCATAGCGGGACCTTCTTTCGGTGGCGCTCCGGTTTTCACGTCAGAACCCCCAGCTCGTTGCGTTCCAGCTATTGCTTTCCAGCTTTGCAGTTGTAGTGAAGCATCCGCTTCTGGTAAGGATTCAATCCGAACTCCCTCGCTTGAGCCGGTGCAGGAGCTCTCGGCAGTCGGAAGCACAGCGATTTACTTGGGTTTCCGTCACAGCGTGAGGCACTGACGAAGGCGATTTTTGCGACCTTCCAATCTTCTTCAGCCGACGAGCTTAACTGGGAGATGTGGAGATCACCAGGCAGTCCTAGAGTGGCTTGCGAAGAATTCGACCTGATGGATTTGGGCAGGCGCCTTTTGTTTACAGCAGTTGATCTTCCCGGGAGTGGTTTGCCTTTGCCGCCTTTCTGGGCGGAAAGGAGCTGCTGATACCATCTCCAATAATTTACACGTTAGGAGAAAACTTGCCGGTGACTTCCTGGATGTGCTTGACTCCTGTGGCTGGGTTGCTGCCGAGGTTGAACTAATTGAAAATGAAATCACACACTTTTTTTTACATTGAGTGGCCATCGTTCTAGTGAATCAAACGTTTCAACAACGCAAGGAAAATTAACGATTCACCACTCAAAATGATTTCTAGGAACCACACTTTCAAATAGAATATAGCACTTCAGCCGATTTACTTTGAATTCCTGAAAAAACAAAAATGTTGCAAAATTTATGACTCAACCTAATAGAAACACCGAGCGCTGAACTTATATCGCTGAAAACGATGTGTACGCAGAAGAAAATATTCCAGGTAGAGTTCATGAACCAAGGTGTTTGGAAGGTATGTGTTGTCAGAAGAACAACAAACGCTGCCAACTACCCGATCGCCTTTTCAGCGAATCTTTGAATCGGTAACGGTGGCTGCGTTCGCTTCCGTAGCGAGTCGAGACAAAAACGAACCACCCCGTCATCGTGGGTGTCTTCCGGCGTTCGTGCGAAACCGCTGTAACAGTGGAATAGCGGAGCGGGAGGTGGTCGCTGCGGTCGGAGGCGACGAATTCGCATTCTGGACGGACAGCACGGCGAGCGCCAAGTGCAAAACAGTCGCCGAGCGCCGCGTCATAACCTGGCGAGTGCCGCTTGGCACCTTCCTTATCACCGCGCCCTGATACGATCATGCCCTTTCCGGACGACCGTCCATTGGAGCCATTGTCGGGAAAAAATCAGCGGAACCGCCCTTGTTTGCTCTTCACGCGGAGGGCACAGGATTTCTTTCCTTTGCTATTCCAGGCTCCGACTGCTCGCAACTTCTGACGCCGTCCTTATTCGCATTATATGGCCCCTTCCGTCAGTTTGGATTCGCTGACCCTTGCGCATTTGTAAAGGAATGATGACTACTATCTCACTAGAGCTCAGACACTGGATCCGATGCTGATTCGGATAATTCGGATCTATCATTTTCTCAAAACCTGGCTAGAAGGATTGCGCCAACAATGGGACCATTGAAATTTCGTATTTTAGAGAGGTTCAAATAGGGGTGATTTCCACCAGACCGACTTCTCGGATAATGCGAACAACTGGTTGTGACCAGAAATCTGATTTCACATCCGATCCGGATATCCGATGATCGCGAGATCCGAAGGCAGATCAGTTGATCACCGTGAAGTTCACTCTTGCTGAAGCTACTCTTATCCGAATCATCCTAAAATGCAAGGCTTTTCAAAAATGCCATCCCCTATATTATTCTCATAATACTTTTCACCGAGTTTGGAGAAAATCACGGATTCGAATTATCTGAGCCGACTCGGATCCAACGTTTATCAGAAACAATGTTGTACATGTTCGCTTAACCAAGCGCGGCTGTTATAAAGGTTATAAGCCGTTACATGGATCACTGGCTGTGAACAAAACTCTTCCTCCAGGTGTAACTCGAACCAGCACGATCTGCTTTCCGGACAGGATGCTACGCCCTGCGCCACCATCGTTTGATGCTTTTTGATAACTCGCAAACTCCGCGATATCCTTGAAGCCAATCAGGAGTCGGATTCATCGGCGATTTACAGAGATTTGACAGAGAAATTACAGCGGAAAATCCTGATAATGCCAACATCTCACCATAGCGCTTGTTGATAAGTCGCGTTAATTCGCGTTTTTCAGGAGTTTCCGCTGCAATTTTTCTGTCAAATCTATGTGAGTTGTTGATGAATCCGGCCCCAGCACTCACCTCCTTATCATCCCGATCCCGATAACATGGCTGAATGCTGATATTATCGGCCGATATGTGGACGTGGCATCAAACAGTGCTGGCGTTGTAAGGCGTAACATCCTGCCTGGAAGCAGAAGGCACGGGCCCGATCTCGTCTGCCACAAGAGTCCTTCGCAACTAAGCGCCCATCTAGCAGCTGACTAATATCCTTATTTGGGAGCACATCCAAAATTTGAGTTCAGAGTTGATTTAGCGTCCTCGCAGGAGTGACCCTCGTTTCCTTCCTCAACGTAGGCCATATTCATCCATCAGAAGATATAAACAATGTTAGGAATTTCCGTTTCCGTATTTCAAATTCTCACTTCGTACAATCCGTATTTCTTCGCGGTCTTTGCCGATTTTTAGCGGTTTCGTTGCGTTTTTTTTACCTGAAGATGATAGGATGTGGTTAGTGTTCAACGTACATAGGTTTTGTATCGAAGGCTAAGCATCTCATCAGCTAAAATACTGTCCTCTATTCAAATGTGATAAAATGCTAATGATTTTGGAGAGGAATATTGTGATGCAAACCAAATAGTACTTGAGAAATTAATGCATCGGTCCTTCAGTACTTGCTTTTTACATGTCTGTATGCGGAAGCTAAGATATCTCTACAGTGAACCGGAATTTTCGTCTCGTGTGGTCTCCCGTGTGACTGTGAAAACCCTACAACTGAACCACCCATGCTACAAAAATAGTAGTATGTCCAGGAGCGAAGGTTAAGGTTCCGTGAAGATTGCGCCGTGCGCAAGTCCGCTCGGTGATTACATTGCTTTCTTGATTGTTTATGCGAAGTCCATTGGCATGGAGTTGTATTATATAGGTTCTTTATCTTATATAAGGCTTATCTGCCTTGAGTTGCTGTATTGATTGACTAAGATTACATACGTGTAGAGGATTTCAAAGATCACCTACGAATTGTCCCATCTCCCTATCACGAAGACGTTTTTAGGACAGCATAATCTTGACGTTAGCGACACCGTGGATAACTATGTAGTCATCCACATACTCATCTTCGATCCCAGAATGGAATCTGCGCACCAATTTCTGAGATTAGAAGATTTGTCAGTGTAAGTATGGATGTCTGTTCGACCACGACGTAATCCTCGATCCTACAGGCCCTTGAAAACTTCTGGTCCATTCAAGCCACAGAGTTTTTTTTACACGGAACGAATGACGAGGAGAGTGGCTACTTTCGTTTAGCATTCACCTGGAACGGTTTTTGTTAAGGCTTTACAAGAAACCTCGAGTAGTTGAAACATCTGTTCAAGAACCTGCTGCAGCAACAACAAAAAAAAGAGTAGAGAAGCTGTATTCGGAATTACTTCGGGATAGGTAAAGAGGTAAAGAGAATGTGCGCTGTTACAGTACAACAAGGTCTTGCATGCGTTCTGTTTCGTTGCGTTAGACCAAGACTAAAGGACAAAACATTATTGTCGCGAAGGTATGCTTCATTATATTATGCTCTCGTGTGGATGAGCATAATTCCATTAAAGATTCTGCTCTTCTGAATGTTTTGTGCAACTACAAAAGCAATACATGTAGTTTCTTACGATGTTTGTGGCTCGGTTTTGAACGAATGACGGATATTATTTTGTTTCCGTTTTCATTCTTGAGCACTTCCGTTCGTGCTTCGTCTTCCGCTCTTCCCAAATCCATCTCTGTACATCCCTGCCAGATAAATATTACGATGGCATGCTTCCTATATGTGGTTGAAAATTATCAGTACTCTCTGAAGCACATTCTAAAGTTTCAGCGGATTCGTGAACAACTTTACTTCCGTTTTGACTAGTCTCATATCATAACCTCAGGCAATTTTTAGACTGCGGCTTACATATGGCTTTTTATTGAGTACACGTTTGTATAACACTATTCATTTATTTATTGACGTGTAACATAATCATAAGTTTAGTTAACCTTTTTGGAATAAGGTAAGAAGCTGCAACTCATTGTTAAATAAAGTAGCAACCATCAAATTTAGCCAAGCATTTTACGAATAATAAGATGTTGAAAAGCATAAGAGACAGTCCTAGGATATCTTCCGCTTCACAAAGTAATTTGTTGAACTCCCGTAGGTTTCTATACGTGAAAAACAACCTAATCTGGGATTTTGCTACAGGAATATAAAGTCTGAGCCTTCCGCTTCTTGACGTCATCAGTGGTGCACCAAAAAAGTTACTGAATCAGTTGAAACTCTTTTTGTCATGATTCGTTAAATTTACTGATAGGTTTATTTCAATTTATTTATTTATTTTTCTACCTGTAAAGAAATTTATGTTCCATTATTTTGCATCCTAATCTAATGTTGCTCAATTACTATTTTTCGAACCTTTTCTGCTGGATAGAAATAGTCCATCTTTTACTATGTGGTCATTTCTCTTTCATAGTAACGCCTCTAGAGGAGCACTTTTAGGATAAGTTTTTTTTTTCAGGAGTTTGTGAACTGATTTTCTTAATGTCTTGTTCTCATTATTCATTTCTTGCTTCTTTAAGATGAAATAGCTCGCGGAAGGGCTCATATCCTTGTCCCAGTACCTAGAGCAAGTCTGCTGACAGAATGCGATTATCAAATTTGATCCATGTGTTAGCGCCTAGTCATGCAGAAGAACAAGCCTTCCTCCTGGAAAATGTTATTGAAGCCCACGGGATCGACTGTCTCTTAAAATAACAATCAGGTAGTCATCGGAGGTGATTTTGACATTTTTGTCCACGAAAACAAGGGGCCATTTGTTCTCAAATGTTATTCCAGCACAAACCATCACAGCTTTCCTTACCAGGGTTACTAAGCGTACACAAGGTTTTCAAGACTTTTCTTTTTTCTCCTTCATTTCCGATGTTCGTCAAATTGTACAGCCCTTGTTCTGGGGCAAATTTTCTTCTCATGCAGTTAGCGCCTAAAGAAGTGCTACCGCTTGATTGTGGGTCCTTAGAAATCATTCGGCCCAATTAAGTTCTTCTCGTTCAGCCAAAAGCGAACTGGACCTGGAATTTTAGTGCGACACGATCACTGGGGTGGTGTTACAGAAACTCCCCTGAGCAAAGAAGTGCAGCGACCGTTTGACCGATCACTCTATGGTTGACACGTGGTTCTCATGTGATTTTAATAGAGGGAATTTATACTTATTGTCAATTGAATGAGTTGCACTGGTAAAAGCAAACTGTATGTCAATCAATTCCAAAAAATTGAAAAATAATAATCTACGTTACTAAAACCAGTTGGCATTTAAAAGAAAATATTTTATAACATGAACAAAAAATAAATATCCTATCAACTTCTTTATTCCGTCAATTCTATATCAACTATTCTTCATTATTTTTGTCACATTTTCCACTGTATCACTCAGCCCTCTTTTTCACCTATCTCTCAGTTCTTCTCTTGCTTTTCAACTTTTCATAACCATGGTCACTATTTATCTTTCACTATACTTTCTGCCCTTTCCTCCATTTGACTTATCTCATATCTCATCTTCTTTTCCATTCCGTACGACTAATTCATATCTACTTCCATATAGAGAGAATTTAGAGATAGCGTACTATGTGCTGCTCCTCTTTACTGATGAGCTACGGGAGGAGCATAATACGAAGGTTGGTCCGAAGGCAGTGGCGAAACTAACCTTTTCTAGCGTTCAAAATTCCAGCTCTTCTTTTCTTTTGTGCTTCCAGTCAGAAGGTGTCTGCCTCAGCCACATTCTGATCGCCGCGAACGCCGCTAATCGGGAGTGGTGGCCAAGGAGACTCAAGCGATGGCCCGCTCGGGCGTCGTAAAGCGACTAGGCGGAGTCGCCATCGGCGGGGTCACCACGGGCCAAATACCGCCGCTGTGGTACGGACCTCCGCGACGTCTTCCACGGTACCGTAACTCGGTATCGAGCGTCTCGTTCCAGGTTTCCACCCCAAGCTGCCCATCTCTGTGAGGAGTCCCGCTGCAAGCAGTTCTTGTTCTACCACGGGTTCCTTCATCTTCGACGATCTCTTCGTAGCCCCCTATCAGCTTCGCCATCCTGCGTCTCCACACGGAACTCCTGTTTTTTGTCTCCTCTTACCGACGCCTATTTGCTTAACCTAGTGCATCGGATGCACCGAAATTCCGTCGCCGAACCGTGTCGTTTGGCCACAGCCACATTAGCTGCCGAGCCACCTGAATAGAGGGCTCTTTTCTAGAGTTTTGGCAAGTTTTTCTCAGCTTCACTTCTTCTATACGCTGCGTTACACTTCACCTGGGCTATGCTGCAGCTAATTCCATATTACATAGAGAGGGAGATGCTCTTCCTACCTAAGCGCCCTCTACTTTTTGTTCTCATTCTCTAGTCTTTATCACCTCCTATATGAATCGTCGCGATAAACCATTCAATCGCTAAGACATTTTCTGAGCTATTCAAATCCGCTACTTCTTAAAATGACCTGAAATGCTGGGTGCAGCGAAGCCCTTCAATAGTTGTCCTAGTTGTCCTTGATCACCTAGGCTGGTGAAAAAAATGACCCGCTCACTTTGTGGTACCTAAGTGCATCAGCCACTCTCATCGATAACATCAAATCTTCCTCTTGATCGATTGATTATTGACTGATTACGCCTATAAGATGTCTTCGTGGTTGTGCTATCTGATGTGCTGGCGATGACCACAATTGTACGACTGCGAGGGAAGACCATAGCCTCTCGTTATGGCGATCTAAAATACACCAGAGAATTCCTCAAGAGGTAGATGATGAGAGCGGAAGCGAATGAATCTCTTGCTGAGAGAAGAAACCCTGCAACCTCGGTCTTCGCAGTCTGCAACAGTTTATTAGGTGACTCTAACAGTATTGAAATGGTTGACTACGACTGGTATTTCAGGATCATGAACTGCTATGAGCTGTTAGTTTGTCATTATATTGCTTGTCGTTTAATTCGCTTAACTACTTAATTGACATCCGCTTAACTACTGAATTGGAAAAGGCATTGATGTCTAGTATTTCGTCCAGGAATTCCTTTGTTCCCAGCTTCGTAAGCGCCTGAACCTGGTCTCAAAAGCTTGGTGACGTATTTCTTTTTCTGAAATACAATTGTGTTGCCACTTGAAAAACAGGCCTTTTTTCTGGAAGCTCACTTTGCCGTTGCACATGGCTCCTTAATCTGAATGTTCCTTCATCTTCCACGCAAAGGTTCACGTACTGTTAGCTACATAAAAAGGGGCACTGGCCCTAGTTCAGAAATACGGAAAAACAAAGCTTGCGGCGCAAAAGCTGGCAAAATTCCAACTCAACAAACTACCTTTCCTCCATCTCAACTTCTCACCAAGAACTTGATCATTTTTCATAACCTCTGTAGCAGCCGATTCAGGCTTGAATAATATGAGTTGAATCGACCATCTATTGGTCTTCCCTTAATAGCTTTTCATTCCCCGCATTATGGATCTTTCTCTCATTTGGTTTCCTAAGAAGTCGACTCGGTGAGGATGCAGAAAACACAACAGCATTCTCTGAATGGTGTACGGACTCCCTAAGCTGGCTCGTAAACACTGTCACCAGACATCGGTCGAGGGCCGACCACTTGTCTCTAATCCATTACCATAATCAGCTTGCGGTCCACTTTAGGTGCACTCAGCATGTGGTCCGACCTGCATGTCACCTATGCCAGGTGGTTTCCCGCCCTTCCGCGCAGTCCTTCCACTAAAGAGTTCCCTGAAGACTTTATTGGATCATCTTCTTGGGCCTTGCTGTGACTAATCTTGACAATTGCCTCTCTGGCTTGTACACCTGGAAGGTATTTCGTATGTATCGGAGTGGGCGCACGAAGCATCGAGTTTCATCGTCCCATGTTTATAGAAATGACTCAGGTCTTTCTTCGCTGCCACGCTATCATTTCCAGCCTGAAGAAATGTGGTCGTTGTTCCTGTAGAGGCAGTGTGCGACCAGTTTTCTTCTGAAATGCGTTCTGACGAGCAGGAAACGATTTGTAACACATGAATGAATTACTCGGATTGATCGTAAACGTAAGCCGAATGCTGCAGAGACTGGTTCCGCACAGTCAAAACTCCAACTTTTCCCAGTGTTCTAGCAGCATTATCCCTTTGTCGTAGTCCCCTGTTGTGGAGTGGCTGCTGCAGAGCGTCCCTCCTCAAGTTAATAAGGGAGCCCTTGACCCTTTGCTTGTTGCGTATGTTGTTTTCCTGCAGGCAAATACGGCCGGTATCCGAAGCGGCATCGAGAGTGAGCGTCCTTCATGTGGAGCTACTAGAGGATACCTGAACAGTCCGGATATGGCGACTCTTACGTAGGAAGAGACGGAGAGGACACTGTAGTAGCATTTTGGCAAAAGATACGAGTCTTCTTCCTTTTTCCCGTTGTTCCACTAAGAGGGAACAATTGTTGATTATTTTGAAAGCGATGCCTTTTCCTTGGCAAAGGCTGGCCCTAGTATTCCTGTAAAATTCAAGGCGGATGAATAAATTCAGTAGGCCAAGACAAGGGCGATTTACCCTTCAGTGTAAGAAAAAAATACAACTGTCTGTTTTACAGTATGTATTTCTATTTTCTATATTTCACAGTCGGAAAACCCCAGCAAAAACGTTGGAGGGATGGGCTTTCGCCTTACATACGTACTTGCTTACTGTTCGCTAATTTTTTTTGCTCGTTGAGCAAAAATAATCATCTCTCGTTCTTGCTCGGTCTTACAGCGCTTGAAGATGATCATGAGCTCAATGATCAGGAGTGAAATGGGGTTCTAGTGAGTCTCATTCGCTCGGCAATTGTTTAAGCTGTAGGAATAAGCATTACGCTAAACCAAAATTTCCTGCCACTTCTAACTTCACAGTATGAACAGTCGTGTCTTTGATGTTTTTGCTTCTTTGCCAGCGAGGTAGGCGGAGTTTATTCTAGGCCTAGCTTTTCGACCGTCTCGTCGTCTTCAGAGGCCTAAAGATTACTTTTAATTTGTAGGCTACCTGACCAAGCGCCCTCCGCGCTGCCGTTTTCGGCCTAAAGTCAAGAACGGCGCGAAACTCAACAAATGCTGAAGATAAACTCACACGACTCTGCACCAGTGAGTGTAGCAGTCGCCACAACTCATTGTTAGCAGACTGGTAGCGAGTGAGACTCACTAGAACCCCATTTCACTCCTGATCATTGAGCTCGCAAAGCTCTGTAGACGGGAGCAGATTGTTTGTGATAAAGAGACACTCATTTCTGGTGTTCAAACTAGGATTTCTGGAAGAAATTCAAAGCACTTTGAGCGAAGAAATCTCGGCCCCGAACGCCAAAATCTTGCACTCGATATCAAAGTCACTACCTTTGTGAACTTCAACTCTGTGCTCTCCGAGTGGTGTTAAAAAGTTGCCACGTCGTTTTCCAGCCAGGGGATGGATTCATCAACGACTTACAGAGATTTAACGGAGAAATTACAGCCAAAATTCCGGAAAAAAACGCGAATTAACGGAGCTTGCGGAAACAGTGCCTGTCTATGACCAACGATCTGCTCCTCTTCGAACCGCTCTGCGAATTCAACAACCAGGAGAGAAAGAGGGTTATGTTATCACTCACTAGAACTGGCGACTGCTTCAAAAGTGGGGTAATTTATCAGATTCGGTGTAGTGAGTGTGTTTACACATATATTGGGAAGAATGATAGGCCACTGGGGATACGTATCAAAGAACACCTGTGGCAAGATTCATCAACGACTTGCAGAGGTTTAACGCTGAAATTGCAGCAGAAATTCCTCATAACTCCAGCATTTCACCATATCGCCTGTTGATAAGCCCCGTTAATTCGCGTTTTTTTTTTCAGGAATTTTGGCTGTAATTTCTCCGTTAAATCACTGTAAGTCGTTGATGAATCCTGCCCCTGACTGTGAAACGACGTAGTAACTTTTTAACACCACTTGGAGAGCACAGAGCTGAAGTCCACAACGGTAATGACTTTGATATCGAGTGCAAGATTTTGGCGTTCGAGGCCAAGATTTCTTCGCGCAAAGCGACCGAAGCGCCTTGAATTTTTACCAGAAATCCTAGTTTGAACACCAGAAATGAGTGTCTGTTTATCACAAACGATCTGCTCCCGTCTGCATCGCTCTGCGAACTCAACGATCAGGAGTGAAATGGGGTTCTAGTAAGTCTCATTCGCTACTAATCTAGCGTCTGCTACACTCAGTGGTGCAGAGTCATGTGAGTTTATTTTCAGCATTTGTTGAGTTTCGCGCCGTTCTTGAAAACAGCAGCGTGGGGGGGGGGAGTTACTAAAAATTTCGAGCTATCTTAAGGCCTCTGAAAACGACGAAACGGTCGAAACTAAAATGAACTCTTCCTCTTACCAACCTCGCTGGCACAAAAGCGAAAACATCACAGCTGACAACAATGTCGAGATTTCAAGATAGGAGAACATGGAGACTGTTAGCCCTGACCTTGTTCAAATAAACTGTTTTAATAGGAAGTATGTAGGAGGCAATTTCACGTTTAGGATGCTGCTGCCAAAGAAAATCACTCAAAAGTTCAACTTTAACATTTAGCGCCTAGGTGCTTCCTTGGAAATTCGAGGACCAGCAGTTTAAAGGATAAGGGATAAAGGACGGCGTTACTCAATCCCTTCTGGGATACGCCAGCGCATTCCACTTCTAAGGGATGTCGTGGAGGCATCCCTTAGAAGTATTAGATTGTAACGAATTAAATGGCATTGGCTCGTGCCATTTTTTGGCGCGTCTTTACGCGTTTGATCAAGAACAAACCGTAACATGTGGCATATCGTTTAGAAGCGCAAACTTTGCTCTACCGGAGAGTACCAAATTTTCTATGTAAAAGTGGGAAAACTTTAGAGTTTTATTGACTTTTTTGCAGATGGACAAAAGGGTAATCCGAGGCATTTACTTGTATGAATTCATGCTGGGCACTAGAGCTAAGGAGGCGGACGAGAAGATCAACGCCGCATTCGGTCAAGGATGTTCCACAATTCGGACGGCGTATCGTTGGTATCAGAAGTTCCGGAATGGAGATGAGAGCTTGGAAGAACATGAAGGTCGTGGGAGGCATAGTGATGTTGATGAGGACAAGCTGAGAGATGTGGTAGAGGAGGATCCACACAAAGGTACCAGGGAGATAGCGAAGGTTCTTGGCGTCAGTCACAACACAGCTGCCCGGCATCTGAAGGAAATTGGAGAGACCAAAAAGCTGGAAAGATGGGTGCCTCACGAGCTGTCTGAGGAGCAAAGAAACCGACGATATGAGATCTCGTCCGCACTGCTTCTACGGAACGAAACGGACCCATTCCTTGATCGCATCGTAACCTGTGACGTGAAATGGATAACGTACGACAACTGGCGACGATCGGCACAGTGGACCGCGATGAGAGCCCCAAGGTTTTTGCGAAGCCGGAATTGCACCAAAAGAAAGTAAATGGTGCCAGTATGATGGTGTTCGCTGGGAATTATTCACCACAGCTTCCTCCCTCCCGGTGAATCCATCACGGCAGAGAAGTACTGCATTGAATGAAGAAATGATGAAAAAGTTGAAGGATATCCGGCCGGCCTTGGTAAACCGAAGGCGAGTTCTCCTTCTGCACGACAATGCTCGCCCCCATGTAGCACGAATGACGTTGCAGAAATTGAATGAGCTGAGCATTGAAACTCTAGCACATCCTCCGTTTTCTTCCGACCTCTCCCCAACAGACTACCATTTCTTCAAGCATCTTGGCGACTTCTTGGTAGGGAAAATATTCAAATACCAACAGGATGCCGAAAGTGCCTTCGAAGATTTTGTCAATTCCAGAACTTCTGATTTTTATGCTACTGGGATAAAAAAGCTTGTACCACGTTGGCAAAGATGTGTAGAATCAGAAAGTTTTTATTTCGATTAATATACTTGCCTACAAGCCGAGATATTAACTGTTTAAATTTACAGTGGTTCAGTGCCATTTATTTCGTTACAACCTAATAGAATGCCGTAGAGGATATGACTGCGTATTTGGCCATACAATGACTTGCGGTGGCCAGCCGATGAACAAGTCAGCGCTTTATCTTCCCCAGACAAGTCTGGTACCAATTCACCGACCCCCGGAGGAATGGAAGGCTTGGTTGGCATGGGCGGGAAATCCGAACCAGGAACCTGGTTTCGGGTGCACGCGACAGTCGCGCCTCCTCCGACTGCGCTACACGCGCCCTGCAGCAGCTTATAAGCAATAAATACTGTTCATGCATTGTCCAAATAATTTTTGAATTCTTCTCATAAGTAGGAATTCGACCTCTATCAAATTTGAACACAAAGCGTAGCTTAATGTCGGTCAACATCGGTTCTCGAAAATCGTTTGCTCGTGTTCTCGGAAAAATTAGTTCTCTTGCTAGATTTTCCAAGAATTCAGAAATCGGTTTTATCGGTTGGCTCAACTGCTCTAAATTTCAAAGTTGATTTTGTTAAGGTATTCGTTCGTTTAAAAAATCACAAAGCTCAACTCTACTGTCCATATTTAGGGCATTGTTCGCTTCTTCACAATGAACTGTAGCTATAACTTTGACGCAATTCAAATCTATGACGATTTCAATGCACTTTCATATCGTCGTTTAGTGCCAATTGAAGCGGTGAATGTACGCTCACGTGAACTGTTTCGCGCACAGCGATTGCCACCGTTGTGTGAATGTCACATCTGGATCTGGATGTGCCTCCACCAGATGCTGTTTGCAGAAGCATTCCTATAACCTGGAACGACCATGTAAAACCTCTCGTCGGAGGACAAGAGTTATCTGCTGCTGCAAGGCTCGTTGGAGTCGAAGCAGCAGCCAGCGCAGGGTCACTCACGTATGGGGCCCCCTGTTCAGTAGTGAAGTGCTTGAGAAATTGTGCTGGGTCAACCGTGCTGGCGCCAAGCGGTTTTCTGAATCAGACGACAATAAACGCTGGCGACGACATGCCTATACCTGATGATTCAGCGCGATCCTCGTCGTCACACTTCATCATCTGCGTCGGCAGTCGGCCTCGTCAAAAAGCGAACTGTAGCCGGCGCCCACTTGGCAGCAGGAAGGAAGTCTCACTTCGATGTTGAAAAAATTGTTAGGATATCGGCTGGCATAATTCGGGAGAGTTGAAAAGACAGCTCGGAACAAAGATCTACCTAAGCAACACTTCGTGGAGCTCAGCACATGCTGACAAGCAGTAGAGGAAGCTCAACGATACGCGTCTCCAGCAGAGGTTCTGCCGGAGACGCCTATGGTCAGCAGGCCGAATTTCAAACGACGTTACGCTATATTTGTGCGTCTTGAAGGTCTTTTTTGGATGGTCCCATTTTCAGTTTTGAGGGCCCAATTTTCTTCGAATTTTTGTGTGTTACTGAAATCATACCTAATTTCATTGCTGTAAAAACTTTGGCGAAAAATCACGTCAGGAAAAGTTACTTACTTGAAACGGAAGCTTGTATGATGCTAAGCACTTGTCAACCACAAATAAAATGTGGGGCCTAACAAAGAGCCCATTTTTGCTGCATTCTTGGAAACGGAAGAAACAAAAGCAATGCTTATCAGATCCTTCGTTTGTTTTCAGATGAAGTTCTTTATCAGGTGAACTGGTAAAGGAGAAATTTCACCGGTGATCATTCTCATTTTGTAATTCGCCACGTATTCTATGTACTTCTTTATGATATCGTGCGTTGCTGAATGGGTAATTGACCTGTACACGACTGTCCCTCTGGCATTTACAATTCTGCGATGAATTGAAAGAAGTAAACACTTTATGGCCTACTTAGCATAAGTGGAGGTTGTTGAAGATAAAGCATAAACGGGGGTAATCATTTCCTTGTTGGATGCACAATGCTTAGAGAGGATAATGTGAAGGCGAGCGAAGAATTGAGTTTTTTTGTTTTTTTCTCGGATGGTTTTAAAAGGGCTTTCATTTTCTTCTTTATTTCTTTATTCATCACACAATGCAAATTAATCACAAAACTTATAATCGCCACTGTTAGTCACCACAGTGGTCCACCTACTGGGCAGGTCAGCGATCTCTTTTTCCCTGAACTGCGGAGCCCGGAAGTCGAGGAAGTCTGCGACAGCCCGACTCAAGTCTTCAAACTTTGTGAAACTTTTCGTAGTCAAGAGAGCCTCTAGGGAGCGGAACAAGTGGTGATTTTAGAATGCATGTGAGGAGACCACCTGGGGTCTGGCGTCCTCAACTGAAGGTCATCTCGACCGCATTTCATAAACAGCTTCAGCGAGGTTCTGGAGCTGGCGGTGATCGTGTGCCCTTGCAGGAGCAGCTCGTAGTACAGCATTCCCTGGAGTCTCAGTAGCTGCATAGAAGAACCTTCTTGAAGTACGCGTCCGATTTTGCTTACGTAGGCGGCGCTTAATCTCGAGGAAGCTAAACGGTAAGGTGTGTGTTGGAGAGAACCCAGCTCTCCTCTCCGGTAACCGGGTTTTTCTAAAAACTATGCTTGCGAGGGAGCGGTGGTATTCTCCGGACCCTCTTTGACAACGTTGAGAACTGTGGAGTCTTCTGCTGCTTGCGGGCGTTTCCCGAGGTTTGTCTTTATATTTCGTGTCTTCTTTTGCGAACCGAGTGAACCAGCGGTTGATGGTGTTGATGGTGATGGTGTCCTCCCCCAATCTCCAGTGCCGCAGCGCCGCTCTTAGAAGATGATAGCTCGAAAATGCTCTTGTGAAACTGGCATTGCACTATAACCCAAGGAAGAACATGCGCCTCATATACCATTCACACAAAAACTTCGAGGATGTTCTACGACCACCAAAGGCCAATGTTTTCTCGCTTCTAGACGAGTTTGGTGCCAATCTGGTGGCCATAGGAATGAAGGGTTTGGCTGGCAAGGCCAGAAGTGGCTATGTGGGCCTTGTTAGTGCCTCTGCCAATCCCTTTTGAATTTAATGAAGCAGATTTCGATTTTTGCGGCAATATTATCAAAACCTGCCAGCACTAGCGAGAGCAGCGCAGTCTAAGGAGGCGGTTGCCCTATCATGCACCTTGAATTGAAGTTGTTATTCAGATTCTGCCCAGGTCAAACAGGCCTTCGGTTTCTTGTTGGCCTCTAAATTGGCGTCGAACTAGCCTACGGAAGATGAAACTGACTTGCCTATCAGCTGAACACTTCACTTCAGACCAACGTCGCATTTTAGTCGCCAGCACAGCACAGTGTTGAAGTAGCGTTTCATCCCAGAAGGAATTGGTTAACACAGTCCTTTATGCCTTATCACAAAAACAACCATAGTAACATCACACAACATAATAGCAATATTCGCTTATTGTGCGGTAGAAGCGCCCAGAAATGTAAGTACCGCTATCGCTCGTCGTAACCAGCTGATTGTCGGTCAGCTGACAGCAATTTGCCAACGGACCATCAAATCTTACTGCGCCACCCTCGCGCAAAGTGCATCATATGCTGTTGTGGGTGTCGCCGGCTCTGTTACAGCCGAGGCGGAGTGATGACACTGCGCTGCGCAGTTGTCCGCGTTCCAAGACCTGATTATGGAACCCTGTCCGTTTCTTCTCACTCTTTTCTGCATTGCACTTGTATGAGATTGCTAGCCTTACTTAGGCGGCCCTGTACGTCGCTTACTTGCGCCCAACCTCTTAAGCGGATGGCGCTGTCGGAGCCACGGTACCATCATTCGAAAAGCAATTGCCATTCGAGCATGGTGGCATTGACCAGGCTTACTTCGTGGTCATCTGAAATGTCTCTTGGCTCGGTCTTTCCACAAGCGTACCATCCTACTTTGTTGGGGTTCCCCTTCGGCAACAATTGGCATCACACGAAATCCGGTATCCTTTGGTACTCTTGGGCTCCATCGGCACCCTTGTCTACTTTGACTGGCCTGTGCTCCTCTTCACTCACCATGGACTCCGACGGATGCAGGGGCGAGACAGGGCGCATTGACTTCCTGCTTGGAGCTTCGGGTTCTATTCCAGACGACATCGCTCTAGCGCTCTGTGTGCTGGCGGGGCTTGGCATCTCCAAGTGTCAGCGCAGTCCTCGTAGGACGACGTTTTGGCTATTTGGAACCCCTGCCTCAAGTATTTCACCAGTGCTGTAGAGGTTCTTCAGCAGGTGTACTTCCCAGCCGCATTCGCAGTCCATTATCCGTTAACATGCTTCGCTAAGCTTAGTAGGCATCAATTCTGCTTCAGGAGGAGAGTTCGAGAAAACCACAATACCGTCCAGAAACGAACGCTGGGGAGAAGTTACAGCGACACGTTTGATGACGCACATTATAGTGCATGAATAGATCTTGAGCATTCTGCCACCTGTCGACGACACTCGTTCCTTTCCTTCGCTTGCGACAAAATTTCTTTATTGTGCGTAACATTATACGAATTCGGCTTTGTTTTCCGGACTGATTTAACCATCTGGTACATAATGTAACCTGCGGTCTGCTGAATCGTCACCGTCGCAAGTGGTAACACTGCGCCTCCAAGAGAGCCCTTTTTTGTTAATATTATATTTATTTGCATATTATATGTGTAGTGTGTTACATATTATATATATATACTATTTGAGTTCAATACTCCATTTACGTTCAGCGACCTACTCGCTATTTGGCTAAGTCAATAAGCGTTAATTACGATAAATGCAGTTAATAAGAGGAGAGATACTTTATTTTCATTTTATCTGCTCTACTATTCAGGCTTGTAGACGCATACAATTACATACGACCAAGTACGCAAAAAATTGGACATAAGAGCACGGTAACCGAAGCACGGGAAGCTATCTAGCTGATTTGGGATATAACTGTTGACGAGCCTTGTAAATCGAAATGAAGTATTTCGTGAGCCCGTGATAGCGCATCGGAGGAGGCGCTGGCAGTGCCAACCCTTTTCCGATTCTTGGTTTTTGATATGGACTTCCCGTCCAGGCAAATCAAGCCTTCCATCCCTCATGGATCAGTGATTTGGTACCAAACTTCATCGAGAAGGATGACACACTGAATTGTTCATCATCGAGCCAACTGAAGCTGTACCATAGAGGTAGAACACGTGATGCACCCCACTGGGGATTAAGTGACAGCGGCCTTCACGTTTATATTTTATTTTTTATTGCCGTTTATATTATAGGTAAATATCTCTGTTATTCTGACAAAGGCGAATTTGTTCTTGTTGAGTGAAGGCTTACGAGGCGGGCAATTCATTATTCTATGATAAAGATAGGGAATCTCTGTCAACTTTACCTTCTACAGGTAAGGAGTACTGTCAACAAAGTGGTAGATGCTCGTGCGTCGATGTGAAATACGCAGCGCGCCTTTCCATGTTGATTAAGAAGGAAATGTCCACGATCGTGAATCACCTGGTAGGGAATTCGCATTGCAGGCGGATGTCTCGAGAGCGTGGCGCTTATGAAAATTTTTGGTCACACAGCTGTGCGCTCGGGAAAGGACGTATATGTTCAGCTCTTGCTGACAAGGAAGAAAACGAAGGCGGAAAGCCTAAACTTGAAACATTTTCAAAGGATTTATAAATCGCTGATTAGCCTAGAATAGTTTCTCAAAACGACGTGAAACAAACACGTTAAATACTGCTGACAAAATCCTTTTTCCGCAGTGAAGCGACAACGTATGTATGTATGTGTGTGAAGCTAATTCCTTGCCTTTAGTAGGTGTCATATGCATTTCGGTTGAGAATTTATGCGTCATCGAGTGGCTGGCGTATTAGAGAGCATTCTTGTGTCTGAAATAACGGGTCGCAGCGTCTGAAACCAGTCTAATTCGACCATAATTTCATGTCGGCCGGAAATCTAATCAATCTAGTTTTAACAAATTTGTATATGTCATGTGATTGACTTCAAAACTAGAATTTCGAACTTCAGAAGGCGCTCGTTTGGAAGTGCAGTTGCTTTTAAGTTTGGGATGACTTGAATGCGGGGCGCAGCTCAAACTGTTTTAAAAGCGCCAGCTTTAAAGCTGGTTGGGGTTTACTTGTGATTTTACTTCGAGCTAAATGGATTGCATCTATACAAAACTGAATGGTGGGAGTGCTTGTTCTTTTGCGAGACGCTTAAGGATGAAAAAATAAGAAACATTTAATCGCCTTTGGGTGCGCCATGCACACTGCTCATAGAGGGTGCGGTAAAAGCAGTTTGAATGCTTATCTCGCCTATAGTGACACTTGTCGTGGCCAGGTGATGGATGCATCGGTGATTTATCTTTCTTACCGTTAGACAAGTCTGGTAGCGATTCAGCGAACCCGGAGGATTGAAAGCTTTTTCAGCCTGGGTAGAAAATCCTTATCACTAACCTCAAATCGGGGCAGTCTGCGCCTTCTTGAACTACGCTAGGCGCTCACGAAAAAATAAGCGCTTACTAGGGAAAAATTGCTAGAAAGAACATGCCGGAAAGCTGGCGTTGTGTAACGTATCTTCTTCCTACCTCTTGAACTTGTCGCCCCTGTCGCCTCGCTCCATGAGATAAAGCACTAATCGTAAGGCTGAGAGAGAGGCCTTCAGGATAAATTTTAAGATTCCACTTCAAAGTTTCAGTTTCTGCCACAGTTGTTCAAGTGTTCTGGAACTGAAGCACCAGTGATGGAAGAGCATCTGCCTTCAAGTCACTTTGAAACGCCAAAGTTAGGTTATATGTAGTATACAGTTTACTTCCCATTTGGGGAGGTGTTTGGAATTTCTCGACTAACAAATTGTAAGAAAATGTCAAGGCGCAAAGACGCTTTGCTCCGGCGCGAAGTTGGCGACAATACATTGAGTCAGGCGCTTAATGACAGTTTCTGTAGCTGACTGAGTTCTGGTCTCAACACCTCGGCCCGCTTCAGCGCTTTGGTCAGACTTTTGGCGGAAACTGGAAAAAGCTATGGTGGCTCTTCTCTTACTGAAGGGGGAGGGCTCTCTAAGCTAATCTGAACTCGACAGGGACGAAAAGTGACGTCACTACGACGGGCTGTCGAACCACTGGGCGACAGGTGATGGAGGCGGACAGCACTATTTTCCCCTATGACGAATATCTTCTGGTCCACATCTCTGGATAGTGAATATTCAATTAATAACCTTAGGAGGTTTAGCTCTTTCCTAGAAATGACAAGCTGTCTAAAGGTTTGAGGCGAAAAGCGCCGCTATTGTGTAGCAATCATCGCTAAAGAGTTGTAAGAGCGAGAGCTGCGTCGAGTCGAGCAACATCTGGAAGCAGAAACCTGCCCAGATGAGTCTGTCGCCGGCGCTGCGACCACTTCTGAAGGCGTCCACGGCGCCTCCTGCCTTCCCTGATCGCGGCTTCATCACAGTGCGTGCGGCGGCGTTTTTCCACGCTGAACTTCTGTGCTATCAATGCGCCATATCTTGTCCGTTGTACGCTATTTTGCTTGCATTCCACACGAGTATTCTTGTTCTGCTCCCTCGAAGCTCGGCTACTATGTGATGCTGGGGTCTTTTCTACTGTCGGCTGCTCCAGTTGATGTGATCCTGAGTAATTCACACCTGCAGATCTACCATTCAACCAGTCTTGAAGATGTTGATGGTAGAGGTTTCCTTGTTTGAGTGGACTCGTTTCCATTGCTAACTCTGCTCGTTAAGTAAGTATTGCGACTCAAAAACAAGAGTTTCTGGTTGGGGCCCTCCTGGGCGTCCAGAAAAAAAAACCATCATTCAAGCTATACACCATACACCGAATCCGGTGCCGATTCGGATCAATCATTTCTCTTATAGCCAGGATAAGTGAGTCATTCGGAGGGCTTTTGAAAAGCCCGGATCTTAAGATGATTCAAAAGTGACCTTATCTGTGCCATTCTAACCATAAAATCCAGGCTTTTCGAAAGTGCCGTTATTCGAATGATTCATATATCCGATGTTTGGAAAAAACGACGGATCCGAATTACCCGAATCGGCGCATGATCCACTGCACAAGTAGTATAGACTTCCTAAGTGATGCAACTCACAGCGGCCTTATATAGGGCGAATAAAACGACGGTCAAACTACAGGCTACAGCCCGGAATCTTGTTGCCATAATGTCACGATTGTAGCGAATTTTTCTTCAAAACCCTAGTATGCGGATGTCCTGTAGTTTCTCTGCAGACGATCTCACATCAGGAACAACCAGATGATACGAGGGGGAAGAAACATGACCCATTTCTGTTATTTGAAGCGCTTCGTTGCACTCCTGTTACCCTCCGCTCATTGCCATTTGCTTCCGAATGTCGATCGAAAGGAAAAAACAATGCAAAAGCGACGAAACTCTCAGGAATCGGACATTTGATGTCACACTTTCCACCCAGTCTCACTGACAACTACCGTTGAAGTTCCTGCTTTGCACTGATGCTCCTGCTCTTCGCGGCGATTTTTTTTGCTGGATGAATGCTTGCTTCTGATCGCTTCTTCATAAGAACTCGTAAGAACCTGAAGTTTTCCCCGTTGGAACCTTATCGGTCTAAGTTAAGTAGTCTAATCCCATGAATTAGGCTACGTGCACGCTTTCTTCTGGCAACAACCGTTTGTTCAGCTCCATGTGAAGGAAGTGAAGGAGGAAGGTCGGTGTTAGTCGATCGCTTTGCGGTACGCGCAGCGCATTCCACTTCTCCGGAATGTCGTGAACGCAATTGGAATGTGTATTTTCCTATTCAATGAGCCAGCCAATGGACATGTTTGTGTTTTATACTTCTCAGACAAGCCTGGCTCTCCAGAAGGATTGAGGACTTGACCTCGGTTCAGGATGCAGTAAAGAGCAGGCTTCTTCGACTGCGCTGCCATATTCCACTATTATTTCTTATTCCTTACATTTCTATCAGTATTTTTTGAATTTAATTTAAAAAATTTAAAACAGGCCTAATATTTTCTCATGTGGAATAATATCTCTAACGTTATCCGCAAAACCTCGAACTATTCTCAAACCTTGACCATACGACCATATCCATGTAGATAATTTCTGATGACGAAACAGTGGACTTCGGTTTGAGTTGAATCTGCTCTTAGACCTGTGCACGCCTTTTTACTGCACGAAAAGTGGTGTCAACTCCTTTGAGTATGTATTTATCGACAGTGGCTTTGCTTCTGATTTGCTACCTTTCCTTATCAGTAGGAGCTGACACAGGGAATCCTTCCCCAAGTCAGCTCGTCAGTGTGCTCCTCGATAAGCCTACAGCTCTACAGAATAAGCCAATTTAACCACGAAGCCGCAGATCGACGTTAAAGTGTTTCAGCCCCGCTCCTCACTCCTGCCGATGCGACCGTACAGTCCTTGGGACTGGCTGGTTGCCATCGCGATCTTGGCCGGACTGGCCACCTGCCAAGATGACTACGATTCCTATCAGGAGTTCATTACAACCGAAAGTGGTAGGCTTTACACAGTCTGAAGCAGTGAGCGTCCTTCTATAATGCCTTCTTCTTAGAACGAGGTCTCTTCCCCAGCATCTTCAATTTGGCCACCAATTCCCTGATCAACGCGACAGCCACCTGCGGCTACACCAGACGGGAGGAGTACTGCAAGCTCGTCGAACACGTACTGCTGCGAAAGACTGCTGCCAATGGGTGAGTGATCCAATGCAGTGATCCGTGCACCAAATGAGCATCTGCAGTCCTGGGGAAGATGACGTTTCGATCCCTTCGGGGTTCTTATGGTTGTCGCCCTCGTCGCAGTTCTGCTGATCAATGACCTTTCAGTTCACCTCAGTGCGATATCTGCGATGCCAACGACGCTCGGCATCGTCATCCGATCGAGTTCGCCATCGACGGCACAAGAAGGTAGGCTGGCTGCCTGTCAACAGCGTCTAAGGTGCTCAGCGAGTCTTTGGCTTCTTTCAGATGGTGGCAGTCGCCATCGCTGGCCAACGGTCTGAAGTACGAGAGAGTGAACATCACACTCGACCTGCGACAGGCGAGTTCTTCGTATTTCGTTCATTGTTGTTTTCGAAATTTTGTTTTCTAAACGGTTTGAACTTTACGTGTATACCATTTTCGCGTAATCTCGACACTTTTCGAACCAAAGTGAACATTTTCCGATTCCACTTTCTTCTAAGCAAGCTTCAGGCTTTTGAACCTAAGCTGAACCTCCTCCAAATTAGAACATGCTTTTCTCACATTGCTCTAGAGGCTCCCTGAGACGCGTAGGACAATGTATAATTTAAGGAAATTTTATTATTACTTTCTGTGGAAATTTTAAAAAAATTTTCTGTAAGTGAACATGTTTACAATTTTAAAGAATTCTAAGTAAAGATGATGAGTTATACATTGTTTTAAAACGCAGCAAGGCAGCATTTATTTAGTATATTAAAAGGCTAGAACGCACCAACGGGATCGTCGCGATCGTTTTATTTGGTTGTTGGAAAAATTCTGTTTGCGTGAAATGAGACATATGTAAACGGCTCATCAAGAACATTTATAAAAACGCACATATTATCACTACCATCTTTGTTTCAAGGAGAGTATTTATGAAATTAATCAAATAAGCGCGATCTCTTCTTTATTTTGCCTAGTGATTGCCGTCTTCCTGCATATTAAAACAAAATTTGATTCACTTTTACCTTAAAGAATTAGGATTTTATGAAACTTCAAGTGCATTCACTCTGTGTATTCACTTCAGTGTAATCAGGTGTATTCATTGTAGTGTATCCACTTGCTTAGTAGAGTCAATTTTATCTTGAAAAGTGTTAAGTTTGATTTCAAAAGGGTCCAATTCGGTTTGAAGAGTGTTTAGTTTGATTTGAGAAGTGTCAAATTTGACGGGAAAAGGGTATCTACATGGTTAGCTGCATATCATTATCTGTCTGAGCTGGAAGGCGTTTTCGTGCGATGTTTCTGCGTTGGCTTCACTGTTACATACTTCTCTGCTGCTTTTTGAGTTCTTAGCGTAAACACCATTTTGTTCTTTCCTAGTCGTTCCCACAAAGCTGTGTTTGTCCGTAAATCCATCGCTTCTTCCTCTCTCCTTCTTCGCCACTCCGTTCTCCTGCCCCAATTCGAGCGCCCATTTATCTCAAAGACATATTGACCCTCGACGCCTGCTCTGTTTGGTTTCGATTGCGCCATACAAGCGATGTGAACAGCGAGCACTTGCATGAGCTGCATAGGGTAGAGATGCAGTCGAGCTGCAGCAACGGTATGGGCTCTAGGAACAACCAGATTGAGTGTTAGATCCATAAACGCCAATACGGAAGACTTATGGAATGGAAATGTTTGTCGACGACTAGACCGACGTTTTCTCACTGTGCCATTAACATGGGCACTCTTACAAACTACAGTTCCATCAGGTATATGATGTCAAAGATTCGTTGCGTATAGCTGAAGTAGAATGAGTCAATATTTCCTCAAAGACTTACCTCTCTTTTTGTCTCTTTCTATCTAACTCCATTTCAAAAAGTTGCCAAGTCGTTACCATTGTGAGCAGCTCGTTATGGTTTCAATGACGGAGAACAAGGTGTGTTCATATAATTTTGCCTAACCCCGGTTTCTACAGGCTAAAAGAGACAAGACCTTTAGTTGAAACTGCTCGTCCGTGTATTCCCACCGTATCATACATAATATGTAGGAGACTGAGACGGAGAGGTAATACCATTAAAACAGTGCCTCTACCAGCCCCTTTCAAGGAATTGAGATTATTGCTATAAAAAAGAAAAAGCACGTAAAGGAATACGAGATGGAGAAATTAAAAAGAACAGACTAATTTTTTAAAGAACAGCTAATGAGGTAGCAGATCCTATAACTCGCGCTCCGGCTCCATTTTGCAAAGTGCCAATAACCCTAGCCGTTTATGTAACGGATTAGGATAATACTCAGCATTGTAGAAATTGTCGCGCGTCCAACTTTAGCTTGTTAGAGCTTTTGAGAACACTTGGGGAATGTCTTCGTCATGGAAGCAGCTTTTTCTTAAGCAGAAACCTTCAGATTTGTTGAAATCGTGATAAAATGGAATTTTTCTTAGAAGCCATGAAACAGTTAAACAACATTTTGGGTTTCTTCCGCGTTGTACTCGGAAGATTTTCATGAAAAATTATTTTTATTTCTCGGCAACATCTTTTTTTCGTGAGCGTATGTGGCTGATAAAAGCAAGTATCGTCAAGTCGCTGTACCCTATTTGAATAAGCTTTCGTTGTTTTTCTAGGTTTATGTTAATTTATATTTAGGTTCAACACTGAGGAATGCGTTTATTTTACCACCATCTTCAGGAG